>JARFIW010000958.1:2820000-3549592 GCA_036346225.1 Platerodrilus igneus
AATCCCAATTAGGCAATAAGGAAAATTATATTCAATTACCTCAGAAAATTTCCTTTCAAATTAATTCGCTAAAATCCCTTCAACGAAGGCGGGCATATATACGAACCCAAAGCATAAATTATAAGTGTACGATTCAAATGAAGAATTATGTGAAGATCATACCACTAAAGCTGGTCTGCAAACTCGTACCTGATAACGCGCTATCAATATTAAAGTATGTACAGTCTAATACGGAAAGAATTAACTATTTAATACACTGCTAAAAATCAAAAGTCGTCGTGAAAATTTCAACCGTAACAAAAGCACAGGAATTTGGTTTAACTTTTATGTTACTTCTGTGTTGAATTATACGTTGATTTAAGGATTGGCATGTTTGTCCAATATACAGGCCATTGCAGTCAAAAAAATTAATTTGGTACACAATATTTTTTTGAAATAAACACCTGACCTATTTTAAAAAAATATTGTGTACCAAATTAACTGTTATGAGCTTGAAAGTTCAGAACCGTTTAATTGTAAAATATACCCTTAGCAAAAATGTTGAATGATGGCATATTTCAACATTTTTACTTTCTCGTTATTTACTTGTTCTCTATATGCTGCAGGTAACGAGTATATTTTAGAAATAAACAGTTCGAATTGTCAACCTCTAAAACATGTTCATAGCCTAGCGCCGTGTTCGCCTCCACACCTACAATTTCTGAATGTTTCTTTCAAGTGCCTGAAGAGATTAGACAACCTTTTTTAGGCAAATTTAGTGATAATATTAACATATTTGTAAAAAAAAGGTGGATATAAGTACATCTTAATAGCAATCGATTGTTTCTCAAAATTTATTTAAATAATTTTTTCTGGATTTTACGCGATTCAATTCAAAGAATTACTCACTTACATGTTGTAAGATTTTTGTGAATTCCACAGTTCTAACGTACTAAGTAGTGTCAAACCGCCGCGATCGAATGATTTACGATCATCGCAATCGATGTTTATCTTTGTCCAACGCACAAATTTGCTGGTTTGCGGTTTCCTTCTCTAATACGTAAGATTATTAAACAGCGTTCTTAGCTATCTTTTTATTGCTTTTTAATAGTCACGCTTTTACAATCGAGCATTCATTAGTTTAATGGCTTTTTAAAAACATTTTCTGATAAAGAATGACTCATTCGTTTGCGAATAAATAAAATTCTAGAGTTTGTTTTATTTAAAATTCATAAAGTGAATTAAAACGATATTATGATACACACAGAGGTCAATTTATATGATTAATTAAAGTTCTAATTGCCTTATTTACGGTTTTGCAAATGCAAAAGCATTCGAATCCCAACAATTGTAACAAAAAGGATTGTTTTTTATGGCAATAAAACAAACTCTAACGCATACTTATAAACAAGATTGAATGTAATCCTGTTGTAAGAGAAATCCGTAAAACTGATTTATATCTTTAAAACTGATACACGGAGTAATCAATCTCAGTTGCTTTTATATCTACAAACCTAATTAATAAGAGCTTTGTCTTTTTTAATAACTGATTTTATTTATATGCACGACTTGTATTATTTATTTAAAATTGGGGCTTTTAAATACATGGAAAGTGTAATTTTTTTTGTATTTTAATGGCTTTATATTTACAATAGGCTTTTATTTATATACAGAGTGGAACAATGAATCTTTTGAAATTTTTATTCTTTTTGGTTCCTTTTATGTGTGAATGGGCTTTATTTATAGCGTGATAACAATTAAATCAACGGAAAGAAATCTAATTAAGTGATGTTAAAAAGATTAGTTAATTTTGTATAAACTACCAAGAGTGCTTTACCTCTTGGTTTTGAAGGTAATTTTCAAGAATCTATTACTCGTTTTAATTTGGTTGCTAAATGAAGTTATTGATATAATTAAAGTACATTTTCTCTCTTCCTAGCTGTGTCAGTAGCTACATTGCTATGTTTTACGATTGTGCTGCAGTATTTGAGCCAATGCTTGTTTTCCAAATCGTTTTTGCCTTGTGTATTGAAATCGATTTAGTAGATTGTGTGATTTAGAGTTATTTTTAAACTCCGCCAAGGAACAGCATTTACAAAGTTTTATTATGTACTAATGTTCTTCAAAGTACAGCAAACATGAATACGATAAATTGACACTTCTGATATCGTAAAACAAACTTCGTCAAATTGTGGCATCTTCCTTATCGAGGTATACTTAGAATATTATATTAAACATAAGTGCCGTCATATGCTACATTTTTCAAGATTGTCAACATCAAAACACACTGACACTTGACAAGCTTTACTAAAGATTTAGTTTACTGCTTTACAGAGCTTTTGATATTTACTTTCTTTAAGAAACTTTCTCCCCCATTTAGATCAGATACGCAATTTTACCACAGGTCTGAAAGTTTATATTCTTTAATTACGTGTAAAGTGGTCCCCGTTAGCTAAGAGGAAAAGCTAGCAATCAAATTAAGCTTTGCTTACACCACTCGATAGCAATCTATAATAAATTATATAACACCGGTGGGAACGCTGCTCTAAATGAAGTACTTTATATCGATTTTCTTATAATACTTGCGGTACTTGTAAATATTCAGACTGGTGCAGAACAACACCGTACTTTAGGTTTTTATTCCACTACGTTTGCCTTTATTAGTAATGGCGAACGCTACATTTAAGAATTTACTGCAAATACTCTCCTGATTGGTAAAATTTTAAATCCAACCTCTTGTCGTGAACTTGAAACAAAAAAGTTACTCATCCGATAATCACGTACTTTTGTCACATTTCTCTTATATTCGATGTATTTTAAAATCTATATCCATCTTTTGGTTGACATTTACTTAAAAGCACAAACCAGTGCTATGAGCCATTATCACGCAACTACAATTTTCAAGAAGCTATTCGATTTGATAAACAAGGTCAACGAAGCGAATTCTAATTCTATAGCCGCATCTTGCTTCACGTGTTTACACAATTTACAGTTTATCGTTTATTTGAAAGGTGTAGTGACATGAATTTAGTGTATTGCAGATGTCACTGACACCGTAGGTGTTCTTTTAATACAATGATTGTATAATACATCAAACCAAATTCAATAAGAAACTTAACGTTTAGCCTCTTTTGAGAGCACCAGATTTTCAACAAAAATACACTTTTAAAAAGTCACACTAGCACAATGTAAATATACTTGTGGTATTAATAACGTTCTTAAGAAAATAGAATATCGCTTTAAAATTAACACACAAGTTTAATTCACAGGTAGAACACAAAACTTTTGTAAACCTCTTAACATTCTCCTTCGATACCTTACTACTTGCAACTTAACTCGACAAGTCGGTTATGTAAGAACATGATTCGTCCCAATAACCACTTCTTTAATTAAAACTAAATCGCCAACCATAAAGTTTAACAATATCGTTTCCATTTATTCCTAGAATAGAGATTTGGAACATATTCTTTTGGCAAACATGACCAGAAATGCTGTTGCATCTTTTGAACAAGTGCAAAACTTGTTAGTCTTTAAGATTGCAATGTAGTACACTAGATGGAGGAGGTCTGTTAAAAAATGACATGGAGTTAAGGATTTAAGTAATTAAGACTGGAGTTTAAAGTAGCTTGAATTTGTGATAGCAAATAACAAATTCTTCATAATTCCAATTGGAATCATGCATGACCCTTTTCAAATGATGTTTGATCGCTTTAACCCTTGCTTCCTATAAACCGCAAGAATAGAGCAAATAGGCCGGTAGGAACTGTCATTCATATTTTTGTTACTTTAGGATGTTACGGTTTAAATTTTCACTACACTTCAAATTAATTTTATTGTAGACACTTATCTTACACACATGTTATTTACAACAACTTAATTCATTTTGGCTCTGGTAATATAAACTTTAATTGTCTATTTCTTATCTAAAAATATAAACGGTATTAATTACATAACTTTCATTCTTACCAATGGAATTCATTTAGTAATTTGTTGTTTTGAAACTTTATCTTAATTAACATAGTACCTATTATTGGTTATTTTCCACTAAGAAAATAAGTTGGCAGTTTTGATCTGTTGATTAAATTAGAAGGCAAATACAGGTCCGTATTCAGTGAATTGATAGTCATTCATAACTTGAATGTATTACATTTTAATAATATATTTTAAAATAAAAGGGATATATCATGAAATTGCCATCTCGAATGGACCTGCACCTTGCCGAAGTTCTAGATTACTAGAACGGGTGAAATGGCCTGCGTGTTCTAATGAGCTAAAGAGCCAAACTACAGGTTCCAACCAAAGTAGTAGGGTCGTTAGTGAGGAACCAGACGAAGATAGGTCCCCGAAAGAGAGCAGCGGCTCTTTCGGTACTTATATTGGCAGAGACCATAGGGGTCGGTATGGCAATCTAAGACACACTGCCGCGATGTGGAAGGCAACGGGAAACCACCACATTACCTCCCAAGTACACAGCGTCCCTAAATTATAATAAAATGATGGCATTCTCTGGGGTAAAAGATTCCGGAGTTAAAATAGTCCCCCATTCGGATCTCCGGAAGAGGACTACTTCGGAGGATGCGATCGGAAAGTTAAGAATAAGAGTCAAGAACATTTTGCGAGTCGGAGCGTGGAATGTTAGAACTATGAAGCAAGTGGGTAAGCTAGAGAACCTAAAAATCGAAATTAATAGGTTATCATTAGACATAGTAGGGATCAGCGAAGTACGGTGACTAGAGGCGGGGGATTTTTGGAGTGGAGACTTCAGGGTAATTTATACAGAAGCAGAGGAGGGAAATTTGGGTGTGGGTATAGTTATAGATATAAATATAGTTACCATGTTTTTGTGCTACTAGGGCAGGATCAGAGAAAGGAAATTCTGGTGTGAGAATAGCTATGCAAAAAAAATAGGGCACTGTGTAAAAAATTGTTACAAAAGAACGATAGAGTACTCATGGTTAGATTAGAATCTAAACCGGTAAACACAGTAATAATACAAGTATACATGCCCACCTCTAACTACAGTGACGAAGAGGTAGACGCGATCTACAAAGATATCGAAGATATATTAAGACACGTAAAAGAACATGAAAATTTAATAATTACGGGGGATTTTAATGCAGTAGTAGGTGAGGATAGGGAAGGAGCGATAGTAGGTTTATTTGGTTTAGGCACTAGAAATGACAGAGGAAGTAGGCTAGTAGAATTTAGCGACAAGAACAATTTAATCATTACAAACACATTATTTCAACATCATGCTAGAAGACGATATACGTGGAAGATGCCAGGAGATATAGAAAGATATCAAATAGATTACATTCTTGTAAGACAACGGTTTAGGAATCAAGTAAAAGACGGTAGAAGCTACCCAGAATCAGATATAGACACTGACCACAACATCGTAATTATGAAGGCCGCACTTAAATTAAAAAATTTGAAAAAAAGAAATGGAAAAAGGCACTTGGACCTACAGAAACTAAAAGAGAAAGATATTCAAGAAAGTTTCGAAAAAAGGTCAAATGAATTCCTCAAAGATCTCGGGAAAATATCTGATACTAAGGAAGTAGAAACAGAATGGAATAACATTAAATCCAGCCTCGGCATGGCGGCTAGAGATATTCTGAGGTATACACAAAAAGAAAATAGGAAACCATGGATAACAAAGGATATTCTGAATTTAATAGAAGAAAGACGAAAATACAAAAATAAATCAGACGAAACAGGAAAACAGAGATACAAAGCCATAAAATGGGAAATTATTCGAAAATGCAGGAAAGCTAAAGAGCAATGGATTGATAAAAAGTGCAAAGAGTTACAAACTAAGATGGAAGTAGGAAAGACAGATGAAGCATACAAACTAATTAGAAGCAATTTTAGGAATATAGAACCGTATAGCAAAAATATAAGGAACGCGGGAGGAAATGTCATTATAGAAAATGTAGTGAAATTGGGTAGATGGCAAGAATATATAGGGAATTTATATGCAGGAGAAGAACTAACTGCATTAGAAAAGGAATCAGACATTGAAAATGATGACTTGGGATATCTTATACTTAGAGATGAATTTGAATTAGCATTAAAGGGTCTGAAAAATGGTAAGGCGCCGGGTACAAACAAGGTGCAAGCGGAAACTCTAAAAGCCGCTGGTCAAGCAGTTACAGAACGTCTCTTCCAACTTGTAAGCTATATGTATGAGACAGGCGAGATACTCAAAGATTTCAAACATAACATCATAGTAACTATACCAAAAAAGAAAGGCGCAGATAGATGTGAAAATTTTCGAACAATAAGCTTAACAGCACCCGCATCAAAAATATTAACTAGAATTGTACAAAGACGAATGGAAAATCGGGCTGAAGGAATACTAGGAGAAGACCAATTTGGGTTTAGGCGAAACAGGGGAACACGTGAGGCTATCTTAGCTCTGAGGGTGATAATGGACAAAACAATAGAAATAGGGGAAAGCGTGTATATAGGGTTTGTAGATCTGAAAAAAGCATTTGACAATACTCAATACTCAAAAAGATTGGAATGAGTTATAGGAATAGACGGATAGTACATAGCTTATACAAAGAGCAAACAGGAGTAATAGAATTAGAGCAGAAACGTAGAGAAGTAAACATCAAGAAAGGGGTGAGACAGGGATGTTTCCTATCTTAATTAATTTTTAACTTGTACATTGAAGTGACAAGGAATACTGTCAAATGCAGGAAGACATTTGGAATTACTATTCAGGACAAAAAATTGGTATGCTTAGATTTGCAGATGATATAGCGGTATTAACATCTAGCAAGGAAGAGTTAGAAGCTGCTCTCAATGAAATGGAAACAGTTCTAACAGAGACATACGGTATGAAAGTTAACAAAAGTAGAACTAAAGTACTAGTATGCAAAAGAGGGAAAAATTAATCAAAAACAAGAATACAAATATGTAACACGAACTTACAAAAGGTTAAGGATTTCTGCTACCTAGGAAGCCAAATAACGCAAGATGGGAAAAGCACAAAAGATATAAAACAAAGATTAGCACAAGGTCGTGCTACATTTAACAAGAAAAAGGAACTACTGTGCCCAAAGACCGCAAACATAGAATCAAGGAAATGATTGCTCAAAACATATGTGTGGAGCACAGCACTGTACGGTTGTGAAGCGTGGACAGTGGGAGAAGCGGACAACAAAAAAGTAAAAGCCTTTGAAATGTGGTGCTACAGACGTATGATAAAGATATCATGGACAGACAAAGTTAAGAACGAAGAGCTACTAAAAATGGTAGGGGAAGAAAGAAATATGTGGAAAACGGTAAAAAACAGGAGAGATAGGATGATAGGCCACATACTTCGGCATGAGGCAATAGTGCGGAATATACTAAAAGCAGAGATAAAAAGAAAAGAAGAAGAGATAGACCTAGGTTAGACTACTGCACACAGATAGTGAAAGATGTAGACTGTAGGAGTTTCATGGAAATGTATAGGCTAGCTCAGAAAAGAAATCAATGGAGGTACGCATCCAACCAGTCCCAAGATGGATAAATTGATGACGAAGAAAGTAAGTGCACTTAAACATGATATTTATTATACGCAACTACAAGCATTGGATGGGCAATATTCTCGAATAATGGTAATTGCGTGAAAGCATTTACTGGAAAACTATTATTTCGGCAAATGTCTAATTGTTGGGGGATCTTGGCAGCCACAGGTTGCTTAACCCCCTTCAATAAATCTCAGTGAAATAGGGCATAATATTAGAAAACGATATAAGTGGAACCGAGCTCTATTGCTGTGTGAGAATTTCAGGGAACTATGTAGGTTAGTTTAGAAAATAAATAAGTGTAGGTACATGTCCAACTAGTTTTGAAACTGGAAACCCAATGACGAAAAAATAAGCGCAGATAAATCTGATGATTATTATAAACAACTAGTTGTTTGTTGTGAATATCTGCAACTAATGTTGACTGTGCGAAAAGATATATTGGAAAAAATATTAAATCAGTAAATGTTCAAGCTCTGGGGGAACTTGGCAGCCACAGGCTGCTTACCCCCCTTCGCAACCACTGAATGTCGGAGAAATAGGATATATAATTGTAAAACAATAGAAGGGGATCAAACTGCATCTAACAAGAAAGAACAGCGCCTATGATAAAAGACAACAAACATAGAACAAAAAGTTGTTGAAAGCGTATGTGTGGAGCACAGCACAGACAGTATGCCTACGAAATACGAGCAGTCTGAAAAGCAGACAGTAGAACATTAGCAGCCATTGAAATGCCGTGCTTCAGATGTATGAGGATGGACAGACAAAAGTAATAATAAATAGGTTATAGAAACAGTAAGGGAACAAGAATATCTTTCGAAAAAAAATATGAGAAATAGAAGAGCAGAATACGTTCTAAGGCATTTTTGGGGAATAGTATGGGATATATGACAAGCAGAGATAGGAAAAAAGAGGTGGATGTAGACCTAGATCAGATAGTGATAGATGAAGACTGTGCAAATTTCGTGGAAATCTGTAGGTTAGTTCAGAATAGGAAACAATGATGGTACGCGTCTAACCAGTTTCAGGACTGAAGACCCAATGATGATGATCATGAAATTGATTTTAAATGTTTATTGAATTGTTACATGTACTTAATAAGAATTGTATTATGATTTAATAAAAAAAATGGGGATTACTCTTTGTTATTAATTGTTTAGCATGTAAAATGCTGCCCTGTCTTATTGCATTTTAATTATTGGGATTTAATTTTTTTATGTTGCATTCCTGATTTGATATTCATTATCTGAGAAGAATGTATTTCTTTTTGGGTTATTTTGTGAACAGCTTGGAGAAAGCATGGTGTATGCTAGTGCGAATTTTTTGACTATAACACAGTAAAAGAAAGTTATTCAAATATTGGGATTTATCGCCTTGCATAAAGAGAAAGAATATTTCTGAAGATTAGAATATTTTTTTGAACAGTTGAGCTGGATCTTATATTTAACCTTGCTTATTTGGTAGCGTGCATTATTTGTTAATTATGTACCTTTTCCATCCTCATTTCCAGGGTAAGTAAATCCATAAGTAAATTACAAATGTAAAACACAATTAATATTACAAATTTTGTTTTCATTTTTGTTTGGAGTTTTGTCTCTGTCTTGGTTATATGTTGTACGATAAGAAACTATGTATTTGAAACACTCAGTTCTTATGGTTGAATGTATTCATAGTTCTGTCTTAGATACTGGCTTCAGGACGAGCACTTTTTGAAACGGAGTTTAAATGCTGCAAATTGTGGTTGCAGAAATGATTAAGGATGCTGATGGCGTGCCGCCCGTGTCATTATCGACAAGCCCCATATGTATCTAAACAAGTATAAATAATTAGGATTAGTAATTTAGAGTGTGGATCTCTAACCCGTAAATTATCTTATTTTTGTTGAAGTTAAATTGGGATTCAGGGGAATAATAAATTAGCCTAATTGTTAGAATATCATTCTAGTTTATTTTAAACGGAAATAAATTGATTTATATATTATGTGTAAAGTATAAAAAGTTGTGAGCTTCGAGCAATTGCTTAAAGTGCGACAAGAAAAGGGCTTCCTTTTAAAATTTGTATTAAGAACAAGTAAACAAAATTACATTAATCTTTCCTTTTGTAAATGTACAAACAGAACTGGGAAGATTTTACAATAGAGATCGTTGTGTTAAATTGATTTATTTGTGGATTGTCCTTTGTCATTAATCATCGTACACTTGGAATTGTGGATACGTTGTTATATTTACTTGTTGAGTATATTGGCTAATTGAAGTAACACTTACTCAGTTATAACGCAACGAGAAAGTCTGCTAGATTCAGTCACATACTCTGTGGTAGCGTAGTAAGTTTTACCCCCCTATACAAAGTGTATAAATAGTTAAATTACGTTACTGAGTCTCATGTCTATATTTATTTATTATAGCGTAATAAAAGCAGTATAAAAAAAAGCGCGATAAATTGTGATTGGAAAATATAACGTAATAAATTTGGCGCCCAACCAAAAGAAAACCCTTCAAAATTTAGTAATATAATAAATTTGGCACCCAATCAAACGAGAAACCCTTTAAAATTTGGTAAAATAATAAATTTGGAACCCAACAAAAAAATAAACCCTTATAAAATAAAACCTTCAAAATATCCGGTTATATTAAAAACCGAGTCAATAATAATTATAAACATACGATAACATACGAATTATTATAAACTAGTAAAAGTATATCATATTTTCTAATAAAATATAGGTAGAGGATAATTGAGAGTTCCACTGCCTCATTTCCTCCAGCTTCCCTCATTTCCTCACTCATCTGGACCAAATAGTTTTCTTCAACTAGCTATTTTCATCTTTCGAGATAAATCTATCTTGCTTGGTGTCAATTAATATTAGATTTTTCTCAGCTACCCGAATTTCTAGGAATCTGCCTCATTTCCTCCAATCTCCCTCATTTCCTCACTCATCTGGAACAAACATTTTTCTTTGCCTAGCCATTTTCATCTGTCGAGATAAATCTATCTTGTTTGGTGTCAATTAATATTAGATTTTCTTCAGCTACTCGAATTTCTAAGAATCTTTTAAATCGGATCAACTCCTAAGGCGCTGGCACAATTTTTCGATTTTTTGCTGCTAGCGATTTCTGACAATCCTTAAACATTTTTTATACATGCGATACATCAAATTAGTCTAAAATTTTACGTAGAATCTGAATCTGCAAACAGATTTAAAATCCGACCACCCCTTACCGTTTTACACACATACCCTCTAACGAACATGTATAAGATTATTTTTGTCTCTTTTAAGATACATGTTTTACAAAACATTATTTTCTTCTTGTAACCGAAGCCAAGTAACCCGTAACAAAAAAAAGACATTAATGTGTTGTTTTGAAAAAGGTAGGATTCTTGGTTCTTGGTCAACAAAACATATTGCGTTAAGACCACAATATATCTCGCAGTACAACGACACCGCGAGGAGGTAAAACACATGTCGCCGGGAGCGAAAGGATTATTAAGGATGGGATGAGAGGTAAACCTTATAACTAACTTACGTTTTGAAATCAAACCGTCCTATGTGTATTTGCAGCCTATAAACAAAAGTAAAAATATAATTCAGAATCCCTTTTAATTAAATACAGCATTCTTTATACAATTAACTTAGATGTTATATTTTGAATCTGACCTACTTTATAACTTCTCGCTAGAGAACCGAATTCAAAACAGCTGCACATTTTTTTTGCACGCACCATCATTTTTTTAACTTAGCATACGTGTGGACATAAAGTAATATACATTGTGTGTTTTATTTCACATTACTCCCGATTTAATAACTATGACTTGTTATTCTTTAAAAGCGAGAATGAAAAATTGATGAAATCAGTCTGTCTGTCTGTCTTTGGCAAATTTCGGGATATCTGTGCATTGGGAAACCAATAACCAGTAAATAACTCATAGCATATATTTCAGTAGATTTATTTCTAGTTTTTGAAGTTAAAGCATTTCATAAATTTCCCCGTTTATATTTCTTGCAGATAACTGAGTTCGCGACCTAATAACTACGACTTGTTGTTCTTTAAAGCGAGAATAAAAAATTGATGCAATGAGTCTGTTTATTTTTGACAAATCAGTATATATTTTTTGCAGATAACTGTGTTTGCGATTTAACAACTACGACTTGTTATTTTTTAAAAGCGAGAATGAGAAATTGGCGCAATCAGTCTGTTTGTCTGTCTTTGGCAAATTTCGAAATATCTGTACAATTTGTTAAATGTTGTAAAACCGGTAAAAAGCTATTGCGTTGATCAATTATAATTGCTCTCAGGGTTGAGAGTCCCATTCGTGCTGACTGAGTTTAATCGTTTTTTTTCTGCAGACATCAGCATTAAATTTCTTACTGACTACTATAATACAGACACAATCTTTCTATTGTTTTTTAGTATTATTAAAACATTCTTTTAATAACAAGGTATTTTGTTTTGCACATTGCAGACTATTATTGCTGTGTCTATAACAATGGATGTTACATAGTAAACGATTGTTGATTTTTAACTCCGATAGCTTAGGACAACCTAGTGCAAGCATATCAGTTACGACGTCTTGCATTAGATAGGTTTCCATCCATTTCTTCCTTTCTAGACCCTTCACACAAACTTCTTCACCGGGTCAGGTAATTTGCTTCAAATAAAGCGCTATATATGATGACACCTTTCCAGCCGTTGAAGATTTATCCTAGAAATACCATGAATATTCTTTGTCACCCAGTCGTTATGTTTTATATGATCTTGGCTCAAACAACTAGACTACATTGGCAGTTTAAAAATTTGATGCCAAACAACGCTTTCCAACAAGTCCAAAACCGCAATTTCTTTGCGCACAAACTTGTTTTTCTGGTATTTAAATCCCTGAATATCAATTATATACATGTTTGTATATGTAGGTATGTAAATATGCAGTAAACTTCGACTAATTAAATTTATATTAGGTGTGGACACGTTTTGAAGTCAAACCGTTGTATGTGTATTTGCAGCCTCTAAACAAAAGTAAAAACATAATTCAGAATCCACTTTAATTAAATACAGCATTATTTATACAATTGACTTAGATGTGATATTATGGATCTGACCTACTTTATAACTTCTCGTTAGAGAACCGAATTCAAAACAGCTCCACATGTTTTGCATGCACCTACATTTTTCAACGTAGGTTACAAAAATAAAAAAGACTTATTTCGTGTTTGTAGATTTAGAAAAAGCATTTGCTAGGGTTAATTGGATTGTTATATTTAGGGTTTTGCGAAAAGTAGAAATCTCTCATGGGTATAGAAAAATTATTTACAGTGTATATAAAAACTAAAGCAAAGTAATTATATTTGAGAAAATAGAAAAGGAGAATAAGAATAGAAATGGTGTTAGACCAGGCTGTATACTATCTCCCTTGATTTTTAATGTTTATATTGAGAAAGCGTTAAACTTAGCTAGAGAGAGAAAAAAACCATGTCTTTGGTAAAAATCGGTGGATTTAATTAATTGGCTATCTTTAAAAGAATGTATTGCTTCTAAGACTTCTAAGACTTGTGTGAATCAAATCGATTGTGCTAGTAATTCTACAAAAAATCTGTAGTAATTTAAAGATCTCTAAAATAATTGTCGAAGTTATTTTTAAGTATAACTGCAAAAAACATTATCATCTGAATCTCCATCCATCGTTTGACTTTATATACTGTTGGTAATATTAGAAACAGTTCAAATGAAGACAAAGAAAATGACAACCTTCTTTTTGATGTATGATTACAAAATGCTGCAAGAGAACATAATAACCATGGGCTTTTCTAAGTTGAGCTGAATTAATAGAACTGAAGAACGTTTCTGTTTATAATATGAATCATTGTGAAAAAATAGCGTAGAAGGTATATTCTCAGCACTTAATACGTAAAATAATATTGTTCACCTTAAAAACGAAAAACAAGCTGCTTGTTTATTTGATAAAATTTTTTTGAGTCACCAATTACATAGTTAAACTTAGAGTCCATTTAGTAAACCTAATTTTGGTTTAAACATAAATAAAAAGGAATAAAAATCCCTTACCACAAAAAATATTTAAAATACTAGATACGTATTTCGACCACTATGTGGTTATCATCAGTAGGATATCTGCAATTAAATAATAATTACTTGTTGTTCCAGAACACTTTAGAGGATATTCTTCTCACCACTTAGGCTGAAGTGAACCTTCCCAACATACAATTTACTATAATGTTGCTTTAAACACTATCGAGGATATTCTCCTCACCTGCAGGCTGGTGTTCTCCACAACCAACAAGTGAATTGTGACGTTATAACTAAAATCTACTTAATTTATACTAATTCTAAATCTACTGAAGTGGAACCAAATTAATCTTGCTTTCTCTTGCTTGTTGACCAATAGGGAAAGCAAGGCAGATGGCTTTGTGGGCCCTTTATCAGTGTTTAAGAGGGGTCCTTTATGTTTAACAATTTCAATTGTTTCATAGGCATTTAAGAAGCAAGACATTGGTACCGCTTTTAACAATTTAACATTTTCTAGTTTAAAGGAGTGGCTGGTTTCAAAAATATGTTTGACGACCTGAGACCTTTCGTATTTACCATATTTAAAGTGAGCAATGTGCTCTTTAAATCTTGTTGTTATATTCCTCATAGTCTGACTAATATATTTTTGAAAACACCCTGGCCCTGCACAACTAATTTCATAAATCCCCGACTTTTGCAATTTTTCCACCTTGTCTTTTGGATTACCTAGCAAATCTTTAATTTTATTAGATTACTAAAAGCAATTTTAAAATTAAGCTGTTTGAATATTTTATCAAGACCATTTGTGGTTTTGTGAAACGGAAGTTTAACATATTTAACATTATCGTTAGAGGTGGTCGATTGCAAAGTCGTTGATTTACGGATGTTAATTCTGTTTTTACACTTTCTAAAAATGTTATCTACAATATCAGAAGAGAAACCAATGTAATTCGCTATTTATTTAATAAGAGCAAATTCCTCATTAAATCTGTTTTTATTTAAAGTGAATTTCAATAATCTATTAATTAAAAAGTTAAATAATGCCAATTTATGTTGTATGCTATGATTGGAGAGACAAAATAAAGCGATTTACATTGGTTTCTTTTCTATAAATGTCAAATTTCAATTTATTAATATTTCTAATTACTAATGTATCTAAAAAGGGCAATTGTCCATTATTCTCTAGTTCATACGTAAATTTTATGCTTTGAAATTTTGAATTCAATTCCTTAAGAAAATCATCAACATTTGATTTAAAAGTGTAAAAAACTGCAAAAATATCGACCACGTACCTGAAGCATATTTTTGGGAAGTATTTGGAGTTTTCCTTTAACTCGGTTTCAAAATGAGACATAAATAAATTTGCTATGAAAGGTGACAGGCTGTTTCCCATTGCAGTGCCTTCATGTTGTTCGCACAACTTGTTGTTGAATTGGAATTGAAAACAGTTCTGAGACATGCAATGCAAAACAAGCTTGATATATTTCTCAACTTTATCATCATCAATATCACAATGAGAAATAGCCTGTGACCTTTCATAGCAAATTTATTTATTTTTCATTTTGAGACTAGCACAGAACTATCGTTACAAGAGGAAAATAAAATAGAAAACAATGTTGAACAAAATAACACAGTACCGCTCAAGAGTAGAAAACAGAAAAAACCATGTATCTATACGGAGAAGAAATGTTATAAAAAATATGAGGAATTTAGGAAATTCTGTACAAATACTTAAAACAAAGATGTTTCAGAACGAAAGAGGATTGTAAAAATACTTGTAGGTTATAATGCACTAATAACATTTCGAAAGACATGCACATAACTAATTGTGAGTTATGTCATGGTGACGTTTATTAAATTATATGTTGTAGTAAGGCTTAAGCAACGAATCGCTACCAACATGCAGACCGCTAACTAATTGTGAGTTGTGCCATGGTGATATTTAGTTAAGTAATTCTTATTAATTTTGTTCTTGTTATGTTTTCGAACTTACCTAAGGTCGGTTTGACGCAGCTCTAACTTCTTTTCTATTCTGATCTAGTCAAAAAGTCTACATACCCTTCACAACCTAAATCTCTAATAATTTGACTAATATAGCTTAAACCAGGTCTTCCTACGCAATTTTTCTTTGGTAGTCTGTCATCTAAGACCTTACTAAATAGTCTATCACGTCTTAACTGGTGCCCTATCATTCTATCTCACCTGACCTTTAATTGCTTCCACAAACAGGGTTCCTCGCCTATCCTTCTATAATCTTCCTCATTCGTTATTCTATACTTCCAACTAATCTTTAACATTCTCCTATGACACCAAGTTTCAAAAGCTTCTATCTCTTTCTTATCTACCTCATTAATTGTACAAGTCTCACTACCGTATAATAAAACACTCCATACGTAGGACTTTAAGAAACCTTTTCTATTATCTAAACTAATACTATTAGCTGGCTCTACATAGATATTAGCAACCTGACGGTTTACATGCTTCCCATTTATATGAAAATAAAATATTGCCTGGTTATCGCCTCCAAAAAAGAAAAGTGTTAAATTATATGTTTTGGTAAGGCTTAAGCAACGAATCGCTGCCAACATGCCTGACCGCTAACTAATTGTGAGTTATGTCATGGTGACATTTAGTTAACTGATTTTTATTTACTTATTTTTTAGTTTTGTTTTCAAACTTACTTAAGGTTGGTTGACGCAGCTCTAAATTCTTTTATATTCTAAGCTAGTCTAAAAAGGTCTACATACCCTTCACAACCTAAATCGCTAATAATTTGACTAATATAGCTTTGTCTAGGTCTTCCTACTCTATTTTCATTTGGTAGTATATAATTTAATACCTTACTAAATAGTCCCTCATGTATTAACTGGTGCCCTATCATTCTATTTCTCCTGACCTTTAATTGTTTTCACATACAAGGTTCCTCGCCTATTCTCCTATGAACTTTCTCATTTGTAACTCAATATGTCCAACTAATCTTTAACATTCTCCTTTAACACCAAGTTCAAAAGCTTCTATCTTTTCCTTATCCACATCTTTAATTGTCCAAGTCTCACTACTGTATAATAGAACGCTCCATACGTACGACTTTAAGAAACCTTTTCTATTATCTACTAATACTATTAGCTATTATTAAGCCTTTCCTTTTTAAAAACATTTTTCTAGCTTGAGCTATTGTAGCTACTATATCCATTCTGCTACGTCCGTCCTTTGTAATTATGCTACCTAAATAGCAAAATTCATCTATCTCTTTTAATTCGGTATTACCTATTTCTAATTTTGGTTTAGAACTAGACTGTAACTGACTTGTCACTATCTTTGTCTTTCCTGAGTTAATTCTCATACTATAGTTACTCTGTAGTATCTCGCCTAAAATATTTCATAACTCTCCAACTCTTTTCTAGACTCCGCTATAATGGTTATATCATCCGCAAAACGTAATATGCCTATTTTCTGTCCCTGTACAGTAATACCTATCTCTTTTCTCTCTCTAGCTAAGTTTAACGCTTTCTCAATATAAACATTAAAAATCAAGGAAGATAGTATACAGCGCTGTCTAACACCATTTCTATTCTTAGTTTCCTCAAACCTAATTACTACGCTTTAGTTTTTATATACACTGTAAATAATTTTTCTATACCTATGAGAGATTCCTATTTTTCGCAAAACCCTAAATATAACAATCCAATTAACTCTAGCAAATGCTTTTTCTAAATCTACAAACGCGAAATGCGTGTTTTTTATTTTTGTAACTTTTTTTTGATAATTACTCTGACCATTGGTATCAGTTATCTAGTCCCTCTGTCTTTACGAAAACCATATTGGTCTTCGCCTAAATAATTCTCAGTCAAGGGTTCTACTCTACTTTTAATTATTATTGTTAGTATTTTGGAAGCTTGGGAAGGTAAACTAACCGTTCTAAAGTTCTTACACCTATCAGCTCTTGACTTTTTTGGGATTGGAATAATAATATTTTTTTCGAAATCTATTGGGACCTCGCCTGTGTCATATATTACTTTTACTAGTTCATATAATCTGTCTAAAGTTTTCTGACTTGCATGTTTTATTAATTCTGCGGGTATATCGTCTATCCCCGGCGCTTTATTTAGTTTAAGATCCCTAACAGCTCCATCAAATTCCTCTTCTAATATTGAAATCCCTATTTCTACATACTCTTCTTAGTCGTTCTTTAACTCATCCATATCTTCGCTCTTATATAAATCTTCTAAATATCTTTTCCATCTATCTGCTACTTTAACTTTTTTTATTAGGAGCTCATTATTCTTATCTTTAATTCCATTATATCGTTTCCTATTATCTCCAAAAAACTTTTTGACTGCCCAGTAAGCCCTTTCTCTCTTACCTACTCTCAAATCATCTTGTATTCCCTTACAATTCTCTTCCATCCATTTATTTATAGTTTTTCTACACTCATGTACTACCTTATTTTTAACTTATATTCTACTTTCCCTATCCAATTCTCTGAAAGGTTTAAGCTTTCTATTCTCTATTAAATCTAATATCTCCCTTGTTACCCAGAGTTTTCTTGCTTCTACTTTTTTCTTACCTATAGTCTGTGTTGCTGTATCATGTATAGCCCTTTTTATTTCTTTCCATCTATTTTCTACATTACCTCCTATGGGTATCTTTTTGATTTTATTATCAAATACTTGTTCATGTTCCTCTTTTACCTCACTATCATTAAGCTTACCTAGATCAAATACCTCTTTTTTAACCTTTCTTAATTTTTAAATTTTAGATTACACTTTATTTTTACTAAGTTGTGATCTCTATCTATGTCAGCCCCTGGATAACTACGACAGTTTTTAACTTGGTTTCTAAATCTTTGTTTAACTAAAATATAATCTATTTTATATCTAACCCTATCATCTGGCGCTTTCCAGGTATATCTTCTTCTAACATGTTGTTCGAATAGGGTGTTTACAGTTACTAATCTGTGTTCCTGGCAAAACCTAACTAATCTTTCTCCTCTATCATTTTGTCTACTATACCCAAATTTTCTACCATTTTTCCCTTATTACCTTCTGTCTCTGACGCAATAAAATCGCCCTTAACTATTAAATTCTCATCTCCCTTTACTTTTCTCACTACACTCTTTATATCCTCGTATACCTTTTCTACTTCCTCTTCCTCGTACTGAGTTGTTGGCATGTAAACCTGTACTAAAACAGCGTCTATGGGTTTCGTACACAATCTAACCATAACTATTCTATCACTAAATTGTAAGTACTCTTTAACTTTACGTCCTAATATTTTACCTAACCCTGTTCATACCCCTGCCTGTCCATTAGTTGAAGAATTATCTTTCCAAAAGTCATTACTATCTGGCCATCTCACCTCACTAATACCTAAAATGTCCAGCTCTTCTCTTCTCTTTCGACTAATAAATTCTTTAATTTATCTATTTTAAGTAATGATCTTACATTCCAAGTCCCTATCACTAAATCGAACCGTTGTTTTAAATACCTACGACCACGAGCTCCAAGTACCCCCTCACGGAGATCCGAATAAAGGGGTATTTTGTCTTTGGACAAGAATTTTACGTGTTAACTTTCCATTATACATAGCTCGTGTTTTAGGCAACGCATACCTAGATAATATTGTGGTAGTTTCCCATATCTTTCCACAACGCAGTTTTAAAGATTTAAAAAAAAACCGTATCTGTCACGGCCATCTCGCAACAACCTTGTAAATTATTGAGAATTGCCCGAGACCAACCGATTTTCCTCAAATATCATTTAGCCAGCAAAGCTGCTGCCCTTTGCGCAAAGCTGCTGCCCCTTGCTGTGCCTTTTAATCGCCTTTTACAATAAGCAGGCTTACTATAGTAGTATCCTTTGTCCCCTACTATAGGGACAAATAAGTCTGTTAAAGTATATAATTGTACAAATTACACTAAAATAATAACCCAAGTAAGAGCAATACAAATCTTTGACTACGTTTTTCTCAGATTCATACAGCAATGGTTTAGGTTAGTATTACACCAAACCGACGTATTGTATAGGCACCTCGAGACAGTGTAATTAAACATAAGAAAATAGTAATAACTTGTGAATTGGATAGGAAATCCTGAAGTGAATTCCTGGAAATAGATTTATTTTGATTTCCTAAGGATGACGACTAGCGTGAAAAATGGTTAATAAAATCAGGTATGTATGTATAATTGTTTTATATTAGGATAGGATTAATGTGCTTCGCTTTCTGCATCTGCTGTTTATGTAAACAGGAATGTGGAATGTTGATTTTAACTTTGTATGCAGGTTGATTTGATTATGCACTCGATTACAGAATAATTATATTAATATATGGTTCAAAATTATTCATTTCCGTGAATTAAGAAATACGTATGACTAGGGCTGGGTCGGAGTATCGATATATCGATACGTATCGATACGACCCCCGTATCGACCCCCCCGATACAGCAAAAAATAAATATCGATATACCGATACTCGATATGTATCGATACGTATCGATATGTATCGATATTTGATATAGAATATGTATCGATATTCGATACGCAAAATCACGTTTCGCCCACCCTTATATACATATACTTGTGTCACAAATATTAAACTTAAAACTTTAATTATTTTGATAACAAACAATCTTAAGTGAAAGATCGAATTGTCAGTAAATACATTATTTTAAAACGATCTTGTGATTTTATTCCCAAAGAAAGAGTAGATAAATTTATAGATGCGTATCGATTCGTACCGATAGGTATCGCTACGTCTCGATATGCATACTTAATCTACACATCCAAACGTTCCGATACGAATCACTTTATATATCTATACGTACCGCTACGTATCTATACGTATGGATATGCATCGATACGAATCGATACGTATCGATTCGCACCGATACGCATTGATACGTATCGATACGAATCGATATGTATCGATACGCACCGATACGCATCGATACATATCGATACGCATCGATACGTATCGATACGCATCGATACGTATCGATACGTATCGATACGTATCGATATATATCGATATTCGATATATCGATACATATCGATATAGAATATGTATCGATATTCGATACGCAAAGTCCCGTATCGTCCACCCCTACGTATGACCAGTATTACCAGATCACGATTTTACTAAATCAAGAATTTTTGAAAGTGAAGTATTAAAACCGTAATATAAGTGGATAAAGCAGGGAAAATTAGAAAAATTATATTTTGCAAAAGAGATATTTTGAATATCTGTTATACATCCTTCAATAGAAGTGCGACAAATTTATTACCAGAGCACTATTTTACTTTTTAAAGTTTTATTCTTGTGTCGATTTTACTTCTGCAAAATATCTTTTCTATTTAGTCATTTTGCAAGTTAGGGTCTTTTACGAAGATTGAATTTTTTTATTTAAAAGCAAAATGTTGCAAAACATAATGCAGTAACAAATATTTCCAATTTTATATCATAGTGAATAATATGTAATAGCTTTTCAATTTAGAACCAAAGTAGCTTTTCAATAAATACCTTTGTCATAACCATTTTATTGATAAAGTATTTAACAATCCTAAAAAAAGTCAAGTTTTACTACGATATGTTCTTGATGCTGCTTCGTTTTCTTGCTGGCGACGCAAACGTTTTAAGCCCCATTGCTAGTCCACTGCGTCCTCACATTTCTATGCTGACTCCTCCCTTCCTTAGGATTTGATTTTTGGACTTTACGTTTTCTGGTTTTCTAGTTTTGTTGTTCTGTTGATTTTCTTCACATTATGAGTCCGCACATTACTCATCCAACGCAGTGTGGGTCTGGATTAGAGTAGTTTCACGGTACTACCGGTCTGTCTTAAGAAGCGACTAAAGCTGTCCAGCACATACACAATTCCTACACACACATTTCTGCTTGGTTCTGTTTTCTTTCGTTCTCTCCTTGTATTCAAACTTGTGTAGGTCCGGACTAGAATAGTCCCACGGTAAGAACTGCCTGTCGTAAGAGGCGACTAAAGTGGTACAACACATACACACACACTTCTTGCACACTCATTTCTGCTTAGTTCACTTTTCTTTCTTTCTGTCTTTGTACTCCACCCCGTGTGGATCCGGATTTGAGTAGTCCCACGGTAAGATCTGTCTGTCGAAGAAGCGACTAAAGCGATCTAAAACACACACACACACACACACACACACACACACACACACACACACTTCTTGCAGTTTTAGAAGTGCTTTATTATGGTTTTTAGTTTTAGTTTTACTTCTGCGTTCTTTTTGATCCAAATTCTTTTCCCCTCTTTCTACTTTTTATCTCACCTTTAGTCCTTATACAGACTTTATGAAAATTTTCGATTCACTTCCCGTAGTAGGTGTTTTATAAACCTATTTTTCTTCTCTTTGGAAACCACAACTTAGTCGACGTTCGGTCTAGTTAGCTATTCTTTTTATCAGTTCTTCGGTTATTGCGATTCATTGTTACCACAGCTTGAAGTACCTCAACTTTTCTATCCGGCATTTTTGTTGCTCCATTGCTTACTTTGAGGCTTGACAATTATTGTCTCGTTTTGGTTTGTACTGCAGGTTTCCGTCCTCGTCACTTTCCTTACTTTTGGGTTTTGTTGCGAAACACCAATTTCTTTTCTTGAGGTTAATAATTTTACTATTTCTTTATTACAGATATTCGTCCCACGACGATTTCTTTTAAGTGTTATGTCACTTCATCTTTGTCTATGATGATTGCTACCTTCTACTTTTCCTTTTCTTATCTCCTTTATACTTCTTGATTTGGTCTGGTATATAGGTTCTTCCAGTCGGGTAAAATTTTTTGTTGTTTTTTGAGCGTTTCTTGCAGTTTTCTTAAGCGAATACATTTTTGGTTTATCCTGTTAGTGAATATTAGTCTTTTGAAACGGATATAAATTAAACTTTTTTGTTTTTTGGTATCTTTAAGTTTTTTAAAACGATTATATTTTCCTCTATGCAATTACTGTACTGCCAGCTCCGTTGCTTCTACTTCCTACCCCGACCTTTTAATTTTGCTAGGGGAATTTGTTACATTAACTTTTTAAATGGAGTAAATCTGCATTGGTTTGCAACTACCTTAACTAAAAACGCTAATCTAAACCATTTTTATGTCATTCTCAAATTATGCAAGCTTAACAAGTTCAATAAATACGTATTTAAGACCTGTATAAAAATTTCCCTAAGTGCAAAAAGTACGTGAAATATACTTTAAAACAATTTCTAAAATTCTCTGAACTGTTTAAGTATCAGTATTTGCTCCTCTTCTAACCACTTTAATAGTTTCTTCTGCCTTGAAATACACTTGCTATTTCCAATAGTTTATTCTACTATACATGTTTCGAAACAACTGCTTTGTATAAAAACTTTTAATGGTTAGAAAATTTACCTCGTTATATTTGCAGGCGTTCGAGCTCGCTCAAGGTTTATGGATAAAAAAATCGTTACCTCAATTAAGTCGTTCTTTCTATCCTCGTAGCGTAGATCAGTAATAATACGAATCTCTATTTATTTCTAATTCGGGCAACTGGTTTTTCTTAGCAATATGCAAGGTTGCATATTTGCTTGCATTTAAAATATATTTTGCTTTCCCATGCAAACAAAATTCCATGGAATTAATTATTGTACTTTGCTTCCTTTATTGGTTGCATTCTAGAAATATTTTGCAGTTGCTTTCCGGAATATATTTTAGTTTGCGTTTGCAGAATATTTTACACCAATATCGATGGGAATGGTTCTTCGTTACTTACCTTCGTCGTTCTCAAAGGTGTATAAACACAGGCCGAGCGTTTGAAAGGCTGTCCTACTTATTCGGTAGGAAGACCAAAGTGCGGTAGTGACAGTACCGAAAGGAAAACCAAACAAAAAAAATTTGCTTAAAAACTAAAAGAAAATTCGAAACGAAAACAAAAAAAAACAAGAAAAAGGACACGCCCAAAAAAAAGAACTCTCAAGCGGCCCAAAGAAACAATATGTACTAATAGAAAGAGGGAAAAAAAAGAATTCGCTGAAGGAATAAAAAAACCAAAAAAAAGCGCTTCGAAATAAAGAAAAAATTCTCTTCCGACTCGAAGAACCACAAAAAAAATAAAAATTGAAGGGAAGACGGGTAATAAACCATCAACGAGGACTAAGATGAAACAGAATCGACACTGAAGAGTCGTTAAAGGACGGATGATTTTCAGAAGAAAGAGTAAAGTCTTCCACTTCAAGAGAAGGAATTGGTTTCTCGCGAAAAATACAAAATAAGAAAAGGAACAAAAGAAAACAACAGTTTAAGCCAAAACAGGACCCAAGGGTCAAGCTTCAAGTATGTAAAGGAACAACAAGGGATAACGAAAGAAAGATAGGACATGCGCTGGTAAAAGAAACGATGTACTACAAACTGTGGTAACCAGGAATCGCAACAACCCAAGAACCAAAGAAAAGAAATGCTAACTAGTCCTAAAGTCGACTAAATCGTGGTTTCCGAAGAAAAGAAAAACTGACTAAAAAGCATCTACCACAGGAGCGGATGGACGAAACAATCTGTATAGGAACCGACAGCAAAGAAGACCAGCAAGAGGATAGGGTAAGGAAAGTGGATCCAAAGTAACAGAGAAGTAAACTAATGCTAACAAAATCCATATTATAGTAGGATGGAAACTGCAGGAAGAAGACAAACATCGTTTCCAAAACAAAACAAAAAAAAGTACATAAAGAAAATCAAACCGAATCCCAGTGAAGTTATGTATGAGTATGTGTGTGCGTGTGCGCGCGTGTGTGGGTGTAGGTGTGGGTATGTTGCTGTATGACTATGTTAGTATATGTGTGTGCGTGTGGGTGTCTATAAAAGTGTGTGTGTATATGTTGGGCGTATGTGTATGTACGTGCGTGTGTGTGAGTGTGTGTGTTTGCGTATGTGTATATATTGGACCGTTGTAGTGGCCTCTTATGACAGGCAGGTCGTATCATGGGACTATTCTATTCCCAGACCCACACAGGTGCAAGAAGTACAAGGAGAAAACGAAAGAAAAGAGAATCAAGTAGAATTGTGTGTTTATGAAGTGTGTGGGGGTATGTGTGTGTGTGTATTAGTGTGTGGGTATGAATTGGACATGTATAAAGTGTGTGTGTGTGTGTGTGTGTGTATGTGTTGGACCGCTGAGTTCCCTCTTACGACATGCAGGTCGTACCGTGGTACTATCATATTCCTGGACCCACACGAGTACACAGAAAAGAAAAAAGATAGAAAACTCTGCAAAACAGGAAAGTAAACAACTAAATCTTAAAGTCCAGTAGTCAAGTCTTAAGGAGAGAAAAGTCGGGATAAGAAGCGGGCGCGAGTACTAGATATTGAGCTTAATACGTTTGCGCCGCCAGGAGGAAAATCAAACTAGATCAAGGACATTAGGACTTCGCCGTCATACGTATTCCGGTTTGGAAGGAGCATAGAAAAATTTCTGCCTCTTATGGGCAGTTTTTGCAAAACAGGGACAGCAGGGGTGTATTAGTTGTAGCACGCGGTGTAGGAGGTGGCAAGGGTAGTTTAGAAAATTTAAAACGCGTCATAAAAAGACGTTGTTTGTTATTAGGATGGCTGGTAAGAAAGTCAACGGTTTAAAACGAAACATCATGGGTTGTCAGAAAATCAACGGTAGAAAAAGAAAAAGTATGGGTTGTACGAGAATCAACTTTACGAAAAGAAACACAAACAGAGCACACTTCAGTTACGTTAGATAAAGGGATAGAAACAGATAAAATTTTATCGATGTTAGATAAAGGACTAGACGTATCACAGTTAGGAAAGAAAACAGCATTGACTGTAGGCGTATCCACATTACGAAAAAGGACAGAATCCAATAACACTTCAACCGTATTACATAAAGGAACAGCATCAGGTAGAAGTTCATCAACGTTACAAGAACAACCAGTATCTAGTAGAACTTCGCCAATGTTAGATAAAGGAGCAGAATGAAGTTTATCAACATAAAGGAAATGAGCAGCATCAGACAGAATTTCATCAACTTTACAAGAACAAACAGCATCAGGAACAACTTCCTCCACCATAGATAACGATTCAGAATTAGGTTGATCTTCGTCAACATTAGACAAAAGAACATCAGCTAGGATTTCACCAACCTTAGTTAAAAGAACTGAAGCAAGTTGCATTTTGTCCGCATGAGAAAAATGAGTAAGAGTAGGTAACGTTTCATCAAAGTCCTATAAAGGAGTAGAATAAAGTAAGATTTCATCAATGTTAGACAACGGACTAGGAACAGACAAAACTTCAGTCACAATAGAAACAGATTCCTTAACCATAGTAGATAAAAAAAGTGTCAGGTACAACTTTGATGACAGCAGCAACAGGCATCATAGCTACGGGTTCCATAACTTCAACGGGACCTTCTCTACCCGTATTAGAAGTTATCGTCACTTCAGCTACAACTGTTATTGCAGACACGACAGAAATTTCTTGAGTAGAACAATCTAAGAAAACAGGTTCCGGTAAAATTTTGACAACAACAGCAACGGCAACAGATATTAAACATATAGGTTCATGAACATCAACAGGACCTTTGCTGACTAAATTAGAAGTAATCGTCAATTTAGCGACATTTGTGCTTGCAGACACGATAGGAATTTCTTGGGTAGAATTATTTAAGAAAGCGGGAACAAACCCTTGGAAGCTAGCTGCAAGTCACTAATTTGAAGTATGGGTTGCACTAGTGTTGAAGGTATAGTTTGGGGTGGAAGTGAAAACGTCGGGTCTAGTTGGTAATCTTTTGAATCGCGAAAGACAGAAGGAATTTGGTTCTTGTTAGTAGAGGTTCGGTAAGTAGGGGCGTGATAGCCGTAGAAATCGATATTACAGTTCAAAGGCTCATATGGCTGAAAAGGGTAGTAGTAGGGCGAGCAGAAGAAGGTGTAGAAAAGAATGTACAACTAAAGGCGGACAAAATTTTGTTCGAAGCTGTATTTGCCGAAGAATGGTATGTGTCGATAGTAGTAGAAGGATGACCTGGAGGAAATACCGAAGAGAAGATAGAGTGAGAAGCAGAAGAAATTAGACACCTAGAGGTGAGGACTGAATTTGAAGGATTATTCGAAGACCTAATAGTAGTAGGATGACAGTTGGGATAGTTGTAGCGAGTGACTCCCTTATGTCCGCAACCATAACAATGGAGTACTTGAGGACGAGTACAACGTGTCGAAACATGACCAGGTTTATCGCAATTAAAGCATGTGACCTGACGAGTAGAAGCAGAACTACGAAGAAAAACAGTAGAAAGAACTGAACTTCTTCAGATCTTTCTACTGTTTTTCTTCGTAGCTCTGCTTCTACTGCTTCTACTACGCCTACGGGTAGATCCGATACTTCCATCGGATCTACCCGTAGGCGTAGGAGAAATCTTAACAACTCGGTCATGTAAAGCAAAAGTTTTTTCCTCATTAGTAGCAAACTTATAAGCAAAATTCGAGGGTTCAAAATGTTGAATCAGTAAATTAGACAACGAATTCCAGTCAGAAAGCCTATGCCGGTTGCCACGATACCAAAGTAACGCTCTAGCCTCGAACAAGTCCACTGCAGACTCAAATAACTGTAATTCTGACACATATTGGGTTAGTCGGAGTTCTTCGACCCGTCCCAAAAAATCAAGTACAGTAAGAGTGTTTGGGTCATCAAAAATTTTAAATTCCCC
Source organism: Platerodrilus igneus (assembly GCA_036346225.1). Taxonomy (NCBI): domain Eukaryota; kingdom Metazoa; phylum Arthropoda; class Insecta; order Coleoptera; family Lycidae; genus Platerodrilus; species Platerodrilus igneus. The sequence goes on from JARFIW010000958.1 coordinate 2,847,208, forward strand.
TTCGACACCGGGTGGTATTGGTGGAAAGCTGACAAAAGAGTAACGGCTGACTAAGGCACTGTAGCAGAAGCGGATTCATGTTTTGGTTCCGATTCCGAGTCGGAAGTAATCAGAGGAGGTTTATCGGAATCGATACTAGTAGCGTGTGCCGGGCTAGAAGTGGCTATAGCAGTTTCGAATAACGTAATAGTATGACGAAATTTCTTTATTTTTGTGTCAAAGGAGCCGTGGAGGTCAACTAAAGTCAGCAGTATTTGGTTATGGGCATAGCGTTTTTCCTGCGTTGGAGACATCCTCAAACAGCGTTGTTATGTATGCTACCATAGGAAGCTATTGCGTTTAAACGCAGGTAAAAATTTGTCCCCATATAATGTAACCATAGCTTTTAGCTCTTGGACAGCAGCTGTAACCACTACCAGTTCGGAAGCGAACTCCGACCCCACGAAAACATGACTTTTATGTTCCATGCGGTACGCACTCTGGACAGACCTGCGTAATTTGTCGACATTGTCTTCGGGATCAAAGCCTCGAGATGCTAGCTCATATTAGAGCTCAGTTTTCCGCAACCGATTTACATGATTGCGCCAATATGCCATGGTACACCAAGTAAAAGAACAACGAATTAATCAATGGTATTTCAACCCCTACGTCCTACCAACAACAAAAGGGTTTAGTGATCCGTAGCACCGCTTAGAACCTACAACGTCGAGAGGATGGGCGATGGAATAAAATAAAAAAAAAAATCGCAGAAGACCAACTCTAAACTTGACGGGGAGAACAAAATGTACAGAGAGGGAAGGAAGAAAAAATTTTGGGCGCCAGTGTTTTCAATGGACTAGGATTATTGGCGAAAACACAACTCCAATAATCTGAAATTAACCAGCCGATAATATTGAGCGCGACTAGGAAAGAAAATAAAACAAAAATTTAAGAAGATCCAACCCTCACAAAATATAACGGAAAGAAACATACTAGTTCGAACGTACGGGAAGAAAACATAAATAACATCAAACTAATAAATGCGGGTATTGTCGGAAATCAGGCAATACAAAAAAATCAGGCCGGAAGCAAAACAAACTCGGAGCAAAAGTTAATAAAAGAAAAATCGGAGCCCCACGCTAGGGCGTCAAAATTTATGGTACGTGCGTCGACGTAGCCTAACAACAAAACCAAAGAAAGAACCAAGGAAAGAAACTGATCAGGCTTAGTTGGAACAGTGGATGGGCTCGTACAAATACAAAAAAAGAAAATTAAAAGTAAGCCTGAAATAAAAATACAAAAAATAAACATACTTATTAGTACTTATAATTATTCTAAATAACATTCTAGTTAGACATAGCAGCGTAGTATACAACAAAAGCAAAAAACGAAATCAATTACCGCAATACACAACAAAAATTACTTCTTACAATGGGCGAGCTGTAGTTTTAGGTCCCTCCCCATATGAATTACGCGAAGAAAAATTACTTAGTTACAACTTTATAAACAACAACCCTAGAGTATCAGTGTAAATACCAGATTCGGTACATAGAACTATCAAATTATATACAATATTATTGACAAACATTCTCTCCCCTAAAGGTAATCACTTTTAAACCATTTGCACATTAATAAGAAGTATAATTTCTTTTTACTTATTTGAAACAAATAGTACTGCATTCCTAGCAGGGCAATAAATAGCAAAATAGTTCTGTAATTTTTGGATACGCAAATTAATGTTGGGAATGCCGGAGTTTAAAATGTAAACTCAAAAAAAATATGGTTTCAACGTAAACAAGGAAGAAACACTTACCAGCATGTCCAAGGTGTAGGCTAGTCTCCTAGGACAGCGCGAAACAGATGTTCTCGGGATCACGCCATGCACGTGTCCTCCCGTACCAACAGGAGCGGCGGTTTAACCAGATCTTTTCAGTCTACCGGGTCGAGCTATAACAATTACCGCAAACGATTAAACCCCCTTACCAAATAAAAGTACTTTTCTTTAAAATAAGGTACTCACCTCACAGTGTGTGCACAAAATTTTGAAGACAACACAAAAGGTAGCGTAAAGTACAATTAACGACGAGTCATTATTGTCGTATTCATACAGAAAGAAGCGAGTACAAATTAACTCCTTTAAATAATAAGAATTCGATGCAATCCTCCCATTATCATACCCTACCTAGGATATAAACTATTTAATTTCCGGCATAAATTTTCGTTCTAAAGCAAATAGATTTGAGTTGAAAATTATTAGAAGGCGTATTTATTATAAACTGGTAAAATGTACAGGATGTTGTTGAAGGATTTAAGAGTAGAAACGGAATCTATTTGAATGGGTAATGAGTTAACAAGAAAAACGGGGAACTTTAATTTATGCCGAAAATGAACGTAACACACGTTATAACAAACGTTTATATAGATGTGTGATTTTGACGTTTGTAGATATTCTTTTGCACCGTATGTTCGTAGTATAGCTTTTTACCGAGGTAACCAATTTTTTCTTTCTATACCACCCTCCTCACTCTACGACGTTTTTGAGCTAGTTCAAAATCCTATTCTTTTGGATTTTGATTTTAATATTCTGACTCTGTTTTGTTGCGGTATACGTTGTAGGCGATTGTCTTTACTGACTTTACTGCTTTCTTTCTTGTCTGCAGAAAATACCGTAAGAACGCTTTTGTTCAACATAAAATTGTCATTTAATGGGATCCAGGGTGTCCCTAAAACTAAAAACAACCACCTTTTTGGTATTATCCGAACTTCATTTACTAACTGCTTTAACCAGTTTGATACCTTCTTTAAGGTTAGCTAACTTACTCAAGTTATAAGTTATTTCTTTGAATTTTGAAGACGAAGTGCTCTATATAAATAAGTTCTTACCGCCATAAAACAATTTAAGGTATCTTTCGTGAAATTCGGACAAATTAATAGAGACGGCAAATTGATATATTTTGTGCCGTTTTTTTCCATCTAAAAAGTCGTTTTATTTTACTTGAGACCTTTTCCTATACTCACAGGAAGAGATCGTCACTTTTTTAATCAGCACAATGTTGCGTGTATACGTCTTCGTGCGCAGACGATGAGGTTATAGGCGTCAGCGTGATACATTATTAATCGATACAAATGAATCATAAACTTTAATAGTTTTGGAATTCAAATTAAGTATGATAAAATTTTACAACCTCAAAAACTGCCAAAGTAAATTTGAGAGCCATTGAGAATGAACAATATAAGATCTAAAATCAATCCTTCCTTAGATCAGGAATGCATATAATTTTAAAGTTATAATTCTTAATGGAGATAACCTATCCCTATTGGTGGGATTTACCAATACAAAGACTATTAAAATAAAATATGATTATAAAAATTCAACAACCACACCAATTTGCATACTTAGTTATATTTACTCGGTATAACTCGAAACTATACCTTAGGAGCTGCTTGCAAAGCATTGAAGTTACGTGAAAGAATAAATTTATATAATGTATCTGCCCACTCACTTTCAATAAAGTTTTTAAAAAAAAACTTTATGTATCCTATTAGATCGGAATGAATACACATTAAATAGTTGTTCTAATTTTATTTGTAGATTTTTTTTGAATCTATGTATACGCATTGATTTGATGAGTTCTTATCAAACCTGCAAATCAAAATTGAGCTCTTGTGCTCTGTTACTGCAACGTATAAATCAACTATATATTCTCACTACTGTATAAGAATCGGCTTTCAACAAGCTTTACTCTTAAAATTTGTAAGGATGTGATTCTCAAAAGGGCAATTTTTTCTATCACTGTAAAATGTGTCAACAAATCCCTTTCAATTTATCAAGATACTCCTTCCTAGAACCAGGATCGTAAACGAAAGATAGTAAATACCCAAGTTCAGCTTGATCTAAGGTATTGACACTCGGTCAGCTTAAATTGCCAGATAACCAAAATCTACGGACTGCGGCATTATTTGTTCCTTTTCAAGGTTTTCGCTTAAAAGATTTATGTTTGACTCTTAGCTAGTTTACCACGAGTTAAGGGAATTTTATGGTTTATCCGGTTTACTATTTGCCTGAAAATTAATTCCCTAATGATTTATACTCTACAGGCATCCAGTCACCTCTACACACAAGCTCTCATGGCTGTTTGATATGGTTCCAAAGCTAATACGCACGCCATTAACAAACTTGGGTAGAGGTTATAGATTTTAGATGCAAAGAGTTAAACTTATAAAGAAGTAGCGTTCACAAGGAATTTGTACAAAAATGTTGAAAGCTTCTGATGTTTTTATGACGCGATGCTGTTGGTACGAAATGCTAGAAGATTTTTAACCTATCACAAGTGTGCTTCCAAATCCTTTTCAGCAAAGCTGCAGTATTTGAAATTAAATTGCGTTTGCCAACATGAATCTTTACATATTTATTTGATATTGGTAAAAACTACACCAGAAATTCCGTAATGTTCACGATTTAGTAACAAAGATTTTTAATTATAATACTATCATTAACAACAGTAATAACCCTAATATAAAATATTTTAAACTTCCAAATTTAGCAATTACACATTCACCTAAACGAATATTACAAAACAAAAACACCAAAATTATAACACATAACATAAAAACTACTCAACAATTATTTTCAAAAATTCAAGATATTCCTAAACAATACAGATCAAACACAGTATACTAAATTTAATGTAAAGATTAAGATTCTATATATATTGGTCAAACAAAAAATTGGTTACAAACTAGAATTACAAATCATAAATCCGATTGTAGAATCATTTAAAAAAAGTCTCGACAGCTTTAACTGCACATCATTTTAATAACAACCACAATTTTGATTTTAACCTTAATAATATAAAAATTTTAGTAACAGAAACAGACTATAGTAAAAGACATTACAAATGATTAAAATCAAAGCAACACCCAACACCATCAACAACAAGAAAGACATTCAAGTCTCAGCGTGATTTGCAATAATATTTTAATTAATTTTTGATATAATGTATGTTTATATGTTTGTAATAATACACATGTATGTGTAAATGTATTTTTATACATATATAAATATGTGTGTATATATATATATATATATATATATGTATAAGTAGATATATATATATATATATATATATATATATATATATATATATACATAAATATATTATACATATATATATATATATATATATACAAATATGTATCAATTTATATTTGCTTATGTGTTTGTGTGTATATGTATTTATATAGAAACTAGCATACGGATGTGTATATATTATGTATGTATGAATGTACATATATGAATGTATGTATGTGTGTTAATGTGTGTTTATATGTACATATGTGTCTATGTATATTTTTCACATACATGTATGTAATATTGTTAAAATTTATTTTTTTTAATATATATAAAAACAAGTAAACGAAATTATCTATAAGACACTACCAATATCAAAAAATCAGAATTATACATCAATTTTAAATATCACTATAGTTGTCATTCCTTTAACAAAATCTATTTAACCTTACTGTAACTAGTAAGCTAGATATACTCATGTAAGTTTTATTAAAAAATAGTATTTGTAATTAATTTATATCTGGAACTGTAAGAATTCTGATGAGATATTAAATTAAGTCGAATCATGTCAACTGTGAATTAAAGCATATTTAATCATTGTCCGATATATATATATATATATATATATATATATATATATATATACATACATATACATATATATATATATATATATATATTGATGTGATAAGGGATCACGAGAAGTCATTGAATCCCAAATTCTAAAAATAAATCTAATCAAAAAAATAGTAAAATCCGAAAAAAATGGAATTTTCCGTAAATTTATGGTTACACCCTGTAAAATACAAACGTACTTTTATTTATTAAAATACCATGCAAGAATGCAAATTACACGTGTATAAATAACCACCCTTATGATGCAAACATATTGTAAGTAAATAGCAAGTAACGTAAGTCTATATGTAAAAATAATTAATTGTAAAACACTGTCAAACGCAGTAAATTAAAAGTAAAAATCGATCGTTTTAAGATAAATACAAAGTCCTTTATTTTACCTATTAATTATCAATAAATTTTTGATAAAAATGCATTTGATTTGCTGTAAATAGCATAAAAGGGTACCAGCTTTACGCTTTTAATTTAAGAAACTACTATCAACGTGTATTTAAAACCCCTTGAGAGTAAATCAAAGATATATTTGCTGGCTTTCAGGAAAGCATAAATTTGGTAAATGTAAATATTCTATACAGGGAAAAATTTTGAGATTACACAACATTTACATATTATCAATTATTATATTGTGTGATTTTGAACTGCTTTATTTAAATCCATTTAAAGTATAAAATAAGATTTATTATTAGGAAGTTGAACATTCAGTGAGCTAGTCGTGGTAAACAAATAAAATATAACGTACAAATCGTGCGGCTTAATAAAATATATCACAACATATATATATATATATATATATATATATATATATAAACTAAATTTGGTAACGACCTTGCTATCTAAGTGTATATAATTAATTTTGGGTTTTAGGTCAGCAGAATTGAAGAGTTCTCTTTTTTATAAACTCAAGCTTTCGGAAATTTATTTTTCCATTTTCAAGAGTACTAAAAGTAAATACAAATGAATTAGTTACGTGAACAAGATTGACTAATAGCTAAAAATTATAATTAACTGATACTTACTAAAGTGAGATAAGTTACAATTGGACGATCAATAATAATGTACAGTGTATAAGGGTATGGTATAATTAAATTTAAAAATAAAAATAATACTAATTATATCATCAAAGGATAAAAAATTTTTGATTATGATGTATACTGTCTTTAAATTTAATTTTTGTAAATAGTTGTTTATATAAGAATTTTTTTGTTTGGGAAAGGTATCTTTATATGTATTAATTAAACAAAAAATTATAAAGATAACTAAATAAATTGATAAAAATATTTTTAAAGTGTTATATATTTACAAAAAATGTCATTACAATTAATGCGTTTAATTAATACATATAAAGATACCTTTCCCAAACAAAAAAATTCTCATATAAACAACTATTTACAAAAATTAAATTTAAAGACAGTATACATCATAATCAAAAATTTTTTATCCTTTTGATGATATAATTAGTATTATTTTTATTTTTAAATTTAATTATACCATACCTTTATACACTGTACATTATTATTGATCGTCCAATTGTAACTTATCTCACTTTAGTAAGTATCAGTTAATTATAATTTTTAGCTATTAGTCAATCTTGTTCACGTAACTAATTCATTTGTATTTACTTTTAGTACTCTTGAAAATGGAAAAATAAATTTCCGAAAGCTTGAGTTTATAAAAAAGAGAACTCTTCAATTCTGCTGACCTAAAACCCAAAATTAATTATATACATATATATATATATATATATATATATATATATATATATATATAAATATTTTAGATAGTTAATTACACAAGGTAAGTTGATAAATACTATAGTATTACAGTGAATAAGATGAAATAATAACTTAGACATTTATGCAAAGCCCAAATGATCATTTCAAATCGAGCTAGTAATTGAAAGATGGAAAATATAAGGTCTTGAAAAAAGCATGTATCATTGCAAGAAATAATGATCCGGTGCGCGTTACCTGGTCCCTAGTATCTGCAGTATATCTGGTCGAACAAAACCCTCAAAGGGTGTTCAAACATCCACATTTTTCTTACATATTAAACTTAAAGGAATCCAGTTTACTATGACTACAAACCAACTTGCAAATTTTGAATCTTAGAACGATACATCCGTTAATGTTTATACTCTTAAACTAAACAAATTTAAATTTACAACTGTTCCTTTGTTCATATCCGATAATCGAAAAAATAAATATGTTTATCTCTTAATGAATCATAGCCAGTACTATAATGATGCTTTGCAAACTTATGATGTAATTGAACAGTATAGTTGCCACTATGTATGGATTAAGGACTTAAATCGATTAGTGTCTTCTCAATAAATTCGTCATCGTGCAAAGAAACATTTCTGTGATCGGTGTCTCTATTATTTTACCACACAGTTAAAATTAGGAAAACATATAGATGATTGTAAAAAGAAACGATTTGGTCTATCTCGGTTGCCTACAGAAAAAAATAAAATCCTCCGTTTCAGAAATTTTAGAAACAAAGTTAAAGTTCGCTTTATAATATACACAGATCTAGAGTGCTTTCTAAAACCTACCGGAGACGCAAAAAAGTATCAAGAACATAAACCGCGCAGTATAGGGTACTATGTCAAGTGTGAGTATGATGACTAGTTATTGTTCTATCGGCCACACACCGGGAAAATTGTCTACAGTGGTCTTCAAACGGGCTTCAACGGTTTGCTAAAGATGTGGAGACGGTTTTATGTATCAATATGATATAACTTTGTTAACATTACAAGAGGAAGCTGCTTTCATAGCTGCAATACACTGCTAGTTTGTGATAAACCATTTAATTTTAGAGACATGAAGGAAGGTGATCATAATCATTTTATATCAACTAACAACTACAGAAGACCAGCACATTTGGGATGTAATATAAATCATCAGGACTTTCAAACCATTCCTACCTAGCTTACCGCTTACCTAGCCAGCAGTAATTCTATAATACATTAAAAAACAAGACAATCTCCAGTAAATGGTATAGACACGCTAAAGAGTATGGAAAACATTTAATAGTCAAACCTCGAATCAATACTCGGATTTATACCCAGAAACTGATTTATTGTTGTTGGCAGAGATTTTTGAACAGTTTCGTTCAAGCTGTCATTCCACATATGGACTTGACTTCGCTCATTAATACACATTACCTGGATATACCTGGGATGTAATGTTGAAGCATACAGGCCAGGAACTGCTAACTGATATAGATCAACTGTTGTTCATTGAGAAAGGTATACGCGGAGGTCTTAGTTAAGTGTGTTCAGAACGGCGTACTTCTGCTAACAATAAATACGTACCCACTTATAATGCTTCCACACCTGATGAATATCTAATGTATTTTATATAAATAACCAGTATGGACAGGTCATGAGTCAACATTTTCGGTATGGAGATTTCGAATGAATCAAAACTTATATCGATGTATCTTCAATTTTCGATAATGCTTCTGATGGTTACATATTGGAAGTTAATTTGAAGTAACCCGAGTATACCCATGATCTATATAAAGACATCCACTTCTGCGCCGAACATAAAGACCCTAAAACTGGTAGATCACTTGTGGGTAGAAATTAAAGTACTGAATTGATGGTTGCTTTAAAAGCAAAATGTAAATATGTAATCTATTATAGAAACCGGATGCAGGACTTGTCACATTGACTTGAATTAGAAGCCATTCATAGAATACTTAAATTTAAATGTAGTCGCTGGTTAAAATCCTATATTGATTTAAATACAGAGGTTCGAAAACGTGCAAAAAACAAATTTAAAGAGAATGTATTTAAATTAATGAATAATGTAATTTTTGGAAATACAATGGAGAATAAGTTAAAGCAATGCAATGTTAAGCTTGTTTAAATGGGAGAGGGAAGGGGGTACTGTGCCGAAAATCGTCTATCCAATCCTTTGTTTTACTTAAATTGGAAATATATTTTAATAAACCGATATATATATATATATATATATATATATATATATATATATATATAGGTCTCTACGAGGCTATGAGACGAGACTGCCAACAATATTTTTATACCTCTGATTATCTAAACTATTACATCTACGGAATTCCATTAGTTAACAGAAAGCTACTGGGAATGATGAAAGACGAGGACAACGGGCGGATGAAAACTTTATTGGGCTGATATAAAAAATGTTTATTACAAAGGTTTTCAAAATCTCGGAAGAGGAGGAAGCTGAACGTTTACGTATAGAAGAAGATACTTCTACACCACCAACAGCTCTCTCTAATTTAAGCGTTATGGAAAAAGTCAATGGAATTAAAAAATCAGTTATAAAAAATAATAAAACCTTGGAGGAGTTTGTTCGTTCTGTGGACGAGTATAAGAAAAGGTTTATTTCGCAAAATTTAATTCACTTCTCAAAACATCAATTTCATACCAGTGTTCAAGATAAAATAGCTTTAAATTCTCCTGACTATAAAGGTGGTAACGCCGGCAACAAATTCCTTTTATTTTTAAATGATAGTTTATTAATCCGATAAATTATTGCCAGAATAGCATTCAATTCAGGTTATTTTAATTTATAGATAAATTGAAACATATGCCAATTCTGACAATAACAAAATTAAAACAGATAGTAACAAACATCGGTGTGATTCGGTTCGCTAGTAAATTGTGGCATCGGTGTGTACGTCAAAATAACCCCTTGCACTCGTCTTAGAGTGGGTTCGAAAACGTTAAATTTCTAAATTGGTGATCTTTGCCTTCCTTTAATGACCATCCTAAATCTCACCCTTTAAACGCCTATTTAAAGTGAGCCGCAGATCTTGGGTAAGTTCATTGCTTTATTTTTGTTTGTTCATGTTTAAAAAATACAGTCCACTGTGTCTTAACCGAGCGCTAATAAAAGGATATTTGATTCCAGGATCAAACAGGACGTTACCCCCGGGTCATTATTCTATAGACAGTATAGAAATTGGGTAGGCAGCTCAAATTATATTGTGATGAACTTCTATGTATTTATAAGTGTAATATATATTTACTTAAAATAAGTGTAAATATTTAAATTGTACGTTAATTTATATGTATTAGTTGTAAGTTGTATAAATATACGATGTCATTATATGCTCATTTAATAGGTAGCCCAATATATCTTGTTATATTGAGAATGTTTGTCTATAGTATGATATTTTAGTATTTAAAGATAGTACTCTAAATGTTGTTAATTTAGATATAAACAACCAAAATGTTAAATATAGATTAATTCAGATTAGATGCAAACTATATTCATATAAATACATAAGTATGTTATAGTGTATAAAATCAATGTATATAAATACAATCGGTATGTGTGTGTAATAATACATTGATTTATTTTTTATTGTTATTGGGGAGGAAGGGTGTGGATCGGACGTCCCTAGAATTCCTCTATAAATCGGTTAAGCAAAAGTCACATGCGCGTTGAATATATGTGTATAAATCACGTGTTGTGGAAGACCTTTGTATCTGGCATAAATGTCCTTTTTGAACCTTAAAATTTCCCATGGTAAATCCCATAAGTAAACGTGCTTTTTGTGCTCGTAGAAAGGTAGTATATTAAATTCAATAATGCATTGAGTAACAAAGTACTATTTAACAACTATTCCAGTAATTTATAAACGAAATGCGAATAAGGTATTTTTCTTTTAAGCAAACTACTTTTTCAGATCGCTCGAGAATCCATTATCTTTACGTTAACAACTAATATAAAGGGACGGCCCAAATAGTAGAGCGCGATAAGACTTTTTAATATGCTATAAATTATAATACGGGGCGATAACCTGCTATTGTAAATATATAGTTTCCATTTATTAATAACAGATATAAGATTTTTAGTACGCAATAAATCTAAACTGACTGATAATTTAGATAAGATAAGCTTTCTAGTGACCATAATTTTCATATGATAACCGCGATAACAAGCAAGCCTGCCATTCATTCGTGAAAATACATCAATTAAAAGACTATTCTTACAGTCGAAATAAATTACTGTGGTAGCTATAGAATGAATGAAACTATAGTTAATTGCTACATCATACGATAAGTCCTACCTGCTGGAATATGGTGGAAGCATTTGAAAACCGCCAGGTATTGCAATTTTATTATATAAAAACCGGTAAATAATTATGAATGGTCATTCATTCATGATAGTTACCGAATCGCTGTTTATGGAGGGCACCGACGACGTATTTATTTCACCAATAAAAATTATAACTTAACTTGGTTCAAATAATCAATTAAAACAAAGGTGCTATCTAAAAACTAATAAACTGGTTTTCAACATATAAAGATTTATTTACAACGAAAATATTAAATGGAACCAGGAACTTTTCGACGTAGTTATGTAAAATTTTTTCTAATTGAAAGCGATCATAAGAAGACAATTATAATCAAGAACACGTTATAATGGAACCTTGAATATTAGAAAAATTTGAAGATTTACAACGCTAGTATAACATTATTTTAAACCCCTAGAGGGGCAATTTGTGATATTGAGTAGATTAAGCTAGCATAACATTACTACGTATAGAAAATTATTTGTGAGTTCGTAATATCCTTTAGATAATTTTTGAGTTCCAACATTCGAGATGATTTGACGCTTATTAAAAATTCTTTTTTTCTTAGGGGTTACTGTTCAGTTACTAGTAAACGCGTTAAACAAGACTGTTTGAATTATCTATGTTGCCCTTAAAGAAAATTTTGTGACTTAGATAAAAAAACTTGTGAGATTACTAATCACTTACTAGGGGCTGCGTGAATCCTGTATTAATAATTCGTAGTTATAAAATGTTGTTTTTAGTTTAGAATTAAGTTGCTAAATTGAAGTTATATGTTTCTGTGACTGCGTGTAAGTAAATTTCTTAGATAATGTGTGTACAAGCAGATGTTTCTGAATGTATCATAAGTTGAAGGATTGTTCATAAAAATTTTATATCATTATAATTGTGATGTTGAAATTTCTTTATTTCGTTATCGATAAGCAGGAAAAATAATATGAGCGTATTTAGGTAAAAATCCACATCATATCATTTTTATCGTTTCAATTAGTAGTCATTGCGTCGTTATTAGTTTAGGCAGCTGAACCCTAATATCCGCAACAGTAAGTATATATATATATATATATATATATATATATATATATATATATATATATATATAGTTCATTTTAGGATCGGCTCACTAATTCGTGCCCCTCACTTTGGGCGTCATAAAAATTGCTGTAAATCGCCTCTTTCGTTGGGTATCTTTTGAAGATGCTCTCCAAATTTGGACACTACAGCTAGGTCTGGTTACTGCGTCCTCCTAGATACTCAACCCGGTTACTCATTTTTCCAACAACCTTTGTAGTTACTAATAAAAAAATTTTTCGACAAAACCAAACAACCTTTTTATTCTGCTAACATACAAGATCAATTCTCATAATTTCAAGTTACAGTTAATATTCACGTTACAACATTTAATACTTCTATTTAAATGTCAAATATCAATCTAAAATTCGTATAAATTTTTATGTTACTCAACATTTCATATTTTATTAAAAGTAGATGGGCCCATCCTCTACCTTTAATTTACTTCCCAGGTCTATGTTGAGCTCAGTATAAACCTTGTTATTTCCTGTGCATAAAATTTTGCATTTTAAAATTATACCAGACTCGTTTACTTCTTACATCGATTACATATTATTCAAATATTTACACCTTCAGATTAATAATAGAAAATCGTCCTTTACATGTGTCTATAAAATTAAATATTAATTTATAAATTTTTACCACAAAATAATAACCAAATCACTCATAAATCAACATAACTACGCACCAGCACAACTGTTTCAATAACAAAAAATGATACCTGGATTGTTCTTTTTGATTACCACCTCCATAGATAAACCACCTCCATAGATGACTTTTCACCAGGCTGCTAGGACCTGCATTGCTCCATCTTATTCGTTCGTCCAAGTCATTACCAAACTGAAGTCGCCTTCCGTCCGACTGCACGTACAATAACCGAATCAGACCTCTTCGTCTATTTAATGTACTACCAGCACCCTCGTTCAAACAATAAATGCTTCTACTTACGTAGCATCGAGCTTTTAATTATTATAATTAATTTTACTTTAGCCCATTAATTACGTTGCACCCACTTGTGCATTATAAACATTTGTAGTAACTTTCGGCGGACTGCACTGTACGCGGTATTAGAACCTAGCATTTTTTCAAATTATCATTGAGAAGTCAGATGATAAAAGCGAAATATAAAAGCGAAAAATTAGAGAGAGCGAATCTAACTTTAACCTTCCTTATATATTCTCAGCCCCACTTAGTTTGCAAGTATTTTTATTAACCAATCTTTGAAAACTTTCAAACTGCCATAGCAATTCCACAAATTGACGTACAAACATGTAACGTACTTTCAAAAACCGAGCAATCGTTTACTCCACCTCGAAAAACTATGTACGTTTTCTAACCGTTTCAATTTACCGTGAATTTTGTACTCTCCAAACAAATCCAATGCACGCCTCTTATCGCTCGTCTATACCGTTATTGCAGTCCTGCTTTTATAACAACTTTTCCTGTCTTTGTCTTTCTTATTGTCTAATTATTACCTTGTCGTCTACGGTTAAAGCTCCCTTCCTATTTGAAAAATCTTGTCCTATTTACAGTAATATATATATATATATATATATATATATATATATATATATATTGAAACGAAGGCACCAAGTTGTGAGCGCCACTGAAACGTTATTTCTTCTACGTTGAGGCGCTAGTGTAACTTATTTTCCTTAATGGGCGCCAGTAAACAAAAATCTTTCGACATAGCTAGGGGTCTATTCCTGGGTAGAGCAATAAGAAGTGGGGGGGAAGTCGAATTCTGTTTGCAAACCAAAGCTAAGCTAAATTAAATAGGCGCCACCATGTCCTGAGGTAATTACGATAATAGCAGAGCACAGTTCTAAGGGCGGACGTGGAAATCCAAAGATAAAACCTGTCTTATTAAAATAAGACGCAGCTCCTGTAAGAAATTGCAAAGATTAAATAAATAAAAAAGTAGAACACCATTTGTGTCCTGTAAAAGTATAAAAAAAATAAAAAAATGTATATCTAACATGATATGGGCACCAAATTATTACTCAAAAATTTTACCTTTGTGTAATTAGATTTGATCGCATTTGACCAAAATAAAAGCCTCAAAGTTGAACTAATTGTTTACTAAAAAAAGCTTTCTTTTAAAAATTCAGAACTTTTTAACAAGCAACAAAAATTTATCGTTAACATCTATATCAAAGTCAAGGTTTTGACTTTTTAAAACAACCAACTACACTTTAAATATGAACCTGCATTAAACATTTGAGTGAAAATAATTTGTAAGCATAATACACTGAATTACGTTCTAACCTGGGCAGATCTTTTCAGGTGGATTACAATTTCTAGAATCTTATACAGAGTGTCCTTACATTTTCAGATTTAAATTTTATAATTTATATGTAGATAAATGCTAATCACAAAAATAGGAATGTTTGGTTTAAACTCAATGACAGCTGCACGAAGCATCTGTTTTCAAGACAACATCTGTCAACAGTGCAACACAAAAAAATATGACGTCGAAAACATACGTTGAAATTATCCAAGGTTCAGATGGAACAAAGCTTGTAATTATAAAAACTTAATCTGCTATTTTTTCAAAGCCTGCCTGATTTCCTGTTTGAACATTTTCTATAAAATGTATATTGTTGATCTGGCAGAATTTTGTTGATAGCGTATTATTGTAGGTTGTTATATCTTTAGTGAAAATTGTTATTGGACAAGTGTAGTTGATTGTTAATTAATATGTATTGATTGTTTTATAATATTCTCCAATAGTAAGTTATTTTTAGTTATGTAAATTAAAAACATTCATAAAATTTGAAGAAAATCAAAAATATCTAAGAAAGTAATGGATTTAGGTATACGGAATGCTTATCAAAAATGAAAGGACACTTAATGAACTATGTATTGTAGCAATAAAATTGGTAGGGTACCATTTAAAAAAAAATTTTAAAATTGCATTTTGCGAAACCTGACACACCCTGTATACTGTGAAGAAATTTCAAAAAGGTGATATTTACAAATATACTATGGTATATGGTAAAATTTTCTGCATCTTGAAAATTAACGTAAGTTGTGTATTAGTGCAGTGGTAATGTATCTAATTGGGGTTATTTTCTCTAAAAACAGTTGAATATCTCAAAAACTAAAAGGAATAGACAGATTCAATTTGATATCAAATTAAAGCTTTTTTTATGGGATTTTCAAAAATGTAATAATATATAGGGTGATCTATTTAAAAAAATATATGTTTAATATGCCCTGGAATTATGAATCACCCTGTATGCTTCCAAATATTTTTAAAATATGCACTTTAGGAATGCCTAATATGCCTCCAAATATGGTTTACGTAGCTTTTACAATAATGGAGTTATCGACCGTTGCCACTCTAAAAACTCACCCTGTATATATATATATATATATATATATATATATATATATTGAAACGACTTTTGTTTTACAGAAGGCACCACGTTGTGAGCGCCACTGAAACGTTATTTCTTCTACGTTGAGGCGCTAGTGTAACTTATTTTTCTTAATGGGCGCCAGTGAAGAAAAATCTTTCGACATAGCTAGGGGTCCATTCCTGGATAGAGCAATAAGAAGTGGGGGGGGTCGAATTCTGTTTGCAAACCAAAGCTAAGCTAAATTAAATAGGCGCCACCATGTCCTGAGATAACTACGATAATAGCAGAGCACAGTTCTAAGGGCGGACGTGGAAACCCAAAGATAAAACGATCGCCTTTATTAACAAAAACCTGTCTTATCAAAATAAGACGCAGCTCCTGTAAGAAATTGCAAAGATTAAATAAATAAAAAAGTAGAACACCATTTGTGTCCTGTAAAAGTATAAAAAAAATAGAAAAATGTATATCCAGTATGATATTGGCACCAAATTATTACTCAAAAATTTTACCTTTGTGTAATTAGATTTGATCGCATTTGACCAAAATAAAAGCCTCAAAGTTGAACTAATTGTTTACTAAAAAAACTCTTTTTTAAAAATTCGGAACTTTTTAACAAGTAACAAAAATTTATCATTAATCTATATCAAAGTCAAGGTTTTGACTTTTTAAAACAACCAACTACACTTTAAATATGAACATGCTTTAAACATTTGAGTGAAAATAATTTGTAAGCATAATACACTGAATTACGTTCTAACCTGGGCAGATCTTTTCAGGTGGATTACAATTTCTAGAATCTTATACAGAGTGTCTTGAAATTTTCAGATTTAAATTTTATAATTTATATGTAGATAAATGCTAATCACAAAAATAGGAATGTTTGGTTTAAACTCAATGACAGCTGCACGAAGCATCTGTTTTCAAGACAACATCTGTCAACTGTGCAACACAAAAAAATATGACGTCGAAAACATACGTTGAAATTATCTAAGCTTCAGATGGAACAAAGCTTGTAATTATAAAAACCTAGTCTGACAAAATTTTGTTCTACGGCTTATAAAACCAGTTTAACAATAATTGAGGATTAAGCAGATTACATGTTTGAAAACATAATAACAACTTTCCGTGCTTTATATGATAGTCTGTTCATCAAATTTTTATGACGTTCAAAACACATGCAAGAAATATCTTATATCTAATAACGAACCAAACTGCTGCTGTTGCTCCAAAACAAATCTGGATGGAAATTCATAATCTCCGACCCATGTTATTTGAAACGACTGCAATCAAAACCAACATCCATCATTCTTAGTTGATAAATTCTAAGTTGACAAATTACAAATCCCAAGGGACGACTCCTAATTGACGAATTTTAAATGATGAATCCTACATGACGCGCTAAATAAATTAAACCAAATTAAATTAGTTCGTAAAATATATACTATACCAACCGTTAGTAGAAGGTATCTTAATAGTTTCAGGTCGAGCACGACCTGACCTGCTTACTTTAGTAATTGATGAGAAGGTCGCCTGCCTCTAGGCGGGAATACATGTTGATAAAGCTGTTGCTAGCGGGCGACTAACTTAACGAAACAAGAATCGAGTCGTCGCGACGTTAGAGGCGTGGAATATGAAAGAAACAACTAAAGATGCGCGTGGAAATAACTTTATGTGACACAGATATTTTAATATAAGAAGATTAAGAAGGAATAATGCACGCTTAGCGCATTATCCTCGTAATTCAATGCGAATAATTATTACTGAAATTAAACATGTTAAACTACCCCTTTCTCAAAAGAAAAAATCTTTTATAACAGAAAAATTTTAAGCGAAAAACAAAAGATTTTTTTTATAAGAGCTTTTATCAAACTCCTAACTAACATCACAATTATTTGCTAAACATCACAGTTTACGAATGAGAAATTTTTTTTTAATCAACATCGAGAATAACTACGAAAATTACGAAAACGAGAGGGACTAATATACACAAATGTGCTGGTAACTACGTGTACCAAACGTCCATTGGGAGACAAAGTCGGGGAGTCATAACCGGTATAAGTCAAAATCGCGAGAAGTCAAATCAAAAAGTCAAAGACTCCACGGGACAAAAAAATTAATCTAAGTTTAAGGGAATTCTTTTATTAGAGCAAGAATTTTCTTACTTCTACTGAAGCCAGTACGTACTAACTATAACTAAACACAACATAAAATATCCAAACTTTCCAAAAATAACAACTCTACTTCCTGGAGCTCTAGCAATTTTACCAACTAAAAAGGACGCTACCATATCAAAACAGCATCATAATACGAAATATTATTAGCTCAAAGTGATAACCAAAACCAAAATAAACTAACCAACAGGTTACTTATAAAAATGGCGGTGAGTGCACATCACCACTATAACTCAAAGTGCTAGAAGTTTTGTTTTTACTAAACTTAAACTTCTACGCAAATATTTCACAAACCAAAACTCTTAATACAAAACCGAACCAGTCAGGGCTAAAATCTCCTTCACCCTACTGATTATCCTATCACTAATTTCCAAACATCATCACCTATTAGTGATGGATCAAATGGTGAGGTTCACCATGCAAACCTCTAACCTTACCAAACATAAAAATTAAAAAAAGGTCAAAATCAAGGGAAACAATACGCGAATATTCTCTCTACCTAAATATGTAGAAATCTGGACTAACAATTTATATAGTCGACTTATTTCTACTTTCTAACAATGACTACGTTTATTTCGGTTATTTCGATCCCGATTGAAGTCGAGCAGCTTTAATTGTCAATTCCAATTCCAAGCGTTTATATGTAAAGGGTTTGAAAAAGAAGAAGGAGTTATTAAATTACTTTCTCGGTTATGTTGATAAAAATAAAGACCGGAAAATGACATAATGCGAAGTTAGGTACGAATATGCACTTGAAGTGTCATTTCAGGTAAATTCAAGTGCTTACCCGTTTATATGGGTAGTTTGAAGACGCTTCAGTCAAGTCAAGCTGTAAACTTTTGGTATTGACTTGAACTGTTCAAGCCGCTTGAAATCATATTCTTGCGTGTTTAAATCCAAGCTTGAAAGTGGATTACTCGAGCAGCTTGATTTCAAACTGGATTGAAGTAACCGAAATAAACGTAGTCAATATCTTCTACAAGCGCGCGACAAACTAAACTAGTATGTACATCAACGTACACTACAAAACTACTATTAAATTTTGACTACAAGTTTCCATAACCATTCAAAATTTCCAAACAAAATAAGTTGCAAAAGGACAGTCTTCATTTAGTATCAGTTATAACCATACTAAATCAAAAATCAGAACAAAACGAAACAAGCAAACAACTGATTTACTTATAATCAAAGAAATGACTGAACTGGAACTAATCTTCAGGATCATCATTCTCATTTGGGTCAGATGCAGCAAAGGGCTTCAAATCAATAACATGCCATTTCCCTGCTTTTGATGCATCCTCATTCTCTGATTCATATACTAAATTGGAATGTTTTTTACGAACTTTGCACAAAACGAATTTTGGAGCTAACTTAGCGGAGAATTTATCACCAGCACTCGAAAGTACCTTATTGGTCCTCCATACTCTTTTTTCAACTTGAAATGAAATGTCTCTTCTTCTAAGATTGTAACGTTTACTCGAACGCTGATAAGCTACATGTAAATTTTCACGGACATTCCCAAAAATATCGAACAAAGATTGACGATCTAAAACATAGGAAGGTCTACTGCTAGAAACAACATCAACATCTTTACCGGGCTCAAAATTGTTACTATAAGCTTTTCCACTAAAAAATTTGGTGAATAGTTGGTGGATTCGTGTTTCGCTGAATTAACTGCATACTGAATCTTTGATATCTCAATATCCCACGTATCATGTTTTTCTACGTATGAACGGATTGCAGTACCAACTGTCTTATTAATCCTTTCCACAAAATTGCATTGAGGAGCATAAACAGCATTGTACCAAATCTTTTGGATTTCGTACTTTGCACACAAAGCCTTAAAAACACGACCAATCAACTGTGGACCATTATCACAAATAACAAATTGTGGTACGCCGTAAACAAGAAACACTTTTTCTTCTAAAAAATTTTCAATCAACTGTGCCTTGGCACTGCGCAAAGGTTGTAGAATCGAATACTTTGAAAACCAGTCGCCAACAATTAAGAGCCATTTATGTCCGCGTTTGGAACGAGGGAACGGACCCATCAAATCCAAAGCAATGGTTTGGAACGGAAATCTAACCTCTTTTTCCTTTCCCATTATGCCAAGAGGACCTTTATTTGGTGGTTTCTGAGCACCACAAATCAAACATTTCTGACAAAACTTACGTACATCAAAAATTATTTTTGGCCAATAATACAATTCTTGGACACGAGACAAAGTTTTCAAAGAACCAAAATGCCCTGCAGTAGGGGGGGTCATGACATGATATAATGACATCTTTACGCTGAGATTTCGGTACTAATTGCTTACACTCTACAGTATTCGCCGAATGAGGTAATTTGGAAGGAATAAACTTAAAAATAAAACCATCTTCCACTTTCCATTGTGGGTAGCTTTTAGGCGACGACAAAATTTTCTTCCTTAAAGATTCATACCACAAACCTACATTTTCAAGTTTGATCTCTACTAAATTAATTTCAAGATTTTCTACAGGAACAGCACGACTAAGACAATCTGAGACTATATTAAATTTTCTTTTCCCGTGTACTAAATCAAATGAATGTTGCCTTAATCGAAAAGACCATCCGGCAAGTTTTCCAGTGGGATTCTGAAGATTACTCAACCAAAGTAACGAAAAATGATCAGTAACAACTGTAAATCGAACACCTTCCGCCCACGGACGAAATTTTCCAATAGCAAAGATGACTGCTAAGCACTCTTTTTCTGTGGTGGAATAATTGTGCTCCGTACGGCTTATGGTTTTACTTGCGTACGAAATTACACGTTCTTCTCCTTTTATATTCTGTATCAGAACAGCACCTAACCCAGTGTTACTGGCGTCGCATTCGACAATAAAGGGGGCCGAATAATCTGGCTGCAAAAGAAGAGGTGCAGAAACTAAGGCTTGTTTAATTAACACAAATGCATTTTCTGCCTCCGGGCTCCAAGTTGCAGTTTGACCTTTTTTCTTTTTCTTGACGAGATCATTAATGGGCGAAACTAATGACGAAAAATTTTTTATAGAGCGACGATACCAACTGCACATTCCTATGAACCTCTTAACTTCCGTCGTGGTTTTCGGTCGAGGAAAGTTAACCATAGCTGATACTTTATCGGGGTCTGTGCGAAGTAAATTTGAACCTACTATATAACCCAAAAATTTAAGTGACTTTTTGAAGAATTCACATTTTCCTACATTTATAGTAAGGTTAGCCTCTTTTAGACGTTGCTTAACATCCGACAATAATTTCAAATGTTCTTCAAATGATGACGAACATAGTATTATATCGTCCAAATAACAAAATACATGGGGTTTAAAACGTGGACCAAAAATCGCATCTACTAATCGCTGTTGCGTCTGCGCAGCATTTTTCAACCCAAATGGCATACACGTGAACCTATACTGTCCTCGCGAAATAATACTAAAAGCAGTCTTATCTTTAGATGTCTCACTAAGAGGGACTTGCCAAAACGATTTTCTCAAATCAAGTGACGGAATATAGTTTGCACCTCTCAGCATATTGAGAATTCTATCTACATTTGTAAGCGGATACAAATCGTGAACAGTTAGGTCGTTCAAGTTCTACCATCAAAACAGAAACGATATTCTCCATTTGCCTTCTTAACCAACAATACTGGAGATGACCACGGACTAATACACGGTTCGATGACCTTGAGTCTAACCATGTCGTCGAACTCATCGTTTAATATCTTACTCATATACGGTGACATTACATACGGTTTCTGATGGAAGGGCTTAGTATTACCTGTATCTATATCCATTTCGATTAAGTTAGTACGTCCCAACCTATCATCACTGCTAATTTCATTAAATGAATCTATTATCTCTTGTGCTTGCACACGCTGAATATCCGAAAGGTCATGCAAATCAAACAAGTAATCATTAGTGCTCAAAGGGATAGACGATGAACCTAAATACACAATACTATTCTCAATATTACTCTGAATAAACCATTTATTGTTCTTAAAATCGGCAACTACGCCAAATAATTTTGTAAAATCACTACCAAATATAAAAGCATGAGGTAGGGACGGGACCACCAATGCACTAAGAATACGACAATCATTACCCACACAAATTGGTAAATCAACAGAACCTAAAACAGACTTTACTGATCCATCAGCGGTAGTAATACCTGTCTTTGCTGAACTAAAAGTTTTTAAATCTAACTTTTTAATTATCGGAAGAGCTAACGATCCAACCACTGAGGTAGTACATCCGGAATCCAAAAGACCGGTAATACCTCTATCAAATAATTTTACCATAATGTAAGGTCGATTATCAGACTCTTTATCTATGAACAACGAATTAGTCCTAGGCTTCGAAGAAATCTGACAAAAATTTTTTACAACTGTAAGCCATTTCGACCAATCATCTTTGCAAAAATATTTTTCTTGTTTACACAACATAACTGTAGCCTTATCACGCGAAACAGAATGCCTACCACCATGCACCTGCCGCTTTACTAGTTTTTTGAACATTGTGGCCACGAAGTTGCCTTAACACCTTTTCAACCACATCCAAAACAAAAAATCCTTTTGGGTGCTCTACAATCCTTAAACCAATGTCCACCACGTGAGCAATTCCAACAAGCAAAATTATATATCTTATCAGGACTAAACGAATTAAAAACTGAAGGTTCAGAAGTACCATTATCAACTACTTGTACTTGAGGATTAACTAATTTATTTTGATAAACCCTACTCTTAACTGCATAAACTTTTTCATTCAAAACGGGATGTTTAATCTCAAATGGATGCTTAGAAAAACTCAAAGACTTGTTAGGCTTACTAGAAGATGCAGAAACTAAGTTTAGTTTCATCAAAGAAGCTTCTTCTAATTTTTTACACAAGCTTACTAAGGTAGGTACATCTTGAATGTCCGACAACGCAAGTGCGGAAATAAAATCAGGAATCAAATTTTTTCTTATCATCCTAACTTTAGTTACTTCTGCTGGTTCATTAGTAATTCTACTGAATAAGGTTTGCATATGCGCAACAAATAAAATGATACTTTCATCTTTTCCTTGACGACGATTTTTAATTTTTTCCCAAGTATCATCATCTGAAAAACCGGGTAAAAAATCTTCCTTTAAGCGTTCTAATAAGTAATTCCAATTCTTCAACGAATTTTCCACAGTTCTAAACCAAATCAAAGCATTTCCCACAAAAAGTTCACATACTGATACAAATAAATCAGCTTCGGGTACCTTACGAGATTGCGCTAATTCGCTGACTCTATCTAAAAATGAATATAATTGTTTAGGGTCCCCTGAAAATTTTACGGGCCACGAACCTATAGGTAAAGAAGGTGCTACATACGAAATTGAATGGGTAGGCACACTATCAACTAAAGGTGATACTTCAACAGACCGATCAAAATTAGTGGACTCTGTACTCTTATTGACTTTTTCATATAACTCAGCTTCTAGGGTAAGTATGGTTGCTACGGTTTCATTTCTGAACTTAATAGCTTCCTCTGAATTTATTAAAGGAATTTTCATACGCTTAACTCGACCAGAAAGGTGAATCAACTTTGAACAAGCTCTCCTAAAAATTGAATCCGACGAATCACCGTCAAATTCGGACAAAACATTTTGAACTGACTCAACTGAAACAGAAATCTCTTTACTTTCTGTCGCAAAATCTACTACATAACTCGAAAGATCAATCAGACAACCAGCTATAAGTCGACCTAAAATTTTTCTTTTCTCAAGAACTGGTCTCTCACTCACTACTCCTCTGATTTTCAGTTCATATTCTAGTTCCTCTTTAAGTAAACAAATAATTTTGAATTTTTCAGACATGATTGTGATAGTCTAATATTTTAATGAAATTAAATTGATAAATCTAAATGATTTAAGTCTTACGAAAATTGTCAAAGTAAATTTTGGGCAACGAAAGGTCAAAGTCAAAAAGTGAATTTGGTAAAAATAGGTTTTTGCCAAAACAATATCAAATAAAATCTTTATTAGACCAAAATAAAATTTAAAGTTAAAAATAAATTTGGCAAATTTAAGCAAACAAATTTCGAAACCCTACACGTTGCGGCGTCACTGAAACGACTTTTGTTTTACAGAAGGCACCACTTTGTGAGCGCCACTGAAACGGTATTTCTTCTACGTTGAGGCGCTAGTGTAACTTATTTTTCTTAATAAGCGCCAGTGAACAAAAATCTTTCGACATAGCTAGGGGTCTATTTCTGGGTAGAGCAATAAGAAATGGGGGGGGAGGAGTCGAATTCTGTTTGCAAACCAAATCTAAGCTAAATTAAATAGGCGCCACCATGTCCTGAGGTAATTACGATAATAGCAGGCACAGTTCTAAGGGCGGACGTGGAAACCCAAAGATAAAACGATCGCCTTCGTTAACAAAAACCTGTCTTATCAAAATAAGACGCAGCTCCTGTAAGAAATTGCAAAGATTAAATAAATAAAAAAGTAGAACACCATTTGTGTACTGTAAAAGTATAAAAAAAATAAAAAAATGTATATCCAATATGATTGGCGCACCAAATTATTACTCAAAAATTTTACCTTTGTGTAATTAGATTTGATCGCATTTGACCAAAATAAAAGCCTCAAAGTTGAACTAATTGTTTACTAAAAAAAACTTTTTTATAAAAATTCGGAACTTTTTAACAAGTAACAAAAATTTATCATTAACATCTATATCAAAGTCAAGGTTTTGACTTTTTAAAACAACCAACTACACTTTAAATATGAACCTGCTTTAAACATTTGAGTGAAAATAATTTGTAAGCATAATACACTGAATTACGTTCTAACCTGGGCAGATCTTTTCAGGTAGATTACAATTTCTAGAATCTTATACAGAGTGTCCTTACATTTTCAGATTTAAATTTTATAATTTATATGTAGATAAATGCTAATCACAAAAATAGGAATGTTTGGTTTAAACTCAATGACAGCTGCACGAAGCATCTGTTTTCAAGACAACATCTGTCAACTGTGCAACACAAAAAAATATTACGTCGAAAACATACGTTGAAATTACCTAAGGTTCATATGGAACAAAGCTTGTAATTATAAAAACCTAATCTGACAAAATTTTGTTCTACGGATTATAAAACCAGTTCAACAATAATTGAGGATTAAACAGATTACATGTTTGAAAACATAATAACAACTTTCCGTGCTTTATGTGAGTGTGTTCATCAAATTTTTATGACGTTCAAAACACATTCATGAGATATCTTATATCTAATAACGAACCATACTGCTGCTGTTGCTCCAAAACAAATCTGGATGGAAATTCATAATCTCCGACCCATGTTATTTGAAACGACTGGAATCAAAACCAACATCTATCATTCTTAGTTGATAAATTCTAAGTTGACAAATTACAAATCCTAAGGGTCGACTCCTAATTGACGAATTTTAAATGATGAATCCTACATGTCGCGCTAAATAAATTAAACCAAATTAAATCACTTCGTAAAATATATACTTTACCAACCGTTAGTAGAAGGTATATTAATAGTTTCAGGTCGAGCACGACCTGACCAGCTTACGTTAGTAATTGATGAGAAGGTCGCCTGCCTCTAGGCAAGAATACATGTTGATAAAGCTGTTGCTAGCGGGCGACTAACTTAACGAAACAAGAACCAAATCGTCGCGACGTTAGAGGCGTGGAATACGAAAGAAACAACTAGAGATGTGCGAGGAAATAACTTTATGTGACACAGATATTCAATGCAAATAATTATTACTGAAATTAAACATGTTGCAATATATATTTTTATATATATATATATATATATATATATATATATATATATATAGTGTTAGTCCTAGTGAGATTATACGTGTAGAACCAGTATTGATAAAGTACAGGTTTAGTAATTAAAGTGAAAAACGGATTTTAATTTTTCTAACGAAGGTGCAAGCCATATCAGATCCACACTAGTCCAATAATAAGTAGAAAAATGCAAGTCGCAGATATATAATGGTTGAGAACAATATTTTGAGGTCCAGCGATGCCAGAAATTAATAAATTTTAATATATTCTACTACAATACATTAATTATCCTTACGTATATAAGATTAAGAAGCTAATCATACTTATAATTCCTATGAAGGTATCTTTATAATCAGTAATTGATCTGCTAAGATAACCACATACAATTTTTCTGATAGATTTGCAACATGAACATGATTGGAGCGAATATTTATTGTTTTACTATTTTATGGTAAAAAAGCAAAGGTATATGCATCCATAAAAAAAAGTTATTTGCCAGCTTAGGTTCCAGAAGTCGTATTAAAATACCAAGTCAATTCGTATTTGTTCATACCTAAACTTAAGCCAACAGAAAGTGGAACCTTGACATCAATTACACCTGCAGCCAAAAGTTTGAATGTCCGCTATCTTTCTTTTGACCGTTTTTATGACGTGCCTTTGATGTGTTTATAATCATATATCATTTTGCTAGTTTCTGAATTAGTAAATCCCCCCAATGAGATTAGGTTATTCCTTTAAGAAATATAAATTTTAGTTACACGTATTCTTAACCTAAGGAACAGTTATTTCTGTATCTTATATTGTTTATACTCAAAAGTTTTCAAATTTATTATGGCTGTTTTTAAGGTTAAGAAATAATATCATGGCTACTGTGTATTCTAAAATTATAACAATTTTATTACTTATTTGTTTTAATTATCAAGTACAACACTTTCGCCTATAACATCATTGTCTGGGCAGGAAAACGTTGACACACAAAATTCAGTGGATCTATAAAAATGGAAGGATTTTCTCTGGTTTTGGTTGACTTTTTGGTTAGTTAAACTTACATATGTTAGGTACATAAAAATATCGAGAAGATTTCAGTTTGCCTCCTCAATTCATCTTTCTAATTTCTGCCGAAGATATCTCAAATTTTTTGACACTTTGTCAATTACAAACAAAGGAATAACATGCAGTTCAAGTAGATTAGTTTACCCTAAAAAAGATATGAAAACGATTAAGGCAGTTAGTTCTAGAAGTTCGACCCCTACCGGGTTGGTTACTTTTAGTTCTTGGAACGCCTTGGTTCCCATTAAATCGCCAACTTCTTGTTGAACAAAAGCATGTTGATTTGGAATTACAAGCTTCTTTCGAAGTCCCAAGAGATAATAGTTTTTAGTAGTTTCCGAGTTATCTACAGTCGAAAATCGCTCATCAGGTATTCACGGAAGCCTCTGAAACTATAACCTACAGTAATTGTAAATGCGTGAATATTTTTAGTTATTACGTGTACATATGAACGTGTCCACAGTGCGATGTCGTTATTATGTTAATAATTAAGATAGTAATTTTATTTGACGAAAACGTTTCCAACTAAGTCAAATAATTGGTGATAGATTTGGTTTTTTTATTTTTTTAAGAATATTTATATTGTAACGCAAGATTTTTTTGTGCAGAAATGTCAAGTTACAGCTTCGTGAATCTTACGGATTCGCCTTCCAAATTCCTATTTTAATCTAAATTTTATGTCACAAGTTAGTAAATCCTTCTTCTGGATGTTAATAAAGTTGACTATATGCGTTTAGTTCGCTCTTGAAAGACCCGTTTACTTCTTACATCGACTACATATTATTCAAATATTTACACCTTCAGATTAATAATAGATAATCGTCCTTTACATGTGTCTATAAAATTAAATATTAATTTATAAGAATTTTTACCACAAAATAATAACGAAATCACTCATAAAACAAAATAACTACAAACCAGCACAACTGTTTCAATAACAAAAAATGTTACCTGGATTGTTCTTTCCGATTACCACCTCCATAGATGAACCACCTCCATAGATGACTTTTCACCAGGCTGATAGGACCTGCATTTCTCCATGTTATTCGTTCGTCCAAGTCATCACCAAACTGAAGTCGCCTTTCGTCCGACTGCACGTACAATAACCGAACCAGACCTCTTCCTCTAGTTAATGTACTACCAGCACTCCCGTTCAAACAATAAATGCTTCTACTTACGTAGCATCGAGCTTTTAATTATTATAATTAATTTTACATTGGCCCGTTAATTACGTTGCACCCACTTGTGCATTATAAACATTTGTAGTAACTCTCGGCGGACTGCACTGTACGCAGTATTAAAACCTAGGATGTTTTCAAATTATCATTGAGAAGTCAGATGATAAAAGCGAAATATAAAAGCGAAAAATTAGAGACAGCGAATCTAACTTCAACGTTTCTTATATATTCTCAGCCCCACTTAGTTTGCACGTATTTTCATTAACCATTCTTTGAAAACTTTCAAACTGCCATAGCAATTCTACAAATTTACGTACACACATGTAACGTACTTTCAAAAACCGAGGAATCGTTTACTCCACCTCGCTTTTACTACGAAAAACTATGTACGTTTTCTAACCGTTTTAATTTACCGTGAATTTGGTCCTCTCCAAATAAATCTAATGCACGTCCCTTATGTGCGCGTCTATACCGTTATTGCAGTCCTGCTTTTATAACAACTTTTCCTGTCTTTGTCTTTCTTATTGTCCCAGTATTACCTTGTCGTCTACGGTTATAGCTCTCTTCCTATTTGAAAAGTCGATATCGTGTAAGACAAACCTGTTGCATCTGCGCCTTGTTATTATCCTCTACAAATATACTTGTTTACCACGCACTTAAAAGATGTTTGTCATGTGCCCATCTAATATTTTCATCTCACTTTGTTACGTTTTAAAGACTCTCTGTCGTTTAATCCTATCGATTTGATTTTAAAATAGTCGTCTGTTTTTATAAACTTTGAGTCTGTCCGTTGGCATAATACTACGAATTGTTATTTTCAACGTTTCTTGTCTTAACAGGAATTATTTATTTACCCCAGCTCTTATTTATTGAAAACCTTGACTGCTTTAACTTGTTTGTACACTTTTACCTTGTAGCTTTTCTACGAATGCTTTAATTTATAATTTTTAAATAAATGTACGTCGTTTAACTTGACGTGTACAAATTAAACTTACATTATAACATGTAATTTTATCCCAAAATAAAGCTTTTCAAATAAATTATTGATTCTTACATACAGGATCATTAAATAAATAAACTCTTGTCCTATTTACCCATGTTTACGCTTATCCGTACACAGTAATATATATATATATATATATATATATATATATATATATATATTGCTGTGAATCCTCTCATATCTGCAGAAACTGGCCCTTTCAAAAAGAAAAACATTCGAGCCCTACAGATTGGACGTCAAGAATGCTGTGAAACCTTTTAAATTAACTGGTCCGTTGACTTTCTTCTGTTAATCGCCTCTTTACTCTTTTCCGCCTCGGCTGCTCACCTAGTTAAAATTTTCATCCTCATTCAAAAAAAACAAATACATTCCTACCACAAACATCAACGTTAACTCTATTTACATCAATATTCATAATACATTAAAATTTCAAAATGAAATTTCAGCACAAATTTCAGTATCAGAAATTTCAAGATTAATTTTATTATCATTTTAATGTGCATCCAGAATTAAAGTCCTTGTAGGATGCCTACTAATTAATATAACAATATATGCAGACCTGAGTCTGAGTACAAAGGGAGCATCTCCCACCCATTTACGTTAATTAACCAGGTTCGTCTAATTGAGCTCAAAGACATACCCAAATTTTCATCAAGAACATGAATACTAAATACTCCTTTCTACTTAAACAAGAAAATTTCACCTTAAAATTAAAAATTTGTTAGTACAAATTCACTATTGTCCATTTTAAGTAAATAAATTATAAAGTTATTCAACACACACCAAAACATCAAAAATCGAACAACAAAGCATAAGTTACCTGAAGGTTAATGCACTCGTGGCTCCAATGTACATCGTCCTCTGTTAATCTGTGTATATCTGTATCTTGTTTTGTGGATCCAGTCACGTTTACGAATCATTTAATTATTAACACCCCCGAAAATAGCAAAGAAATTCATACTTCTTTCACGCTATACGCCAAAACTGCCTACTTTTGTGTATTCATTTGTCGTTGCAAATTTGAATAATTGGTACAGTACTCGCAATTATAACTAGACTTTATTACCTTGCATCTTCTTTTTTAAGTGCACTAAATTACTTTCATTGTAGCACGTAAAGAAGAAACTGTTTTAAAGCATTAAACAATCACCAAAATACACGAGCAAACTGTTTAAATTATTCAATCAATATCAAAAAACTAAGAGAGCACTTTTTAAAGCATCGAGTAATCAAAATCTAAGAGAGCCAAACTCATATTAACACGGGTATATATAATAGCTAGCCTGTACGTCGGTATTGTCCCGCAAACGGACAATTTCCAGAATTTCGTCATTCTATGTTCCCTTTTCGATCGCTAGGCACAGCTTCCACAAAATATTCACACGTCCAAGTTTAAAATCTATGAAATTTCGACACGGCTTGCAACGTCTGAGAATAACTAATTAATTTTTATACAGAAATGTTATTTTTACCTCTCATGTTTGCTTCTTATTTTCAACCAATCGCAACCCAGTGACGTTGCTCAAATCACGCCTTTTACTATATGTGTCTCTGTCTTGCGCATATTATCTGTCTCTATCTACTCTGTTCTGAGTGGTACTAATCGATATTCTTTATTATCGGTTATTTTCAATCTATGTGGACTGTGAAATAACCCACCTTATTAGCATTTCTCGTGAATATTAAGCGACGGTTTCTCCAACATTTTCTGTAACCATTTGTTATCTGCAAAATTTACGCAGAACGAGACTTTTAAAAATACGCAGGTGTTCAATCGTCCTACTTCTAACTAACACTTCTACGATTTGAATATTATTGGGTTTTTACAAGCTTTTATGCATAATTTATGTTACTAATGGTTCAATTAACTCCAATTAAAATAATACCCTTTAATTTTTAGTGAATCCTAATTAAATATTCAATTATTATTTGTACATTTTGTTTAATACTCGTTACTTAAACTTGAATTAATTAATATAAATTTTGCACGTAATTTCCATTTGTTTCTTTACTTGGACTAATTAAATTACACGTTGAGCATTTTAATACTGCTTCTTTTTATAGAAAGCGTCTTGTATATAATTTAAAACTCTTATTTTTAATGAAACGAATGAATTTTTATGCTCCACGGTTTTTTAATAAAGCGTATTATCTAATAAAATTCCTTATACACGGTGCTTAAAATTATTTGATGTAATTAATTAATTTTCTACCTTGGTCTAAATATGAGTAATATATATATATATATATATATATATATATATATATATATATATATATGTGTGTGTGTGTGTGTGTGTGTGTGTGTGTGTGTGTTATTCCTAGTAAGATTATACGTGTAGAACCAGTATTGATAAAGTACAGGTTTAGTAATTAAAGTGAAAAACGGATTTTAACTTTTTTAACGAAGGAGCAAGCCATATCAGATCCACACTAGTCCAATAATAAGTAGAAAAATGCAAGTCGTAGATATATAATCGTTGAGAACAATATTTTGAGGTCCAGCGATGCCAGAAATCAATGAATTTTAATATATTCTACTACAATACATTAATTATCTTTACGTATATGGGATTAAGAAGCTAATCATACGTATAATTCCTATGAAGGTATCTTTATAATCAGTAATTGATCTGCTAGGATAACCACATACAATTTCTCTGATTGATTTGCAACATTAGCATGACTGGAGCGAATATTTATTGTTTTACTATTTTATGGTAAAAAAGCAAAGGTATATGCATCCATAAAAAAAAAGTTATTTGCCAGCTTAGGTTCTAGAAGTCGTATTAAAATAACGAGTCAATTCGTATTTGTTCATACATAAACTTAATGCAACAGAAAGTGGAACCTGGACATCAATTACACCTGTAGCCATAAGTTTGAATGCTATCTTTCTTTTGACCGTTTTTTATGACGTGCCTTTGATGTGTTTATAATCATATATCATTTTGCTAGTTTCTGAATTAGTAAATCCCCCAATGAGGTTAGGTTATTCCTTTAAGAAATATAAATTTTAGTTACATGCATTCTTATTCTAAGGAAGAGTTATTTCTGTATCTTATATTGTTTATACTCAAAAGTTTTCAAATTTATTATGGCTGTTTTTAAAGTTAAGAAATAATATCATGGCTACTGTGTATTCTAAAATTATAACAATTTTATTATTTATTTGTTTTAATTTTCAAGTACAACACTTGCGCCTATAACATAATTGTCTGGGCAGGAAAACGTTGACACACAAAATTCAGTGGATCTACAAAAATGGAAGGCTTTTCTCTGGTTCTGGTTGACTTTTTGGTTAGTTAATCTTAAATATGTTAGGTACATAAAAATAACAAAAAAATTTCAGTTTGCCTCCTCAGTTCATCTACTTAATTTCTGCCGAAGATATCTCAAATTTTTTGACACTTCGTCAATCACAAACAAAGGAATAACATGCAGTTCAGGTAGGTTAGTTTACCCTAAAGAAGATATGAATATGATTAAGGCAGTTAGTTATAGAAGTTCGATTAATACCCCTACCGAGTTGGTTACTTTTAGTTTTTGGAACGCCTTGGTTCCCATTAAATCGCCAACTTGTTGTTGAACAAAAGCATGTTGATTTGGAATAGCAAGCTTTTTCGAAGTTCCAAGAGATAATAGTTTTTAGTAGTATCCGAGTTATCTACAATTGAAAATCGCTCATCAGGTATTTGCGGAAGCCTCTGAAACTATAACCTACAGTAATTGTAAATGCGTGAACATTTTTAGTTATTGCGTGAACCTATGAACGTGCCCACTGTGCGTTGTCGTTATTAGGTTAAGAATTAAGATAGTAATTTTATTTGACGAAAACGTTTCCAACTAAGTTAAATAATTGGTGATATATTTGGTTTCTTACTTTTTTAAGAATATTTATATTGTAACGTAAGATTTTTCTTGTGCAGCAATGTCAAGTTACAGCTTCGTGAATCTCGCGGATTCGCTCTCCAAATTCCTATTTTAATCTAAATTTTATCTCACAAGTTAGTAATCCTTTTTCTGGATGTTAATAAAGTTCACTATATGTGATTAGTTCGATCTTGTAATATACGCTTTATTCAAAAAAAAGTGTTATGCTAGCAATTCTAATACATTTCTTGGTATATTTTATTCCAGTATTAAAAGTTGTTCGTTAATAATTTTAGAAAATATTTTCTTTTAATTCGTTGGCAGTTAAATCTTACCCATGCACAACTAAGGTGTGTATAAGATTCTGTGATAAAAATCAATATTGACAGGTGCTCTCTCTTGCTCTCTCTCTCTCTCTCTCTCTCTCTCTCTCGCTCCCTGTCTCTCTCTCTCTCTCTCTTTTTTCATTAACAATCCTCTTCTCTGCTAGTGTTAATATACCATTTCCTGTTTAACCTCCTAGGACAAATATCTTATCTGTTCTGAACAGTATGTAATATATTATAAAAATATTTGTATAGGGATAATGGCGAATAAACCAATTCTGTATCGCTTTTCTGAAGGCGGCCATTAAAGCAAATGATGGTAAGATATATCTAGATATAATTTTAGTTTTTTTTTTGTAAACTCGTGGAAATATCTTCCTAACACAAACTGATCTAGAGTCGTTCTTTCTATTAATTTTTTTTGTCTGGTCTTCTCTAATATGCTATACGTTAAATGGACTACTATTTGATGTTATGGAATAAAAAATAAATATCATCTTTTGTAGAATGGAGTTTATACATAACCTCTCTTCTGCTTCCGTACGTGACCTGCAGGGGTTTTAAGTAATCTTTCTACTGGTGATCTAAGCCAGTTTTACCTTTTTGGTCCAAGAACCGTATATGACTTTGTAGATCATGTGCCTGTGAATACAGATAAGTAACAAATTTCTACTATGTAGTTATCTTTGCTGTAAAATGCCATGGTTTTGATTCACCGATTTTATAAATGGTCCAAGAACCGTAGATTAGTGACTTTGTCAGATCATGTGCCTGTGAATACAGATAAGTAATCATATATATATATATATGTAGTATATCTATTGCTGTAAAATGGATGGTTTTCGTATTCACCGAATATTTATAGAAATCTGACAGAAGTAGATTAGTGACAACTTCTTCAATATTAGTTGTGCTGAACCGTTTCAGCGTTTTTAAATTTCTTCCTCTGATATATTATATATATGCATATTATATAAAAGTAGTTAAAATTCAAATTTATTCGTAGTATACTACTAAAATATTTCTATTCCAGAAATCTGCACTACAATATTTTCTTATAACAACTTCTTCATAAGGTCAGCAGCCATATACTGGCGTTTTCCACAACTAATGTGAAAATAATAATTTCCGATTTGTCGTAATAAATTATATTGCAATTCCCTAGAAGCGTGATTAATATTAAGATATTTGACTTTGTAAACCTTCCTTTCAGCTAGTAATTTTAAAGTAGACATATTAGTTCCCTTATCATAACGTCTATTTTAGGCTGGTTTTTAGCATTAGTGTACACTATTAGTTATCATGTGAATTTTTGAGCAGAATCATGTTCCTGATATCAGGTTTTGCCATTCTTTTGTTATACCTTTTGGTGCTTTATCCTAGAAATCCGTGTAGTTCAAGATTAGGTGACGTCCAAGGTATGTCCTTATTAAGACGTATTTCACATACGATATCATTCTGGAAGCCTCTTCAAACACTTACAACATCCGTCCCACTGAGTAAGTTGGCAACCAGTCATGTTGGAACATCGAGGTTTTCGGCATCTTACCAAATCAAAAGTTTTAGCGGGATACTTCACCGAGTTTTTCTGTAGATTACTGGCTAGATTTTCTAGGGCCAAAACTATATGTACCAATTAACGCCCAACGAAGGGCATTTTCTATCGTAGGGCTTCTTTGTTTGTTGTATGGCTTCTTTGTTAGTCATTCTAATAGTTTATTCATTTGCAGGAGTTGGAATTCTTGATAACTACATATACAGGGTGCCCACAATCTATCTCCGTATATGGGTAACTTTTTTATTATAGAAGATACAATGTTGGTTAAATTAGCAAAGTTGAAGAGAAATTTACGAGTAGTATGATGCTTTTTTGAAAACTCACCTAGATGCTCAACTTTTTTAGATATTTGAAAAAAACTGAAATTTGCCATTTTCTTCAAACGCTAATAACTGTTTAACGGTTTAACCTATAGAGAAAATAAAAACTGCTTGTAAGTAACTTTTTACGTAGAATTCAATAGCCTATATGACAATTTTAATTGGAAATGGGTTTTCAAGCTACAAACATAACCTCACTTTTTTTAAATAGAAACCATAGATCAATATAACCCAAATGGAAAGGTTTTTCTTTTCTGATTACCCTGATGTAAGGGTTGATATACTTATTTTCAGTAGTTTCTTCATAATAAAGAAAAAACGATTTATTTATTTGCGGACATCAAGGAGTCCATGGATACATATTTTAAATAAACAAAAAACAACTGGCATTTGTCAGATATTATTAGTTAAAGTGTTTATTTGCTCTGGGTTGCAAATTTTGTGTACAAGACTTTTAAATGTATTTGATTATAATAGAGAATGTATACAAACGACGAAAAAAATGACATGCTCTTTTGTTACTATGCCTGTAACAGAAATTGTGATGCTGCTGGTGATATGTATTATGAAAGATATTGGGAAAGAAGGCAGCCAGATAAACGATTGTTTTCTAAATTAGAAAACAATTTAAAAAGGTTTGGTGCTTTTACAAAACCCAGTACTGATAAAAGAAAATTCAAAACTGATGATGAAGAACGTGTGTTAGCCTACATAAATTTTAAGCCAACAGCGTCCACCCGAGAAACTGCAATTGAGTGCGCTACTTCTACAGAAAAAGCTCGCTTAATTTTAAAACAAAACCGCTACAAACCATGCAAAACCCATGTTAGCAATACACTGTATCATGGGGATTGTGAGAGAAGACAACAGTTTTGAAGGTGGTTTCTTAATGAAACAAATAATAATCCTGGTTTTAGTCACACTATTATATTTACCGACGAAGCAAAATTTACTAACAAAGGCATGTTTAACAGAAAAAATACAGTCTACTGGAGTCAGGAAAATCCCCATTTAACAGAAGAAAGGCGGGATCAACATCAATTTTCGATAAATGTGTGGTGTGCCATTTTGGTAATAAAATACTTGGGCCTTTCTTCTATAATTATAATTTAAATGGTGTACGCTATTTAAATTTTCTACAAAACGAATTGCAAGAAATGCTCGATAATTTGCCACT
Organism: Platerodrilus igneus; assembly: GCA_036346225.1. NCBI lineage: Eukaryota > Metazoa > Arthropoda > Insecta > Coleoptera > Lycidae > Platerodrilus > Platerodrilus igneus. The sequence continues at coordinate 2,883,847 of JARFIW010000958.1, forward strand.
TCATTTACTGCAAAACTTATATTATTTTCAGCATGACGGTGCACCTGCTCACAATGCTCAAGCCGTTTCTGAATATCTTGATAATAGTTTTCCAAATTGGATTGGCAATGCAGGTCCTGTTCCATGGCCGGCAAGGTCACCAGAACTATCGCCACTGGATTTTTTCTTTGGGGTACTGTAAAGGATGTAGTGTATGCTAAAAATCCAATAACATTGAGCAACTCAAAGATAGTATTACAGCAGCTATTACAAGTATAAAACCACAAACGTTAAATAAGGTGCACCAAAACCTAATTAAAAGGTGCGAAATGTGTTTGCAAGCTAATGGAGGTCATTTTGAGCATATGTTAATGTAGGAGTGGGCATATTCGCATTAATTAATTTTGTTTCCTTTGATTAAGTTATTTGTATTGTATGGATAGTTTATTTTTAAGTATTTTATTTTTCTTAGTTTATAATAAATTTAGTTACAATAAACTTGTGTTTCCATTATTGATTTTACATATTTTGTTTGTTTGTAATATGTATCCATGGACTCCTTGATGTTCGCAAATAAATAAATCGTTTTTCTTTATTATGAAGAAACTACTGAAAATAAGTACATCAACCCTTACATCAGGGTAATCAGAAAAGAAAAACCTTTCCATTTGTGTTATATTGAACTATGGTTTCCATTTAAAAAGTGAGGTTATGTTTGTAGCTTGAAAACCCATTTCAATTAAAATTGTCATATATGCTATTGAATTCTACGTAAAAGTTACCTTACAAGCAGTTTTTATTTTCTCTATAGGTTAAACCGTTAAAAAGTTATTAGCGTTTGAAGAAAATGGCAAATTTCAGTTTTTTTCAAATATCTAAAAAAGCTGAGCATCTAGGTGAGCTTTCAAAAAGCATCATACTACTCGTAAATTTCTCTTCAACTTTGCTAATTTAACCAATATTGTATCTTCTATAATAAAAAAGTTACCCATATACGGAGATAGATTGTGGGCACCCTGTATACAAGCATACACGTCCAGCATTTTAATTTAAGAAGATTTTGTTTATTGATTTGCACAACAGTTAAACTTTAGTTGTAACCATAAAGTCATTATTGAGCTTTAAGGTAGTATTTTTGTTGATATTAGTAATGATTGATTTACATAATAGCTTATAAGATTACTGTTGAAAATCTTTTTAAGGAGTATATGAATTACAAATTCGTAATTCAAGTACTGATAATTTGAATGTATCACAGATAAGGAAGGTTCCCCGAGCAATAATAGATACAGATATTGACGACGACTTTGAATACCCTATTAAATTTAAGGAGGACGTTTTAGCAACTAAAAATTTATTAGAAGTTTTAAAAAGCATTTTAGAAAATTTGAATGAACATCATATTGATTTCAATATAAAGAAATTGAAACAAAATTTGCTCACACTTCTAATAGATTAAATAATTAATTACCGGGGGACACTAAACACGACATGGAAAAATATGATTTATAAGAGCAGCCATTTAAATTAATTGATTCTTTTAAAAAAATTCAACAAGAAGCTTTAGCCAACAAAATAAAAAGATCACAAAAGAAAAATCTGTTAGTAATCTTAATTTAGAAACCACTTTTAGGGAAAGTAGAACCTTCTGCCAATATGAATGAACGCCACAATTGAAATTAAAAAGTTGGACACAGTTACACAGATTGAAAATTTATCATTTAATAATAACTACAATATGTTAGCTCAGAAAGATACTAATAATAATTTTCAAGCAAGTAATTCAATATTTTGTAGTCACTTCACTGACTAAATAAAACTTGAAATTTACAGGGAATACATTGGTAAATACTTTTCTAAAACGTATAGAAGATCTTAAAGTTGCTAAAAAAGAGCGATGCTCAATTTGTGAATGAAGCGTGTGATATATTTGATAATAAAGCGTTCGCTTGGTATAGAGAAAATAAAATCTTGTTTAATGCTTGGGACAAGCTGAAAGCTGGTCTTGACATGTTGAGTGTTGAGAGTAGGTCAGCAATTGGGTCAATGGCGCCGAACGCTTTGTATTTTGCGTATTATTGGATTTTGTGCATTAAATAAATAGGCAAACGTTAAAAGTATTTTATGCTTTTCTCTTTGACTAATTAGAGAAGAGTATTATATGCATGCGGAGCCATATTAATCTGTGTTATGTGCATATATTATCTGCACATGTATGGCACGCCGCTTTAGCTTTTAATGGTATGCATTTTATTCAATTTCATAGAAATATAAAATTTTTACTTTCAAAGAATCCTACAATTTCAGTTATATTTAACAAATTATTCGCTATTTAAAATTCTTTTACATTCAACTTAAATCCAAAATGTATGGGAAGTATATAGAAATATGGAGTAATTAATTGCTCTGTAATCATTATTTAAATATTTTCAGTTCTCTGCATCTAATAAATTTGTTCAAATTTTATAATATCGCGTTGAAAATTGCTAAATCATTAATTCATTTCGATATGCATAAAATATTGCTAACTCATAAAATACGAGGGCCATTTTTTTCAACCTCCGATAGGCTATAAATAAAAAACAAGTTCATATAAAACAATAGTTTTATTACCAAAAGATTGGCACACTTACTGTTACTTTTCGACCTAATCACCGAAGAGATTAAGACATTTGTCATATCTGTGGACAAGCTTTTCAATACCCTGTTCAAAAAAAGTTGCCGCCAATGAATTCAGGTATCCTTGACGTTGGTTTAAAGGTCCCCATTGGTTTGAAAGCGCTTTCCACCAAGCCACGTCTTCAGGTCAGGAAAACGATGAAAATCGCTTGATGCTAAGTCAGGACTGTATGGCGGATGATCGAAAATGTCCCATCCAAATTGTTCGAGAAGCCGTTGAGTTGCTTCAGCAGTGTGTGGACGGGCATTGTCGTGGATCAGAACAGCTCCAGTGGTCAGCTTTCCTCTTCGTTTGTTCTGAATGGCTCTACGCAACCGTCGTAAAGTTTAACAATAAACAGCTGAAATGATTGTGGTTCCGGGCTCCATAAACTCCACAAGCAACACACCTTGTTGGTCCGAAAACACAGTAGCCATGGTCTTTCTGTTGTTGAAGGTTTGTTTGAATTTCTTTGGTTTGTTTGCTGAAGTTGAATGCATCCATTGTTGTGATTGTCATTTTGTTTCCGGTGTGTCGTATTGAATCCAGGTTTCATCCCCAGTCACGATTGATTTCAAAAAGTTGTCTCCTTCATCATGATAATGCACAAGGAACTCCAACGCTGACGCCATTCGTTGAGTTTTGAGGCCGTCCGTCAGCATTGTTGGGACCCAACGTGTACAAAGTTTTTTGTAGCCTAACCGTTCAGTAACAATAGAGTACAAAACAGACCTTGAAACTTCTGGAAATTCCGTAGACGAAGCAGTAATGGTGAATCTGCGGTTTTCTTTAACCATTCTGTCAACACGTTAAACCAGGTCATCTGTAACGACAGATTTGCGCCCTTGGCCCCCTTTATCGTGCACATCATTACGGCAATCTTTAAACGTGAATGGTGTATTCACGCACAACATCATCACTCATGAAGTTTTCTCCATACACACGACTCATTCTTCGATGGATTTCTGCAGTACTAATTCAGCCTGTAGAAATCGAATCACACTTCGCACTTCACACTTGGCGGGAGCATCAATAATAGCGGAGATGTTTACGTGGCTGTAGCACAACGCCGACTGATGCCCGAGTGTCAACCATGGCGGAGTGTGTAGTGCAAGAGCTGCGTAGTCGCCTACAGCGCATGTCCGCTTTCAGTTACCCGCGTAGCGTCTGCACGGAGCGATCGGAGGTTGAAAAAAATAGCCCTCGTATCAATTCAACATATTGAAGTATGAATAAATATTAATTGTTTATATAAGAATTGGTTTTTAGTATAGCCAAATTGTTGAATAATTTTTTATCATTGCATTGTTCTTCAGTATTTAACTATAGCTTGCCTTTTGTAATTAAACCAGGTTATTAGACACGCTTGTTTTGGTGTTAATCTACTGAAAATTATTACATAGAATTTATTTGATCTAGAAAAAATATCTTTGGATTTTAAGCGAACTACATTTCCATGGACACTTACACTATTTTTCAAATGGCAATACAATTTTAGTTTATGCATTACAATTTTATCTCTGTTTCTAAATTTTTTCTATAAATTGAATAATAACTCTAAGTTTCCATGAAATATCGATACGATTAATTATTGTTATTTATAAGTAGCATCATTTTAATTTCAACATATAAAACAATTTTAAATCAGCCCTATAAAACTTAGTGCAATATAATTTTAATCTTTTTATTTATATCATATACTGGATCATTTTAAACACGACTTTTATTATGCATTAGTATTTTTTATACATTTTAACATTATTTTATAACATGACTTTAACTCCAGAGTATTTTATTGTTGTTAAATATAATTTTAATTTACTTATTTAAAATGTTGTATACATAATTTTAATTCATCTATTTAAAATTATGTATACATAATTTTAATTCCGATGATTTTAATTTGGCAACGCCGCTGTCAGTAGTTCAAATGAACTTAAAGCCTACACTTTAGACTATAGAATTTATAAGAGTTACGTCATTTAACATAACCCTTCAGTAGGTAAATAGGGCCGGTCCTAATTCAAAACGCGACAGACGTATTTTCCATGTGTAAAATACGTCTGTCACGTTTTGAATTAGGATCGGCCCTATATAATTTCAATGCAAAATAGTTGTGAAAACATTTCAATGTAAAATAGTTGTGAAAACATGAATTCTTATATACTTTCAATGTAAAATACTTGTGGGCACGTTTTGAATTAGGATCGGCTTTATATTACTTTGAATGAAACATATTTCAAAACACACGTATGTTGAAAAATGTAAGTGCAGAGAAGAATGTGTGTAGCTGTTTTGAATTCGGTTTTCTAGCGAGAAGTTACACGTGCACCGTTTTGAATTAGGATCGGCGTTATATACTTTTAATGTAAAATGTGAAAACCTGAATTCTTATATACTTTCAAATGTAAAAATACTTGTGGGCACGTTTTGAATTAGGATCGGCTTTATATTACTTTCAATGGAACATATTTCAAAACACACGTATGTTGAAAAATGTAACTGCAGAGAAAATGTGTGTAGATGTTTTGAATTTGTTTTTCTAGCGAGACAGTATGACAGATGCAAAATATCGCATTCAAGTCAATTGTGTTTTAATTAAAGTGGATTCTGATTTATGTTTAGAGGCTGCAAATACATATGGGCCGGTTTCAATTCAAAATGTGTTAACTCTTGTGATAGGTTGAAAAGTGGGTTGGCAAAGTACGCAGATGGTGGTAATCTGCTATATAAGGAGATTGCTCCTAATATTAATTTAATTAGTCAAAGAAAAGCAATATGGATTTTAATACTCTTAATAAAACCACATATCGCAAACCTTATGTAAATTCAAAAGATCTTGTAGTGAATAAGAGGTTTGAAGTTTTAAAAGTGGAAACAATCAAGACAAAATATGGAGAAAGAGTATTAGTGGAAACAGAAGAGTTCAAGAGTATATTGCCATTGAGATATTTTGAATACCTTCAAGCACATGGAGTGAAACAATTAAATGAAAGTATTGGCTCGAACAAACACGTATACATAACTAGTAAGGGATCGATCGGTCTAACTGTCAACATAGAATTTTCAGAATAATATGTCACTAATTTAAGAAATTAGTTTATTATTATAACACATCTAAGTCGATTGTATTAAGAATGATGTATCAAATTTAAGTGGGTTCTGATTTACGTGCGTTTTACTTTGAGTTTACTACCTTGTTTAGAGAAAGTCTTGTTTCAAAAGAGAAACTTTTATAAAATACTTTTTTATTTTACAAATTGTTGAATATTTTGATCTAACTATTTATAAATGAAAAAGTATTTATTAACTCCCGTTCTTGAAGTATCTGCTGCTCCCTCGCTGTTAGTTCCTCTCTTTTTTGCTTTATTATTTCTAGTTCCAAATCTATACGACGCAGTAGCTTCTCTCCACGCTTTTTAAATGCGTTAAGCAACTCTACTGTGTCATCTTCGTAGGATTTATCATCTTCACAGCAAACAGCCATATTAGATTCTGTACATAACTTTTTCATAGTCGACATGTTTTTGCCTGATCTGTGAGCATAACATAAAAGATTATTGTAGGTTTACCTTTTCTTTTGTATACTACCTGATGTTTCTGAGAGGATCAGAGTGTGTCAACGATCCTACGATAGCCTCAGAATTTCCAAAATGGTTTTTTGATCTAATGTAACTTATAAATTAGTACTGTTTTAAAAACACATGTATAAATGTGAAAAAAGCACTTACCGTGATATATCTATTACGTCACTATCAAAAATAGCAGCAGTGTTGAATTGAGGCGAAGAACAACCAAAACTTCTTTAATCACGTCTTCGTCAGAATGTAATATAAATTGCTCTAGAACTTTTACGTTGGTACTATTACAATTTTGATTGATGACAAGTTACTCATTTTTAAAAGTTGCTAGTAATAGTAACTAATAATTATACAAGTGATCTGATTGAATGCTGTTGGTAAAATCTACGTGAAGTATTTATATTAAATAATAAACTGATCTGTTAGAAAAAATTAAAAATTTGCATCGTTTTCTAAAAAAATTCAGCTCTGTAATCTATTCTAATGAACAAAACAGTATGTAAGCGAATATAATTATACCTCAGCAGAAATAATGAATTAGTTTCATTGTCTGAAAAGAAATTGAAATGAATGCACATAATAAAACCCTAAATTAGATTAATTTTGTTTTAGATTACCGCTGACATAATTTATGCTGTATAAGAAATTTTTTTAAAGGTACTGCTCAGCAGAAATAATGAATTAGATTCATTGTCTGAAAAAGAAATTGCAATGAATGCACATAATAAAAACCTAAATTAGATTAATTTCGTTTAGATTACCGCTGACATAATTTATATGAAAATATATAGGTAATTGTGTGTTTATGCGATTTTATGCAATATAAGAAATTTTTTTAAAGGTACTGCTCAGTAGAAATAATGAATTGCATTCATTGACTGAAACAGAAATTGCAAGAAGGCGCATAATAATACCTAAATTAGATTAATTTCGTTTTATATTATTGCTAGCATAATTTATTTTCCATAAAAAATTAACAAAAATTGACTTTATATGCATATATAGGGATATAGTAATTTGTGCTGAATAAGAAAAATTTTTTAGTACTATCAACGTACTGGAAAATGTTTTTTCTTAATAACGGATTTAAAAAAAAAAAACCATGAGTGCGTGTAAATTATGATATTTTTCTTCAGATTAATTTTTCGTTTAAAAATAATGCAATGCAAATAAATCCCTTTAAGTAGTAATATTTATAGAATAATTTTTTTAGATTACCGCTGACACAATTTACATGCATATATATATATATATAATATAATAATATATATATATATATATATATATATATATATATATATATATATAGGTAAGTTGTGTGAAAATTCTTTAAAGGTACTGTTATATAATAAAACTGCAGAATGTTTTTTTAATACTGGGTTTTTTAAAAACCATGAGTGCGTGTAAATTATTAAACAAGACGGTTTAATCTGAGACATTTTTTTTCAAATTTGCTTCGTTTTTATTTAAAAATATTTCAATGTAATCATAAAAAAATAGCGCTGTAATGATAATGTATTTTCTGTACACATAATAAATCAAAGGTCGTATAAATAAAATTAAATAAAAACCCTTAACCACAAAAAATATTTAAATTACTAGATACGTATTTCGACCACTATGTGGTCATCATCAGTAGAAAAAAAAATTAGCTGTATAATTTACTATCTTGTTGCTTTAAACACTATCGAGGATATTCTCCTCACCCGCAGGCTGGTGTTCTCAACAACAAACAAGTGAATTGACAATTCACCAGTATCTAACGTTTAAACATTTCCACTATCAAGAAAAAGTATCATTTGTAGTTTATGCAGATCTCGAATGTATTTAGAACCATGCAATGAGTCGGAGGTAATACTAAACACAGTCTCTTACCAAAGGCATATACCCTTTAGTGTAGCGTATTATTTGAAATGCTCGTATGATAATAAATATTCCAAATTTGAATTGTATCGCGGAAAGGATTGTATAGAATGGTTTGTTGCTCAATTGAAACTGATTTCAGAAACGACTAATAAAATTTTCTGTAACCCAAAATCTATGAATCCTTTAACAGAAGAACAAAAGTTAGCATTTAAATTTGCCCTTCACTGTCACATTTGCAATAAACCTTTTAGTATAGATGATATTAGAGTTCGCGATCACTGCCACTTTACAGGTGAATTTCGAGGAGCGGCTCATCAAGATTGCAACATCAATTATCATAATTTTATATGATACCGGTAGTTTTCATAACTTATCAGGCTACAATTCGCATTTCATTATTAAAAAATTGCGTTAGGGTTTTCAGGTTTGGTAAGAATTCTACCAATAAATAAGGAAAAATACATATCTTTTACAAAATATGTAAATGGTACGAAAGTTACTTTTAGATTTATCGATTCATTCAGGTTTATGGCATCTAGCATCGAAAAATTAGCTTCATACTTAGATGATAATAAAAAATCCATCACCAGGGAAAATTGTAACACCGATAATGAGTTTCAGTTACTTACGCGTAAAGGTATATTTCAGTATGATTACATTAGTTCTTGGGATAGGCTCAATGAAACCGATTTACCCTGTAAAACAACATTCTTTAATCGTTTGCGCAATGAATAAATCTCAGATGAAGACTACAATCATGCTAAACACGTTTGGCAAACATTTAATATAAAAACACTAGGAGACTATTCAGACCTATATTTAAAAACAGATGTACTGCTCTTGACTGATATATTCGAAAACTTTAGAAAAACTTGTATGTTCACGTATAAGTTAGATCCGCTTCACTTCTTTACGGCTCCTGGTTTAGCTCTAGATGCGATGTTAAAAACGACGAACGTTAAACTCGAGCTGCTTACTGATATTGAAAAAATAATGTTTTTAGAACGGGGAATTCGTGGCGGTGTTTCTCAATGTTCGAATAGATGTGCTAAAGCAAATAACAAATATATGAATGCAGATTATGATCCAAATTTCGATTCTAAATATTTAATGTATTTTGATGTTAATAATCTATATGGGGCTGCAATGTCTGAATATCTTCCATATGGAGAATTTGAATTTTAGATGGTACCAGTCCAGATATAGTACGTTTAGACATACTTAATATTCGATGATTCTGATGTAGGATATATTTTTGAATGCGATTTACACTATCCAGTATCTTTACATGAAATTCACAGTGACTTACCTTTGGCGCCTGAACATATGATACCACCAGTACCTTCTAATAAATCAAACTTAAAGAAATTACTTACAACTTTATATCCAAAACTCAACTATATTATTCACTACAAGAATTTAAAAATGTATTTAAGCTACGGTTTAGAACTGAAAAAGATTCATAAGGTTCTTCGGTTTAAACAAGCTCCTTGGTTAAAAGAATACATTGATTTGAATACGAAATTAAGACAACAGTCAAAAAACAGTTTCGATATATGCTTTTATAAAAATATGATAAATTCGGTTTATGGAAAAATGATGGAAAACGTACGGAAAAGGGAAGATGTGAAATTAGTGAGCGAATGGGATGGACGGTTTGGAGCTCGTAGTTACATATTTTCGTAGTTGCACTGTGTTAGACAAAGATATAGTCTTAATAGAAATGAATAAATTAGAGGTTTACTTAAACAAACCCATTTATGTAGGTTTCTCTATTCTAGATATTTCAAAAACCTATTTATATGAATTTCACTATAGTTATATAAAATCGCAATTTGCTAACAAAGCAAAGCTGCTGTACACAGATACGGATAGTTTGATATACGAGTTTAGCGTTGAAGATATTTACTCTTATATCAAACAAGATATTCATAGATTTGATACTTCCGATTACGACCCTCATAACAAATATCATATTCCATTATCAAATAAAAAAGTTTATGGTATTATGAAGGATGAAAACAATGGTGACATCATGCTAGAGTTTGTAGGACTTAGATCTAAAATGTACACTTACAGAGTTCAGGATAGGATAATAAAAAAGTCAAAGGGATCTTCCTTAGCAAGTATTAAGCAAATTTCTTTTGATGATTATAAGAATGCTTTGTTTTATAAACAGACTGTACAGAAACAGCAATGTTTAATTAGATCAGTCAAACATGATGTCTGTACTATTAAACAAAACAAAATTGTTTCTAATCCAAGTGACGATAAAAGAATTCTTAGTACCTTAACCACTGATACTAAACCTTGGGGGTATAACTATACATACAGAAATGATTTGTAAAGCTTCAACCACTGGCTCAAATAAAGAATGCAATTTATTTTATCTAGATTAACATATAATATTTTTAGTTATAAAACTTCAGTGTTATGTTTATACCTGCACAAGTACGCCGATTTTCGTTTTGGATGTATCTAAAAATAGGATACCTTTCAATCTGCCCGAGTTTTGAACTATATATTAGTATAAATGTATTGTAGAGAAAATAGTAGTAGTAGTAACCGTTCAGTTTAAAAAATCCAGTTTGTTACTAACATACCAGTTAGTTTATTTGAGAAATGTATAACAAAACTTTTATTTAAAATTGTCAATGTTTATGGCTGTTTACTAAATTACTTAATAATTCAAACATGTAAAAGATATTGTAAAAACATGTAAAATATTAATAAATAGACTGTGATTGCTAAATGATTTATTGTTTTTCATAATTTGTAAAGGTACAGTAATAATAATAATAAAGTAATTATAATATTCTTATGCTGTTTGAGAGTGGATTGTACTTGACTATCTTATCATGAAGTATAAGGCAATGACAAGATGTATTTGGCAAAACGTTTCTGCTAGTTTCAAATTCTAATCTAATATCGACAGTACCAGATTTTAACGCTTCGTTTTGTCTAGAACAATCTATGACTACTAATGGTGCAATACTTCGTAAATCTCCAGGATTAAAAAGTGGTTCATTTTCCTTTTCGTAGTATGATTGCTGAAACTGAGCATACATCTCATATAACAACGCAGTCTGTTTATTCTCGAACTTCAAATTTAAGTTATCGTACGGGAAAATTTCTGAATTTAAATATAGTTTCATGTTGGTTAAATAGCAATGATCAAAACGACTGTAGTTGCTCATGTATCTATTTTTTCGGTTGGCTTGGAAACCAACAATCACAAATCTTGGTTTTTCTAATTGTGTTGTTGTTTTAATGTTCCATGTATGACGTTGCGTTTCTTGTAGAAGTTGATATTCATGCAACTCCCATCCTCTAAACGGAATATGCAAATCCTGATTTTGTGCAACGCATTCTATTAAATTAATTCGTTGAGTATCATCAACGGCTACATGCGGCATTTTCCATAAAACTTTGTTTAAAACAACTTTTATTTCTTCATCGGGTGTAGGATTAATTATAGCATTAGTATCAAAACTAGAACGTAGTTAGACTAACTTATGACGGAGGTTTAAAATAATTTTTTTAAAATCTTCGCATAATCTGAGAACCATTGAAAGGTTTATTGCAACATTAAAATTCCCATTGGCATCAACTATTTGTAAATCATCCATAGGAAACCACCCAGCGTTTTGTAAATGTTTACTTTGATTGCTATTATATGAAACATATCCCTTCATTGTAGACGTTAATCCAGGATTCCGCACACGATCTACAATGATACCACCAGTCTCATATCTAATTTTATCAAAAAGCAGCAAAATTCCATTATTTACAAACTTTGCTGTCTGAGACGGCGTTCCATCTGTTCTAATTAATTTGCCTTCTATGTACAGCATGCTCTTCGATGGTAAGGTGTATACATCTTGTTGTTGTATAGGGATTCGAATTTCATCATTATTGTTTAAAGATGTGTTAGCATAAGGTTGATGAGTATGTTTTTCAATATTAACAATTGCATTGTCGAAGTAAACTTTTTCACGCACGTTCAGTATTTCACTATTCATTCTACTATTTTTCTACTTTTTTTTTTAATTAAATGCAGTCCTAACGATTGTAGAAACTGCCGGTTTTGTGTTGTTAGCGGTCTTGAAACAATCAATCGAGTGTCGATTGCTTTGAAATTTCCAGCATTTATAGCAATTCTTGACATGTTGCGTGCATTATACTTAATACCCATGGCTATTGCAGATTGTTTTTAAATGCAACCTTACAGTTAGCAGTTCTCCTCTGAAATTAACTAAATTTTCATCTTGATCTAACACTTTAACTATTATTTCATTTATTATACGTGACCTGATTGGTAGATATATAATCGTAGGTGGACACTCGACAATTTTAAAACCTGCAGGTACTTGAGGAAAAAATTCGTGTATTACATGGGCTGGTTTACTATTTAAATAGGATCCACTTGCAATATTACAATCGATTAAAACTGCATTCACTTTACAAATGTTGATCGCGTAGTCTGCTTGATGCGTGACAAATGCTAGCAATTTTCGCGGATTGAAACCAAGTAGAGAACCAATTGAATCCTTTTGGTAAAATCCACATCTAGACTACATTTAATACTACATTTAAGTGTATTATTGTCAGCTGTAATTTCTATATACACTGGCGTCTTTCTAGCGCTTCGTGATTGATCCATACGACCACGCCATCTTTTATCACCTAAAGCTTTTGAAGATATTTATTAATTTCTCTAATCTCATAAGCACCTTCAGGTATTTCTATGAATTCTCCGTTAGATCCATAATAAAATTTATTATTTATTCCTTTTTCTATGTTTGGAATTGTGTTATAAGACTCAAAATAATAATACGTACTCCGAATCATTATCCAAGTTTATAGGCGGATTAAAATTGCTTGTTAAAACTGAAATGTTTCCCGTTAGAGTAAAAGTGTACGACATAACAACTTCGTACGCAGTTCTATGCACTACTTAGAAATTGTAAGCATAAATGACCGCAAAACACAGTACCGTACGATTGTTCTTGGTTACGGTTATAAAGAATTTTACATTTACCCCCGCTATTCAAATAACTTATCAACTCTGTTGGCGGTCGCAGGTTTTCGTAGCTGTCATAGTAAATAACGCTACTACCGTACTTTTTATAAGAGGTCCAATGCATGCCTAAACCTTCTATTCCATCTAAATTAATTATACCACATTCTTTTAAATTGAGTTTCTTGGGAAGATTGTTTCTCATGAACACTCCACGAAAATATGGTACTTCTAATTGCTTAACAAACTCTATTAATTCTACATTGCTTAATGCTCGATTAGCTAAAATCAAGTTGCGTTCCTTTGAGGTTTTGCAGGGGTTAAAAAAAGACCAAAACCTTTTTTATGAGGTTTGATGTACATGCCGTTTCCGACTGCAATGTCCTCCATTGCCTTGTTATGACGTTGTTTTTCCGCTAGTTGTTCCTTAGCTATTTTAGTATCTGAAACTGCTTTTGCAACAGCAGCTGCACCTCCTGTAAGAGTACCAAGAGCGCTTAGGCCTGCAAAAATTGGTATTAGTGGTAGAAAACCTCCTGTTTTAGGAATTGTTTTGCTGTATAGGCGGCCTTAATTGCTATGTTGATTGCATCCATAATATTAGATCCTTTAGTCTTTTTTAAAGCTGTACGTGCTTGTTTGATAATACTTTTAATACCTAGCGCACTTCTTATTTTACTTTTCTTTATCAGTTTTCTTATTTTATTGATATTTTTTGTTCTCAGTGATGTACAGGCACCCATACCAGGTTTTACTTTAGCTTTCATTGCGGTAGCTACTCCAAATGCTGCTACTTTTTCACCTAAAGACGAGTCACCAGAATTTAGTCTTTCTGTAGCTAACTGAGCTAACTTCGAATCTGCTTGATGACGTTTAGATAGATCCTTTTCTTTGGTGTATGCAATATCGTGCTCCTTACAAGCCTCGTCTAACTTGTTTATTCCCTTGTCTCCCCGAGCTAACCGTTCGATTAGTTTTGTACCCGGACCGCAAAATTTGTAACCCGGAATATGCGCTTCAAATGGTAAATTGGTAATTACAGTATTTAATAGTCCGTTCCCAGTAGTTTTAAAATTATTATATGTAATCATTAGCGGACAACTATCCTCTCAAGCTGTGCAGTAAATAAATAAAATATTATGAATTAATGATTCTTTATATACTCGCCGTTTCTTATATATATATATATATATATATATATATATATATATATATAATTCCACTTTTTTTTACAAATCGAATTTAGTACTTGCAAACATGCGTGTTGTGAAACAATCAACACCTTTAACCATAAACAATAATGACATTGGCGTGCAATCCTTAGCTAAAAGAAAAACATAGCGTTCTTCTGCCTTCATCTATTCGATGTCTAGTTGTTGGTCCATCAAATTGGGGTAAAACCAACGTTATGATTGGGCTGATAGAACATCCTAATGGTTTAAAGTTTGAAAACGTATATGTTTATTCTAAATCACTTTATCAACCAAAGTATCAATACCTTGAAAGTCTACTGCAACCAATAAAAGGGATCAAATATTATACATTTTCCAGTTCTGATAATATTATATCACCATCTGATGCTCGAAATAATTCTATATTTGTTTTGATGATGTAGCTTGCGATAAACAAGGTATCATTAGGAATACTTTAGTATGGGGCGTCATAAACAAGTAGACAGTTTTTACCTTTGTCAAAGTTATACTCGTATACTTAAGCACTTACTACGTGATAATGCTAATCTTTTAGTTTTATTTAAACAAGATGATTTAAACTTAAAACACATATATGACGATCACATCAATACTGACATGAAGTATGATAAATTCCGTGAAATATGTGCTGCTTGTTGGCAAGACAAATACGGTTTCTTAGTTGTAGACAAAGATAGTGATCCAGATCAAGGAAGGTACCGAATAGGTTTTGATCACTTCTTACATATTTAAACCTTGAGAGACGCAAGTATCGTTAGTATCGAAGAATTTTTTTTACTACAATAAACTTTTACGCGATGAACAAGGAGGCGATAAAACTTAAAAGAATTTTAATTAAGAAAAGAAACATTGTAAAAAACAAATTGCGTCAGTTAAAAGATAATGAAGTCGTCCAAGTGGAATCAATCTTACCCATAACATCACGATTAGAAACTATTGCTAATAAACTGGATGGGGAAAGTCGGTAAAGAAAGAAAATTTAAAGAAGAAGAACTGCCTCATAGCAGTGTAAAAAAATTAAACCTAAATTGCTAGAAAGGAACGTTGACTATATTGATTCCCGGTTATTGCTCAGCATATACCAAATATAAAAATGATGCCATAGAGGTAGATGATGATGATGACGATGTTGAGAATGAATACGAAGCAGAAATTAATCGAAATGCACAAGAAGCCCAGGAATATATTCAAAGCTTTGCCGATTCACCTGATATGACACATTATCTCGAACAGCTACATCCGCTACCTCGAGAATATATTTACAATATGTTTAAAGATGTTAAGAACGAATTTGATCATAAATATGGTATTAGGTTTAACCCTGATTCAAATGGTCTTATGATAGGCAATTCGAATTTCGCGTTGGATGATGAAAATGTTCTAATAAATGATTTGAAATATAAAGGTACTCCTGGATTATACGAACTACTGTTTAAAAATATCCTGTCGGGTACAATCATCAAGATCTAAAGTCGTATCTTGATATTGTAAAAGAACAAATGCTAATAGAAGATATTATTCTGAAACAGAACAAATTCAGGGTAATACTTCATATAAGTACAAAATATAATATCTACATTAAACATACTTCCCAAACACCCCGTAGACCTAGAACATTACCCTATAGAAAGCATCTTGGAGACGGTATGACAATGGAAGTATCAAATAAAGCTATAGATTATTTATATTGGAATGATCCCAATGAACTTGTTGATAGATTACGACTTTTAGTTTCATCTCAGACTGCTGGACACACAGGTCACGGCAACGAAATAAATTCGATCATTGAAGAATTGCGTGAGGCGAAAGTAATTAGATGATATGACAATTGACAAATTTGGAAGGCACTTACATAACCGTAAAATAGATATAAGTGAACAGGAATATGAAAACAAAAGTGAAGGTTTTGAAACCTTGATTGAGTACAAGTTACATATGCTACATTACACGGTAGTAGCAACGTTTTACTCTAATACATTCCTCGACGGTGACAAGACATTCCTTATTTTCAACATTAAACATAATTATGAATTTTCTTATGAGGAAGCAGTCATTGAGAATATTAAAGGATACCCGCAAGACATTGAAATTCTTATAAACGAAAAAGTTATGTAATTGCACAGTTACAAGTATTTTTGCTTAAACGTATGGATGTAATCAGCTTTCGTGACAGCAGTGCTATTATAAACAATACCACAATGTTTCTTGATTTTATATTAAAAGTTCCTTTCAAAGCAAGTGGAGCCCACGACATTCAAACATAGAAGTATTTCATTAATTGTATTTAATAAATCCTGATTATAAAAAAGTATTATGATAGTTGCTCAATCAAAAGTGAAAGAGGATATAGTAAATGAACTTCATAAACCAGCAAGAATAAATTTCAAGGGACGCAAAGTGATAGTAAAAGGTTTAAATGACCTTCTTCAGACCGATTTGATTGAAATGCTACCATATTCGCAAACAAACAAAGGATTTAAATACATTTTAGTAGTTATTGATTGTTTCTCCAAATACGTATGGGCTGTACCACTTAAAAGTAAAACGTTAAAAATGTTACTGCTGCAATAAAAACAATTTTAAATAAATTTAAAAATACACCAAGAAATTTGCAGTCTAATTTTGGTAAAGAATATTATAACAAACACTTTCAATCCTTAATGCAGACATATGGCATAAACCATTATAGTGTTTTTTCTACAAAGAAAGCATGCATTGTGGAACGTGTAATTAGAACTTTAAAGGGAAAAATGTGGCGCTTGTTTAACCTGAACGGTTCTTACAATTGGATAAAAAATTTAAGCGATATTGTGAAACAATACAACAATACAGTTCACAATACTATCGGAGTCAAACCTGTAAAAGTTGATAAATCAAATGAAAAACTATACTTAATTCATCATTTACCCACATCAAACTTGCAACCAAAATACCAAAATATTCAATAAAAGACAGTGTGAGGATTAGTAAACACAGGAAGCATTTACGAAAGGTTACACGCCAAACTGGTCAAATGAAATTTTAAGATTAAAAAGGTAAACGTAACCAATCCTACAACATATATATTAGAAGATCAAGATGAGAAAGAAATCAAAGGTGCATTTTATGAAACGGAGTTGCAAAGGTTAAACATCCAGGAATTTACCTGGTAGAAAAGTCCTAAGAAAGAGTGGAAATAAAGTATTTGTAAAATGGTTAGGCTTCTCTAACGTACACAATAGCTGGATCGATAAAAATAATGTTTGCTAGAAGTTGTTATAATAATAGTTAATAAGGCTAACATTGTAAAATTATATTAAAATAAATAATACAGACAAAATCTTTCTATTGTTTTTATTATTATTATAAAGGAATTTTGTAAGGCTAACATTGTAAAATTATATTAAAATAAATAATACAGACAAAATCTTTCTATTGTTTTTTATTATTATCAAGCCATTCTTTTAATAAAAAGATATTTTGTTTTGAGCTTTGCAAATTATTATTGCTGTGTCTACAACAATGGATGTTATATTTTAAACGATTGTTGATTTTTAACTCCGATAGCTTAGGACAACCTAGTGCAAGCATATCAGTTACAAAGTTTTGCATTATATATGTTTCAATCAATTTCTTCTTTTCTAGACCCTTCACAAATACTTCTTGACCGGGTCGGATAATTTGCTTCAAATAAAGCGCTATATATGATGACACCATTCCAGCCGTTGAAGATTTATCCCAAAAAATACCATGAATGTTCCTTGTCACCCAGTCGTTATGTTTTATATGATCTTGACCCAAACAACTGGACTGCATTGGCAGTTTAAAAATTTGATGCCAAACATCACCTTTCAACAAGTCCAAAACCGCAATTTCTTTACACACAAACTCGTTTTTCTTGTATTTAAATCCCTGAATATCAATTATATACATGTTTGTATGTAAATATATGCAGTAAACTTCGACTAATTAAATTAATATTAGGAGCAATCTCCTTATATAGCAGATTACCACCATCTGCGTACTTTGCCAACCCACTTTTCAACCTATCACAAGAGTGAACTCATTTTGAATTGAAACCGGCCCATGTGTATTTGCAGCCTCTAAACATAAATCAGAATCCACTTTAATTAAAACACAATTGACTTGAATGCGATATTTTGCATGTCATACTGTCTCGCTAGAAAACCAAATTCAAAACATCTACACACATTTTCTCTGCACTTACATTTTTCAACATACGTGTGTTTTGAAATATGTTCCATTGAAAGTAATATAAAGCCGATCCTAATTCAAAACGTGCCCACAAGTATTTTACATTTGAAAAGAATTCAGGTTTTCACATTTTACATTAAAAATATATAACGCCGATCCTAATTCAAAACGGCGCACGTGTAACTTCTCGCTAGAAAACCGAATTCAAAGCAGCTACACACATTCTTCTCTGCACTTACATTTTTCAACATACGTGTGTTTCATTGAAAGTAATATAAAGCCGATCCTAATTCAAAACGTGCCCACAAGTATTTTACATTGAAAGTATATAAGAATTCATGTTTTCACAACTATTTTACATTGAAATGTTTTCACAACTATTTTACATTGAAATTATATAGGGCCGATCCTAATTCAAAACGTGACAGACGTATTTTGCACATGGAAAATACGTCTGTCGCGTTTTGAATTAGGACCTATTTACCTACTCCCATTATTTGATATAGTGAATTAGAAAAGGCATGGACATTAAATAACCCGACTTCTTTATATTAAAAAATACTACAATCTGAACATTTATGACAAACTTTATGAAACAATCATAATATAATAATAATTCGTCAATTTTAGTATAATCGTCTAAATAATGTTCTATATTGGAGAAATTTGCGTGGATAAGGTAACGATCTCTGCAAAACTCTAGTTTTTGGAACAAACCGATAAAGTTAAAATTGTGATACTTAATATGGCATTCCATAGTGTTGTATAATACGAAATTATTATATGTACCGCATTTTTCAATTGCGTTAACCGTATTATAAATACACATCAATGTAACAACCAGAAAAAAATAATCCTATACGGCACGCAATATTATGGCATTTGGGAATTAATTCATGATTAACTTTTGTGAATAGAAATCCTTGTTGTTTTGTGATTTTTTTCCAAGTAATTGTTTTCTGTGTTGATGTAAGTCCTGCTATGGATTTACAAGATGGCCTGTCCTTTTCAAGACAAATTTAGCTTAAAATGCACATTCTGAAAGCATTGTTGTGTAGGCATAGTACACTGTGTGAAGGCGAAGAAAATACACTTCTTACTGGTTATTTCGCAAATTCTAACTTTTGTAAGATACATGTACCTTAAGCTTACGTCCATTGTGAAAGAGGGTTCAAAGACACATAATGATAAAGTATCGTCGTGTAAAGGCTACAGTACAGACTCTGAGTGGCAAACGAGCAAATAACCGGTTTTTACCCCAGTTATGTCCTTAGTTACTTCTTTTAGTTTCTCTACTATTGTAACTAAATGAATTCGCTCAAATATAATCGGTTATAAATCCGGCATCACATATTGAACCTGGATAGAATACCTGCAATATTATTTCTATTATAAGAATTTTGCAAAGATTTGAAATTGTAATCTAATAGAATAGTATAATATCATTCAGTGTATCAATTTTTATTAATGCTTTATATATGAACATAAACAATGGTATCTAAATATATATATATATATATATATATATATATATATATATATATATATATGTAACCGATTTATAATTTATTGAAAAAGTTCATACAAATACACTTCGAATACTTAGACTGATTAAGTATCTTTCAGTTGCTTGGTCATTCAAAGAATCTTCCAACCTTTGCATAGTAAAAAAGTAATCCACTGGATTTGAGGTTATAAATTTAACTGACAATCTATGATAACTGACAACTGTTGACATTTATGCAAATGAGACGAAGAATATAAAACAACTGTAGAGCTGTGTATTTACCGGTTATAGAATGGTAGTTTTTAAAACATCACAAAGGAATATTGGTGACGTTAATGTATTTAAAACAGTTTACTACAATTGTTTGAAAATACTTGGTATATTTGATCCGTCGAATCAGTATGACATGACCTAGTTGACAGTAATTTACATATAGTTATACTTATAGTTAATGAGTGTATGTGGGCGCGTGTGATTGAGCCTTATTGCATATTACTAACATTTTATGTCCCTTCGGAGAGGGACATTGGTAGTCAAGGCAGATTTTACCTTCCTGGTGTCACCCTTCTTCAACTTTAGCTGGGTAGTATAGGTTATGCGACCTCAGTACCTTCCAGAAAAGACCAGCTGAACTATACTAACGTTTCTTCAGTCGTCATGTGTGACATGTCTGGGTAACAGTTGACATCCCGGTAAATTCGGTGGTGGTGATTTGGTTACTTGTATATCACCTGTTTTGCCTAAATGTGTCAAATGCAGTTGGAAACATGAGCGCAGTTTAGCATTTTCTCTGCCATGCTCTTTCCCCAATAGCTCAGGTTGAGTACGGCACGTTTGTTTTATACGTTATTTTTCTATGCTTTCATGCGAATGACCTAGTGGTTATTGTTTTGAGTAAACGTAGCGATATGTAAATACTGTGCTTATATTTCAAACTTTCCCACCTTTATGCCATTTTCCTAGTGTGAATTTGGGTCATATGGTAACAACACAACCTAGGTATTGTCGAACTACTGCCACTAGATGTTAGATCATGGAGATTGGTATGCCGCTTAGAGAGGGCGTTCGGGTCAGTCCTCAAGTCGGTCTACACACTTATCAAAAGTCATCCATCCCAATCAAGAAGTAACGTGCACTAAAAAGTGTGAAGCGTTACCACCATGTCTGTATGGACTACCCAACATACGCAAGTTGAATGTGCCACTTAGACCCGTTGTCAGTGTAATAGGATCACCAACGTACAACCTGGACAAATATTTGACAAAATTTTTTCGACTCCGCGTTGGAATATCAAACTCGTACATCAGAGACTCGGCACATTTTGTTAAAAAACTAGAGAACTTAAGCCTACCACTAACAGGCTTATTAGTCAGCTTTGACATAGTATCATTTTTCACGATAGTACCTGTCAATGAAGCTATGATAACACATGTAATGCCTTTTCAGACGCCCTAGCAGGCTTCTACCAACATGTGTTGACCACCACGTACATTTAATGGAACGAAAGATTTTACGAGCAGAAGGACAGTGTAGCCTTGGAAAGTCTATTAAACCCAGTTAACGCCAACTTCTATAAGGAATTTTTTGAGAAAGAAGTTATTAGAACATTCGCCCACAAGCTTACATGTTGGTTCGAATATGTAAATGATACATTTGTGTTATCGCAACGAAGCAATGGATGAATTCCAGAAGCATCTACACAGCATTCATCCTCGTATACAATTCACCATGGAGAGAAAAGAATGATCAGCTACCGTTCTTGGATCTATTGGTGACTAGAAGAGGTGATGGATCTCTCGGCCATACAGTATACAGGAAGCCGACACACACTAATCGATACTTATACAAAGAACTAAATTACTACCCAAACCAGAAGAGAGCGGATTAAAGAAATTGGTGACATGTGCATACTGCTTCTGTGAACAGAAATCTCTACAAAAAAAATGTTAAAACATCTAGACCTGGCACTAGAGCTAATGGATTCACCAAACATGCGATAAAGAGGGTCTTACATGTAATATTCCAATGCTCTACACCTCACCCGAAGGTACTACATTGGCCAGAAAGCGAATTTTTTTTTGACTTGAAAATTTTGGAATTTTGCCAAACCCTTGCTATTCCAAGCAAGATAGGGATCTTTAACGTGCGTGACAACACTCACATACCTCCATTTTATCTCTCATCCGAACGGGGGCGTATTTTTGTGAAAAATGTTCGTCTAACTTTTTTCAAATGGACCGTGTCGGGATTGGAACCCAGGACCTTGGGCGTAGTAGTCACACGCATACCAACTACGCCACGGATCAGTCTAATAAAGAGGACCACAAGACAAAGTAAAAACACCACTCATGAGGAAACAACCATCCAGTCAGGTACGGCATACTTACCGTTTAATATCACCGACTGTTTGGCTAAGTTCTTTAGGAACACAACCTCAACACAGTCTTCAAGCCTACAAGTCGGTTAAGCTAGTTGCTAGGATCTGCAAAAGATAAACGTCCGCCTTCTTCACTGCTGGAGCTTACAACACTCCGTGCTTATATGGTTGAGTGTACGTAGGCACAACACAGCGCAGCATCTTCACTCGAATAAGAGAACTCAAAACACACTGCTGTCTTCTTCAGTCTGACAAATATGCCATCGCTGAACATTTACAATTAGCAGGTGATCACACAATATAACTCGATGAAACAGAGGTTCTTTCTATAACTTATTACTATGCAAGAATAAACACCGACGCCATCGAAATTCACAAGAACATACCAAACTAACCCAAACGAAGAAGGCATCTGTATAAGCAAAAGTTAGCATCCTTTTGCTTTAAAAACAACAAAGCGGAAATCGTTTAATATCAGCCAGTCACGCACGAGCAACCAAGAGTGGCTATAAATACCGTGGTATATCCAGGACCTGATTTAGTACATAGAGAGCAACCAAGAAGACCTCGACGAATAAAAGCTCAACGATACAGCCGAAAATGTTAACTGTAGCTGTTAACGAAACGTTTGGAATAAATGGAGAACCCAACTGACCACGGCAAATCAGCCCGAAAAAATATATTATTGATACCGGCTGTGAAAGCCTACACACTATAAAAGAAAAAGTCAAACTATACAAACATAATAGTTGCTAACAAGTAACTTTATAAATCGTAGTTGATTAAAGGATGTGTTTACATGGGTGTTAAACCGGCGTTCATTAAGGGCGCGAAGTAAGCATGGCCGGTCGCCTAAAAGCTGTAACAAAAAGCTTTTTTGTTTGGTAAATAACTTTTTTTCAAATAAAGTGTAATTTTACTATTACACTCATAAAACTTTGTACTTTTTAACAAAAGTTTGTTCCTTTCTCTAGAATAGCCTAATAAATAGCCAATAACTGTTAAAATCAAAGTTAAAGTTGAATAACTTTATTCTATTTGCTACATCTAAGGGAATCAAGCGTTATAAAAAAAAAGCATTCCTTGAATAGTATAGTTGCTACACAATCGTTCTGTGTTTAAATATATCAAAAATATTCATCATAATTGTCGAAGCGTATTGAATAGATTTTGTAGAATTATTAAATTAATTGAACGCCATTTTTTTAAAAGAAATGGTTTACCGCTTAGAGAAAAAAAAAAGATTTTCGTTTAAAAAGTTTTGTGGTTGCAATAATGAAATTACATTTTGCTTATTTTCATTTCAAAAAAAAGTTCTTTGCCAAATAGAAAAACCTTTTGTTGTGGATTTTAGGTAACCAAGTCTTTTTCTTAACGACTGTAAGTTTATAAAACCGGGTTATTCACACGGGTGTTTACACAATATTTAATGTTGGCATTTAATAACTTTAATAATAAACACGGCTTAAGATGCCTGTCGGTTGTAAATGTAAAACCTTAGAAGAATGTACAATATATCTTTTAAATTTTTGTACTTAATTGTATCAAAGATGCTATAAAACGCTATAAATGAATGTTAACCTATCATCATCATTAGGCCTTCAGTCCTGGAACTGGTTAGACGCGTACCATCATTGTTTCCTGTTCTGAACTAACTTAAAGATTTCCCTGAAATTTGCACAGTCTGCATCTATCACTATCTTATCTAGGTCTATATCTACCTCTTTTTTCCTATCTCTGCTTGTGATATATCCCATACTATTCCCCAAAAATGCCTTAGAACGTATTCTGCCCTTCTATTTCTCTTATCTTTTTCACAACATATCTTTGTTCTCCTACTATTTCTATAACCTATTTGTTATTATCTTTGTCTGTCCATGCTATTGTCCTCATACATCTGAAGCACAGCATTTCAAAAGGCTGCTACCGTTTTTCTGTCTGCATTTCAGACTGCCCGTATTTCATAGGCATACTGTGCTGTGCTCCACACATATGCTTTCAACAATTTTCTTGTTGTTCTATGTTTGTTGTCTTTCCTCATAGGCGCTGTTCTTTCTAGTTAGATGCAGTTCGGTCACCTTATATTTTTTTACAATTATATACCCTATTTCTCCGACTTTCAGTGGTTGTGAAGGGATGGCGTTGCCGTGGATCAATGTAGTAAGCGTAAAACTACGGATCCCAAGGTCCCGGGTTCAAATCTCGACACGGCCGACTGCTTGAAAAATGGCAGGTGAGCATTTTTCACAAAAATTACGCCCTCGTTCGGATTAGAGGTTAAATGGAGGTCCCGTGTGTGAGTGTTGTCACGCACGTTAAAAATCCCTACCTTGTCTGGAACGACAAAGGTTGGGCAAAATTCTAAATTTCCAGGCAACAAAAAACTCGCCTCTTGGCCAATGTAGTACCTTCTGGTGGAGCATTGGAAATATAAATGCACGGTTGTGAAGGGAGAAGGCGGCTCCGTGGCGTAGTTGGTATGTGTGTGACTACTACGCCCAAGGTTCCGGGTTCGAATCCCAATACGGTCCGCTTGAAAAATGTTAGGCGAGCATTTTTCACAAAAATACACCCTCGTTCGGATGAGAGGTAAAATGGGGGTCCCGTGTGTGTGTTGTCACGCACGTTAAAGATCCCTACCTCGCTTGGAACAGCAAGGGTTCGGTAAAAATTCCAAATTTTCCAGTTTAAAAAAATCGCTTCCTGGTTAATGTAGTACCATCGGGTGGAGCATTGGAAAATCACATGTAGGGTTGTGAAGGGACGTCAGCAGCCTGTGGCTGCCAAGTTCCCCCAACACTTAACCATTTACCGATTTAATATATTTTCCAATATATCTTTTCGCACAATCAACATTAGTTGCAGATATTTGATGTAGATTGTGCGAAAGGATATATTGGAATATATATTAAATCAGTAAATGGTTAATCTATATTTGACATTTAAAAAAATTTGATTGCTTTTTCACAGAATGCTATTTCGTTTCATAAAAGAAACAAAATTCATCATTATTATAATGTGATGTCTAACTGGTTATCAACGTACAGGCGTAAAACACTGACGTCCTGTTTTTAAAAGTATACATAGAAGATACTGTATACTTTTAAAAAATAGTTCCTGCATGTGCATACAATTTGACTACTGAGCTGCATATTAATGAGATTAGAGAGTCAACAAATGCTTTAAATGAATGTATCTAAAAATAAAAGGGGTGTGTATAAATGTAGCAGACATGCAAATTTTTAGGTAGCTGCTGGTATTTCTCAATAATTGGTTAGAGTTTGGTAAATATTAAACAACCTGTAGATCGGTTTCGTTCCTAAACATAACCCTAAAGTCCAAGAACAATATCACGTATATAATTGTAGAATTGCCCTATTACTGCAACAAATCAAGCGGAATTCATATTAAACCGTTAATATCTCAATCAAGGATTAAACTAACTATTATTTTATTCCATTCACGCCATGTGTACATGTAGTTACTGCTATATACCACAATCCAATTTTAGAATATTCCTACATAACCTACTTTACATCATCCATTCTGCAAAGTGCAAATCTCTTCGTTAATAGTATTTTTAGCCTTTTTACTAATTCTGTTAATAATAATTATTGGTTGTTGCTAATCAGTCATCATTAAATGCAGATTTGTTTTTGTGAAGGGCAAACAGTAATCTTCAGTATTATACACAAACCTATGGTAAGCTGGATATATGCACTAATAACCAGTTTGGTACTCCTTACACTTAAGTGATGAAAAAAATTCAAATTGAATAGCGAAGTATTAAATGAAGTGTTTGTTGTGCAGTTAGTTTAAAACAAAATTGTTAAGTGAAAGGTAAGTTGTATTATCAATAAGTTACACGATTCTCTGGTGAGTTAACTATAAACTGCAGGATCTATATATATTGTAGCCTTACTATGCCTCCCCTTTTAACAGGATATATTAATCAGGAAAGAGTTGTGCGAGTTTTAAGGCGAATTAGAAATACTATTTCTGAAACCGTCACGTCTTACGAGTGTGATCAAAATATAAACCGACAATTGCTCTAAAAGCCGAGGACAACTTAAGTCGCATATCACCTTTAATATCTCAAGATACTTTTAGTAGTTTATTGCAATCCATAAATGATCTATTTCATATTGAAAGTACAACAATCAATCAAAATTATGTTACACCAACTGTAAATAGAATAGATAGGTATGCATTGGTTTTTCAGAAAATTTTAGTTATAGGTCTTGTAATCCAAGGTCTCATTTTTATCAACCCAATTTGTAACTTCAAGCGGAAACACCATTGCCATTTATTGAAATACTAGAAAGTACTATAAACCACAATTAATGGCTAAATGTCGTTATCAATTTTTATGATACTAAATCGAAATGATACGATTAGTTATTTAGACAAGTGGACCTAGTTGTGGTTATTTTAGTACGGAATTGTGAACCTGGCACTTTACCGAAATTACCTATTACTAAAGATTTATTATTAAAACCATTTGCATTTTAAAATGAAAAATATTATTATACATTTTTGTTGTAGATTCTGTGTCTATAGTTAAATAAGTTATATTTCAGAAGATACCAATTTGATTTTAGATACTATTGGTGAATGAACAATTCGAAATCCTTACACATAAAACCGGTCATTTATTTCATGGAAAGAAGCCACTGCACTATGCTCCTACAGAAAGGTCAGACCTTCCCGGAGGCGTGGACACGAGTGGATGCCCTTGATGTCTGCCCGGACTAGCGGCACCCCTCGCATGCTGTATTGTCGTGATCCTTTTCGTTTTAGCTGTTACAACCTGTGAATATTTAATAATAACTCGTAGATGGATTTATGTAGTTTAATGACTTGTAACCAATATTACTGCATAGAAAATAAACAAAGAAATAATACAAAGCTACTACTTATCTGTAAGTACAATCCGACGGATCATTAAACATTAGCATCCTCTCTTACGGATCACTTTACGATTTAATTTCACGCAAAGTTCACAAATTAACTATAAGTTCTAAGCAACCGACACGCACCCCTTGCGCGCTTCAACTCGACTCCTGTTACCTATCGGACCATTTAAACATTACTAATACTTCTCCCTCTTATTATAGGGACGGCCTAGTACATCACCCCCCTATAAGTTAAACTTAATTGCTAAACATATTTTTGTAATTAAATTGAACTTATACTTAACAATTACAGTGTTATATTTTGATACGGTACAACATACGGTTTTAAATTCCTAACATTCTGTATACCCAACAAGAGACCCCTAGTGTCGTCCCGTACTTCATAAAAATTTGGCCAGCGCCTAGCCACAATCGTAGCAGGCCCAGAATAAAGCAAAAAGAATTTCTTAATCTCCTTGTCTTCCGCAGAAGACTGGGGATGAGTACGAACCAGTACTTTATCACCAATCTTAAAATCAATACAATTTTTATGGATCCTTTGATGACGTAATTTACGTTTTTCAGCCTTAGACTTTAATTTATTATAAGCTAGAGTTATAATTTTATCCCTACCAACACCCGGTACGTCACTTTTAGGAAAAATAATGTTTTTAACATTAGGGTTATCACTATGATCACCAAAATGTAGTTCACAAGGGCTATACCCAGTCGAGTCATGGACTGCCCTATTAATCCATTTCCTTACTCTATCTAGCATCAAAGCCCACCCCCCATGAGCCGAATAACACAATGATCTCAAAATACGCACAATTTCTTTATTAACCCGTTCCGTCTGGTTTCCCTGCGGGAAGTACACCGACGTGTGGGTTACCTTTACACCTAATAAATTCAACGACTCTTTACATTCTTTGCTTGTAAACTGGCTACCATTATCGGAAAGAATGACCCCTGGTTTACCAATCTCTATAAAATATTTCTTGACCAAACAACGAAGAATCGCAGCTGTATTAGCGCGTTTAAGAGGGTGCAAAGTAACCAACTTACTGAAAGCATCAATAATAACTAATAAGGAAGTCGTCCCCGACCTTGATACTGGGAGCGGACCAATGAGATCAACACATACAATTTCGTTGGGCGCTTTAGGTAAAACACTATGATATTCGCCATAAATTCTAATTGAACTCTTCGCTTTCTGGCACAAATCGCAGCTTGAAATAATTTTTCGAATGAAATGTTTCATCCTCTGAAAATAATAATCACGACGCAGCATCTGGAAACACTTTTCCGCCCCAAAATGCCCATTATCTACATGTTCTTGCCAAACCAATATACTTATTTGGGAAGCAGGTACACATACTTTAAACTCTGGCGAACCTTCGTAGCCTCGCCTAAATAAAACTCCCTGATACACAACAAACCAATCCGCGCACCTTTTCGGAACTTCCTCCTTCAATAATCTAGACATTATTCTACAACAGAATTCGTCTTTCTCTTGCTCCTCAACAATATTTTTCATACCTAACTGGACCCCTTTACATAGTTCCGACTTCTTTACTGCACAAATTTCTGTCGACACACTCTCAAATTTTTCAAGTTTCTCCTTTCCCTTGATTGGATAACGCGAGAGAGCATCCGCCAGAACATTCTCCTTCCCAGCACAATATTTAACATTAAAAGCGTATTCTTGAAAATACAACACCCACCTAGTCAAACGCGAATTTAATAGTCTGCAGGACATTAAAAACGATAGAGATTTATGATCGGTGATCACAGTTAATTCTCGACCTAGCACAAATACCCGCCACTGCTGCAAACAATGTAATACGGCTAATGCCTCTTTTTCTGTAACACAATAACCAATTTCAGGGCCACGCAGGGTCCGACTGGTGAATGCCACAATATACTTTTCTGAAGTTTGCTCATTTATTTGAAATAAACAACCACCTAAACCCCCATCCGATGCATCTGTTTGGATAAAAAACGCACGGTCAAAACACGGATGCTTCAACATAGAAATCGTTAAAAACCTCGACTTAATTTTTTCAAACGCTTCTTGTTGAGCTGAACCCCAACGCCATTGAACTCCTTTTGACAACAGCAACTCGTACAATTTATTTTTTTCTTCTCGAGAAAAGTTTTCTGCACGATCCACTACCTCTTTAATTTCAGACACCTTACAGGGCACTATCTCCTTTTTTAAATGAATTTCCTCATCTTTCTCTTCCGACACTGGACAAACAGTTAACCCACCATCAGGTTTTGGTCCCATACTAAACCCTATGCTTATCGCTCTTCCTTTAAAAATACCCGATAGACGATTTTTTAAAAAATCGATTTTAATTTGATGATCAGCAAAAAAATCGCATCCGAAGATGACATCACGAATTAAATTCGGAACTACCAGACAAGGGTAAGCCAATTCGAAATCATTGAATTTAAAATTCAAATAAAATTGATCCTTAACAATAGAATTCTTGCCCGTCGCACTCACCAAAATAGTTGATGTAAACGGCAAACGTAAAATATCGCTATTAATTTGCGTTATCTTTAATAAAAAATCTTTTGAAATGCAGGTAACTTGACTACCCGAATCTACTAATATTTTTACCACAACAGTCTCAACTGTCGCTTCAATGGTTGGTGCCAACGCAACTGACTTTATATTCTTTTCGTCTTCTAACAGAAGCTCATCCCCATTTTTATTAAATAAAGTGGCCACAGCCGGTGGTCGACTTCCCCCTGGACTACTAACAGTTTGAGATTCACGACGCCCTTCATCCCTATCATCATTATTGTAATTACTATTAGTATTATTTTCCCTATTTTCAAAGCGGGCACTATTACCGCCTCCAGAATTTGACGTATTTGATCTAAAATTGTAACGAGCACTCCCATTTTGTTCATTACTCGTACCTCTACCACGCCAATTCGTGTAGGGATTGTTATTATTATTAATATTGGGGTTCCGATTATAAGTTTCATCAATTTCCCTTAAATAAGCTTCTACTTCATCAAAAGTTCTAGGCATGCAATTTACAATACCTCGTTGAATTTCACTCGGAAAATGATTTTTTAATAACGAAATCAGCGCACCTTCCTCAAGAGGAGTAGTTAAGAAATTTGCTTCTCTCACCAACTTTAAAAAATAATCAGCCCTTGACCCCCTTTCGTAACACCCAAATTTAATTTTTTGAAAAAGTTTCCTCTCTTCGTCAACCCCCCAATACCGACTTAAAAATAGCTCTTTAAATTCCTGGAAATTCCTTATTTTTTCTTCCTTTAATACACCCCAATCTTGAGCTGAATTGCGTAAATTACTAACGGTCAAAGGAACTTTTCTACTTTCAGGAACTCCTGCTTCTAAAAATATTGTTTCCTGTTTTTTAATGAAAGGTACCGGATGTACAGATCCCTCCGGCACAAAGCACAAATTCGTACCCCCCAGATCCTTATATAAACTCATATAATTATGATACCCAAAAGCTCCGGACGTGACGCCCCTGGTCTCTGGTTGGTGTACATGCACAACACCTTCATCTTTAACGTATTCAACATCGCTAGCTTCTACCTGTTCTTTAACCGATTCAGAAACACGATTTACATCAACACTTAATTTGCTAATATTTGCAGCAATATTCACGTTCATTTTTTCAATCGATTCCTTTAGGATGGCATTGTTTCAATTCATACTATTAACGGCTGCAACTAGTTGTTTCAACGCCTCTGCGATATCAGGCTCGCCCATTTTATCCACTTTTTCTAAATAACTTCGACCTTTACTACGCGTATTATACTTATGTGACATTGAATTTCAACAACAATTAAAAACATATTTCACCTTGCGGTGATCATTAATTCTTAAGCTCTAAATTACTCTATTTATTTTTGTTCGAAACTAACACAATAAACTCAATAAATTTCTCTGAATTGTCCGCTCACACTTAATACAACTTGGAATGTTATACCTCAATATCCAAACATCGACTATTGTCCGTAAATACAATTAACATGGGCCTGGTTGTTGAATAACCGTTAACCCTTATTAGAAATTAAACTGACTGTTCGTTTCAATAAATGTCCTTCAATGTTATCTGAACCTTTTCAAATTCTACGTAAACAACTCGAATCATTACAGTTCCAGGTATTTGTGTAACAACAAAACGCTCCCGTTGGCGCCAAAAATGCACTATGCTCCTACAGAAAGGTCAGACCTTCCCGGAGGCGTGGACACGAGTGGATGCCCTTGATGTCTGCCCGGACTAGCGGCACCCCTCGCATGCTGTATTGTCGTGATCCTTTTCGTTTTAGCTGTTACAACCTGTGAATATTTAATAATAACTCGTAGATGGATTTATGTAGTTTAATGACTTGTAACCAATATTACTGCATAGAAAACAAACAAAGAAATAATACAAAGCTACTACTTATCTGTAAGTACAATCCGACGGATCATTAAACATTAGCATCCTCTCTTACGGATCACTTTACGATTTAATTTCACGCAAAGTTCACAAATTAACTATAAGTTCTAAGCAACCGACACGCACCCCTTGCGCGCTTCAACTCGACTCCTGTTACCTATCGGACCATTTAAACATTACTAATACTTCTCCCTCTTATTATAGGGGCGGCCTAGTACACCACACAGATACAAGCATAACTATTTTTCTTTAGTAATTCTTCACAAAATTTGAACTATATTATAAAGCTGACCTAAACTGACCTAAATCAGTGTACATATTGACCGGAGTACCCTAAAAATTACATGTATTCTGGTAAAACCAGAATCAATGTATGTTTTTGGGATGAGTTGTTCAGTTCTCGCCTTTTTTAGGAAGAGGGCATCCTTCATTAGGTAACTGAAAAACAGCTAAGATTATTTTATAATCAAGGATATACAGCTAGTAGAATAGCATTTCACTTGGGCTGTTCAAAATCACTTAAATACAGAAAGTTATATGAAATGAATATGCCTATGAGCGGCAGATATTCTCAAGTATCTGGTGCTGAGTTAGAGACTTACGTGACTAACATTACTCGAGAACATCCTAATGCTGGCTTCTCAGTACGATCTTCACTATGGTATATTTTTAGTTTTATTAATAGGTATTCATTTTAATAGCTTATGCAGTCGTATTTGAAGGCACAAGATATTGTTGTCCAGAGGTACAGTGTTCGTGGTACTTTGAACAAAGTAGATCCTATAGAAACTTCCAATAGGTGGAGTAAATCAATTAAAAGAACGTTATATAAAGTTGCAACCCCTAACTCATTATGGGACATGGATGCTAATTTGAAGCTATCAAGGTATGTTTAATTTTGGACAGAGTCGGAAAACTAAACGTGTGGTTTGTAAGATTTCGAAAATTCCGTTTTAATTACTGCGATAATAGCAGTCATATACTTCTATCTAGTTAGTTTGAATTAAATGTAGAATTTTTATTGCATATTCTCAAATTCAACTCACACAAGTTTGTGACATATGTCTAATAAGTCACAAGTATGTAGTTTTCTACAGATTTTAGTTTATGTACAACAACTAATTAATTCAGGTTTTTTGTAAATTACAGGTGGGGCTTTGTTATACATGACTGTATTGATGGTTATTCTCGTCTGATAGTTTACTTAAAATGTGAAATGTCTATTCAGGCAGAGCCCGTTGTTAAATTTTTTACTGAAGCCGTTGAGAAGTATGGTCTTCCTTCTAGAGTTAGATTGGATCATGGGTATGAGAATATTTTGGCGGCAGCTTAAATGAATACCATTCGTGGATTAAATAGAGAAAGTCATATTACAGGAAAATCTGTGCATAACCAACGAATTGGACGATTATGGGTTGATATGTACAAAGAAGTGTGTGATACTGTCTATATAGCATTGTATTTTTTAGAAAGGGAGGGTATTTTAAGTGCTGACAATTTAATTCATGAATTTTGCGTTCAGTATCTATATAAAAATGAGATTAATAAGAAATTAAATTCATTTCAATCAGCATGGAATGTTCATAATATAAGAACGGAACATAATAAAACCCCACAACAATGTGGTTAAGTGGAGTATTATCAAATTATCACTATACCTTTACCGATGTGCGTGATATTTTTGATAATGGAACACCACTGTGTCTACGACCTGTCGAATCTTTAACGTCATTTGGTGTTGAATTGTCAGCTAATATTGTGAGTGTAAATGATAACCATTTTGAGTTACCAAACTCATTCTTTAGAGTTAATTTAGATTTAACTCAACCGCAAAAAGTATATCTGAATTATATTAGGGATTCTCAAGACATAACAAACAAAGAGAAATATATTCGCTGTGTTAATTTTTTAATTTGATAAATGCATTTAATTACATGTGATTAATTACCATTGTTACATGAACTATTTGTACAATTAGACATACTAGATTTAATAAACATTTTTGTAAACATTTTCTGTGGATATATTGTTACAGTTTCTGTTATAGTACCTATATCTACGAGCATCATGGATTTTGACACAGATTTCAAGTGATTCAGTACTTAATTTCTTTAGTATTTTAAAAACACATTATACAGTACATTAGAAGGAGAACAGACCAAGCATTGTTCATCTGGTTGTTATTTAGCATTGTACTGAAACATTCAGAAACATCTAACTTGCATTACAGTTGTTCATTTCTGTGTACACCCTAAACTTTTAAAATGAAAAAATACTATAGTAGGTGTTGAAAATAAAAAATCTACTAGGATATATAGATTTATTGAAATCGTACAATTACTTAATTTTTCACAAGTCCGTTATGTGTAAATGAAAGAAGTAGTAATTACATCAATAGGATGTATATTCCAAGGTTGCCTCACAGCTTGTGCAAGCATTTAGATCATTTTTAAGTTTATCGTAACTACAGTAAGTCTTAGGCAAAGCTATGGTATCTGTACAGATACTGAAAGTTGGTCTCTGACTTAGTCAATATATTCACTAAAGTTGATATAAATTATACCTGGCATTGCATAAGATCCCGTTATTAAAAGAATTAACGTTAATAATTGTTCGCGATCAAGACCATGAATGTACATAATTAAATAGTGCAGCACAACACTCTCATCATTTGTCAAATTAGTTTGTGTTAACAGAGCATTCACAATTTTTGTAGCTGTTTTAGTTTGCATGTCACGTAATACCCCAAAATCACATTTATTCCAAAATTTGGGATGTCGTTCAGGTAGTACCCCTTGACGAATTTTTGTTATTATTTGCTTAGGTTTATCCACTAAAAGGTGCTGCGCTATTATTGCTAATTGTTTGGAAATTGTATCAACAGAATGTCGAGCATAAAATTTATTAGATGGGTAGAAATCTTGTAGAACTCCCATTTCTTTCAGTGTAATTGTTGTGAAATGACTGCACGACTCTTTAAAAATTTTCTTTAAGTATGGATTGACATAAAGGAATAATTCTTCTAATAATATGTCATCAGGAATCTCTTTTTCTGGAAATGCTATATGTGTTAAACATATCTTTGATAACTTTAGAGGAAGTGAATGAGTTTATGTTAACATATGATTTAAGATTCTGCCGATTATTTGAAACTTATTCAACACGCCCATGTTGTTTAATTCCAAATATGGAACCAAGCTATCTTCTCATCGGAAAAATAAGCCATGACGTTTTTTGAAAAATATATTAAATAATTCTTTTGTGAGACCACCACCATCAATACTCACTTCTCTTTAAAATGTGACATTTAAAACCTTATTAAGAATTTGCTCATCCTCATACATTTGCATTAATTCATGTACGCAATTGTTCCTTGAAATACTAATATTAAGAATTTCTCCATCCTTAGATACATCGGGATATTCAACAAAAAAATCGCATTTAGATAAATCTGTAATATTAGAAATTTTAGGAATTTCATATAGTACCAATATACCTACATACTTTCTATATCGTCTTCAAAAGTTAACTCTTGGTCATCCTCGGTATTTCCAAAATCAGGAAAAAACTGTTGGTTACTTCTGCCTTGCAATGGTGTAAGCTGCAAACATTGTTGCAAAGGAACAGTGGTTAAAGTAATAGAATCAACCTGCCGAATTACTGATGTTATGGTAGAGCTAGTGCAAGAGTTTCGACATCTTGATGTACGTTCTATGATGGGAAAGTCCTTATATAGAAGTACAATAATTTTACTCTGAAGTAATTTTTTTTCCAAATATAATCCATTTTCTGCATCATTATAATGCATGATATCCGTCTAGATTGCTCCACGCGTGCTATCTTAAAGCCACACATCATTAACAAATTTTGTATATTTTGTGGATACAGAGCAAAAATTTCTTCCATAATCTCGTCAATGGAAGAATTTCTGTATATTTCCGGTTCTTTATCAGCTGTACCTTAATAGGCAATATGTAATTTTACCATTGCAAAATAGAATTTTTAAAAAATACTTACCCAAACCTCTTTCCACTAAAAAGTTTAATTCTACAGTGATGGATAAAAATCAGAGTATGTCAGCTTTACAAGAACAACTTTTTTTTTAAACATCGTTTTATATTTTAACTGAACAAAATAACCTGATTCATTTACAATAACATTTCAGTTACACATCGAATCGAATATATGACTTAAAAATTGCATTTGTATCAGTATTAATTAAATGAAATAATATTTTATGATCTATAACTAGCTACAGTGAGGGGGAGGTAGAGGCGATCTACAAAGATATCGAAGACATACTAAGATGCGTAAAAAAACAAAAAAATTTAATAATTACGGGAGATTTTAGTGCAGTGGTAGGTGAGGGTAGGGAAGGAGCGATAGTAAGTTTATTTGGTTTAGGCACGAGATATGACAGGGGAAATAGGCTGGTAGAATTTTGCGACAAGAACAATTTAACTATCACAAATCATGTTAGAAGACGATACACGTGGAAGATGCCAGGAGATATAAGACGATATCAAATAGATTACTTTATTGTTAGACAACGGTTTAGAAATTAAGTAAAACAACATCGTAATTATGAAGGCCACACTTAAATTTAAAAATCTGAAAAAAGGAACGGAAAAAGGCTCTTTGACTTTGAGAAGCCAAAAGATAAAGATATCCTCTAAAGTTTTGAAAAATGTCAAATAAATTGCTGAAAGATATAGAGAAAATTTCTGATACTAAGGAAGTAGAAACCGAATGGAATAACATTAAAACCAGCTTACACATGGCGGCCAGAGACATTTTGGGGTATACACAAAAAGAAAACAAGAAACCATGCATAACAAAGGATATCCTGAATTTAATAGAAAAAAGACGAAAATACAAAAATAGATCAGAAAACAGGAAAACATAGATACAAAGCCATAAAATGGGAAACTATTTGCAAATGCAGAAAAGCTAAAAAACAATGGATTGATGAAAAGAGCAAAGAGGTACAACTAAGATGGAAATAGGAAAAGACAGGCGAAGCATACAAATTAATTAGAATGAATTTTAGGGATATAAAACCATATAGCAAAAATATAAAGGACGCGGGAGGAATCGTCATTATAGAAAATGTAGAAAAAGTAGCTAGATGGCAGGAATATATAAGGAGTTTGTATTCAGGAGAGTAACTAACAGCATTAAAAGAGGAACCAGATATTGAAAATGATGAACTGGGATATCCTATACTTAGAGACGAGTTTGAATTAGCATTAAATAGCCTGAAAAATGGTAGGGCCCTGGGTACAGATGAGATGCAAGCAGAAACTCTAAAAGTCGCTGGACAAGCAGCAACAGAACGTCTATTCCGACTTGTAAGCTATATGTATGAGAAAGGCAAGATACTCAAAGATTTCAAACGTAACATCTTAGTAACTATACCAAAAAAGGAGGCGCGGATAGATATGAACAATAAGTTTGACCGCACACGTTTCAAAAATATTAACTAGAATTGTACAAAGACGAATGGAAAAACGAGCTAAAGAAATACTGGGAGAAACTCAATTTGGGTACACGGGAGGCTATTTTAGCTCTGAGGCTGATAATGGAAAAAGCAATAGAGAAGATGGTGAGCGTATATATAGAGTTTGTAAATTTGAAAAAAGCATTCGACAATGTGAAATGGTAAAAAATGTTCGAGATACTCAAATGAGTTTTAGGGATAGACGAATAGTGCATAGCTTATACAAAGAGCAAACAGCGGTAATAGAACTACAGCAAAAAAGTAGAGAAGTAACTATTAGGAAAGGGGTGAGACAGGGATGTGCCTTATCTCCATTAATTTTTAACCTGTACATAGAAGAAGCAATGAACACTGTCAAATGCAAACAGACATTTGGAATTAACGTACAGGGACAAAAGATTGATATGCTTAGATTTGCAGATAATATAGCGGTATTAGCATCTAGCAAAGAAGAGTTAGAAGCTGCTCTTAATGAAATCGAAACAGTTCCAACCGAGTGATATGGTATGAAAATTAACAAAAATAGAACTAAAGTTCTAGTATGCAAAAGAGGGGAAGATAGATCAAAAACAAGAATATAAATAGGTAAGGAGAATTTGCAAGAGGTTAAAAATTTCAACTACCTAGGAAGTCATATAACGCAAGATAGGAAAAGCACAAAAAATATAAAACAAAGATTAGCACAAGGTCGTGCTACATCTAACAAGAAAAAGCAACTACTGTGCTCAAAGACAATAAACATAGAAAGAAGTAGGTCTGCTTAAACCATATGTGTGAAGCACAGTACTGTATGGCTGTGAAGCCTGGACAGTAGGAGAAGCAGACAAGAAAAGAGTAGACGACTTTGAAATGTGGTGCTACAGACGTATGATGAAGATATCGAAGACAGACAAAGTTAAGAACGAAGAGGTACTAGAAATGGTAAGGGAAGAAACAAATATGTGGAAAACGGTAAAAAATAGGAGAGAGAATGATAGACCACATACTAAGACATGAGGAAATAGTGCAGGGTATATTAGAAGCAGAGATAGGAAAAAAGAGAAATGGAGGTAGACCTAGGTTAGACTACTGCACACAGATAGTGAAAGATGTAGTCTGTAAAAATTTCAGAAAAATGTGTAGGCTAGCTCAGAATAGAAATCAATGGAAGTACGCTTCCAGCCAGTCGCAAAATGGAAAAACTAATAACAATAATAATTACTGTACTTAAATTATTATAAACAACAACAGATATTGGTTTTGCAATACTCTCAACTAATATTAAATGTGCAAATAGATTTACTGGAAAACTATCAATACCGCAAATGTCTAAGTGTTAGGGGCTCCTTGACAGCCAGAGACTGCTTAACCCGCTTTACATACCACTGAATTTCGGTGAAATAGGGCATATAATTAGAAAACAATAGAAGGGAATCGAGTTGTATATAGGCTGTTGGGAGAATTGCAGGGAACTCTGTAGGCTAGCTCAGAACATAAATAAGCTGTGGTACAATTTCAACCAGTTTCAAGACGTAAAACCTAATGACGAAAAAATAAGTGCTCTAAAATCTGATGATTATTATAAACAATTACAGGTG
Organism: Platerodrilus igneus; assembly: GCA_036346225.1. Lineage (NCBI taxonomy): Eukaryota > Metazoa > Arthropoda > Insecta > Coleoptera > Lycidae > Platerodrilus > Platerodrilus igneus. Next base: position 2,922,655 of record JARFIW010000958.1, read on the forward strand.
TTGGTTGTGAAACATTTTCAACTATTGTTGATTGTGCGAAAGGATAAATTGGAAAAACTATTAATCCGACAAAGGTTCAAGTGCTAGAGGAACTTGGCCAAAGACTGCTTACCCCCCCCCTCACATACAACTGAATATCATGGAAGTAGGGTATATAACTGTAAAACAATAGATGGTGACCGAATTGCATCAAACAAGAAAGAACAGCAGCTATGTTCAAAGACAACAAACATAGATACAAGAAGAAAACCGTTCAAAGCATAGTGTGGAGCACAGCACGGTACATCTATGAAATAGGGGCAGTAGGAAAAGCAGACAGAAAGAGATGGAAACTCTCTGGAATGTTGTGCTTCAGATGTATAAGGATGATAGCATAGACAGACAAAGTTAATAACAAATAGGTTGTTGAAATAGTAGAGAAATAAAGATATCTGTGGAAAACGAAAAAAAAAAATAGGAGAAATAGAAGGACAGGATACGTTCTAAAGCGTTTCTGAGGAATATTACAAGCAGAGATAGGAAAAGATAGGTACAGGTAGACCGAGATCAGACTTTCGCACACAAATAGTGATCGATGCAGACTGTGCAAATTTCAGGGAAATGTGTAAGTTGGTTCAGACTAGGAAACAATGAAAGTACGCGTCCAATCAGTTCTAGTACTGAAGACTTGATGATGATGATGATAATCTATTACTCTAAACGAAAAAATTAAAATTATAGTTCAACATTATCAAACAATTTTAATTAAAATTGTAGTATCATCATCTCAAATGCGCCAAAGGCTTTAGCCTGTATGAAATACATTACTTTCTCTAAGGTCTTTACAAATTAATTAGTATCATTTTCTTTTAATAACTTAATATTATTTCCCATGATTAATCCTCGATGCAATCTATAAACGAATAGTGTTTCCAAATTTTGTTTTGTAATTAAGAACGGCCTTTAAAAAGTTAGGCAAATAATAATTGCTTAATGCTCCGATTTGAATTTAATGTTTGCGCAGTACTCATAGTAAACATATATTGCATATTTGTGTACGTTTTTCTGTGATGTTGAATAAAATGCATACCATTAAAAGCAAAAATGGCGTGCCATACACATGTACTAAATATACATAACAAACCGATACAAGTTTGTTGCTTTAAATTCCCTCTGAAGTTACTATAGCTTCAGTGGTTTACAAGTTATCAGTGGACCTTTGTGTATTCGTTGCTAGCACATATAAAACTTATTGTATTAATCTCTATATTGCAATGTCGTACATTATTGAACAAAAAGAAAGAGAAAGGTTAGAGAAGTTAAAGGAAGAAGGTCTGGAAAATATGGATATGTGTGGGGAAAAACCGTATGCTACTGTTAAAGATGGCGACCCAGATTATAGTGAAGAGAGTGATGTTCCTCCTTCTGTAATGGAAAAATTACCCCATAAAGGTTAACTACTTCACGTCAAGATAAAAATTACAGTGAATCAAGTGTTTCGTCGGAAGTAGAAACCGTTTTTGACTTTGAATCTTATGATACTGATAATTGAAGACCCATTGTGAGAGATGTTGTTACGGTATTCCGTGCGGACAAGAAAGAAAAGTAAATTAAGCAAAAAAAAAATATCCCGCTTCGAATACCGCAACAAAAGAGGAATTCATAGAATGTCGTGCTAGCTGATTAACCGCTCAGTGGGGTGGGTCACAAAACAAGAAAAAGAAAACATCAGGAAAGGAATTTTATATATACACACCTCTGATTAATAAAAAACGAGTTACAAAAAAAAAGGAAAACAAACCCCAGAATAATTCTCGGGTTTGTTTTCCTTTTTTTAAAATATAATTCAAAACTTATTTTCACTGCACATTATTATCCTCAAGCTTCACTAGTCGAAAGGATAAACCGAGTACTCAAGACTATGTTTACTTTCCATATAACCAAGATCGATATATCATTGGATACATATTTTTTAATGGTGGTTATGCTGTGCACACTGCAGTGCATGAAGCTATTAATGGTTGCCTATGTTACTACCTTTAGAAGGGAAATTGTCATTCATTGTTCGTCTTTTAGGAAGGAGGACGATTCTGAAAATTTAGATGACGTCCTTTAAAAGTAATAATAGTTTGACTCGGTGTCCGAATTTAATGAACTTTATAAAGATATAAATAGGAAATTAAGGCAATACTTACCAGAAGGCAAAATTAATTATGCTTTGCGTAGATAGTACAATTTCAAGTTGGAGTTTTTGTTTGACGTAAGAACTGTGATCTGTCAGATGCCAAAACATTTCAATGCAAAAATAGCACCAAAATTTATAGGGCCATTTTTTATTGAAAATAAAAGTTCCACTAATGTTTATGAATTAACAGATGAAACTGGATCGAATAGGCGTTGTTGGCACGCACAAATTTGCAATTGAATACTGCTTGTAAGTAAAATCCCTGTAACCCCCGACTATTTCACGCTTGAGATAACCCTTTTTTCTTTTTTGATTGGCCATTACGCCCGTCTCCCGCCATCCTGCCGATCTGCCCTGAAAAAAATTGCTAGAATTTTCACCAATAATCAACTAGAAATAACATTGCATTTGTGTAAGGAATTTTGTTTTTCTTTTACCCCTCACCTTTTCCTAGTCATCAATCATTATCCGACATCCAAACTTTTATTTTTTCGATTGGGTCTGTCTGCAGCTCAAGTCGTAGAGTGTGTAAGTTGGAGTGATAGTAAGAGCCGAGTGGTACTGCGATTGTGCACTCCCAAAACGCCGGAATTCACCGTTAGAGTACTGTTTTAATTATTGATTGACTTTTAATAGAAAAGAGATATTTTGTCTTTGCATTAAAGTTGTAGATTGCTAGAGACAATTTAGAATTGTGGTGGTGGTGGGTTTATCTTTTTAAAAAGGCGGATAGAGTGTGTTTTGGGTTACATTGAATCAATAGTCTCATGGGGACATTTAAATATAGTTCAAGATGAAGATAAAGTCAGGGAGTAAGATTTAGGGAAATCCACCAACATGGGTTTGGTTATTTCGTTTGGGAAATATAATAATAGTACGCTTATGAACTTCAATATTCACTCTTTGCATAAATAAAATATTGCAAAAGGTTTACAACTGAACAAAGTAATATAATTTTAAATAGTAACTACCTCTAGTAATGCAAAATTTGCAGTTTTAAAAATTTTCATATTCTATAACCGTGCAGATTTGTGTTAAGAACATGGCAACATCCCTTTAAAATCTAACATAGACAAAGAACAAATGAGTGTACTACTTCCGGCTATTGCTAACACAATTTATACATCGCGTTTACAAATTGCGGTATATAGTTCAAATGTATACTACAAACTGCACTGCATAAGACTTATAATACAAACCTTTGCACCAATATCGACTTGCGGTAATAGTATAAGGTGAATCACCTTGCTAGTGCCGATATATCCTACGGATTTTAATAGTTTATATTACATATAAATTACAGGAATATTTATTAATTTGGACACGTGGTTGGACGCCTACTGACAAATACGCAAGTTTTTCAAATCTATTTGTATATGTGTAAAACACATAAATAAAACAAAATTTGTTTGGAGGTTAAGAATTTGGTAATTAAAATTGTATTACTACTAACGTTGATCGGACATCGTTCAATAACTTAACAATTATGGTAAGTTCAATCATCTTACGAGTGCCGACATATCGTGCATATTTTGATGGCATGTGAATACATATAAATTACTGGAATTCTGCGTAGAATAGGCGTTTACTGACAGATACGCAAATTTTTCAAGATCTTTGTTTATGGATAATACACATAACCAAAGCAAAACTGATTCGGAGATTAAGATTTTTGTAAGTAAAATTATACTGCTATCAACTTTGATCCGATTTCATTCAAAATCTTAACAATTACGGTCAGTCATCCAAGGCTTAGAGGACGTTATTTGATTAGATGGATACGTGTTGGACTTATTTAGTTAATTGACGATCACCAATTTACGTGTTCTAATTTCGTTAGGCCCGCGAAATCCATAAGTCGGAAGCAAACGTTCAATTGACGTTCTTGTATGATCAACAAATGCACTGATGAAGATCCGACGTCATATTAACGTCGTATGGAGGTTGTGTTTGTACTCAGGTGTAAAAAGTACAGACTAGCCACAATTTGTAGCACTAACGACTTTAGAGTATGTAAAACAGTAGTTGGTAACCGGTAAAATGTTACCTGGTTGTAAATTATCCATATACAGAAGATTTTTACAACAGGCTAATCTATCAGACATTAATCTTGAAACCCATTGTTTGAATTTCCACTGAGATTTATCAAACTACCTAAGCTTAATCAAAGCAAAAATGATTTTTGACAATATTCTAGAATTTCTGTCATAACATTCAAACCGATTTCTTGCAAGTAACAAAATGTTTGAACGGTGGATGGTAGAGGAGTCTGCAAAATTTCTAAAAAACGCGTCAATAACAATATTTAAAAGAAAATACCTAATGATATTGCATTGTCCTCCTAATACAGGCATAACAGCTATTACAAGTGATTTAAATTAAAGCGTGTTTTTGAAATGTTTATAATCACGTTCCTTTTTAGTAGTGTTTGTATTAGTAAGTACTACCAATAGGGATAAGTAATATCCTTTCAGAAATGGAATTTTTTAATTTTATGCAATCTTGATTTAAGGAAAGACTATTTCTGTATCTTATACTGTTGATACTCAATTTTTGTAAAATTCACGATAGCAACTTTGTATTCTAAATTTATTGCAGTTTTATGATTTACTTGTTTTGAATAATAATGTTTCATGTTGGCGCATATGACCTCATCCTCTAGGCATTGAAGAACGTTTAGATACAAATTGTGTTGATTCAGAAAATAAAAAGAAAACCTTTCTTTATCTGTAGCTAACCTTTCTTGGAGTTAACTATACATACACAGGGTGTAACAAAATAAGTGTAAAACATTTCAGGGGGTGATTTATCATCGTAAAAGAGATAGGGTCTTTCATATAAAGAAACTTCATTGGAGCATCTCTTGTTAAGATACAGCCCTTTAAAGGGGGTACATAAAATGTGTTTTTCATTTTTTTACAAACACTAAAAAAGTTACGAAGTTGAAATTAAGGTGACATTTTTTACTATCAAAAATACACTTACTTAGTAATTTAGTTGGTTTACCCCATGATAGTAAGGGGTGGAAAACACAATCCCTAAAACTTATTTCCAATGTAACTTTTTGTCTTATTATTAGTTTGCCATTTAAAAATTTATTTCCAATAGCTTATTTCAATCTAAACAAAAAATGTCTCTTGAATGTCTTGATCAAAATTAACCAGTTTACAGAAAAAAAATATTTTACAAATAACTACAGAGACACATTGTCATAAATGCAAACTGGATTATTATTGTTATTTTGTAGTTAATACCTGCATCAAAGTGTGATTAAAGATGAATAAACAAAACTAATTTATTAATAACAAAACATTCAACATGTAGAAATCATTGTAAATGTTCAATATGTCCACCTTCAGTCATTACACACGCGTCCAGAAGACGGCGCATTGAGCCATGTATTCGCTCAAATATTCCTGGAGTTTCTCCCTGCACGCATCGATGATGCGGTTTCTTAAGTCCTCTACATCGCGAACAGGAGTAGGATAAACCAAACTTTGTAAATGGCCCCAAGTAGAGAAATCGAGAGGATTTAAATCCGGGGATCGAGCGGGCCAATTCTGTGGTCCTCCTCGACCTATTCAATGATTTTGATATGTTTGAGTTAAATGCTGACGTGCTGCTTGACTAAAATGGGCGGGATCACCATCATGCATAAAAAACATAATTTTTCTGATACCACAAGGAACATCCTCCAGCAGTACTGGATGCACATCTCTTAAAAATTAAGTGTATGCCTCACCATTTAATCGAGGAGGTAGAAAATGAGGGCCAATTAAATAATCCCCAATAACTCTGACCCACACGTTAAGACAAAAATGTTTTTGATGGTTAACTTGGACAATAGCGTGAGGATTTTCATCAGCCCATATGTGGTTATTATGAAAATTAATAACCTTGTGCTGAGAAAAAGTACATTCGTCTCTGAATTCGATCGTCTTTAGAAAGTCAGGATTTCTTCTAATCATTTCCAGCATCCAATTGAAAAATTCAAGACGGTTTGGAAAATCTCGCGGTAACAGTACCTGTACTCGTAGATGGTAGTGGTATAAGAGTTGTTCCTTTAAAATTCGAAATACCGTAATATGATCAACATTTAACTCGAAAGCAATCTTTCTAGTACTGCTAGTGGGTTGTTCTTTAACCAAATTAAGTACTGCTTCTTCAAGCTGTGGTGTTTTAACTTCTCGATAGCGACCACAATCCTGCGTTCCTTTTTTGAATGAACCGTATTCTCTTAATCGTTGATGAAGTTCGGCAAATATTCTATGCGATGGAAGCTTTTGTTGAGGATACATTTCAGCATACCTTCTACGTAATGCATGCGTAATGCATATCAGCCATTATCGCATTTGTGTATGCCATTTTAATAACAAGTGAATTAATAAACTAACAAATTAAGAACAGAACGACACACAATTATTAATTCAATTTCAAAAATTTACTAACTGACAACGTGATAACAATTTAATTGTCACTATCACTAATAGCGGCCTACTAGATAAATTAGTTTCGCATTTTCGTCTTATGACGATGTATCTCTGTAGTTGTTCGTAAAATAATTTTTTTCTGCGAACTGGTTAATTTTGGGCAAAAAATTCAAGAGACATTTTTTGTTTATAATGAAATAAGCTATTGGAAATAAATTTTTAAATGGCAAACAAATAATGACAAAAATTGCATTAGAAATAAATTTTAGGGGTTGCGTTTTCCACCCCTTACAACCATGAGGTAAACCAAATAAATTACTGAGTAAGTGTATTTTTTATAGTAAAAAATGTCACCTTAATTTCAATTTTGTAACTTTTTTAGAGTTTGTAAAAAAAATGAAAAACAAATTTTATGTACCTCTTTTAAGGGGCTGTACCTTAACAAGGGATGCTCCAATGAAGTTTCTTTATATAAAAAACCCTATCTCTTTTACGATGAAGAATCATTCCCTGAAATGTTTTACACTTATTTTGTTACACCCTGTATATCAGATAAAGAAACTGACACAAAGTAATTTCAATTTCCAGTCTTTATCCAACTATCCAAATTCTACCGAAAATATTTCGAACTATTTATGAAAGGAAAAATTTCCTGAAACTACATACATTTACACAACAGTTCCAAGCTTTTGAATCCTGTAGTTGGCTGTTCAATTACAGTACTAACAGTTGTTCCTTAAAAGTTGTGTCTAATTTGTGATTACTACCAGTTCTACTTTTTTAAAAAGTGCTATTTTTGACTTTTGATAAAATTTATTGTTGAATAATTTATTTAAGAATTAACTTAAATAACGGCTCTTGATATATATATATATATATATATATATATATATATATATATATAAATATTTTAGATAATTAATTACACAAGGTAATATACAGTTGATAAGATGAAATAATAACTTAGACTTTTATGCAAAGCCCAAATAATCATTACAAATCGAGCTAGTAATTGAAAGATGGAAAATATAAGGTCTTGGAACTTGAATCTGTATTTTAGTCTTCCTAGAGCCATGCGTTTTCCAATTACGCTACTGAAACCGATGACGACAATTGGAAAATTTACAAAATTTACAAATTTACAAAAATGTCAAACGTATTGAAAGTTAGGTTGATGTATTTTTGTGTACACGATTTAGATTTTTAAATTTTCCAATTGTCGTCATTGGTCTCGGTAGAGTAATTGGAAAACACACAGTCCTAGGAAGACTAAGATACAGGTTCAAGTCTTGTCCAAGACCTTATATTTTCCATCCTTCATTTACTACAACCTAACTTTCAACTACATTTGACATTTATATCAGTTATATTTGACATTTGACAGTCATATTTGACATTTTAGATTTATGTCAATTATAGACGGGAAGCAACACTCAAAATTACGGCTTTAAGCCAAGTATTAAATATAAATATATTATGTAGTTATCACACAACGTAATGTGATAAAAACTAACGTGTTATAGTTAATCAAATGAAATAAAAACTGAGACTTTTATGCAAAGTTTAAATGATCATTTCAACTCGAGCTAATAATTAAAAAATGGAAAATACGAGTATAAGGTTTTAGACAGGACTCGAACCTGGATCTTAGTCTTTCTAGAACCATGCCTTGTGTAACAACTACGTAATATTTTTATATGTTTAATACTTGGTTTACAGCCGTAATTTTAAGCGTTGCTTTCTGTCTATAACTGACATAAGTCTGAAACTTGATAATATCAGATACGATTGACCGAAATGCCAAACGCAATTGAAAGTTAGATTGATGTATAGTTGTGTACACGATTTAGATTTGGCTCAGTTGTTGTCATCATATATATATATATATATATATATATATATATATATTTATATATATACATATATTAAATGTCGCGAAGTCCTCTTTTGGAAATAGCCTCAGCATTGGGCAGTCATTAATATTATGAAGTTCTAGGTTTCGTCACGTTTACCTCGGCTGCTCCGCTCAGTTCCTACAATGCTTATGAGACTAACCAAAAAGCTTAACTGGCCTCCTGAATCTCAAACTCCTCCTAACTGCCACGATGCCGTAATCTGAAAGACAAATACTTCCCTACAATCTTATCCAAAATAACACAACTACCAAAATACATCACACTCTGTTTACACAAAATAAAATTTACATCTTCCAAAACTCTTTTCAATACAACTGTTCACTGACATACAATAATATATCTTTGATTAGAAACCATTGTTTTCTCAAAAATGTGTTTGGATCAATTATTTTCATCATACATATACCCTATTAAAGTAAGAGGCCTAATCTCATACCTGACTTTAACCCTTGTCTTAATATAAGCTCACAGTAAAACCTTTTAAATCTGTGTGCAAAATTATAGCACTGCAATAACAAATGTCCCCTTTACTTTGAACAAAACAGCCTTGTTATCTTTACATTAATTATCCCTCTTTACCTAAACATGTTTTCATTTACATATAATGTTCAAAAAAATTTAAAGTCATCAAATTCATAGAAATAATTACTAAAAAGCACAAAGAGTTAAAGCACCTCAAATAAACACCAGAACAAAGTTTTATAAAAGCAGTTATCTGGTCACCATTATACTGTAAGCATGTGCAAACCAGCCCTCGATTATGTTGCCGTCTAGAATGACTCTAGGCTATGGAATTACTCACCAAGTTGAGTCACACTATTTCCCTCGGCACACTGATTGTTCAAATCTTTTTTAATTTACCATTGAAAGTGCATCCAAACCTCCGAAATTTCCATTACAACTCCATTTACATTCAACAAATCAATACTCAAAGCATTCACCATTACCATTCCATCTTAGAACGCCTTGTACGCTCCAACCATCAAATAGTAATTGTTTGTACTTACATACTTTATAAAAACTTCGTTTTTAATTCAGTATTTACTTTAAGATTTTTAAAAATGTCAACTAATTACCACGACACACCAACTCGTGTATAATCACAACTAACAATATTTGTTATAAAATCACTGAATAATATTCACAACTACCTGAGTTAACCTCGATGGCGAGCGAAGAAAGTCACAGCACCTCAGCCTACTTCTAAGGTGTTTATATAGGACCTAAAGTTTTGCACAATTCTACTACAGATAAACAAACATTTTAGGTAATCTGCCAACCGTCGGCTTCTTTCTTGAAATTCCAATCACAACCGCTACAAAGTTACATCTAATTTTGTCAACAACACCAACGATTTTTCACCCTCCATGCATTTGAACGTAGGAACACAGAAAAATACCTAGAAAATCATTCCTATCCATCCAACGGTCGGTGTCTTCGCCGAAAAACTAGTTTCAACGGAAATCAATTCCTGTTAGCTTTACGCCTCACAATTGAAACGAACCTAGTCATTTTTCTCTTTCTCTCATCTACAGCCATTTTCTTTCTCATGCTTTGTTATTACGAATTCCATGTGGATATGTGCCCTCTCTGACTTTTAAACTGTCACGCGCCTACTTATAACGTCCAATTATATTTCTTAGTTTCTCTACCTATTTTAAATCGATACAAATATCTTCTATCCTACTTCTGCTTATAGCTTCTAGTTTATCCTTGTTCGTTTGTTTGTTACAAAGTCTAACTGATATTTGACATATGCATCTTCGTTCTTCGTATGCTGTAACAAAGTCCGTCTTTGTTTGTGATATCGATCCATGTCTGCCTTAAAGTCTATTTGTATTCGTAGAAAATATTGATTTTCTTTTTTATCCATAACAAGCTCGGGTTTTCAACCGCTATCTTATGCTAAACGGTAATGAAATATTTCCACTTTACTAAAAGATGCCTTTAAAATTATTGATCCTACGCTATAGAAATTGAAAAAAACTTTTTAACCACTATACACCATTTATATTATAATTAAAGCTGAGTTTTCATCCTGTACACTTACTATTCGACCCTTCTTGATAGATGTTTAACATTTATCGTTTTAAATATAAATAATATGACATTTCCTTACCAATAAGTGTAAAACTGAAATTATATTAAACTAACTCTAAAATTCCTACATTAAATTGATTTATCATTTCCTTAAGTTTTTATAACACTTAATTAACTTTTGATTAAGTAGTGTCTACACACGCTCGCTTGACCTATGACCTATGTATCTATTTCTAACCTTCAAATTACATAGTAATAAATATGCTTCGTCAATTTTTCAGATATTGTTTAGCTATAGATGGCTGTGTCTGAAGTAAACTGCTGTCAATTTGGGAACGTTTTGGCAAAATCACATCTTATATCTTCAGGCTCTGTAGGTTGGGCAGTGAATGAAGAAGTGTTCTTTTGCCTTGCTATATATGCTAATTAGAATATATGTAATAATTATATATATATATATATAATATATATATATATATATATATATATATATATATATATATATAGTAATTACTCCTTTCCATGCCTGCGGCAGTCTTTGGGAATCGTCCCTAATGTTGAGACTATGTAGGCGTTTCTCTATTTCAGTGGCTTCTCGGATTATTTTCGAGGAGTTGTGTTCAATCTTAGCTAGTTTTATAGTATTCTTGAAGTCGATGTTGTGACCTGTACTGCTGAGCTAGCGATGAGGTCTTTTTGTTCATCTTTATTGCGTTTTTACGTTCTTCTTTCATAACACTAATTCTTCTGTTTGTCAGCCCAACTTATGATTTGTGGCAGTCTGAGCATGGTGTTTCGTAGACTCTTTGATCTTCTAATGAGATCTGATCTTTGGGATTCCTTAGGATTGCCCGATTTTTCTATAAGCGTTAAATGTGGTAACTACTTTGTATTTTCGTAGAACTCTGCTGATTCTGTCTGTTGTTCCTTTAATGAATGGTAAGTATGATGTAGTTAGTGATGACTCTAGCTCTAGTTTGTATTTCCTGGCTGATAGTGACTTTTGAATGGCTTGGCGTGCGTATCCATTCTTCTGGAGTGCTTCTCGTAATTTTCGTATTTCTTCTTGTTTATTTTTGTCGTCAGTCTCTGAGACCGTGTAATTTAAGTTTTCACAACAAAGTAGAGTTGTGTCCGGTGACGACATGAATTGGCGTTTAAGTATCTATCGGTGTGACTTGACTTTCTGTAGACCGGGTGGCTAAGTTGTTTGTTATTCTTTTTCTTCACTAGTACATCCAGAAACGGTCATTGGTTATTCTTTATTACTTCCATAATAAATTTTATTTTTGGATGTGTACCTTCAATGTGTTTCAGGAAACCACTGAGTTGTTTCTTCCATGTGTTCAGACCACAAACGTATCGTCAACATATCTTAGCCATAATTAGGGTTTATATATAGCTGCTTCTAATGCACGCACATTAACATCTTCCAAAACTAAATTAGCAATCACTGGTGATAATGGTGATCCCATAGGTGCTCCTTCTACTTGTCTATAGCGTTCTCTGTTGAAGGTAAAATATGTGTTGCTGAGACAATACTGAGTTAAGTCGATAATATGGTCTTTAATGTTGTTCTTCTCTTTCAAAGGTATGGTGTGTCCTCTATCGGTACGTTGGTAAACAAGGATACCATATCAAAGCTCTCTAGTAGACGTTTTGTGAACTTTTTCGATACTCAGTAGTTGGATAAAAGGTTCTGCATTCTTAAGGTATGAAGCTGCCATTTCAGCAAGTGACTGTAGGTGTTTGGCTAAATATTTTACTAGTAACTGTAAGGCCGATCTTATAGAACTTACGATTGGTCATGGCGATACTCTTTTTTTGTGAATTTTGGGAAAACCGTATAGTTTTAGGCACCTTGATGACTTCTTTAGTGGAATTAATTGTTCTTGTTCCACCTTGTTTATAGAACTTTTCTTGATTTTCATTCATGTGGTCTATTCCAGCTATGTTGTTGTATTGGTATTGGTAGGTTGGCATGCTTCGTCATTAAGTACAGCGTTAATATTGGTGGGGTAATCTTCTGTATTTATTGCTACTGTTGTTTCCTTTATTCGTCGGTAGAATATTAATATCTTCATTCTGTCGTATACTTTTCATTGCAAGCCATTCTTCTTTTGTAAGATTCTTCTTTAGAGCATGCGACGTTTTTAAAATATTGAAAACATATTGGCGTATTGATTCAGCTGTAACGTTGTCGAGCTTGTGAACTACTCCTTCCATGCCACAGATAATGTCCTCTACAGGTGCGATGGTAAAATTAAATCCTTTGGCAAGGACGCTCACTGTTGCGTTGTCCATCGGATGGTGGTACTAAATTTGCGTGCTTTATGGTTTTGCTTCCTTCTTCCTCTGCTTCTGTCTTGTCAGATCGATGTTCGTTTCTATACGGAACTCGTCCAGTTGGTCTATGATGTGCCATAAGTTTACGTGAATGGTGTTGCTCAGGTGTAGGTGTAGTTGCATCAGTTCTTTATTAACCCAATTCAGCATTCTACGTGTATCGTAGATGGCTTCTCGTTACAGGTAAAAGCTTGTTCTTCGGAGTAGGCATGGACACCAACAATTACTACATCGTTAAACAATCAGAAAAGAGCATTTTGTTAAATCAGCCGTGCAGAACAACTAAACAACACGCACCAGGACCAAAGACACGGAGCCGTACCAAAAATCAAGCAAGTGCAACAGAGCATGTATTCTAACTAGTATATAGATATAGAGAAAGACATAGGAAAGCCTCTTCATTCACTGCTCAACCTACAGAACCTGAAGATGGCAGATGTGATTTTGCTGAAACGTCCCCAAATTGACAACAGTTCACTTCAGAACCAGCTATCTGTGACGACTAATACGTGGAAAATTGAAGAAGCAGACAACGTCCGCAGAAACTACAAGATTAAAATATATATATATATATATATATATATATATATATATATATATATATATATATATATATATATATATTTATAGTATAATATACATGTTAATATTTTTATGGGATGTAGTCCAAATCAAACAACAGAGAACAGAATTAAATTTTAATCAATACCTAACGTTTCGGTACATTTTTCGCACCTTTTTCAAAGGCTAAAATGGAAACAAAAAATTCGAAATTAGCAAGAAATACATAACCTGTCGCTAAATACATACATTGATCATTAATATTATAGGAAATTGAAAAACAATTACTGCACGATTCACATAATAAATGCGGGTCAAAAGTTAAAAATTAAAAATTAAAAAATTAAAAATTGCCTGAAGGGCATGTCATGCCACGATGGCGGTTAAAACATAAAGACAAAATTGAGAATGACAAATTCTGTAGGAGTGACAGAGTACGTTCAGAAAATGGCAATGATTACATAACCTGAAGGAAAATACTTAACGTTGTTTAAAAATGTCATTACTATATAAAGCAGAATAGACATTATGTACCCTATCAATATCAATCTTATTATTGATAGGATTAATTTCACTATTAGTATAAAAAGACTCGAAGAAAAGCCTAATTTTGTAATTGGTTTCATTCTCCAAAATGATGGTGTTGTCAAAAAGTGGAGTATGACTGGTTGCCGCAACATGAGCGGACAACGCACATTTATTGGAGTTTATCCTGCAATCACTCCTATGCTGTGTTAAACGACTCTTTAACCACTGGCTAGTCTGACCAATGTAACTATTGTTGCAACTACATGTGATCTTGTAGACAACATTACTGTTTAACAATTTCGGAGTACGGTCCTTTAATTTGGTAAACAAATTCTGGATGGAATAATTGTATTCGTAGACAATAGCAATCTTAGGTTGTTTAAGTAATCGTACTAAAAGTGGAGATAACTTCTGTATATACAGAAGCTTCTTGTACGTCATATCAACTTCAGTAGAGTTTACTTTTAAGAAGTTGCCATAAATCAATCTATGCAACATTGCCTTTGGATAACCGTTGTTCATTAAAGTGTTAATCAATAATTTCTTATTTTTCTCAATAAACTGTGGGTCTGAAATATGCTCAATTCGATATCGTAGGGCCTTCACCGTGTTTACCTTATGTTTAAAAGAATGGTTGGAGTGGAAATTTAGATATCTGCCAGAGTTAGTTGGTTTGGTGTACCAATCAAATAATAGATGATTAGATATATCTCTGATGGCCATAACATCCAAAAAAGGTAATTTATCATCCACTTCAATTTCAAAAGTGAACTGAAGGTGATCATTAAAATCATTAAATGTTGTTAACGTTTGGTCAACATACTGGACTGGCAACGAACACATGATAACGTCCACATACTTTACCAAGAAAAACATCTCATATGGTAATCTAGGTATAACACTCGACAGTAAATTATCCATAATCATTTGAGCGATTATGGGTGACAGAGGTGACCCCATTGGAGTTCCAAATAATTGTAAGTAGAACTTCTCTTGGAAAACAAAGTACGTATTGTTAAAAACCAAATTGACAGTTGTTAAAAATATATCCTCAGACATATTACAAAAGGGCTTGATTTTATTCCAATTTTCCTTAATGATGTCAATAACCATAGACAAAGGAATATTCGTAAAAAGAGATGCTACATCCAGTGAAATGAGAATGTGATCTTCAGGTAGGTGAAAATCCTTGAATTGTTGTACAAACGTAAAGCTATCTTTAACATTGTATCCACCAAGTGGAAAAGCCTGTTGGAGGATATTCGACAAAAAAGAAGCAATACCATAAGTAGGTGTATTAACCGTAGATATGATAGGACGTAAAGAGAGGACTGGTTTATGTATTTTTGGTAATCCATAGTATTTACCAGGAGTCGAGTTATTAATGCAAAGTCGATTCTTTTCAGAATAGTCCAACATCCCCTTTTTATGAAATAACTTAATATGCTCATTCACCTTTTTTTGAGTAGTGAATGTAGGATCTCTAGGCAACAATTTATAGGTAATAGTATCTGATAAAAGATCCAGAGACTTATCTAAATACTGGTGCTTATTCATAATCACAGTCACTGCACCCTTTATCAGTCTTAGTGGCAACAATATCAGGGTGGTCAGCTAAGTATTTTCTAACCTTGTAGAACTGTTCATTGTAAATATTGAAATGTTGGTTATTTCGGGGGTTATTAGAATAGTTCAAGATGACATTAGAGATCTTTCCCCTAATCACATCCTTTTTTCTCTGCGACAATGCATCGTTGTCGATAATGGATTCAACCCGACCGATTAATTTACCCAAACGAATGTCTCTTGTTTGTGGTTGTAAACTAAACTTAGGTCCCAACGAAAGAAAGTTCAACACAAAGTCAGGCACTACCGCACCACTTATATTAGTATCACATTTAGAATTGTCCAAATACGGTTTGGGATTGTGATTGTAAAACTGTTCATCTAACAATCTATTAAATTTATTTCTATTAATTGATTTAATTTTAAGGTGTAAAGAACCATATCTAGCAGCTTGTCTCAGATCATAATATTTAAGTAATGCTGGAGGCAAAACTCCTTTAAGAGAATTAATAATAAATTGCAAGTTCCTATTATAATAAACCAACATGCCATGGCTTTCCTCAATTTGTACATTTAAAATAAATCTTGCTGACCTGCATATATGCCGATTAATCCTAGTTAAACGTCTCTGGTCGTACACATTTATACTCCTGGATGCATTACTATACATGCCCCTAATGTGCTTTGGTGTCAAATTTCTGCGTCTGCACCTATCTAAAAAATATATACAATTATTTAAGTTAGCTAATTTGTAAGTAATATTAGCCCATCTTTTTAGTTGAATTGCCACTTCCTCTCCATATGTCCTCCGTATAAAAGTGAAAAAACTCATATTCAATAGGTACCAAAATGCAAAAAACCGATTGATTATAACATCTACGTCGTATTTCAGCTAACCTCTTTAAATCTGCTACCATAAAGTGTTGAGAAAATAACACGAGGCCCAAAAGATCTGCAATTAAAACGTCCCTTTAAGTACATTAATAATTAATGGACTGGTCAGACTTATAGTATAATACACATGTTAATATTTTTATGGGATGTAGTCCAAATCAAACAACAGAGAACAGAATTAAATTTTAATCAATACCTAACGTTTCGGTACATTTTTCGCACCTTTTTCAAAGGCTAAAATAGAAACAAAAAATTCGAAATTTGCACGAAATACATAACCTGTCGCTAAATACTTAAATAGATCATTAATATTATAGGAAATTGAAAAACAATTACTGCACGATTCACATAGTAAATGCGGGTCAAAAGTTAAAAATTAAAAATTAAAAAATTGCCTGAAGGGCATGTCATGCCACGATGGCGGTTAAAACATAAAGACAAAATTGAGAATGAGAAATTCTGTAGGAGTGACAGAGTACGTTCAGAATATGGCAATGATTACATATCCTGAAGGAAAATACTTAACGTTGTTTAAATATGTCATTACTATATAAAGCAGAATAATCGTTATGCACCCTATCAATGTCAATCTTATTATTGATAGGATTAATTTCACTATTAATATAAAAAGACTCTACGAAAAGCCTAGTTTTGTAATTGGTTTCATTCTCCAAAATGATGGTGTCGTCGAAAAGTGGCGTATGACTGGTTGCCGCAACATGAGCGGACAACGCACATTTATTGAAGTTTTGCCTCCAGCATCACTTAAATCTTATGATCTGAGACAAGCTGCTAGATATGGTTCTTTACACCTTAAAATTAAATCAATTAATAGAAATAAATTTAATAGATTGTTAGATGAACAGTTTTACAATCACAATCCCAAACCGTATTTGGACAATTCTAAATGTGTTACTAATATAAGTGGTGCGGTAGTGCCTGACTTTGTGTTGAACTTTCTTTCGTTGGGACCTAAGTTTAGTTTACAACCACAAACAAGAGACATTCGTTTGGGTAAATTAATCGGTCGGGTTGAATCCATTATCGACAACGATGCATTGTCGCAGAGAAAAAAGGATGTGATTAGGGGAGAGATCTCTAATGTCATCTTGAACTATTCTAATAACCCCCGAAATAACCAACATTTCAATATTTACAATGAACAGTTCTACAAGGTTAGAAAATACTTAGCTGACCACCCTGATATTGTTGTCACTAAGACTGATAAAGGGTGCAGTGACTGTGATTATGAATAAGCACCAGTAGTTAGATAAGTCTCTGGATCTTTTATCAGATACTATTACCTATAAATTGTTGCCTAGAGATCCTACATTCACTACTCAAAAAAAGGTGAATGAGCATATTAAGTTATTACATAAAAAGGGGATGTTGGACGATTCTGAAAAGAATCGACTTTACATTAATAACTCGACTCCTCGTAAATACTATGGATTACCAAAAATACATAAACCAGTCCTCTCTTTACGTCCTATCATATCTACGGTTAATACACCTACTTATGGTATTGCTTCCTTTTTGTCAAATATCCTCCAACAGGCTTTTCCACTTGGTGGATACAATGTTAAAGATAGCTTTAGGTTTGTGCAACAATTCAAAGATTTTCACCTACCTGAAGAACACATTCTCATTTCACTGGATGTAGCATCTCTTTTTACGAATATTCCTTTGTCTATGGTTATTGACATCATTAAGGAAAATTGGAATAAAATCAAGCCCTTTTGTAATATGTCTGAGGATATGTTTTTAACAACTGTCAATTTGGTTTTTAACAATATGTACTTTGTTTTCCAAGAGAAGTTCTACTTACAATTATTTGGAACTTCAATGGGGTCACCTCTGTCACCCATAATCGCTCAAATGATTATGGATAATTTACTGTCGAGTGTTATACCTAGATTACCATATGAGATGTTTTTCTTGGTAAAGTATGTGGACGATATCATTTGTTCGTTGCCAGTCCAGTATGTTGACCAAACGTTAACAACATTTAATGATTTTAATGATCACCTTCAGTTCACTTTTGAAATTGAAGTGGATGGTAAATTACCTTTTTTGGATGTTATGGCCATCAGAGATATATCTAATCATCTATTATTTGATTGGTACACCAAACCAACTAACTCTGGCAGATATCTAAATTTCCACTCCAACCATTCTTTTAAACATAAGGTAAACACGGTGAAGGCCCTACGATATCGAATTGAGCATATTTCAGACCCACAGTTTATTGAGAAAAATAAGAAATTATTGATTAACACTTTAATGAACAACGGTTATCTAAAGGGAATGTTGCATAGATTGATTTATGGCAACTTCTTAAAAGTAAACTCTACTGAAGTTGATATGACGTACAAGAAGCTTCCGTATATACAGAAGTTATCTCCACTTGTAGTACAATTACTTAAACAACCTAAGATTGCTATTGTCTACGAATACAATTATTCCGTCCAGAATTTGTTTACCAAATTAAAGGATGGTACTCCGAAATTGTTAAACAGTAATGTTGTCTACAAGATCACATGTAGTTGCAACAATAGTTACATTGGTCAGACTAGCCAGTGGTTAAAGAGTCGTTTAACACAGCATAAGAGTGATTGCAGGATAAACTCCAATAAATGTGCGTTGTCCGCTCATGTTGCGGCAACCAGTCATACTCCACTTTTCGACGACACCATCATTTTGGAGAATAAAACCAATTACAAAACTAGGCTTTTCATCGAGTCTTTTTATACTAATAGTGAAATTAATCCTATCAATAATAAGATTGATATTGATAGGGTTCATAACGTCTATTCAGCTTTGTATAGTAATGACATTTTTAAACAACGTTAAGTATTTTCCTTCAGGTTATGTAATCATTGCCATTTTCTGAACGTACTCTGTCACTCCTACAGAATTTGTCATTCTTAATTTTATCTTTATGTTTTAACCGCCATCGTGGCATTACATGCCCTTCAGGCAATTTTTAATTTTTAACTTTTGACTCGCATTTATTATGTGAATCGTGCAGTAATTGTTTTTCAATTTCCTATAATATTAATGATCAATGTAAGTATTTAGCGACAGGTTATGTATTTCTTGCTAATTTCGAATTTTTTGTTTCCATTTTAGCCTTTGAAAAAGGTGCGAAAAATGTACCGAAACGTTAGGTATTGATTAAAATTTAATTCTGTTCTCTGTTGTTTGATTTGGACTACATCCCATAAAAATATTAACATGTATATTATACTATAAGTCTGACCAGTCCATTAATTATTAATATTATATTATTAATATTATTATTGTTATTATTATTATTAATATTATATTAATCGATGAGACCAATAGTTTCATGTATCAACTCACCGACTTACTATTTATTACGATGGCTGTCAAATGAATTTAAGAATTTAAAGTTTAATAGTTTGTCTGTACAAAACTCTTTAGAGTTCATTAATAAAATTAAAAATATCACGTTAGAAGAGAACGAAATCTTAATTTCATTTGATGTCAGTTCATTATTCCCTAGTGTTCCAATACCACGTACTTTAACATATTTAAAGGATGTTCTTATAGATAGTGATATTGATGATGATAAAGTTGAGGACTATATCAAGCTTGTTTCGCATTGCATGTCTCAGAACTGTTTTCAATTCAACAACAAGTTGTACGAACAACATGAAGGCACAGCAATGGGAAATAGCTTATCACCTTTCATAGCAAATTTAGTTATGTCTCGTTTTGAAACCGAGTTAAAAGAAAACTCCAAATACTTCCCAAGTATATGGTTAAGGTACCTGGATAATATTTTTGCAGTTTTTGACACTTCTAAATCAAATGTTGATGATTTTCTTAAAGAAATGAATTCAAAATTTCAAAGCATAAAATTTACGTATGAACTAGAGAATAATGGACAATTACCCTTTTTAGATACATTAGTAATTAGAAATGGTAATAAATTAGAATTTGACATTTATAGAAAAGAAACCAATGTAAATCGCTTTATTTTGTCTTCCTCCAATCATAGCATACAACATAAGTTGGCTTCATTTAACTTTTAATTAATAGATTATTGAATTTCCTTTAAATAAAAACAGATTTAATAAGGAATTTGCTCTTATTAAACAAATAGCGAATTACAATGGTTTCTCTTCTGATATTATAGATAATATTTTTAAAAAGTGTAAAAATAGGATCAACATCCGTAAATCAACGACTTTGCAATCAACCACCTCTAACGATAATGTTAAATATGTTAAACTTCCGTTTCACAAAACCACAAAGGGTCTTGATAAAATATTCAAACAGTGTAATTTCAAAATTGCTTTCACTAATACTAATAAAATTAAAGATTTGCTAAGTAATCCAAAAGACAAGGTGGAAAAATTGCAAAAGTCGGGGATTTATGAAATTAGTTGTGCAGGGCCAGGGTGTTTTCAAAAAAAAAATATATATATATATTGGTCAGACCAAGAGGAATATAACAACAAGATTTGAAGAACACATTGCTCACTTCAAATATGGTAAATATGAAAGGTCTCAGGTCGCCAAACATATATTTGAAACCAGCCACCCCGTTAAACTAGAAAATGTTAAATTGTTAAAAGCGGTACCAACGTATTCCTCCTTAAATGCCTATGAATCAATTAAAATTGTTAAACTTAAAGGACCCCTCTTAAACACCGATAAAGGGCCAATAGAGTCATCTGCTTTGCTTTCCCTATTGGTCAACAACCAATGAGAAAGCAAGATTAAACTGGTTCCGCTTCAATAAATTTAGAATTAGTATAAATTAGGTAGATTTGAGTTATAATGTCACAATTCACTTGTTTGTTGTTGAGAAGACCAGCCTGCGGGTGAGGAGAATATCCTCGATAGTGTTTAAAGCAACAATATAGTAAATTATACAGCTAATTAATTTTTTTTTATTTTTTTTTTTTTATATATTTTTTTTTTTTTTTTTTCTACTGATGATGACCACATAGTGGTCGAAATACGTATCTAGTAATTTAAATATTTTTTGTGGTTAAGGGTTTTTATTTAATTTTATTTAAATCGTGCCACAGTGTTCCTATATATTAATATATATTTATATATATAACATATATATAACATTTGACATTTATCAAAGGTTCTACAAAGGTAGTTCGTTAGTGCTACGGATAAAACCATAAATTTTCCATTTTATCAAGCTATACTAAAAGTTAAAAACACTACGGTTAACAAAGATTGATGAATAGTTACTTGTTGAAAGCATAAATAGGATATTACGTACTAGAAGTACAGCGTTTGAAGTTTATAAAAAGCATTATTATTTGTTTGCATATACGAAGGGTATCTAATGCATCTTCGGTTGAATGTGTATAGGTTTTGTCTTCAGTTTAGCATTTGTAATTTTTGCAGGATACTGTATGCCAATTATAATTTTGAGTTTCCTAAAATAAGATATGTTTAATACATTTAAAATATAAATCAACATAAAAATTTTGAAATGTCAAATAAAATGTAAATAAAAACAAACATGTTCTAAAATAGTAATTAGGTAGATTTAAGTTAAGTTAGTTGAATGCATCCCTTATATTATATTAGTTAGTAGGCTAGAAATAAGTTTGTTTTTTGTGGTTGTCTAGGTGATAATTGTTTAAAAATTAATGAATTAATTATAAAATTTTTGAAAGAGTTTACACATAAATTTTTGTACTTTGATAAAATTGTTTTGCTAAGAGCTTGTACTGAGAATTTTGAAAAATTTAAATATACATGTTAAAGTGCATGCATTTCATTTAATCTATTAAAAGGAAAGTGAAAGTGAAACGACGAAAATTAATTTGTTAAAGAAAAAAGGAATTCAAATATACCACCATAGGGGCATCCTTTGTTGTGGTTCAGGAGTTGCAGCTGATCAGTTAATTGGTGACGTATAAGGTGTTCGTAGTTGTAGAGAAATAAAACAATTAGTGGTTGAAGTAGTTCCATAAGAGTACCTAAAACTAGAGGAAAAACATTATTGTATTTTATACTAAGACATATTATTTAATAGGTAATCACTGAAAGCGCTTGAGGCAACTTTGTGTATCCTGTTCCAATCCTGTACAACCAGACACATTCAACGGAGTTACAGGTATAAAAGTTAATATTATCTACTCTTCATATTAAGTAATTTTGAATAAATTAAATTTCAAACGTTAACTAGAATAAATAATTGCAGAACAGATTTATCAATCTTTGTTTAATCGGTATACGTAAGCACGACTTAGAGGTTAAGTTTGATTTTGATCGTATACGCTTTAGGTGCTTGTGTTTCAATACCTGTAAGGGGACAAAGAACCTACTTCTCCTTACAGAGTTAAAATACTAGATACAGTTTCCCTGAGAAAGAGTTTCAAAAAGCCGTGGCATAATTGAATTGAGAGAGTTTTATTTTAATCAATTACAGACTAACACCATATTACAGGTTGCACCTATTATTTTACTCGTATATTTAAGCATCATTACATATAAAATATCAACATACATAACATAATATTGGCGACCAACAAACGTGGGGCAAGTTAAAGAGTAATAGGTTGCAGTAGGACAAAAAGCAGGTGGGGCTCGATAAGCAGTGTTGTAAGCGTGGTGTTTTGAGAGAGAGAATTAGCGTATTTGCAGGTTTGGAGCATTGGTATTTTGGTGGGGCAAGTAAAAGGTCATTGTAAAAAGGCAACATTATTTAGAACATGTCAGACGAGAAAGGGATCACCAGGTCAGGAAAGGTTTATGGTGTCGAGACGGTTATGAGAGGGCAACGGGTGATGGAGACTTTAGCGGCAGGAGATGCAGAGGAGGAAAGGAGAGAATATGTGGAGCCGGAGGTGGTTGTAATTCAGCCGGACGTGGAAAGACAGGTTGAAGGAGTCAGAGAAACAGCGAACGAGGGGGATATGCTAGGTATTATGCAGTTTTTGAGAGAATTTCGGAACTCACAGGAGGAAAAATTTGAAAATTCACAAGCGGAAAGTAGGAGAAATTTTGAGGAAGGTAGGAAAAATTTTGAGGAAGTGAGGGAAAGATTTGAGAAATTGGAAGAGAAAAATGAGAATTCACGAGTGGAAGTGAGAGAAAGATTTGAAATGATTGAGATGAAATTCGGAGGGATAAATGCGCTAATACAGAGTAGTTTGGGTTCACTGAGAGATGAAGTAAGTGTTACGTCGTCATCGAACAATTCGGTATTTTGTGACAATAAATACTTTGTGCGTGCATCCTACAGTTTGAGTGAAACATTTTATATACCGGCAATAACAGTGCATAAAGTGACAGTCGTACTCGAGCCTTTAGAGAAGCAAGTCGCCTTTGAACCCTTGAAAAGGACGGTTGTGTTAGAGCTTTCAAAGCGAGACCGACACCCGGTCGAGCGTGTTACTGGTTCTCCGTAAAAGCTTTTGTGCGTGAAAGTGTCTATTGCCCCCAGCGGCGCAGGACAAAGCTTTGTGCGTGAAAGTGTCTATTGCCCCCAGCGGCGCAAGACTTAAGGTATTTATACCCTTCCTTAATTAGTTGGTAGTTGTCTTTTTGTTATTACATAACCGCTCCACCATCATCGTTATTGCTATAAAAGCAATTGGTCCTTCATTGTAATTTGCATATTTATATTTATACACACATTTATATCAACCTCCTTAATCCACCATCAATCATTGGCCCTATAAGTCGATCCGGATTCATTAGTCCTGTGGTTACACATGTCCTAAATTAAATATTATTGTGCATTTCAGCGAGCTTTTAATTAAGTAAATATTTTAGCTTTTTAAAGTTGTGTTCAAACTCCATATTTAGCGAGTTAAAATGTGTAAATATTATTTATACTGTCTTTAGATTAAATTAAGCGATTTCGCCGTAATTAAAACCAGCAAGCGTTTTAATTACAAACAAATCCTTAACATAAAATTTGTTAGTTTTCAGTTTAAATTTATCTTAGCGGTATATAAAGCATAAAGCAACCTGAAAACTATAAATCGCTTTATACTTCTTAAACGAGAAACGAAAGGGTTTGCTTTGTATTTAAAAGCTATTGTACGTTTTTAGTATCAATACAAACCTTTTCAGGCGGTTTACGGTAAAATATTGAACATCTGCAGAGGAATAAGGTTGTAAAGTTGCATCTTTCGGCAAATATGTTAAGCCACATGTTTTAAACGTTTCTGTGAGCTTTTGATGGTAAGCCGCTCGGGTTGTTAAGCGGTACATCTTATATTCACGCTTTTGTTTGACGAACCGTTAGTCATAAAACGTGATTTATTGGTTATACCCTATTTTACATTTTTCGTGCTTTGAACAACTTATAATATTTTAATATTTCTCAGTGCACATTTAGCTTTACCATTTTACAACAGTTTATTGTAGTCCTTTCAGAATCTTTGAGAATGGCTCCAAAGAAAGCACATGTGGTAGAACTCCAATTGCTGAAAACACGTATTATAGAAATGTTTGAGCTTTCTATACAAAGTGACCCAACTTTAAAGGCATTGTTCCTTATTCAAACAAGGGGAATACATGACCTTTATACAAATTTTAGCAAAATTTTAATTGCGGTTTTGGCCTCCTGTGACGAGGCAGAATCATTAACTTACAACGCTGTACGGAAGGAAGTAGACTCCGCTTATTACTGCATACTGCTGCATCTCGAAACGATGCAAGAAACGCGGGCACAAATCACCGAAAATGCTCCAAGCAGCACGGGATCAAAATTGGTACCGTTAAAGCTCACACCCTTTTCTTCAACCGCACCTGTTTCTTATTCGACGACTGTCCATACTTCGCACACATCAGTGCCTAAGAAATCCTCAGCGTTTCAATTTAAACCAAAGGTTTCTTCTAACGTAGTTTCACTGGATACACCAAGTAGCTCCAGTGACTCAAAGAATTCATTTTCGCACCATTGTCCTTCCTGCAAAGGCAATCACTTAATTTACAGATGTCAATCGTTTCTAAGGAAAACTCCGACAGAACGTTTCGACATTGTCAAACGCTTACGCCTTTGTTTAAATTGCTTACGAACAGACCATGCGTCCATGCAATGCAAATCTTATAATTCCTGTCGAACTTGCGCCAAGCCGCATCATACCTTGCTACATTTTGAATCGCAACCTGCTTCTAGCCGTTCAGCTGAACCGATCGCTACACCTATGCATAAAATGCCAATAGGACGCAGTCAGCCTCTCCTATTCCGGCAAATGTTTTGTCTTCACAGACGAATTCAAATCTTGGGGTTACTGTCTTACTCTCCACTGCTGTTGTGGAAGTTCAAGATCGTTCTGGTAGATACAAACCGATCAGGGTACTCTTAGATCCTGGTTCCCAAGCTAGCTTTATTCGAGACGATTGCGTGAGCAAACTTTGGCTTCCACGCATACGTTCTCAAGTTCCGATTTATGGACTTGGGCAGACAACTTCAGCAGTCAATAGGGTGCCGTCAGCTGCACCATTCGCTCTATGTTAGACTCTGAAAATCTCTAGAAGTCACAACTTTTGTGCTTTCGTCAATATCTGGCAAATTACCTAGCGTTGAAGTTCCTAATAATTGGGAACACTTATGCGGCCTGCACTTTGCAGACCCGACCTGGAACTCCCAGGAACCATTGACATGCTCCTCGGAGCAGATGTTTATCCGTTCATCATCAATGGCGGTGTGATACATGGCAAATTTCTTCAGCCTGCCGCCATAAATACAATTTTTGGTTGGACTATTCTCGGTCCCACAAAAGCTTGCAGTCTGATACTGTCCAAGCATTTTTACGTCTGTAGAAGATCCTATCGACCAGACCCTAAGGCGGTTTTGGGAGATAGAAGAGTTGCCATCCAAGCCTTATACTTCTCCAGAAGACGAAAAGGCAGATTTGATTTTTGAAAACACGTTTTCTCGTGACCCTAGCGGTCGTTTTTATTGTTGCGTTACCGTTCAACGATACTTTGCCCGTTTTTGATAATTGCTTTGACATGGCAAAAAAAAGACTATTTTCGTTGGAGCGCAAATTACATGCTCAACCGGAGCTACGCGCCCAATACAACAATTTCATGCAGGACTATCTTGATGCGGGTCATATGGCATTACTCGATTCTCCGCCCGTTGGGAACGATAATTATTTTTTACCCCATCACCCTGTGTTTAAAGAAGAAGGTCATACTTCTAAAATTCGTGTGGTCTTTGACGCCTCTGCAAAGGCTAAAAACAACGTGTCACTTAATGACACTCAATTGGCTGGACCTAGTCTCCAAAACGACATTTCGTCAATCTTACTGAAATTTCGTACTCATCGTTTCGTTTTTACTTGTGATGTTCGCCAAATGTATCGACAAATTTTGGTTACCGAAGAACATCGAAAGTTTCAATTAATTGTTTGGCGGTTCTCCGCAGAAGAACCCATCCAGACATATCAGCTTAATACAGTGACCTATGGTATTAAGTCATCGCCTTATCTAGCATTAAAACTCTTCAGCAATTAGCCATTGACGAAGGCAAAGGTTTCCGTTAGCCGCTGACGCTATACGGTCAAATCTATATATTGATGATTTCGTCGCCGGTGGAGATTCTATACAATCGGCCCGCGAAATTAAAGATCAACTTATTCGACTTTTACATTTGGCTGGTTTTGAACTTCGAAAATGGAGTTCTAATTCAGTTTCTATTTTGGAAGGCATTCCGTCAGATTTTGCCAATATACTTCTCTCGATTTCGATTCGGACGAATCAATAAAAATATTAGGTCTTCAATGGTCACCTACAGAAGATATTTTCTCGTTTCGGGTTAAACCATTAAACCAAATATGTACAAAGCGCAACATACTTTCACAAGTTGCCAGAATATATGATCCATTAGGATTTTTAGCCCCACTAACACTTTTTGCAAAACGCCTAATCCAGCATCTGTGGATGTTAGGTTTAAATTGGGATGACATCCCACCAGCAGA
Organism: Platerodrilus igneus; assembly: GCA_036346225.1. Lineage (NCBI taxonomy): Eukaryota > Metazoa > Arthropoda > Insecta > Coleoptera > Lycidae > Platerodrilus > Platerodrilus igneus. The sequence continues at coordinate 2,950,049 of JARFIW010000958.1, forward strand.
CATTTCGTCTCAATGGCAGCAATACCAAGAAGAGTTGCCGTTATTATCGTCATTAAAGTTACCACGTTGTTTACCCCCTTCGGATCCTTTTACTTGTCATTTGCATGGGTTTTGCGATGCTAGCGAGGTAGGGTATGCAGCGGTAGTGTATTTTCAGTTTATAAATCAAACTACCGGAGAAATAACTGTACAATTTGTAACCGCTAAAACAAAAGTAGCTCCAATTAAGCGCATTTCAATTCCACGTTTGGAATTATGTGCCGCCGTTTTATTAACCGATTTACTTTCTTTTACCATTCGTTCTTATCAAGGCTTGATTGACATTTCCGATGTTTCAGCGTGGAGTGATTCTACGGTCGCTCTCACTTGGATACGTTCTCCACCTTTTCGTTGGAAAACTTTTGTGGCAAACCGTGTTAGCCACATTCAAGAAATCATTGCACCTAGCCGATGGTTTTATATTAAATCTTCGCATAATCCGGCTGATCCTGCATCTCGGGGATTAATGCCAAGCGCGGTTATCTCATGTTCGCTATGGTGGGCGGGGCCTGAATGGCTTCACTACCCTAGTGACTCGTGGCCGCCTCAACCAACATTGTCAACCTCAATTGCTGAGGTAACTACGGAAAAGAAGATCCTAACATTTGTCGCTCAAACAGATCCAAACGTCATTGACATTTTACTAAGCCGCTTTTCATCGTTATATAAAATCCAAGGCATCGTGGCTTACATTTATAGATTTTCTAAACTCATGGCTCAACGTCATACGGGTCCCTTAACAGACATTGAACTACACAATGCTCTCATGATTATCGTTCGGCATGTACAAAATGTTACATTTTCAAAGGAAATAGCTTCGATCAAGGCAAACCGTAAGTTACCTAAAAGCTTGCGAAAACTTTCTCCATTTGTTGATCCACAAAACATCTTAAGAGTAGGTGGGCGCTTGACACATTCTTCGCTTTCCTATTCCGAAAAGTTTCCTGCGTTATTGCCTCAGCGGCACCGATTAACCGAACTTATCATTCTGTCAACTCATGAAAGGTATTGCCATCCCGGTGTTAATACCACAGCGTATCTTATCCAACAGAATTTCTGGATCCTTTCTATTAAACATTCAATCAGAAATTATTTATCATCATGTCATGGATGTTTTCGTACCAAACCGGTCCTGGTAACTCCTCCTATGGGAGACCTACCGGCAGCACGTATTACCCAGATCAAAACTGCACATGGCACATTAAAACGACCTTTGGTCAAACTAGCGCCGCTACCGGTATTTTAATTTTATTTTTATGTTTAGATGTATATACACATTTTTTACATGTATAGTAGTATATTATTTTTACATATTTGCTTATTTACATATATATATTTTATTTTTGCATAGTTGGTAATATCGCTCGCTGTAGTGCACCACCCTATCTTTCGTTACCTCCTTTCCTAGCAAGGTCAAATCCCATGTGATTTCCTTCACCCAACCTACTTCCCTCCTTTTCAAAATTCTATGAATTTGGTGGGCGGTATGTTACGTCGTCATCGAACAATTCGGTATTTTGTGACAATAAATACTTTGTGCGTGCATCCTACAGTTTGAGTGAAACATTTTATATACCGGCAATAACAGTGCATAAAGTGACAGTCGTACTCGAGCCTTTAGAGAAGCAAGTCGCCTTCGAACCCTTGAAAAGGACGGTTGTGTTAGAGCTTTCAAAGCGAGACCGACACCCGGTCGAGCGTGTTACTGGTTCTCCGTAAAAGCTTTTGTGCGTGAAAGTGTCTATTGCCCCCAGCGGCGCAGGACAAAGCTTTGTGCGTGAAAGTGTCTATTGCCCCCAGCGGCGCAAGACTTAAGGTATTTATACCCTTCCTTAATTAGTTGGTAGTTGTCTTTTTTTGTTATTACATAACCGCTCCACCATCATCGTTATTGCTATAAAAGCAATTGGTCCTTCATTGTAATTTGCATATTTATATTTATACACACATTTATATCAACCTCCTTAATCCACCATCAATCAGTAAGGATGGACGTGGAAGACAGGGTAAAGGTTGTCGAAGAAAATTTTGTAACAGGTCTATCGGAGCTAAGGGGTGAATTGGTAGGAGTCGATCTAAAACAAACTGAGAATCTTTAAAATTCTAAAAGGGAAGTGATGGAAATGATTCAGGATAAAATTAGAGATTCAGGGGAATTAAGGGCTGATGTAATTGGTTTTAAAGACAGGGTAGATGAGAAATTTGGGGTACTTGAAGGTAGTGTTAGGGTAATTAGGGAACAAGTAACAGGTTTAGAAGGGGGACGTTTAGGGACAATGGACCAGGTTTATTTCAAAAACGGACGAGAAATTTTACCGAAATTTGAGGGAAGACGTTACGAACAGCCGATGTTATACTTAGACAAGTTGGACGAGATAATGGAAGGTGAACCAGAGAGGGTGCGCATACAAATGATAGGGGCAAGTTTAAAGGGAAACGCTGAAAAATGGCACAGCATTATCAGGAAAAGTTACAATACATACGAGCAATTTAAGACTCTTTTCAAAGAACAATATTGGTGTAACGCGAAACAGACAGAAATTCGGACAAAATTGATAACAGGACAGTATTCGACTAGCATGGGGTCACGAGAGGACTACATCATTGACAATTACAATCAGGCGCAGCATTTGACTCCGAAATTTAGAGAAGAGGAGTTGATACAGTTTTTATCGAGACATATGGAAGCTGAAGTGGCTAGGGCGGTGGCCACTCAAAACATTAAAACACTGAAAGAATTTTTAGAAATCATGCGGAATTATGACATGGCCAGGGAATTTGAAAATAACAATAGATATTGGGAAGGTAGGAACACCGGGAGAAACCGGAATCAACAAGAAAATTTTAAAACATGGAACCGATATGACAATCCAAGACAGGAACAACGACACGGGGAGAGACACATGACACCTCAACACAATGGGAACAGAAACCAGGACCAGGGGGACAATTACCGTTTCAATAACTGGAACAGGAATCAAAATCAGGGAGATCAAGGGAGAACGAACAACTGGGGTCAACGGGTACATAGAGACGAAAATTTCAGGGGATCAAATAACTGGCATAGAAATGACTGGGGAGATGGGAGACAATTTAACCGGCGACATGATTTTCAACGTGGACAGCAGGACTATGGGGGTAGATACAACGACAACGAACAATTAAGATACAATAGGGAGAGAGATAAAAGTCCAGAGCAGCGTAATGTAGGGATCAGACATATGACAACATCAGGCAGGAACAGGGAATCCGAAAACTTGATTGAAATAGCACAGGTTCACGAGGAGCCATCGGGTTTAAAAAAAACTCCGATTATGTAAATAAGTTAGTTAATTTAGAGTTAGATATAGGTTTAAGTTTAGTGGATTTGGGTACGACTAGTAGCATAAGTTTTGTACATTCGTTATTAGAAGACAGGGGTGAAAGAAAAAGTAGTTTACCGTTTGTTAATTTAAAGTTAGGAAATTGTTTATATGTAGCATTAATTGATAGTGGGTCCGAGCTGTCGCTGGTAAAGAAGGAAATAGTAATCAAGCACGCTGAGTTATTAAAAGGGAGGATTTGCAATATAAAACGGATAAGTTTGTGGTCTGCGATGAAAAAGAAGATATCAGTAATCGACGAAATGATTTGTGTACCGATTTCAATAGGGGGAGAAAAGCTAGGATAAGCTGAGTTTTTAGTGGCAACGGGGTTATATTTAGATTTTATAATAGGGATAGATGTTATAGAAAGATTTGGGATGAAAATAGATGGCAAGGATAGAAGTATACAGATTTTAAATATTAGGAAGAATTGGGTGGTACCTAATGGTAGTTCGAATAAAGGAATGGATACTAATAGTGATGTTTATGATACAGGGATGATTAAGGAAAGTAATTTAGAAGGACAGGATGAGATAATGTTAGGTAATTTATTTGAGAAGGTATTTGACGAAGGACAGATAGGGATTATAGACGAGGGAATAAAGGGTAGATTATATGAGATATTTAATGAGCACGTAGGGTTATTTAATGGGGAACCAAGGGTAGCAACTAAGTATGTACACAAGTTAGAAGTAACAGAAGAAAATGGGTTTTACACGAAGGTATATCCGATTCCGTATAGTATGAGGGAGAGAGTTAAGATAAAAATCAGAGATATGTTGAAAAATAGAATAATAGAGCCAGCAAGAACTTCTTTTATTAATCCGATCGTTGTTGTACCCAAACCTAGTGATAAGTTAGATATAAGAATTTGTTTAGATGCCAGAAAATTAAATTTAATTACTAAAGCACAATATGAACAGCCACAATCGATGGATAATTTATTATACAAAATTAGTGGGAGAAAGGTTTTCAGCAAATTAGATCTGAAAAACTCTTTTTGGTTAATTCCTTTGCATGAAGACAGCCGAAAGTATACTGGTTTTAGCATCGAGGGAGAAATATTTCAATATAGAGTAGTTCCATTTGGTCTTGCTTCAAGTTCAGCTGCATTGGTCAGAGCCATGCAGAAGTTATTAAATGAGTTCGAGGAATTTTGCACGCACTATGTCGATGATATACTGATATTCTCCAGGAATAACGAGGAACACCTGGAACATGTAACAAAAATTATACGTAGGATAGATGAAGGAGGCTTACAGTTGAATGTAGAGAAATGTGAATTTTTCAAGCGTGAAGTTGCTTATTTGGGATTTGTAATTTGTGACGAGGGCATTACGATTTGTAAAAAAAGGTTGGACGAACTTAAAAATTTAGAACAACCAAAAAATTTAAGGGGCTTGCGAGGGTTTTTAGGAGTTCTCAACTACTATAAACGTTTTATACCACATTATTCAGAATTGTGCCTACCATTGGTGGAATTACTTAGAAAGAATGAGAGATGGAGGTGGACGGAGCAGCGAGAGAATGCATTTCAGGATTTGAAAAGGGGGTTTTATCAGGAATTATCGTTAAAATATCCAAATTTTGTTGATACGTTTATTTTACGAACAGATGCATCCAATCGTGCGATAGGCGCAGAATTAGTTCAGATACAAAAGGGGGTAGAAGTGCCAATATGCTTCATTTCCAGAGTACTGAAGGAATGTGAGACAAGGTATTCAACTGCAGAGAAGGAGATGTTAGCTATTGTGTACGCAGTGAAAAATTAAGGTTTTATTTGTTAGGAATAAGTTTCTGATAGAGTCAGATAATTCAGCTGTGACGTTTTGAAGAAGAAAGAATTTTTAAATAATCGTTTATATAGGTGGGCGTTAACACTACAAGAATATGACTTTGACATTAGGCACAAGCCAGGGAAGGAGAACGTGACTGCAGACTTTCTTAGTAGAAAGGACGACATAACTGGGGGTGAAAAAAAGGGATTTTTAGTAGCGTTACAGACGTTTAAAGACGAGGGTAGATGGACAAACCAGGAATTTATCAACATGCAACAACACGAGGACATTATGACCATTCGGACGAAATTAAACGAGCAAAATGGGGTTGAATATAAAGGGTTTAATCTGAGGAATAACTTTTTGGTAAAAAGCATTGGGGACGAAGACTTACTAGTATTATCGAAAGAGACAGCACTAAAAATGATCGTAGAAATTAACAGGACATACGGACACATTGGAATACGAAAGACCTTTTACTGTTTAGGAGACTTTTATACAAACAACGACATTTCTTTGATAAAGGACAGCATAAATAGTTGTAGAACATGCTTACTAAGCAAAGACAAGAACATGACGTTACAAAACACACACATGGTAATTAACACAGAAAGACCTTTGGACATCGTAGCAGTCGACTATGTAAGCAACTTAATACCAGGACATAACGGATACAGACATATTTTGGTGATGGTGGACATTTTTTCGAAGTACGTAAAATTATACCCAGGCAGAAACTGCAACACAAGACACGTTTTGACGAGCATAAGAAAGTACACTGAACAGACAGGGGTGATGAAAAGATATTGATGGACAACGCCACTTATTTTAATAATAAAAGGGTGATTGATAAATTAAGGGGAGAAAGTATAAAAGTTGGGTTTTGTAGTATACGACATCCATAAGCAAATCCATGTGAACGCTACATTAGGGAAGTCATCAAGTATTTAAGGATATCGGTTGAGGGACAGCATAATAGTTGGGTTCGAAATTTACCAAGGATCGAAAACTATTTGAATTTTGTACCGAGTTCAGTGACGAAGGTTTGTCCAGTGACGTTAATGAAAGGGGTGTTACCAGCCAGGCCATGGCGAGATCAGAACGAGGTGGAGGACATTGACAGTTTATTAGAACAGGCCAGAGCTAGGGCAGAGACTAGACAACGTAGGGAGGTCGAGAAACGATGCAAACGAATAAAGAAACAGACAAAATTTCAGATTGGGGATTTAGTAATCGTTAAGAGGTTGAGAGTTTCGAATTGGGGTAGAAATATTTGTGCAAAATTATTATTTCCATATGAAGGACCTTATCAAATAAGGAAAATTTTCGCTAATGGTAATACGTTTGAACTTGAGAATGAAAGGGGTGAATGTCGGGGACGATTTCACTTGGAACATTTATACCCATTCATACAATAAATACACATACACATTTTATATCACAAAGTGTTAGTAAATTACAGGCATTAGTAATCAAGTCTACACATTTCTACAAAAGTTAAATTTAGTGTTAGTATTCATATTAAAATTTGATATGGTTGAACTACAGTTAGTAAATTTTAAAACGTAAGGTTAGCAGTGGTTTAATAAAATAAAAATAAGCTTATTACAATCGTTGACACTGTTTAGAGGAAAGAGAATCTTATATTTATTTTATCAAACCAGGTGGGGCTTCTATAACATTTGACATTTATCAAAGGTTTTACAAAGGTAGTTCGTTAGTGCTACGGATAAAACCATAAATTTTCCATTTTATCAAGCTATACTAAAAGTTAAAAACACTACGGTTAACAAAGATTGATGAATAGTTACTTGTTGAAAGCATAAATAGGATATTACGTACTAGAAGTACAGCGTTTGAAGTTTATAAAAAGCATTATTATTTGTTTGCATATACGAAGGGTATCTAATGCATCTTCGGTTGAATGTGTATAGGTTTTGTCTTCAGTTTAGCATTTGTAATTTTTTGCAGGATACTGTATGCCAATTATAATTTTGAGTTTCCTAAAATAAGATATGTTTAATACATTTAAAATATAAATCAACATAAAAATTTTGAAATGTCAAATAAAATGTAAATAAAAACAAACATGTTCTAAAATAGTAATTAGGTAGATTTAAGTTAAGTTAGTTGAATGCATCCCTTATATTATATTAGTTAGTAGGCTAGAAATAAGTTTGTTTTTTGTGGTTGTCTAGATGATAATTGTTTAAAAATTAATGAATTAATTATAAAATTTTTGAAAGAGTTTACACATAAATTTTTGTACTTTGATAAAATTGTTTTGTTAAGAGCTTGTACTGAGAATTTTGAAAAATTTAAATATACATGTTAAAGTGCATGCATTTCATTTAATCTATTAAAAGGAAAGTGAAAGTTAAACGACGAAAATTAATTTGTTAAAGAAAAAAGGAATTCAAATATACCACCATAGGGGCATCCTTTGTTGTGGTTCAGGAGTTGCAGCTGATCAGTTAATTGGTGACGTATAAGGTGTTCGTAGTTGTAGAGAAATAAAACAATTAGTGGTTGAAGTAGTTCCATAAGAGAACCTAAAACTAGAGGAAAAACATATTTGTATTTCATACTAAACCATATATATTTAGGTACTCACTGAAAGCGGTTGAGGCAACTTTGTGTATCCTGTTCCAATCCTGTACAACCAGACACATTCAACGGAGTTACAGGTATAAAAGTTAATATTATCTACTCTTCATATTAAGTAATTTTGAATAAATTAAATTTCAAACGTTAACTAGAATAAATAATTGCAGAACAGATTTATCAATCTTTGTTTAATCGGTATACGTAAGCACGACTTAGAGGTTAAGTTTGATTTTGATCGTATACGCTTTAGGTGCTTGTGTTTCAATACCTGTAAGGGGACAAAGAACCTACTTCTCCTTACAGAGTTAAAATACTAGATACAGTTTCCCTGAGAAAGAGTTTCAAAAGCCGTGGCATAATTGAATTGAGAGAGTTTTATTTTAATCAATTACAGACTAACACCATATTACAGGTTGCACCTATTATTTTACTCGTATATTTAAGCATCATTACATATAAAATATCAACATACATAACAATATATATATATATATATATATATATATATATATATATATATTATAACAAATGAAAATGGAGGGTTATATAAGATAAAACACATTAGACCAAAGATTGAAACAGCTTACTGTAGTTTGGGGATGCAGGGTTAGGTATGAAAAAACAGTAGTGATGGTGATAATTATATAAAACAAAAAAGACCTATGTGTATATTGTAAAGAGACATGGTGTACATATTTTGTAAATAAGTACCCTATATAAGGGAAAATAAAATTAAAAGGTGTAGGTTAGAAATATAGCATTACATAGTTGTAAAAGGATATTTTAGTTAAAGAGGTATAACTCAGCAAACAATTATAATGTCTAATCGAATTTAAAAGCTTGATGTGTAGTAGAGGACAAAGGGAAATGTATTAAGTGTGATTATGCAAATACATACAGATATATATACATACATACATATAGAAAAACATTTAAACATTTAGAACTTTAAAGACAGTGCAAGTAAGTGATTTTAAAATCAAAGCTTTATCATCTACAATCTAACAGTGGAGTTTGATGGTATTTTGCTTATGATATAATATAAACTAGTTATTTTGTAAAATATAGAGTCTTGTGTTTTTATTTAGTTTAAATAGTAATTTAAGCATTGCTCGTGTCAGGAATATAAAGATTTCAATTGTATTGTTAACATGAGTGAACAGAAGATGCTGAGTACAAGGTCTGGCAGGCTATATGGAATAGAGAAGGATAGTTCCAAAGCAAAAGAAGGAACAGCTACAGGTGACAACAAAAATGTTCGTTTTGAAGATTGTACAGATGATTGTAAAGTAATTCCTGAAAAGGAGTGATGACATACATATGTGGAAGCAAATGTGGTGGTTGTGTAACCACAGCACAGACAGTTGACTACAGATGCAGCTAATAAAATTAATGATGATGTGGAAACGATATTAAATTTTTTGAGAGGAATGAATGAAAAACAGAAGGATCGCGGAACCAAGATGCAAAAAATGCAAGATAGAGTAAAAAACGCCACGAGGGATGTTCGGAATGAAATGCAAGAAAAGATTGAAAATCTTAAAAAAGTGTTTGAGAAAAATTTTAAGGAGTTAAGACAATAAATTGGTCAAGAAGTGGACCGTAAAATAAGCTTGTGTTGTGATTTACTCACAGACGAAATAACCGTAGTGAGATAAGAGGTTTAGGAAGTTGATGCTAAACATGACCAGGGTCACAAAAAATTGTCGGATGCTGTAAAGGAAAACAAAGAAGAAATGGTAATGCTTAGAAAGGAAGTTGTTGATAAAATGGCAAATAAAAAGGAAGAAAATCGGGTCTTGAATGAAATAATGGCAAAATTTGGGGAGGAGATCTATAGAAACGCAGCTCTTATAGAAAATTCAGAAGGACAAGTCCGCGACAAGATGGTGGAATTGGAACAAGATCGAGGATGTGGATGTGTTGGAGAAAACAATTTTAAATGTAGTAGAGATATTATTCCTAAATTTGAAGGGGAAAGCGGGAGCAGCCCATGACATTTTTGGACAGGCTTGAAGAATTGGTAAAAAACGAAAAAGAACAGTGTAAAATACAAATTGTGAATGTAGCATTATTTGGAATTGCAGAAAAATGGCACAATATTGTTAAAAAAAATACAAGTCATATAAAGGGTTCTGAAAATTATTCACAGACCAATATTGGGGAAGCGTACAACAAATGTCTGCACGGATAAACCTTATTTCAGGCTGCTATACACGTTGCAATGGCACTAGAGAAGAATACATCATAGAAAAATATAATCGGGCGCGACACTTAACGCCTAAGATGGATGAACAGGATATTGTTCAGCTGTTGACTAGGCATATGGATAATGAGGTTAATTGTACGGTGGCCATTCAAAACGTAAACATTCTTAAAAACCTTTTAGAAATTATTAAAAACTATGACATCGCACGATCATTAGAGAAGGATCCGGAGGGAATAAGAGATGCTAAAAATAACGTCGGGAGAAGAAGATTTGAAAAGCAAAATAGAATACTACATGATCAGGAGCAATTTGTCGATAGAGAAAAGCCATGGCGGTCTGAAACGAGTAATTTTAGACCTTCAATGTCATATAACCGGTATGGAAAAGATTTTGAAAGAGGGTACCAGACAAAACGTTATGGTCAATGGAAAAGGAATTTCGATAAGGGAAATCAAGGATAACAACGTTTTAATAATAATGGAACACAGCATGGAAATGTATGTAGTGCAGCAAACTGTAGGGGTTCTGGACAAGGGAGAATTGATGCGGCAGGCCGGAATGTTCGAGTGCAACACGTTACAGCTAGAAATATAGATCTAGAAACGGAAGATAAGATTGAGAGCGTTGAGGTACATCAGGACGCCTCAAGAGAAAAAAAAACGCCAATTTTGTGAATGCAGGAAGAATTGTTGTAAATATGTTAGTTAATAATTATAGTTCTGTTGATGTATTATTAGAAAAAAAAATTTATAAATAAAGGAAGACTGTCTTTTATTAATTTAAAATTAGGTGGGTATGTATATCTGGCACTTGTGGACTGTGGATCACGGGTTTCATTAATAAAAAACGAGGTGGTTCTTAAGCATAAAGAGGAATTAACGGGTCGTATTTATAATGTTAAGAAGGTGAGTTTATGGTCGGCAATGAGCAGAAAGATAGCTTCAATAGGATAAATGCTGTGCGTCAAGTCTATGTGGGAGAAGAACGAATAGGAAAAGCTGAGTTTTTGATTGTGGATGATTTGCATCTGAATTTTATTATCGGATTGGATTTCATTGAAAGGTTTGGTGTTTTAACAAATGGGTTTAATAAAAGTGTGGAATTGCAGTGGTTTAAGGAAGATAAGTTGATATTAAAAGTAGATTTAAAGAAGGAAGATAAGATATTAAAAAAATATAAGGAGAAATTGGTGGTCCAGAATTCGACGACAGAAGTGAATGATTTAATTGATGATGTTGATGTAAGTGTCAATATTAATAAAGAGACTGTGCAGGAAAGTATGATTATGATTTGTAGCTTATTTGAGAATGTGTACAAGGATGAGCAGATTGGAAGTAGGGATCCGGAATTAAAAAGAAAATTAGGTGAAATATTTGACAAACATGTGGGGTATTTAATGAAGAAGTAAAATTTGCAACACAATATACCTATAAATTGGAGGTCACTGATGAGACAGGGTTCTTTACGAAGGTATACCCAATCCCATATTGTTATAGAAAGAGAGCTAAGGAGCAGATAGAGAATACGCTTAAGAACAGGGTTATTGAGCTAGCGCGAACAGCGTTTATTAACCCTGTGGTAGTGGTGCCTAAGGGAAATAAAAAAGAGATCAGGTTGTGTTTAGATGCAAGGCGGTTAAATATGATCACAAGGCCTCAATGTGAGCAATCCCAAGCTCTTGATAATTTATTGTACAAAGTTAGCGAAATAAGAATATTTAGTAAAATAGATCTAAAAAAGTCGTTTTGGTTAATTCCTTTGCATGAGAAGAGTAGAAAATACACGCGTTTCAGCATTGAAGGGGAGATATATAGATACAAAGTTGTCCCTTTCGGTCTGTCCAGCAGTGCAGCTGCACTTGTAAGTGCGATGCAGAAGTTACTTAATCCCTTAGAAGAATACTGCACACACTAGGTAAATGATGTGCTGATCTTTTCGAGGAATGAATAAGAACACGCAGAGCAGTTGAGAAAAATAATAGAAAAACTAGATGAAGAAGGCTTAAAATTAAATGTAAAAAAACGTGAGTTTTCCAAGAGTAGGTTGGCATATCTAGGATACGTTATTAGTGATGGCGGAATCAGTATATATACGGAAAGATTGAAATAATTAAAAAATTTGGTGCAGTCGAAAAACTTGAAGACGTTAAGAGGGTTTTTAGGAATATTAAATCATTATAAACGGTTTATTCCGAAGTATTTAGAGTTATGCGTTCTTTTGGTAGAGTTGTTGCGTAAGGTAAAATTTTGTTTTTACTTTAAAATTCAGTGGGGCTTTTATAACAAATAAAAAAAGGGAGGGTTATATAGGATAAAGCAGATTAGACCATAGATTGAAACAGCTCACTGTAGTTTGGGGATGTATAGTAAGGTATGAATGAGACAGTAGTGATGGTAATAATTATATTAAAACAAAAAGACCAATGTGTATATTGTAAAGAGACATGGTGTATATATTTTGTAAAAAAGGACCCTATATAAAGGAAAATAAAATTAAAAAGTGTAGGTTAGGAATATAGCATTACATAGTTGTAAAAGGATATTTTAGTTAAAGCGATATAACTCAGCAAACAATTATAATGTCCAATCGAATTTAAAAGCTTGTTGTGTAGTAGAGGACGAAGGGAAATGTATTCAAAAAGTGTGATTATGTAAAAGTCGTATAATTTAGTACATTAGAAAAGCTGGACATATAATATTGAAATAAGACAATCATTTGAAAATTTATTATATTAAAGTTTGATATTTTTAGTTATGACAGTTTTTTGAAAAAAATGGTAATAAAAATTTATTAGATATTGGGAATTGTAACTAAGTTTAACCAAAGCTGTAAAAGTGGTATTAATATGTATATAGAAAACTTTGAATTTAATATATGGAACTCATTGATGTAACTAAAAATATGTGCAAAAGAATTGAATGTTTAAATTTTGAATTTTGAATAAATACTTAACAGGATTTTCATCAGAAAAGAGAAGGTTGAAGATGGACAGTATTCCATTCCAAGCCCAATACCAATAAAGCAACGAGACACAACAGGAGCCCCGTCAAGGAACGTAATTTATACATTTTATATATTTGATAGTTGTAAAAAGTGTGTGAAAGTATCGCTTGAGTGAGTGAATCCAGAATAGCATGTATTGTGACTATACAATTTTTGGTGGTTGCATTTAAAATTATGACGTAAAGTGATCTTAATTATTTTGGTTGACATTACGTTTGACAGACTATTTTCTAAAATTGTTAAAAAATTCAAAATAATCATACACCTAAAATTGCAGGGTGAATAATAAACAAAATTAAAAAAATTGATCGCATTCAGACAATACTCAAGCAGTGCTGAACTGGACGCCATCACCGAAGAAAATAGAGTAAAAATATTTTGAAAGAATGTTGCTAAATATTAGATTCTAGTGTCATATTCAACGATCCAAAAGTGTATGATGTTAGTTTTATAACACATTTGTTGATTGATAAATTAATTCATGCATAAGAGGTTTATATAGAAAATTAAAAATTCAAAATCTACAGATTGTAGATTTGAACCCACCCTGAAGTAGTCTTTTGTTAACTGATTGAACTAGTTTGTAGAACTGGTGAACATTGATTAAAGGGCGCTGACGTGTGATGTCAACAACCGCTGTACATTTCATTTAGACTGTGTGAGGGAGCGGTTTGTTGCATTATATATATATATATATATATATATGTGTGTGTGTGTGTGTGTGTGTGTGTGTGTGGGTGGGTGTGTACGTGCGTGCGTATGTGCTTGCGTGCGTGTGTGCTTGCGTACGTGCTTGCGTGCGTGCGTACGTGCTTGCATGCAAGCGTTTCTATTTGCGTGCGTTCGTGCACACTTGTGTGGGTGTGTGTGGTGTACGTCCGTACGTGCATGTGTGAATGGTGCGTGTGTGAATGGGTGCGTGCTTGCGTGCGGCGTCGCTGTGTACGTGAGTGCGGTTGCTCGTGCGTGTGTAATTTACCAAACACCTCTGTAAACGCATTTGAATGTAGAATTTTCTGAAAGTATTTGTTAATAATTAGACTTATACCGAATTGAAAAAAACTCGTAACGTAGGTTATCTTCGTAATAATACAAAAAATTGTATCGCTTATATTCACATATGGAAAAATTCGTTTTATGCACCTAGCATCAGTAAGGCAGAACTAAATTTTATATAAGTAGCAGGTTTCCTTTTTAGTGTCATATTTAAAACGTACTCTTGCACGTAGCAATGATATTCCGTTTCTGTTTAAATCTGAATCAACATATAGATAGACTATTAAGGTCGTCCCGACAACCAACTTACAATGCTTGGCACGGCTTGTATTTTATGCATTTAAGTATACTTATATTTGTTTAGAACGTAAAGATTGCTACCAATCTGTTCACTGATAATAATTTTAACTTTCATAATAATGAAAGTAGGTCGCAGTTATTTCATTTTATATTAAATATATTGCCCCCCACTTTCTCCGCCAGCTCAAATTAATTTTAGTTTTCCACAGATGACCCAGCGATCACAAAAACTCCTGAGATTGGTTGAAATCTCTTTTTGAGAGCCGTTGTAATAAATTTTTTAACTATTGTTAGAGATATGGTTTCTATTATGTGCACAAAGCTTTCTAGCTGACACTGTTTGGTTTTGATACTGCAGAAAATATTATCAGTGTAAAAGAAGTTTCCACAGATATTCGGGCCATACTGACAGGGCAGTGCCATGCGTTTGGACAATATACAAACCTTAATATTAAAAAATTGTTTTATGAAAAACGCCTCTTGAGAAAATATTGATAGGAAATGATTTCCTTACACAATTCTCCAATACTCCGGGTTGCATAGGAATTGTTACGTGGTGTCAAAGGAAGCAAGCCTCTATTTTTCAGAGCTTTAAATCACAAAGATATGAATAAAGTAAATCCATTTTAGCGAAATTTGCAAGAACAAGTATGATATATATTAAACTCGGATTGTGTAATTACATATAACATTGCACATTTATATCCATGCACAATAAACTAAACATTTAATAACCATCACTCGTCGGTAAAGAATTAAGCGGTTTTCATAATATCAGTTCTATTGAGCCTGATACTTTAAGTTTAAAGACAATTTAATTCCAAAGATTGCCTCGTTATGTCGTTAAGCAGCAGATATTTACATAATCCTAAGGCGGCCCGCATACAAAGCTTACTTAATTGACGTCAGATGTAATACAAATCCTTCAGCTTATGAATCCTGCAAAGGTCAAAATGCAGTGCCTTCTAGTATATATTAACCAAATAATTTCGTGTTGTAAAATAAAAATCATGACAATGCTCAATGCGTTTGTCGTGCCGAAAAATAAGTTTCAAAGCTCGAGTTTATTGCCATAATTCTAAATCTTTTCAAAATAATATCATTTTTACAATTATGTGTTTCCGCTGAAATAATTGGAATATAGATTTTTACAATATGTATAGCAAAAGCAGTAATTATAAAAGCAACACAAAGCAAAGTTCCTTTTGAAAATTGTATTCAGCTGAGTTAATTGGAATGGCAATTGCATTAGTAAAGATGCTAATCTAAATATAACAAATCGCATTAAATACGGTACGATTTGCTATTGTAATTTTGACATCGCTGGTCCGCCGCAAACGATTCACCATCAGAGACTGCCCCCACTGTTTCTTTGTAGGCAAATTAACACTTTCAGGCAGTTATTTTTAAATGATAATTTTTTTACCAATTTACAATTGTTCACTAATAATAACCTTAATGCTTGCGTGTCTACTTAAGGGATTGTTAATTTTGTATTATTGTTCAGACTATAAAGTTACTCAATAAGTAATATTTTAAGCCCCTGATAATGGTTATCTCGGTCTTATTACTTCATCTGTGAATTAACAACGCAAATAACAATAATAATAATAAAATTATCAACACAAATCAAATCAAATCAATATGCTCCTTACTTCCTAGTTACAGATTTCACCTCAAGCAGACTGAAGTCGCTTGTAAGGCGAGTTAAGGTTCGTGGCTTCGAGCGGTCCTTTTTAAAAAGACTTCTTTGAACTTTAACAAATTTATTTTTAATTATACAGAAATGAATTGGAATTTTAACAAACTTGAATAATTAGTCTAAGTCAAAATACATTAATTAATTGTACAGTGAGTTATCTACGAACTGCAAGGTAAAAGCTGAACGTTTGATGAACTGACTAGGAGTGGAGCTCCCGGTCCTTATATAACTTTCTCCCCCTCACAATTCTGTGGGAACCTGCGGACGTAATGTCCGCTTACACTTCATAATACATAGTTGCTATCTTAAAAGCTATTCATAATTTACAATGTTGCAGGCTTATTCTGCGTAATCTCAGTACGTGACATCCTACGACCGTCTGTGACCTGACATCTGCAGTGTCACTTATCCATGTGCTATTTTGTAGCGTTTCCACTCGTGGGAACTGAAATCATCTTAATAAATTGTAATAAAATGTTGCAATTTGTCTTTTATGACATTGTTGCACTTTCCTAACATTTCCTAATATTTCCTAATATTTCCTAATAAAGATATTAGTTTTATATGTATAATAAATGGGGGATCCTATAACTGGCGTTTTACCGAAATGGTACTTTTTATTATTTGATTACAAAATTTTTAAATTCACAGTTACTATTGGACCAGCAGTAATGATCTTGCATGCTAGGAAAAATGTATGAAAAACTAGTATGCAACGAATGCAGGACTATAGACAAACCACAGAAGTGCACCGAAGACAATACGGTTTCACAGAAAACAAATCGACCGAGGATGCCATAAACCAAGCAATCAAGCAATCACACAAAACATACGTAATATTAATATTAGTGGACATAGAAGGCGCATTTAATATCTTTTGGTGGCTTTCACTTTTTACCAGACTTACGACCATAAACTGTCCATCACAACTGCACCATTTCTTCAGGAACTACTGCAGGGACAGGTACGTAACCCTACAAGGGACGGAGAACATTACCGAACATATAAACAAAGGTTGCCCGCAGGGCTCCATATGCGGGTCCCTATTTTAGAATATTGTAAAGGATGAACTCCTGGAAAAGCTGGACACCGTTGACGAAGTGTTGTCGACGATTGCATACACCGACAACATCTTGCTGGTGGTTGAAGGCAATTCCAGAAGCGAAATAGAACGTAAAGCTAACATCAAACACAAAGTTGGTGCAAAAACAACAAAATGACCATAACATCACAAAAAAACAACATACCTTGTGATGAAGGAAACCCTGGCAAAAGACCCCACCATCAAACTCGATCGTGTAAATATAAGAACACAAAATACAAAATATCTGGGCTTAATATTAGACGAAAAACAGAATTACTTTACACACATATACACCGTGCGTGCAAGTGCAAATTCTGTAATGCGGAACATCGCAACGCTGGCCCAAAGGACTTATAAGATACCACTTAATTGCGTAAGGCTTTATCTCAACAGTGTGCTCGGTGCTCTGGTATCATACGCCGCAAGCGCCTGGAGAAATCGCCTTAACACAATCAAACCTAGACAAAAAATTAACAGTACACAACGAAGTGTTTTACTGCGACTGGTGAAGGCTTATGGGACTACCGCACATGATGCACTTCATATACTAGTTGGAACCATGCCCTTGGACCTAGTAGTGAAATATTGAGCTGCAATGTACTATCTTACACACAATGACAACCAACAACTACAACTCATCTTAAACACAAACCAACTGCCCACGACAAAGACGGAAATAAAGATCTACATACTTGCATAATGGCAGACACGATGGGATCAAAGCACAACCGGTAGAAGGGTATACGCAATGATTTCAAGTATCAAAGACCGCCTATAAGCCAAATACCTGGTGCCCAGTCGAGGATTTATTCATTATCTAACTGGCCACGGTCCTTACCCAACATACAGAGAAAGCATGAATTTAATCGACAACAACATATGCACGTGCGGAGAAATAGGAACACCAGAACATATAGTATTCGAGTGTAATGACTTACAACCGTACTTATACGCACATAGACAAACATTATTAAACAAGTCCCTTCACGCGATGATTTAGAACGCAAACCTTTTCCACACTTAAATGCACTCACACAAAAAAAAACCACGGCACTCATCCACCGACGTTATCTTACTGGATAAAAGATGCAAACAAATCTACCCGGAAAGAGACATAAAAGTACCACCTCTCCTCGGACCGAGGCTCTGCCTCGGAGACCGGAGACCGATCGCCTGGAATTCTGAGAGCTCCGCTCTTGATGACCAGAAGCAACAAGATCAAAGCATTAACCCCACTTTGAAGCAATTCGACACCCTAATATGTAGAATTTGCATGCTCCTACATATTAGCAACCCTGTCTCTAACAAATAATAACTAACAGTAGTAGTATAAGTTAATCTTAGGTAGTAGAAAAGGGATTTTTTTTCTTTTGACTAACGCTAAATTTTAAGAACCAAACATACACATACCTGAGGCAAGTAATACAACAAACAAATCTTTTCCTTTTTAAGATCCTAGTTTTTTATGTAATAGTATAAGTTCAATCATGTACAAAATTATACCAATTCAGTCCAACCTTTTGGTAACCTGGGCAAACATAAACGCAAATTAACATTTCAAAACACACTTCACACACAAACACACACACATACACACATAAACACACAAAACACCTCTCTCAAACACTGTACAAACACAAAACACCATTCACACGCTTACATTGCCCTTTCAACTTCAGGATTTCTGGCTGCCGATGGTCCTGACTGATAAGACAATATCCGCTGAACGTTCCTCCTTGACGACAGGGATATACGGCTGCCGATTGTCCTGGTCCTAGAGGGAGAACGTAACACGGTATCAATATCACATACACAACCCTCATCCACGCACCCACCTACCCACTCACCCACCCACACACACACACACACACACACACACACACACACATACACACACACACACACACACACATACACACACACACACACACACACACACTAGAGGAAAAACGTAACACTGATATCAACATCACATACACAACACACATATACACAACCCTCTTTTACACACACACACAGACGCACGCGCTCACCTTACAAACATAGATGCCTATTCACACTCTTACATTGCCTTTTCAACATCTGGATTTCCGGTTGCTAATGGTCCGAACTGATAAGGCAATATCCGTTGAGCGTTCTTGCTTGACGACTGGGATATCCGGCTGCCAATGGTCCTGGTCTTAGAGAGGGAACGTAACAAGGATAT
The DNA here is from genome assembly GCA_036346225.1 of Platerodrilus igneus. NCBI lineage: Eukaryota > Metazoa > Arthropoda > Insecta > Coleoptera > Lycidae > Platerodrilus > Platerodrilus igneus. Next base: position 2,969,338 of record JARFIW010000958.1, read on the forward strand.
CAACATCACATACAACACACATACCCACAACCCCTTCTCTCTCTTTCTCTCCCCGCACGCACACACACACACACACACACACACACACACACACACACACACACCTAACCGACGGTTACTTTCTGGAAAAAACCAAATCTGCTTAAATTTCAGGTAACAGACTACTGAAACGTTGGAACAAATAAATAAATACAATAATGCATGTTAAACCGTTTTTAATGTATTACATCTTGTAAACTTTTTACAAAACTTAACACTGCAGATATGATAATAACTTATCCTAACATGTTAATCTATTCACGTAAACCTGTTTTAATAATTAATATAATTCTAATAAGTATGTTTCTTAACCTGACGTACATAACACTAAAATGATAATAGTTATAAATTATATGTACAGTGAAATATTTTTGTATATATCTATCTATCTATCCTTTACTACACCACAAGTTTTAAATTATTCAAGAGATAAAATTTTCAGATGCCTTCTTAAACATAAGAAAATTCCTTTCAAGTAGAAATTTATCCATACGTTGGAAGAAGAAGATTGCAAAAGGCATTTAGAGTATCGTTTGTCGATAATCAATGTAACTTATTAAATTATCAAAGCAACATAAACAAAATCACGTTAACCGACGAAACTACATTTACCAAAAAGGAATGGTTTCATCGCAAATTAATGTTACTCATACGTAAATCCATACCTCTAAGGTATACTGCGTAGACTGAACAAAAATTCAAATATTGTACTTAAAATCATTCATTCTGCTTGTTAAAAATTACTCGTCGCGATGTCTTTAATCTTAGGTTTGGGGTACAGTTGCTTTAGAAAAAAACGGTGGGTATCGTTCTACACCAAATAATCTCAATCTAATAATAATAACAATAATAATAATAATTCAATTCAATTTTTAATTTAAATTCCTTAATTTATGGTAATATTACTATGCCATAAGCTAATCTTACATGATTGCTTATCATGGCGATTATAGATAAATTAAGTATGTTCTATTACATGTAAAATTTTACTTTTACTCAATTAATGATAATAATAATAACAATAATAATAACTATTCGCAAATGCAGGAAAGCGAAGGAACAGTGGATTGATGAAAAGTGCAAAGAGGTACAAACTAAGATGGAAGAATGTAAGACAGACGAAGCATACAAACTAATTATAATGAATATTAGAGTGTTAAACCATATAGCAAAAATATAAGGAACACGTGAGAAAACGTCATTATAGGAAATGTAGAGAAGCGGTTAGATGGCATGAATATATATATATATATATATATATATATATATATATATATATATATATGTAAATTATATACAGGAGAGGAACTATCAGCATTTGAACAGGAATCAGACAATAAAAATGAAGACTTGGGATATCCTATACTTAGAGATGAATTTAAATTAGCATTAAGGGGGTATGAAAAATGTTAAAGCGCCGGGTACAGATAAGGCGCAAGCAGAAAATCTAAACGCTGATGAACAATCAGTAACAACGTCTCTTCCAACTTATAAGCTATATGTATGACACAGGCGAGATACCCAAGGATTTCAAACTTAACATCATAGTAACAATACTAAAAAAAAGAGGCGCGGATAGATGTGATTTTTGAACAATAAGACTCACAGCACACGTGTCAAAAATATTAAATAGAATTGTACAAAGACGAATGGAAAACTAGCTGAAAAAATACTAGGTGAAGATCAATTTGGGTTGGGGTAAAACAGGGGAACACGGGAGGCTATTTCAGCTCTGAGGGTGCTAATGGAGAAAATAATAGAAAAGGGGGAAAGCTGGTATATAGGGTTTGTAGATCTGGTAAAAGCATTCGACAATGTAAAATAAAAAAAATGTTTGAAATACTCAAAAAGATTAAAATGAGTTTCAGGGATAGACGGATAGTACATTGCTTATACAAAGAGTTAACAGCTGTAATAGAATTAGACCAGGAAAGTAGAAAAGTAAATATTAGGAGACAGGGATGTCTTAGTCCAATTAATTCTTAAGTTGTACATTGAACAGGCAATGAATACCGTCAAATGCAGCAAGACATTTGGAATTACTGTGGACAAAAGGACAAAAGATATGCTTAGCATAGCAGATGATATAGCGGTATTTGCATTTAGCAAAGAAAAGTTAGAAACTGCTTTTAATGAAATGGATACATTTCTAACAGAGAGATGCGGCATGAAAATTAATAAAAATAGAACTAATTTTCCAGTATGTAAAAGAGGGGAAAATAAATCAAAAGCAAGAATACAAATAGGTAAAGAGAACTTACAAGAGGTACAGGATTTCTACTACTAAGGAAGCCAAATAACGTAAGATGAGAAATGCACAAAAGATATGAAACAAAGATTAGCACAAGGTCGTGCTACATTTAACAAGAAAAAGCAACTACTGTGTTTAAAGACAACAAACATAGAAACAGGTAAAAAAGTGCTTAAAACATATATGTGGAGGACAGTACTGTATGACTGTGAAGCCTGAACAGTAGGAGAAGCGGATAAGAGAAAGATAGGACTCTTTGATATGTGGTGCTACTGACCTATAATAAAGGTACCATGGACAGACAAAGTTAAGAACAAAGAGGTACTAGAAATGGTAGGGGAAGGAATATATATGCGAAAAACGGTAAAAACTAGGAGAGATAGGATGACAATCCACGTACTAAGACAATAGGAAATAATGCAAAGTATATTAGAAGCAGAGATAGGAAAAAGAAAAGTAAAGGTAGACCTAGGTTAGACTATTGCACACAGATAGTGAAAGATGTAAGAATTTCAGGGAAATATGTAGGCTAACTCAGAATAGAAATCAATGGAGATATTCATCCAATCAGTTCCAAAATGGAACAATTAATGACAAAAAATAACTGTACTTAAATATTATGATTATTATAAGCAATTACATGTATTAGTCTTGAAATGTTCTTAAATAATGTTAACTGTGTGAAAGAATTTACAGGTCCTTGGCAGCCACAGGCTGCTTAACCCCCGCCACATACTACTGAGTTTAGGCGAAACAGAGCATATGATTATAAAACAATAGAAAGGGAATCGAGCTATATATAAGCTGTTGTGGGAATTTAAGGAAACTGTGTAGGCTAGCTCAGAATATAAATAAGTTCAACCAGTTTCAAGGCGGAAAACCTATGACAAAAAAGTAAATGCACTTGAAGCTGATAATTATTATAAACAACTACGGGTGTTGGTGGTGAAATATTTTCAACTAATGTCGATTGTGCGGAAGGATATATTGGAAAAGCTATTAATTCAACAATTGTTCAAGTGCTGGGGGAACTTGGCAACCAAAAGCTGCTTACCTCCCTTTACATACCCTACATTTGATTTTCCAATGCTCCACCCGAAAGTACTACACTTGCCAAGAAGCAAGATTTCTTTTTACCTGAAAATTTTAATTTTTGCCGAACCCTTGCTGTTTCGAGCAAGGTAGGGATCTTTAACGTACGTGACAACACTCACACACGGGACCTCTATGTTACCTCTCATCGAATGCCCCTATACATACCACTGAATATCGAGGAAATGGGGTATATAACTGTAAAACAATAGAAGGTAACCCAACTGCATCAAGCAAGAAAGAACGTCAGCTATGTTCAAAGACAACAAACATAGAAACAAGAAGAAAATTGTTCAAAGCATATGTGTGGAGTACAGTACAGTACGTCTATAAAATAGGGACAGCAGGAAAAGCAGATAGAAAGAAATAGAAGTCTTTTGGAATGTTGTGCTTCAGATGTATGAGGGTGGTAGCATAAACAGACTAAGTTAATAACAAATGGGTTATAGAAATAGTAGAGGAATAAAGATATCTTAGGAAAACAAACAAAAAATAGGAAATATAGAAGAGCAGAGTACGGTCTAAGGCATTTTTGTGGAATAGTACAGGATATTATTATAAGAAAAAGTAGAAAAAAAGAAGTAGAGGTAGAGCGAGATCAGACTTTCGCATGCAGATAGTGATACATGCAGACTGTGCAAATTTCAGGGAAAACGTGATAGTTTAGTATAGGAAACAGTGAGTGTACGCGAATAACCAGTTCCAGGATTGAAAACCTAATGATGATGAATGATTTATATCGACTGATTTTTTAAATGTCCCTGAATAAGTAAATCAAATCTCAGAAAATTTAAATAATCTTTATTTAAAGACTACAAATTAAACTGAGTTGTGTGCACACTTGAGCTATTAAGAAATCAAAACGGATATCAAACCAATATAAAAAATTTAATTGTTTTAAATCCAATAAGTTTTGTTTCAGTCGTCTTAAAAGTCTGAATTGTGCAAACAAATACCTTTTAATTTGAGAAAAAATTGTAACTTCCTTATGCTATATCAATATTATACATTATCAGACATTTATGCGCCAGAAGGTTATAATTTTTATTATTATTCCGCAAATATTAGTATTTGTTTGTTTAACTTACTTTTTGACATATACTGCTTAGCTGTTTTTAATTTAATATAGCAAAAAGATGAAAACAAAAATTTTTTCTTCTACTTAAACACATAGCTATAGCTACAAAAATAACGAATACGTTTGGACACCCACTTGCGATGACGCAACTATTATTACTCCAACTATTGCTATCTATCCCATATTTTCATCAAATGACCAATATGTTTATCCAAATTCTTTAGTTTTATATAATTTCACCATCTGGAAGAGGATATGTTCTACCTCATGAAGTGGATAGAATTTTTGTCCACGTAGTGAGATATCTTTTGGGCCCTTTGAAGCGGCTTTTTAAAAAGACTTCTTCCAAAAAATTTTTTTATAAATTTATTTGAAACAGAAATTACAATATTAATTTTAATTTACAGGTACATTATATGCAGTAACGTATTTGGGATCAAAAATACTCTAAGTTGACTTTCACTTTGAATTAACCAAAATTAGGGTGAGTAGGGAACAACCAGCAATGTTAAAGTTGTAAAGCTCTAGACTCACTAGCCATCTTGGACACCCGAGGGTATTTATGTTATCCCTGCCCCTCACATTGCTTACGGGAACTGCAGATGTCATGTCTGCTATTCCTTTATTTAATACAAAGTATTACCTCTTAGTAATCTTACTTCCATTAACCTTTTGTAATATGTCCTTTAATTTGTACATTGTAACAATCTAACTTAAGATTTCATAAAATCATTTGGTTACATATATATGTATATATATATATATACATATATATATATATATATATATATATATATATATATTATATTCGTCCTTTCTTTACCATCTCTTTATATTTTAATTAAATTTATTGGAACTTGGTCATTTTCAACTATCTTAGTTATATGGTGTTTGTTATGATGAAATGAAACTGCTCAATCAATCATTTTAATTCAATACATATGACGCGTTTTGGCTATCCATTTTCAAATATGTTTCTAAAAATATTATTACACAAATTACTATTAATAAAAATCTAGATTTATATATACCTTAAGTTAACAATATAAAAATGTTATTAAAACTATATTATTTTACATCTTCACTAATCCTAACCTTAACTTATCTGACTACATCTGTCATTCAACTTAACCTTTAAATATCCTAATTACCACTGAGTAGAAACTAAACTAGATACTATAAATTATACTATGTAGCAGATGGTACATGAGAATATTTCTACTAGTTTTTTTTTTTAATTTATTTATTTTTGGTGAATTAAGTTGTGGTATATATTGCAAAAATCATCTTGGTCATTTTTTGAGTTTACGGCATTTCGGTTTTTTTGGATTTGTATTGTTTCTAAAAGGTTTCTTTTCTTATCATTAACTGCGGTACTCAGGATACAGACATCTTCGAAGTCAAACTGGTGAACTTTTTCAATGGCGTGTGCTGCAAGGGCAGTGCTCTTTTTATTAGAGGTTTTTATTGTATATTTATGTTCATATATGCGTTTATGTAAGTACTGTTTTGAATTTCCAATGCCCCGTGCAATCCGAGCAATTAATCTTATAAATTGTGTGTGTTCTGTTTTTTTGGTCTGCTTTAGGTTTAAGTTGGGTATAAAATTTTTTTGTTGAATTGTTTGGTTTGTGTGCGACGTGTATATCATATGCCATTAGCCTTTTTTTTTTATTTTTTCTGAAAGCCCGGGTGTATACTCCATTGCAATTCTATTTTCATTTGTATGTGGTTTTTCAGTGCCTTCATTGTTATAAATTTTGTCTATTTTTTCTTTAATGGTTTGTTTTACGAATGATGTAGGATAACAGTTATTTTTAAGTGTTTTTTTAACTATTTTTATATTTTTAGGTCTGAACTCATTATGTGATAGTACTATGGCACGTTCGACAAGGTTGTTTACGACATTTTTCTTATATTGTATTGGTACATTCGATTGGAAATTTAAGTATCTGCCAGTCCACGTGGTTTTCCTGTACCAGTCTGTTGTTATATTGCCTGCTGTGTTGTATTTGACGAGTGTGTCTAGGAATGGTATAGATTTGTTTATTTCTCTTTCATATGTGAATTGTAGGCGTGGATGAAATCCATTAAATGCATTCATTGTTTCATCAATTTTATTTTCAGGTAGACATATGATACAGTCATCAACAAATCTTTTGTAGAAGGCAGGCTTAAATTTTAATTGGTCGATAGCATTGTTTTCAAGCTCTTCTAGTACCATATTTGCGATGGTGGCTGATATTGGAGAACCCATCGCAGTACCAAATATTTGCACATAGATATTGTTCTCAAATTTGAAATATGAAGCATCTAGACATGTTGTAATCGCTTTTATAAATTCTTCCATTGGCAAAGTTGTGAACGGTGTTATTACGTTCCATTTATTTTTTATTATATTTATTACCAGGTCTGTCGGAACGTTGGTAAATAATGATTTTACGTCGATTGAAATTATAATGTGGTCACTTGGTACTGTTTGTTTGATTATAAATTTTTGGAAATCCCAACTATCTTATGGAATAATTTGTGTTTCCTATGATATTTTTGAGTGTTGTTGTTAAAAATTTTGCTAGATTGTAAGTGGGCGTGTTTCTTGTGCTCACGATGGGTCGTAGTGGGATGTTAACTTTGTGTAACTTGGGTAATCCATATATGTACGGTGCATGTCCATTGTGGCATATTAATTGATTTTTAATAAATTGCGTTATAAAGTTCTTTTTGAACCAATGATTTACTAGTGTGTTTATAGTGTTTTGTAATTGTAACGTTGGGTCTATTTTTTTATTTAGATATGTGGTGTTATCATTAAGCATTTCATTCATTTTAAAAATATATTCATTCTTATTCATTAAAACTGTTGTCTTGCTTTTATCTGCTTGTAGGACATATATGTCTTTGTTATTCATTAAGAATTCTTTAGTTTTCTTTAGATTGTGATTTTCGAGGTTGGTGTTTGTGTTTTTAATACGGTTGTTCTCCTTTTTGCGGTGGTTTGTTAACATATTACAAATTTTATTTCGAATTTCGAACTTTTCTTCTGTGGTTTTTGTTTTTATTCCTATTTCTACGTTTGCTATAATGTCTTCATAATTAGTTTTTGGTAGTTTGGTTGAAAATTTATTACCTAAACTTAATACATTGTTTACTTCGGGTGGGATAATTTTATTTGTCAAATTTGTTATCCATTTATTATTCACGTTGTTAATTTGTTGGTTCTTGTGGTTGTTGTTCTGTTTATTTATTAGAAGCTCAATTTTATTAATGTGTCTTTGTTTTATCTTGTTAAAAGTATTACAATAGATTTCATTTTGTGCATCAAAGAACTTATTGTGAAACTCAATGTACGTGTTTTGTGATATTTTAGCTTAAATGTCCATTAGTTTGTAGTTGATTTTACTTATTTTTGTACAGCATTGTGCTAAACATATATATATATATATATATATATATATATATATATATATTTGGGGAATATGTAACTCCTCCCGACGTAGATAAAAATTAAGGGTTTTACTTAATTTGTATAACTCATTGTAACTAAGGGTTCATTTATTATTTTTTATTTGCCTTTGTTTCTTGTTCCTTATGACTAAAATTTGTTTCTTTGCTTCTATATCTAAGATACATTTTGTACTATAAATACATGGTTAATAAAATGATTACAATAATTAATATAATTATCCAAACATCTTTGTTGTTGTAATGTAGTTTTGGCACTTTTAATTCACTGAAGTGTTCTATGTAACTCTCCTTAACTTTACGGCTTCGTTGAGGTCGTGTAGGTGTAGATGCTCTAGTTGCATGGTTTCTTGCTGATTTCGTCATCTTCGGATTGTGTAATCTTGAACTGTAGTTTCGGTAAATTTGCGAATTTCTTCGTTTCTGTTGGATCTTGGTATACTCGAATAATTTCGTTGTTTAATTTTAAATAACAATCTTCTTTTACGATTTCAGGTCCTGAGTTATTAAATAATCTAATATATAATTCTGAAAATTGCTTGTATAGATGTTCTGTGGTAAAATAAAAGTAAAAACGTTTTTTCTTTGGAGTATATTCTTTTAAAATTTTAATTATCTGCTCCTTGTTATCGCCTTTGGTTTTTTGAATTTGATTTATTTCCTTATTATCTGTTTTTGTATATTTTACTGGATTAGGGTTGGTTGAAACTTCAGTAACTATGAATTGATTTGGTTTTATGTCTATTTCATTTAAAATTTTAACTGCGGTTTTTGGTTCTTCGTTTTGTGTTGAGTGTATTGCTTCTGGGTCTTCTCTTATCGCTGTTTAGTCTACGTTACCTATAACTGACTCTGTTTCTATTGAGCTAAGTTGTATTCTGCTTAGTGCATCTGCGTTATTGTTTTAAATTCCTTTTTAATATATGATTTCATAGTTGTATTCTTCTAATATAATCCTCCATCTCTGTAATTATGAATTCAGTTCCTTGAGTTTGCATAATCCTACTAATGGTTTATGGTCGGTGTACATGTAAAATGTTCTTTCATAAAGATATGGTCTAAAATATTTTGTTTCCCAAATTATTGCTAATAGTTCTTTCTCAATTGTGCTGTACTTTCGGTCTGTTTCGTTTAGTGTTCTAGATGTATAGCTGATTAGTTTATCGCTACCTACTTCCCTGGCTCAATATTGCGCCTAATGCTAAGTTTGATGCGTCGGTTGTTAATATAAATGGTTTTGAAAATCTGGATACTCTAATATGGGGTGATTTGTAAGGATACATTTAATTATCTCTACTGCTTTTGTAAATTCCGGGGTGTGTTCGAATTTATTACCCTTCTTTGAACAATTTGTCAATGGTTTGGTTATTTGTGCGTAACCTTTGATGAATTTTCGGTAGTAACCACTAAGTCCTAAAAATCCTTTAATTTCTGTGTTAGTTTTGGGCAAGGGGTAATTTAATACTGCGTTCGTTTTGTTTGGGTTTGGCATAACCCCTGGTTGGGTTATTATGTGTCCTGAAAATGGTACTTCCTTTTGTAGCAATTCGTTTTTGTCTAATTGGACCTTAAAGTGAACTTTTCTCAATCGTTAAAAGACTTCTCTCAATCTTTCGATGTGATCTACGAGTGATGTCAAATACACAATTACAACGTCCAGGTACACAAAACATTTTTCGTTGTGTATCCCTCTTAAAATGTTATCCATAACTCTTTGAAAGGTGGCGAATGCGTTCTTTAATACAAATGGCATTCGTTTGTATTCATAGTGTTCTCTAAGTGTACTAAATGCTGTTTTAGTTGTGTCTTTCTCGTCCATCTCCACTTGTTGGTATCCTGAAGCGAGGTCTAATGTCGAAAAATATTGTCACTTTTCTCATCATCATCATTAGGTCTTCAGTCCTAGAATGGTTGGACGCGTACCCTTATTGGTTCCTAGTCTGAACCAACCTACACATTTTCCTGAAATTTGCACAGTCTGCATCTATCACTATCTGTGTGCGAAAGTCTGATCTCGCTCAACCTCTACCTCTCTTTTCCTATCTCTGCTTGTAGTTTATCCCGTACTATTCCCCAGAAATGCCTTAGAACGTATCCTGTTTTTCTATTTCTACTATTTTTTTATTTTCTACAGATATCTTTATTCCTTTACTATTTCTACAACCTACTTGTTATTAACTTTGTCTGTTCATGCTACCATCCCCATACATCTGAAGTACAACATTCCGGAAGTCTTCTATCTATTTATGTCTGCTTTTCCTACTGTCCCTATTTCATAGATGTACTGTGCAGTGCTCCACACAATGCTTTGAACAGTTTTCTTCTTGTATCTGTGTTCGTTATCTTTGAACATAGCTGCTCTTCTTTCCTATTTGATGCAGTTCTATTGTTTTACAGTTATATACCATATACCCTATATTCCCGATATTCAGTGGTATATGAAGAGGAGTAAGCAGCCTTTGGCTGCCAAGTTGACATGTGGCTATAATTTAACCAATAAATGTAAGGCTTTTTATTTTGTTGCTAAGCGATTTTTAAAACATTAGTGGTATAAAGATCGTTAATAAGTTCTTTAATAGTTTTTTATATGATTATGAGAGAAAAGTGATATATTATTGCTCGAAATTGACGGTTATGGCGTGACGCGAAGCGGAGTGCGCTAATCATTTGAGGGCAATAATGTGAATTTTCGTTTGTAATACATTACCGTGTTAACCTCTTCCCTTGGAGTAGGCGCTAAAAGAGTACTGTGACACGATACAGCAAATAGTAAATTCCAAATTAAAGACTTACGTTCCTCTCTAACTTTCTTTTGCCTGGCTAGCTCAACGCAAGCAGTGGAATTTACAACAAAATGAATTCAAACACAGCAATCTTAAAAAGCATCTATACATACAAAAATAATTTTCTTTCATACACAAAAATACAGAAAAGTTTACAGCATAATTTTCAAACGTAAAATTATTCCCAACAAGTACCTACTTACTTAATCATTAAAATATTCTTTACCTAATCTGTGTTGAAATTTACGCAACTCAAATCTCTTCAGTTGTAGATAAATTATCTGCGTCTTACTTCCACACTTGTAAGCGCGTTTAGCCAAAAATCTTTGAGAGTCAGTCTATTTAACGGTCAAAATGTTTCAAACTCTAACGTCAAAACTCTTTGGTAATATTGTTACAAAAAATATTGTATGATTAAGACATATTCTACCTTACATTGAAATGACAAGATACTTAAATACCGGTTATAAATAAAGAAATCTAAAATTCATACTTGCAAAATCGAATGACGCTTATCCAATTCGTAATTAACGTTACTAAATACCTCCTGCTTCTACCTTTAAATTGACGTCAAAATCTCAGTTTACAAGATTTTTGATATTATTTAAAATCTCCGTTTAGGACATCAGTTGCCAAAAAGGGCATCTTTGATTTTAATTAACTTTAGAAAGGTTTTGTATCGCATAACATTGAATTTTTATTGTATATTTACAAATCAAATAACTGCATTTAACAACTTTCATATTTCATGCTTTAAAACGTATAAATTTTATATAGTAAATTAATTTACGGCATCTAATTCTGTTTAAAATCGTACATAATTAATCGCAAATTAATAAAAAATTTTATCGTAAATTTATTGTAAATTTATCGTAAATTTGTCGTAAATTGAAACTGTTATATATTGTTTATCGACGAGAATTAATGAATAAATTTTTAATAAAGTTTTGGTTTTGATATTAAAATTATCTAGCTACTTCCTGATTCTAGATTTTACGCTATTTATTTCGAATGCTTGTCCTCTCTTATGTGTTGTAATATTTCCGGAAATTTCACGGTTTTATGACCTAATTAGTGTCAAACCTTTATTTATGTATGTAGTAAAACGTTGTGTTTATCTTTGTTCAACGTAGGGAGTTGATGGTAGCGTCGCATTCTATCTTGTATTAAAGGGAAAGCTATAAAATCGATTCTATTGCCTTTTTAATGATAACTTGAGTTCCCTGAATATGGTGTTTACTGATTTAACCATTAGATGGTTTTTCAGTACAGATGACACACTTTCTTTATTTTTCCCAAAGCTTCTAGAACGTGTTCTATTTAAAATGTTATACGGCAGTCATTTTAGCTAATTAATTAAAGCCTTAATTGCTTTAGTTATCTTTTGTAAATGCAAAAAAATTTGTATCTATATAATTGTAAATAAAACGTGTTGTAATAAATATTTTTCAAACATATTTAATAAGGATATCTTTGTCAAAATGCAATAAGATTTGCATTGTTCTTACGCGGATATTTTACACACAAAGTAATTATTTATTACATAAACAACCAAATCTTTTAATTTCTTTCTTTGGTTAGATTGATTTGTATACCAATAAAGTTGTAGCAATTTTATTTTCTACCTAGATATGTTCGTATAATTAATCCCTTTATTTAATAATAAATAATATCATGCATAATAAGGCTATTCAATCCATTAATTAAATATTATCTATTGCCCAATAAAGTATTAGCATTCAGTTCAAATTAAAATTTAATTTCCACGGTGACAAAATAAAAGCTTCTATTAAGTATCATTCCTAGAGCTCCATCTATTAGGAAATTATGTAGTAACGTTGTTACCGGGCAGCAACTCGCTTGACCCGACACTTCCAAGACAGCTGTGGTGAAAGCAGGTCGAGTCGATCCTTGAATCCGAGGACGATGGGTTTTTGCAGTTTTTTGTGTTGGAAGCACGTTCGTTTTAAGTTGTTCTCAGAGGAAAATGTCATCTCAGAAGGGCATTTTTGATTTGTCCACTTGTGGGAACAGCCCGCAGATGACGAAAGAATTGTTGGTTGAAAGGCCATGGTAACAGTAAGTAAAAATCTGATTCTGTAACGATATTAAGTAAAAATTTTCAGTGCAATTTATTTTATATATATGGTATTCAATTTAAATTATATAAAGCAACTTTATTTTATATATGGTATTCAATCTAAATTACAAGCATCGTTTGAAAATTCTCGTGGTTTAAATTACATAAAGCAACTTTGAATTAACATGCAGATTGGTAATCAGAAGACTAGTTTAACGTTATTTTTGATTAAAAGCAAGAAAGAAATATAGGTTTTACGCTTTGTTCATAGTGTGCACCTGGTGAAATTTAATTACTCAACATGGAAGCCGAGTAATGTGGAAATTTAGTTTGCAGTCCTATTATTCGTTCAAAATTGGAGATTTCCGTACTTCAATGCTGACGTAATCTCCCAAGCAGGTATTTTTGAGGCAAATCGGAGTTCTGGTATGTACAAAAAAATTGTTTTCGTATGTTAATTGAACTATGGACGTAGTAACTAGATAAATTTTTGTTTAATCAAGTTGTGTAAACTTCTAAATAGGTCAAGGACAGACCACAATTATATTTTTCAATATTAAGCAATATGAATCTGTAACTTTTACTTACCTCATTCTTTTATTAATTCAATGAAACAACAGAAGATGTCATTACGTGTTAGAGAAAGTCAATTCTTATATTTATGAGAACTTAAAAATTAAATTTCTATGTTTGATATTTCATCAATAATTATTTGGAATTATCCATTGTAAGATTAAGGTAGATCTACCCTAATTAACATTCTTGTTGTCAATAAGCTACAATTTAGAAAGCAACTTTATGCTTTGTCAATTTGTTAAATAAAGCCACATTCAATGTGATGGGTACTGATTTTATCCAGTGCCTTTGTAAATAATTTTTCATAAATTAAATTAATCATGATATAAAGAAAGAAGGATATTTTGTATAAAAGAACACAATTGAATACTAGAGGAATAGATTTTTATTTTCGAACAAAAGACTATTCGTTTTATTTAGGATGAATGAAAGATGATTCCAAGTGAATTTAAAATTTTTTTGAGCATGAATGCACAAACAGTGCTATTCTTTGTTTAATCTGTTCACAGGTGTTGCAGAGGATTACTAAGGTCAAGGTCGAGCCATAAGGTAAGAAACTTTAGGGATTATGTGGTCTTTAATAAATAGTATAGCGGTTATAGCATAAAGGTTTCCGCATTAGCCTTGTACAAGGGACTTGAGTAAGGTCTTCTCTGTATAGAAAAATACGGTGGCGCCTTATTCTTTATATTTGTGGTCGCAATTCAACCCCGACCCACAGCTCATGTTCCACCCAGAGCATATAGTTCGACTAGCCGCTTTGCCTTTGAGATTTCCACAACTTTGAGCCATTTTCCATCAGAACTTGCCGTGGGCTCTTTTTGCTTATTGGAAATTCTCGTTAAAAAAAATCCCACCAGTAAGGGATCCTACAAAATAGCGCCCAGCGTGTAGGCCTCGATTGCTGTGCCAATTGTATAAGCACATGACGTGCAGGTTTCGATCGACTTTGGTTGTTTACACTTGTGATTCGTAAATCATTTACCCTCAGATTAATTTAGTCTATTGATGTTGTTGTTTAATTGAGTTTAATTTGTAATTAGTTAGTTAATCTATTCCATGATGGCTGAGACGTATCAAGTAGTTTATTTGCATAAAGATGAATTGGATTATGAATTGAGAATTCGAGGAGTTGTTAGTAGCAGACCGATGCAGGATAAAAGGAAAATGTTAAGCCGATTATTAGCTAAAGAAACAACAGTACCTGGTCGTTTAATTGATCCTTCCACATATGTCATAGAATATTCAGATGAACGAGATGAGATTGAGGCTTAGATAGAATCAGTAAGAAATGTTTTATTAGAGTTTGAAGGTGAATTAGCAGACCCCACATTTAAGAGGATACAGTCGAGATTAATACATCTTGATGGTCGAGTTAGGAGAATGAAAATCCCTTTAGATAATTCAGATGAAGTTACTTTATTTAGGAATGAATCGTTAGCAACTATTCTTACCATGGAGGCAGAGCTACATGAAAAGCTTAAGAAGAATAAAGATGTAAGCGCATATGGTGAATTTTCTACGAGAGAAACCATTCCAGCTGTTGTCAGTGCTCCTATTCATACTGTTTCATATTTAGTACCCCCTATTCCAATTGGTTCATGGTCAGTAAAATTTTCTGGAGATCCAAAACAGGTTCATCAATTTTTAGACAGAGTAGCTGAGTTAGCACACTCGCGTAAAGTATCTGAAGAAGATTTATTTAATGCTTCTGTAGAATTGTTCAC
The DNA here is from genome assembly GCA_036346225.1 of Platerodrilus igneus. NCBI lineage: Eukaryota > Metazoa > Arthropoda > Insecta > Coleoptera > Lycidae > Platerodrilus > Platerodrilus igneus. The sequence goes on from JARFIW010000958.1 coordinate 2,984,426, forward strand.
AGGGAACGGTTTAGAATGGTATCGTTGTGTTAGAAGTTCTTTAACAAACTGGAGTTCTTTGGTTATTCGATTAAAGGAAGATTTCTTACCATCACACTCAGAAGACGAGATTTGGGAAAAAATTAGGTCGCGTCATCAACATAAAGGAGAATCTGTAGTCATATATATAGCTCATATGGAGAATTTGTTTAGTAGGTTACCACAATCACCTGCGGAATGTACAAAAGTTAGAATGGTAAAAAAGAATCTATTACCTGATTTTATTTGTCAATTAGCTCTAACGGAAATTGATAGTATGTCAACATTAATAAAGTTGTGTAAAAAATTGGAAGAAGCTTATGCATCCAAGCATAAATTAGTACAAAGTCCAGTGAAATATGTTCCGAAAGCGTTAGGAAATTCAAAATTTCAAGTTGAAAATAAGTGGTCAGCTCCTGTTAAAAACTTTTCAGCGCGAACTGGTCGTAGTTTTTATAATCAATCATTTCCCCCTCAAATACAATCTTTTGGTAACAATAATAATAATAATAATAATCTTTCGAGTAGAGTCCCTGTAAATAAATATAAATTAAATAAACTTACATGTTGGAATTGTTTGGAAGAAGGTCATACATTTTGGAGGTGTAAGATTCCTCGTAAAATATTTTGTTATAGCTGCGGATATAGTGGAGTTAAGTCAATAAATTGTCCGTCGTGTTAAAAAAAAACGAGTAGGTAGGCAGATGCAGAGTGGCCGGCATCATGCTTTTATGCAAAAGGCTACGGTTATGTTGTGTAAGCAGGAAAATTTTTTTGATAAAAATGATTGGTCAAGATGGCTAGGCATCGTTAAAGATTTTTGTCAAGGGAACGTCAAGCCAAAAGCTGACGCGTTATTTTTAAGGAAACCTCAGGACAATCGTCCGTACATTATGGTAAAATTGTTAGATAGAGACGTCACAGGTTTGTTTGACTCTGGTTGTACTACTACCGTGGTTGGTTCATTAGCATTTTCTGTTCTTGAAGAATTAAATTTAAAAGTTTTAAAACTGAAAGAGAAAAGTTTCCACTGCGGATGGTGCTCTTCAAGAAGTTATTGGTTCAGTTGATTTACCTATTAGAATTGGAAGACAATATCGTATTGTTAACGCTTTGGTTGTACCATCTCTTCCCCACACATTTATTTTTGGTAGCGATTTCGCAAAATCTTTTGGTTTAATAGCAGATTTCAAAAACAATACATGGCATATTCAAGATTATGATAACAATAGTATTTCGTATATAGGTCATTCGTCAGTACCCTTAAGTTGTAGTAATCAATTACTTAGTATAGATGATTTGTTAGAGACACAGCAAGTAAAAGCACGAATAGCAATAGAATCCTTCAATAAAATTAGTAGTGAAGAGAGACTAGGACTGGTGATGCAAAACCATTTCGTAAAAAACCATACGTCATGTCCCCCTTTATGAGCAAGATGTTAGATAAAGAGTTAGATGAGATGTTGAGATTAGGAGTAGTGGAAGAATGTCAGAGTCCATGGTCATCCCCTCTACTGTTAGTTAAAAAACAAGACAGCGAGTACAGATTTTGTTTTGACGGAAGAGCGCTCAATGATATTACTAAACATGATAGCTACCCATTGCCAAATATCGATAGGATTATTAATTTACTTAGAGGTGCAAATTATATTTCTAGTCTAGACCTTAGAAAGAGTTTTTGGCAAATCCCACTTTCCGAAACATCTAAGGATAAAACAGCGTTTAGTGTTATTTCAAGAGGACAATATAGGTTTGTCACCATGCCATTCGGATTAAAGAATGCTGCTCAGACGCAACAGCGTTTGGTTGATTCAATTTTCGGACCGAAGTTTGAACCACATGTTTTTTGTTATTTAGATGACATTATTTTGTGTTCAGCATCTTTTGAGGAACATTTGAAGTTATTAGAAACGGTGAAGGAACGTCTTAAGGAAGCAAACCTTACGATTAACTTGAAAAAGTGTGAATTCTTTAAGAAATCGTTAAAATTTCTTGGTTATATTGTTGGATCAAATTCCCTTCGTACAGATCCCGAAAAGGTTTCTGCTATGGTAAATTTCCCCAGACCTAAGACCACTACTGAGGTCAAACGTTTTTTAGGAATGTGTAGTTGGTATCGTCGTTTTATAAAAAACTTTTCATCTTTAATGTCACCGATTAGTGATTTAGTAAAAGGAAGAAAAAAGGGTCAATCTATTGTTTGGACATCCAAGGCTGAGGACTCATTTGTACAGATCAAACAGGCTTTAATTTCCGCTCCATTGTTATCACAACCGGACTATTCAGTTCCATTCATTGTCGAATGCGACGCCAGTGATACAGGACTCGGAGCAGTTTTAGTACAAAAAATCGATGATGTAGAGCACGTTATTTCTTATGCCAGTAAATCACTTACCCGAACTGAGCGAAATTATTCAGTCACGGAGAAAGAATGTCTTGCTGTAATTTTCGCTATAGAAAAATTCCGACCTTGGGTAGAAGGTACCCGTTTTACTGTTATCACAGATCACTTTTCATTGTTATGGCTTAATAATATACAAAACCCAACCGGTAAATTAGCTAGATGGGCTGTCCGTTTACGACAGCATACTTTTGAGTTAGTTCATCGAGAAGGAAAGTTTAATGTAGTTCCAGATTGTCTTAGTCGTGCAGTTCCAGTCGTAAATCATGTGGATAATTTAGTTGAGATCAAGTTAGATAATGTGGATCCCTGGTATGTGTCTCTTCGAGAAAAGATTTTAGCTTCACCTGATGATTACCCCCAATGGAAGGTAGAAGATAATTATGTATTTAAATTTCTTTCTTCAAATTTATCGCTCTCGTCGAATGTAAGGGAATGGAAATATTTAGTTCCTAGATCACAAAAGGAAGATGTTATTCGGATAAATCATGACCCTTCAGTGGCCGGACATTTTGGTTTTTTTAAAACATTGGCACGCATACAAGAGAATTTTTATTGGCCAAAAATGCGTATTGATGTGTTGAAATTTTGTAAAAATTGTTTAACGTGTGGTGCACAGAAGGCATCGAATAGAGGACCCCTTGGTTTAATGGGAAAGGAAAAAGAAGTGAAGTTCCCCTTTCAGATTATTGCTATAGATCTCATGGGCCCATTTCCACGGTCCAAGGTTGGACACAAATGGTTATTAGTTATTGGTGATTGGTTCTCGAAATTTACGTTAATGTTTCCATTACGTAGTGCAAAAGCGCATTTAATAGAACGTGTATTAGAGGAAAAGTTTTTTAGTTTATGGTGTTCCCAAATTTATTATTTGTGATAATGGCTCACAATTTAGTGGTAGAAATTTCAAGGCAGTATGTAAAAAATATGATGTTCAAAAAATTTGGTTTAATGCAGTTTACTCTCCCCAATGTAATTTTGTGGAAAGGATAAATCGAACGGTCGGAACAGCTATACGTTCGTATATTAAAGAACATGATACTTGGGACATAGAGTTACCCCAAATTCAGTATGCGATTAATTCTGCAAAACATCATGCCACTGGTTATTCGCCAAATTTCTTAGTTTTTGGTAGACATGTTCCTGTGTCTGGAAGATTTTATGGTCTTGATGTGGAACCCTCAGTTGATATAGATATTATTTCTGGTAATAGACCTTCGTATGTGTTAGATCATCAAGGACTATTTGATATTTTTATAGACGTACAAAAAAGGTTACATTTAGCTTACATGCAGTCTAGTAATTCATATAATTTAAGGAGACGTAACATTTCTTTCGAAGTAGGTGACAAAGTTTGGAGGTCAAATAAAGTTCTTTCGAAAGCAAGTGATAAGTTTACTGCTAAGCTTGCGCCAAAATATGTTTTGAGTATTGTTAGAAAGAAGGTTTCGAATTTGATTTATGAATTGAATAATGAAAATGGTTCGAAAGCAGGCAGATGGCATGTCAAGGACTTAAAACCTTATTCAGAGTTCAGTAATGATATTGAGAACGATGATGTTTCTGAACATTAATTAGTAATGTTGATATGTTTGATAGTCGATAGTAGGAATTATTTCTGTCATATCTTTTTAGTAAAGAGTTTATTTATTGTATTGGAATACTGTTTGGTAGTCTAAAATTTAGATGTTGGATAAAAAGAAAAATTTTTTGTAGTGCAGTAAGGTTGATAGTAGTCTGCGCTGATATTGTTAGTTGCAAATTATTTATTTGAGTTGAGATGAAGAGTTGCATGTTTCCATAGGTCATAAGTTGCATGTTCCATTGGTCAAATGTTCCATAGGTCAAATGTTTCCATTGGTCAAATGTTTCCATAGGTCAAATGTCAGTAAGGAATGTTTATTTATACTTTTGGTGGAGAATTTTGATAAAAGTTGTATATATTCAGTTATTATTTTCTTTTGGATTTATGATTATAGTATTTGAAGGTAATTTTGTAGTCGAGAGGACGACCGAGATCAATCGTAGTTCTTGAGATTATATTGGGAATCAAGTAGCTTGAGTCCAAGTTAGATATTGGTAAGAGGCCAATATTGTTAGTAACTGTAATAGTTATGTTTAGTATGAATATTGTGTAAGGTAGCAATGTTCTATGTTGTTATGAATATTGTGTGAGTTAGCAATGTTCTATTTTGTTCATTCATGCGTGAGTGAAAATTTTTGAGGAGTAAGACGTGGTGACGTTTTACTTGTCTCTTCATGGGTAGAGATATTTCTACATTTTTGTTAGCATATACGTGCGGTAGATTGTTGAACATTCGTGATTTCAAGACATGGTTTTTGTTTTGGAGATATGTTTGTCGTGGATCCCAATGGTAGTGGGAGTCCTTTTTTTCTTTTGTAGGTATGTAAATTATGGTTAGTAAAGTAAGAGTGTGTTTGTCATGAATACGGCGGTATTATATGTTTTGTTGCTTAAGTTTCGAGTGTAAAATGAGTGATAAATTAACCCCGAATATGTATTAAATGATAATGAAACCCTACCGATTAAGACTTCCCGAAATTGTCCCCTTGTGGCGTATAGTACGCGTAGTTACTAGTCACTCATTTTCAAGTATGCATTATCTTAAGTGATTCAGAAGTTATTTTTGTTTGTCAAATAAAATTAATAATAAGTGTAAATACTAGTAGTAAATTTATATAAAAAAAAAAAAAAAAATTCTTCGCATTTATTCCAGAATATTTTCTCGAATTTTTTCTCTTAGAAAGAGGCAGTGTAGCAATTTTATTTTCTACTTAGATATGTTTGTATAATTAATCCCTTTATTTAATAATAAATAATATCATGCATAATAAGGCTATTCAATCCATTAATTAAATATTATCTATTGCCCAATAAAGTATTAGCATTCAGTTCAAATTAAAATTTAATTTCCATGGTGACAAAATAAAAGCTTCTATTAAGTATCATTCCTAGAGCTCCATCTATTAAGAAATTATGTAGTAACGTTGTTACCGGGCAGCAACTTGCTTGACCCGACACTTCCAAGACAGCTGTGGTGAAAGCAGGTCGGTCGATCTTTGAATCCGAGGACGATGGGTTTTTGCAGTTTTTTGTGTTGGAAGCACGTTCGTTTTAAGTTGTTCTCAGAGGAAAATGTCATCTCAGAAGGGCATTTTTGATTTGTTCACTTGTGGGAACAGCCCGCAGATGACGAAAGAATTGTTGGTTGAAAGGCCATGGTAACAGTAAGTAAAAATCTGATTTTGTAACGATATTAAGTAAAAATTTTCAGTGCAATTTATTTTATATATATGGTATTCAATTTAAATTACATAAAGCAACTTTATTTTATATATGGTATTCAATCTAAATTACAAGCATCGTTTGAAAATTCTCGTGGTTTAAATTACATAAAGCAACTTTGAATTAACATGCAGATTGGTAATCAGAAGACTAGTTTAACGTTATTTTTGATTAAAAGCAAGAAAGAAATATAGGTTTTACGCTTTGTTCATAGTGTGCACCTGGTGAAATTTAATTACTCAACATGGAAGCCGAGTAATGTGGAAATTTAGTTTGCAGTCCTATTATTCGTTCAAAATTGGAGATTTCCGTACTTCAATGCTGACGTAATCTCCCAAGCAGGTATTTTGAGGCAAATCGGAGTTCTGGTATGTACAAAAAATTGTTTTCGTATGTTAATTGAACTATGGACGTAGTAACTAGATAAATTTTTGCTTAATCAAGTTGTGTAAACTTCTAAATAGGTCAAGGACAGACCACAATTATATTTTTCAATATTAAGCAATAGGAATCTGTAACTTTTACTTACCTCATTCTTTTATTAATTCAACGAAACAACAGAAGATGTCATTACGTGTTAGAGAAAGTCAATTCTTATATTTATGAGAACTTAAAATTAAATTTCTATGTTTGATATTTCATCAATAATTATTTGGAATTATCCATTGTAAGATTAAGGTAGATCTACCCTAATTAACATTCTTGTTGTCAATAAGCTACAATTTAGAAAGCAACTTTATGCTTTGTCAATTTGTTAAATAAAGCCACATTCAATGTGATGGGTACTGATTTTATCCAGTGCCTTTGTAAATAATTTTCATAAATTAAATTAATCATGATATAAAGAAAGAAGGATATTTTGTATAAAAGAACACAATTGAATACTAGAGGAATAGATTTTATTTTCGAACAAAAGACTATTCTTTTATTTAGGATGAATGAAAGATGATTCCAAGTGAATTTAAAAATTTTTTGAGTATGAATGCACAAACAGTGCTATTCTTTGTTTAATCTGTTCACAGGTGTTGCAGAGGATTACTAAGGTCAAGGTCGAGCCATAAGGTAAGAAACTTTAGGGATTATGTGGTCTTTAATAAATAGTATAGCGGTTATAGCATAAAGGTTTCCGCATTAGCCTTGTACAAGGGACTTGAGAAGGTCTTCTCTGTATAGAAAAATACGGTGGCGCCTTATTCTTTATATTTGTGGTCGCAATTCAACCCCGACCCACAGCTCATGTTCCACCCAGAGCATATAGTTCGACTAGCCGCTTTGCCTTTGAGATTTCCACAACTTTGAGCCATTTTCCATCAGAACTTGCCGTGGGCTCTTTTCGCTTATTGGAAATTCTCGTTAAGAAAAATCCCACCAGTAAGGGATCCTACAAAGTTAGTATTTTAATAAATGAGGAACAATAAATTGATATTATTCTAACACGGATTAAATGGCTGTTTGTATTTACAATACGCTTTAAAATTATTGTTTACACGCACGAAATTGTGTTTCGCTTTGCATTTTAATGGCTTTGTATTTACAATACGCTTATAATTTTATACAGGGTGAAACAATAAATCTTCGGGATTTTTTATTCATTCCGGCCGCTTTGTAATTTGGACGATTATATTTATGGAATTTTAGTTTCAATGACCCCTCGTGACCTCCTTATCACGTCAATATATGAAAATTTTCTACGGTTAGTGAAGTAGAACCATTTTTAAACACTAACTCTATTATAATTTTAATAAAGTGGAAAAAATCTTGAAATCTGTCAGATTTAGCAATTAATAAATTAAAAGGACGTTTATTTACTGGTTGGTATAGACGACGCGAGTTTCTTAGTTTTTATCATTTGCTTCAATAAATGTCAACGTTCTTTGTCGTGATCAAGCAAAAAAGCCTTCTTTAACGTGTGATTGTAGAAAAATTAATACTATTTTGCAGGTATATTAAAAAAATATTTACAGAATTTTAATTTTTAAGTTGTTTAGAAGACGTTTATCAAACAGCGAAGGTTACAAAAGTGTTACTATTATTAAATGCCGGAAAAAGAATGGTGTGTAAAAGAAAAAATCTTGCAGATATTCAAATTACTGACGATCTTGTTGTATACGAGGAAGAGGACTGTACCGATTCCACTAATGGTACCGAACCAGAGCACGTTTGCGCTAGCGGTGCCATCTAGTGTCAAGCGGCATCAAATCTATTGGAACAAGTTTAGCTTTGAGAGTAAAATCTACAGTGGATATAAATTCGGTACAAGAAATTATCGTGTCAAATATTCTGATAGTACTAAGGCTCCCAAAAGAAAACGGTGGTCGATTAAAAAAAAAAAAATTGTTATAAAATTCTTTAAAAACACATCCGATATAAAACACCACCATAAAATCAAGTATGTATGGAAATTTTGAACAAGCATTCAACTTATTTAAAAACTGTGATTGGGTACAAATAAAAACGGAGGTATGTAACACAAGTGAAAATGAATAGTTACCCAATTGTGTTTATTCATGAATGTATTTTAAGTAATGTTTAATGAACGCAAAGGAATTATCTATTATGTTTGATTTCTTATTACAAAAATGAAGTTTGACGTATATAATCGTTTTAAGGATTGGCTAGAGTTTGGTCCTATACCTCTATGTTTGGTTCTATTTTTATGTTTAAAACATAGGCGATTTTCACTGCAACATAAATGAACTAATATTTTTTAATTCTCGAGCAGATTGGTGAATCATTGCGTCAATGTATAGAAAATGATGCATAGTGCCTCTAATAATGAATTATTCTTTTTTTAAATGTAGGTAAGTAAGAGTATCTGCAAACACTAACAAAATTAAACTAGTAATAGTTATAATAAGTGCATAGTTAAATTTTTCTTTTGTTTAATTCTTAAATAAAAACTAAGTAACAAATTATATTATTAATTTTATTAAAGTACGGTCGACTAAAACGTAACTAACTCGAATAAATAGAGAACAATCAACGAAAAAACATTGTAACTATCTGAAATATTAAGTTGGAATTAATAATCTCTATAATCAACGAACCTTTAAAAAATCTTTATTAATAACATTTGAAATATTACACGGAAAGAAGTATGTTGGGGCCCTTTTTACGTTTTTAAGGAAACAAATAAAAAATAGAAGGCAGTGTACAAGAATCGTTTCAAAATGATAAAGCTACGGTCTAAGGCAGTGTTACAGTTGCATTACAAAATCAGATCATGGTTGTATGCCAAATTTCATCTAAATAGGTGCCCAGGAACTACCTTTGGCAAACGCCGTCTAACTAGGATTTTTTAAACTTTGGGAAAGGTCATGTTACCAATTCAGTTTTTAAAGTATACTTGTATTAAGCATAGCAAATTCAGGTCGTGAACCATATTTCATCATTTTAGGTCTTAATTAGCCAACTACATCTCAATTAAGTCTTTATATGCTTTGGGGGGGCCGGGCGTCAAACTGAAAAAACAAAGTTTTTTAATTTTTCTGTAACAAACATACCAAAGTCTGGTTGTGTGCTAAATTTTATCTCTCTGGATGTTAAGAAAGGGTTTTTAACCACCCGCATTCTAATTGGAGCCTTTTTGGTTGTGGAAAGGAAGGTTTCAAACCGATAAAGCATTTTTATGATTTTGTTATGACGGCATACCAGAGTTTAGCTGTGTACAAAATTTCGTCAAAATCTCAGTTACGCTCCCGCACCATTTGGGAGATAGGGGGTTAAAAATTACAATTTTTTGAATATCTGCGTCATATGTCTATTAAATTTTAGCTGCGCACCGAATTTCATCTTCTTAGCTTCTTCAGAAGTACCCTAAACTGTTAGTGAGTAAACTAGTCAGTCAGTTAATTAATGAGCTTGTCAATGGGTGCTAAAAATATCTATTTTTGGGACGCTGCGAGGTTAAAAGGGATAAGGATGCAGCATTCAAATGTTTACCATATAACTGTTTTGTGCTACAAATTTATGGTAACCATATCATGGATAAACAAGGTTATGAATAAAGTGGTACTAGAAATGTTAGGGCAAGGAAAATATATTGAAAACGGTAGAAATAGGAGAGGTGGGAAGATAGGACATATACTAAGGCATGAGGGACTAACGCGTGATATAGAAGAAGCAGAGAAAAAATGGAGAAGCAGGAATAGACCTACATTCAAACTATTGCACACTGATAGGGAATGATTTAGGTTGTGGGAATTTCCGGGAAATATGTAGGTTAACTTAGACTAGAAAACAATGGAAGTACGATTCCTACCAGTTCTAGCACTGAACGCCCATTGATGAACTGTTTGGTTGATCACTAGAGACCCTGCAAGTTTACAGTTTCTCAAAATGGTTTGAATATTATGAAATTTTAAAAAACCGTCTGTAATTTTTCCTGTAGATAGTTTCAAGACGTGCGAAAACTTGATGGACGCTGCCTTGCCTATTGAGGTAAACGATAGTAAAGTAGCCACTAATTTGCTTCACAATAGGAATGAATCGATCACATACAAAATTTTTGGTTAAAAATATTTATATTAACCTAACAGAATCTTTCACATCCTATTGTATAAACGGACTAAGTCACCACAAAAATTACAGCATTTTTAATAATATGAAAACACTTTTAGTCTTCAAACAAAACATTATAAGTAAATTAGTGAATAATAGCTTGCCATTCAACCAAGGCCATTCTGTAACTAAAGTCAGTATGGCAGAACGACTTATCAGAACAATTAAATGTATGGTGTGCAGAAAATTCTATTTACAGGGAACTTATAAATGGCTTAAAATTTTGCAAAAAGTAATTGGGGAATACAACAACAATAAACACCGGTCGATAGGGATGACACCCTAGGAAGCAAAAAACATCCAAAAAAGTTTAAACCATTTGCAGATAGTGGTGCTACAAGTCAAAGGAGCTTGCTTAAAATTGGGGATGTAGTGAGAATATCTAAATATAACACTGTTTTTGATAAATGGTTTCTACCCAGTAGGACTATGGAATTATTAAAGTTGGGCAAATTCAACGTACAAAACCTGTTACTTACTTACTTCAGGATTTAAATAATAAACGAATCTTGGGTGCCTTCTACAAGGAGGAGGTGTAGGGTACAAATTCTTCAGACACCTTTTGTTACTCTTCTTAAGCACCTTTTCAACTAAATAAGTGTCTAGAGAATTTGTACCCTGCAGCTGCTCCTTGTTGAAGGCGTCCAAGATTGGTACTATTTTGTACGGGTTCAAGGACGCAACATGGGAAACTAAGGATAGCTTAGTTATATGAGGTTTTATTTCAAAGTTTGGTCATTTATGAACCAGCTTTCGTAGGGGAAACATGGATGTTTTGTATATCCAGGGCTCCCAGTTTAAGTCAAGCGAAACTTTTTTGAAGGAAATAGCTGTACTAACTTTTTAGACAGATGAAATACGGCACAAAATTCTGAATATGCCGTTAAAAAGTGAAAACTTGGATGAAGATTTCCAAAAATAACGCCTTTTGTAAAAATCACATACACGGATTGAACAGGAACATTCCTGCGACCAACGAATTATAAATTCAATATTTAAGTTTATTTTTGCAAGAAATAGTACCTGTAAACGGAACCGTTTATGACCCACATTATTTTTTTTTAAATTCCGATATAATTTAATAGGTTGAACAATAGATTTATCTTTAAGTACCGCTGGCAATTGGTACTGACAAAAATCGAAAAAAAATGGGTAACAGCTAGAGGGTTGCTCTAATTAAAAAAATTCTAAGATATGAGTAACTGAAAAAGAACAATGTTAATTGATATCTTACATGACGGAGTTATATTAAATATACTGCTAACAATACCTTTTTGTTAAAAAAATCTAAAAATAGGGGTAGCGGTGTTAAGGATGGTCCGATTTAATAAATTTCAAGATATTTGTGTGGTCAAGAAAGAATTAAAGCGGTTTGATAGGTTATACTACCGGAAAATGTACACAATATGGGTAGAAAAAGCAAATAAGGAAAATGTGGTGATAAGGGTTAGGTGTTTAGAAATTTATAAATAAGAATGCTACAAAACTTGATGTTCTCAAGTTAAAGCTCTTACATAATTCAAGATGAAATCTGTAAGACTGTATGACTGGACTCTTACCCTCGCTCATTCAACGTCAATATTGGATTGTGGCAATTCGTCAATTAATACGTCACGGTATTTATAAATGCATCTACAGTTATTGACTAAAAGCTCAGACATTTGTACCCCAAATGGCGAATTTCTCGAAGGCTAGAGTTCAACAATTGCGTCGCTCTGAGATACAATAATCGATTTTGCTGGACCTTGGATCATGAAAGAAAGTCATAGCAGAACTACTCTGCGATGCAAGAGTTATTTGGCAATATTTGTTTGTTTAGTGACTAAGATGGAACATCTAGAGTTTGTATCTGGTATGTCAACCCTCACATTTCTCGCTGCCTTAGATAGATTTGTTGCTCGCAGAGGTTTGTGCCCAGAAATATTTTGTGATTGAAGCATCAATTTTAAAGGCACATCCAATTATTTTGCCGATGTTTATAAAATGTTCAAAGATTATAATACCGCAATTGCTGATCGTTTTTCAAATAACAGAATTAAATGGAATTTTAACCCACCAGCGGCTCCTCATTTTGGAGGATTATGGGAGTCGATTGTCAAATCCGCCAAGTATCATTTGCACAGAATTTTAGAGCTCCTAGTTCTTACTTTTCAAGAAATGGCTACTGTTGTTACACGTGCAGAAACAATATTGAATAGTCGTTCATAGGTTCAATCTAATCCGATGCGAATGAAGGTACTGATTACCGTGCTCCACGTCATTTATTAATTGAATCCCCTCTTTTAGCGCCACCAGAAATCGTTAAACGGAGTAGTGTAGATCGCTATTATTTACTCCAACAAGCTACGCAGTCATTTTTCGTCGATGGTCCAGGGAATATTTACACACGCTAATTCCTCGAGAAAAATGGTGTGCTAAGCCACGGAATATCAAAGTCCTAGATACTGTTATATTTAAGATTAGCGATATGCCCCCTTGTTTTGACCTCTTGGAAGAATTTTAAAGATATATCCTGGGATTGACGGCATTGTAAAATTTGCCAAAATTAAAAATAGTAATGGTGTCTATGTTAGACCTCTATGTCAAGTAGAAGTCTTTCCGCTGTTAGGTTCTTAATTTATTTTTCTTTACTGGAAGTTTGATATTGATTTATTTACGTTTTTTGATACATATAATGAATTTAGTTACACTAATAAACACTTTAATTTTTTTTCTTTTTATATTTTCGCTTTTGTATTTGGTCTCAAAACATTGATTTGAGTGGGCGGTATGTTGGAGCCAGAAATTTAATTTTATATTTAAAATGCAAAATGCAACGTTTTGTTATATTGTTATTATCAGGTTGATAACTAGCAAGTGTTAAAAGTTCAATTTATATTAGTTAGCTACTTTATTGTTCTAATATGTGAAGGTTGTGTTTTCAATAGCATATAGTATAAGTTTAGTGTCGCAAAGATCAGCATCCACCTCTTCGAGCATATTTGCCGCCACAAATAGCTATTTCGTTTAAGGGTGCCCTTTTTTGAATCTAGCAGCTGTGTGGTTTCCTGTTCATCCACTAGAGATTACGCTGATTTGGTAAGTACTTTTCTTTACAATTGCTTTATTTATTTATTTAGAAACTCTCGCTTAACGTCAAAGTAAAAATAACTGTATGCACTACCGCTAACGTTAAATCGCTTAACAATCTTCATTCTGTCGTATACTTTTCAGTGCAACCCATTCTTCCTTTGTAAACTTCTTTTTTTGGAGAGGATAGGATGTTTTTAAAGTATTGGAAACATCTTGGCGAATGGATTCAGCTGTCACTTTGTTCAGCTTTTGAATTATTCTTTCAATAGCACAATTGATAGCTTCTACAGCTATTCCTGCTGGAGCAATGGTAAATCCAAATTCTTTGGCAGAGACGCTCTCTGTTGCGTTGGATAAATTTCGTACTATCATGGCGTGTTCTATGGTTTTGGTTTCTTAAATTGGTGATTGTTGTTGTTGTAGATGTAGGGACTTCTTTTTTTGTTTCTGTCCTTAGAGTGGTGTTTGTTTCTGTTCGGAGCTCGGCCAGTTGGTTTATGATGCGCTATAAGTTCGGATGGATAGTGTTGATCAGGCGTAAGTGTAGTTGCATCAATTCTCCGTTAACCCGACTCAGCATTCTGTTTGTATCATGGATTTCTTCTCGTAATACTGCAAAGTTTTTCTGCTGAATATCTATTTCGTAGAGCAGTTTGTTTTGTGGAGCGTTATCTCCATACCCTTCGGTACGTTGTAGAAAGACTAAATCACGTAGTAACTACTTTCTTCTAGATTGTTGATTCTCGAAGATTCTGATTTGATGGAATATATCCTCCCCGTAGAGTCCCATAATGTTAAACTTCAGGTTTTTGAACACGTCGCCTGCTTCGTAATTTTTTGGGGCACTATTCCACATAGTTGGTTGGTTTTCAAGTGAACCGCTGCCGATTTGGCGACGTTTTGGCAAAATCGTACCTTCAGGCTCTCTTGGTTGAGCATTGAATGAAGAAGTGTTCCTTTGTCATACTATATATATACTACTTAGAGTAATATATATATATATATATATATATATATATATATATATATATAAGTAGATGGATGGCAGGGAAATCACCACCACATTTCCTCCAGCATCCACATTTCCTCCCAAATTTACATGTAAATTCCCATAAGGAGGAAATGTGGTGAAGGAGGTGATAGTTTGGTGGCAATGAAAAGAATCCCACATTTCCACACACATCTGGACCAAAAAGTTTTCTTCGACTAACCATTTTTCATCTTTCGAGATAAATATATCTTAAATTTTCATTTTTCGAGATAAATGAACATCCACATTTCCACCCACGAGATAAACCTATCTTGTTTGGTATCAATTAATATTAGAATTTTCTCAGCTACCCAAATCTCTAGGAATTTTTTAGATAGCATCATCCCCCAGAGAGCTACCCTAATTTTAAGATTTCTTACCTGTAGCGAATTTTGAGCGTTCTTATAACTTTTTTAGTCATGCGATACATTAAATTAGTCTAGAATTTTACGCAGAATTCAAATCTGTAACCAGATTTAATATACGACCACATCCTGCAAAGTTACACTTTAAAGCTCTCAAACCTCTAAATTTTGCTCTTTGCTCTATAAGCAAAACTAACAAATAGTTTTCTGCGTCTAACCAATGCATCTTTTGAGATAAACATATCTTGTTTGGTATCAATTAATATTAGAATTTTCTCAGCTACCCGAATTTTTAGGATTTTTTTAGATATCATCATCCCCGAGGGAGCTACCCTGATTTTAAGATTTCTTACCTGTAGAGACTTTTGAGCGTTCTTATAAATTTTTTTAGTCATGCGATACATTAAATTAGTCTAAAATATTACGCAGAATCCGAATCTGCAAACATATTTGAAATCGGACCACGCCCTGCAAAGTTACACTTTAAATCTCTCAAACCTCTAAATTTTGCTCTTTGCTCTATAAGCAAAACTAACAAATAGTTTTCATCGTCTAACCAATGCATCTTTCGAGATAAATCTATCTTGTTTGATATCAATTAATATTAGAATTTTCTCAGCTACCCAAATCTCTTTAAATTTTTTAGATTGCATCACCCTCCAGAGAGCTACCCTAAATTTAAGATTTCTTACCTTTGCGATTTCCGACCGGTCGCATAAATTTTTTTTGGTCATGAAATACATTAAATTAGTCTAGAACTTTACGCATAATCCGAATCTGTAGACAGATTTAAAATCGGACCACGCCCTGCAAAGTTATACCCTTTTAAAGCTCTCAAACCTGTAAATTTTGCTCTTTGCTTTATAAGCAAAACTAACAAAATAGTTTTCTTCGTCTAACCAATGCATCTTTCGAGATAAACCTATCTTGTTTGGTATCAATTAATATTAGAATTTTTTCAGCTATCCGAATTTCTAGGAATTTTTTAGATAGCTCCATTCCCTAGGGAGCTACCCAAATTTTAAGATTTCTTTTATCAATGTCGATTTCTAGTCAGCTATCCTTTTTAATATCTACAATCCTTTAACCAAACACGTAGCAGTATTAACATAAATAAATTAAGCACGCAAAAATTTAATAATTTATTTTATCCGATTTACAGTTTAATAAACTAATTACATTTTTACAAAGTATAGCATTTATCTTCTTCGTTTAACCAAATCCAAGCAGGTTAAAGTAACCTGTAACAAAAATGGAAATTAATGTGTTGTTTAAAAAGACCTATAACAAAAGAGATTAATGTAAAAAGAGGAGACGTGTTTACGTTCAATAAGACATATTGTCGTTAACCTAACAATATGAGAATAATGTAAAATATTCCAATGTAATGTGTTTTAAATATGTAAATGGCAAGTTCGACTTTTACGTAATCATCCTCCGAATAACATGTGAAAGCTGTATATAATTTCTTTTTAAAAGTGTATATCCTCTCCAAACAAATACGGTTATTACAGTAGGAAAGTACGCTAAATGCGAGTCAATTAATAGCAATTTAATACTGCTTACTGACCTACCTTAATAAAAGGAAAAATTGATAGGTTAGG
The DNA here is from genome assembly GCA_036346225.1 of Platerodrilus igneus. NCBI lineage: Eukaryota > Metazoa > Arthropoda > Insecta > Coleoptera > Lycidae > Platerodrilus > Platerodrilus igneus. The sequence goes on from JARFIW010000958.1 coordinate 3,000,783, forward strand.
TCAGCGTCGCGACGCTGACCTAACCTATCAATTTTTCCTTTTATCTAACCTAAGTCCACACAAGTCCAACTAACCTAACCTAACACCAGACAACACCAGCTAACCTAACTCCTGACAAGTCTACATCCAACCTAGATCGGAGGCAATTTCACCCTATGGGGCAATTTCACCCTATGGGGTAATTTCGCCCTATGGGACAATTTCACCCTAACCTAACATCCTACATATATCCGGACATATGTCGATGCGCATCCCTGTCGGCCTAGGTCGGATAACAACATATTCGACTATCTTCGGCAATATACGACCCCACTCTGTAGAATACATAAGAGAACAATTTTTTCGTATTCAATTTAGTATTCGATAGTGGCTAGAACGGTAAACATGAGCGTCTCCAAGGTGATTAACGTTTCTCAACTTCTTAGGAATAAAGTGAAACCCATAAATGAGCGATTTGGATTATGGCTTTTGACAGAAAATATGTGCAACAATAATCTGGTGACAGATATTGGTAATATTTGTTATGTCGAAGGCGAGCAGATGCTGACTGGTGGACTACACACACCAATTTTAGAACCATTTTGTGACAATATAATGTTGGTTAAAATTTGCGACTTTTCTGACGCCGAACAAACATCTGCAAACAAAAGGATGTTTATCCTAAAAAAAGAAATTTGTGGCGCATTAAACAGCTATCTACGTAGAAAGTTCGACCGATGTGTTTCCGCTAGGCATGGTGTTAAAGCTAAGCTTCCGTTTTCTCTAGAAAGCACTAACAAGATGGGCCAGAGAGTAAAAGAAATTATCGGAAAAGAAGACCTCGAATGCATTAATAAAAAATTCCAAAATACTATATGTGTTCCATACAAAGTGGAACTAGCAGATGTTAAGTTGGAAACTTTATTGGAGGAACTACCAGATATATTAGACAAACTCGAAAAAGATTATTTTTATCTTTTTGATATGGATGTAACCCAAGATTTTGCTGGCATATTTAGCAAGATGGAGATGTGTAATTATTTAACTACAAAGCATAACTTTTGCTATAAGGGAGAATACGAAGAAAAGTGTAATATTATAGTTGACAACGATAAAACTGCGGGAATTGATTGTTTAACATGGCTAACAACCAATGCAAGAATTAAGATATACAACAAATTTGTGTGTCAGATAACAAGTCCTGGTGTTAATAAACAACTTGGCAATCACATACTAGATTTTTTATGTTGCCCAGATGTACGTTTAAGGAAAATTTTTGCATCTACTTTGGCCAAAGGGCATGGTATTACGCGATTGGAAGCGACAATATACAACTGTGCAATTGGAAGCTATGTCAGTGCGGAACGGGTGTATAATCCCTTAAAAGACTGTTTAACGTTATTGGAAGATAGTAAGTTATACTTCCTAAAGGCGCTCATGTATTCGGTAGCACTTGCCACAATGTGGAGTAAGCTATCGGCCAAGCTACAAAATAGCTGCTGTTTAGTGTATAATAACCTGCTACAGTACGTGTATTGGGGGTAATGACAATACAAAGAAATTGACGGGATGGCAAATTAAGTTGTCCGAAAAACCAGAGGAAAGAGAAAAATTGATAAAGTATGTGCTTTCGGCTTTTAGTTTTAACTATTTACCTGTATATTATTTGGAGATAGTAGAGGAGGAGGATTGCCAAGATAAAATAAAATCATACAAAAGTGCTACATTAAAGCAGGTAGTACATATTTTACACAATCTGCAACACCATATTCTACAATTCCAAAAGAAATAGTCATTTCGGAATTGGGGTTGATGGATACGCCTAACATTCGTCCAGAGGTTGTACGACAACGCGTAAATATTGGCAGTAAACTCTATCCGTTTACGCTAAAGGAAATTGCTCCACTATGCACGCCATACGCTGTAAGTGGAAGGAAAAGACAACTGGAATTAGAGGAAATGGATGCAAAAAAGCGAAAGTTGGACTACTTGGAAAACACTGCTACAATACGAGAACAATACAAAGATCTGTTAGACAAAGAACGTTTTATTAGAGAAAATGAGGAAGAATTAAAAGATTATTTTATGTGCCGATGGGCTGACTTAGATACATCTGGTTTCTACAAGTTGCATGCATTTGTGGTTAGTAAAAAAGACCCTTTTAGTTATGTAGGCGTCCTTGCGGAAAAGGATGGTACTAAATCCGTATATTTTTTAAAAGGTTATTCTAAAAACGTATTTATCGAAATGGCAGATAACAAAGACGAACTAAGGAATGCAGGTTTCGTAACCTTTGCGTACACCACACGCAAAGGGGGTCCGTTAAACATTGTATATTTGACTAGTAAAGAACCTTTCGGATCATTTAAAACCGAGGGTCTTACAACCTATAACAACCATATATTTCCAAAAGTGGTGGACATGCAACAGTGTTTGGGAGAATAAGGATTTCCTCCGATATCGACAAGAAGAAGTCGATCAAGCTCACAAGATACGTATGCAGTTTATAGTGGGAGAGCCGCGATTAAAAGATTGTCACAAGCTGCAAGAATTACGCGAAAGAATGGATCAAAAACTTTATATATAGAGGCAAACTTCGGCACATTTTGCAATTAGAAAACCTAGACGGTCTCTATGTATCAAACTATTGACTAGAAAAGGAGATAGAGGACTTGGGTGTCGATTTAAATTTTAAGCTGCGAATAAAATTAGATAAAATTAAAACCGCACCAAATAAACATAAAGAAAGGACTGTCCTCTGTGTATAACTTTGTATTAAAATTAAGTTTAAATGGCTCCATGCTTGGCATTACATTTTTTTTAAATTTTGTTATGTATGTCAGAATATAAAATTTTAGAATAGTATTACATTGATTTTATTTACAAAAGGCTGTGACGTTACCGCGAAATAGCAGTCGCACAGAAAGGGGTGCGCATGGGCAGGAGTTGCGCGCGCGCAGGGGCGCGCATGGGCAGGGGTGTGCATGCGCAGGGGTGCTCATAGGCTGGGATGTGTTTGGGCGTACACGAGGGAAGCGGATGTTAACAGTCACCAAGCATCTAATTCTTTATTTGGTGTGGAGTAGTTGCCGGCGTGTGTATCCGGAGTAAAAACACGATTTGTACACGCAGATAATTAATAAAATTAGTTTATCGAGCAAAGATGACAAAAGGTATATCATTCCTAATAGTACAACAACCTACGCATGGGGGCGTAAAGATATAAGATAGTAGTTTATATTTGTATAGATTTTGTAAATCTATTGTATATATTAGTTTTTAAATTCCATAATTTTTAAGTTCTTCGCCCACCTTCCAAATCTTTCCTGCTTCTATCCTGGTTGACGGAGTATACGTGTTACCTCTACGTGGTGTTCGCGGGACACAGCGGTTTTAGATTTCTAAGGAATTGGTTGGTCGAAGCAAATAATAAACACAATATACCGCATGTTAATAAAAAATTGTAGAGAAATTCAAAGAGAACTTTAATGTGGGTCCAGTATTAGAATTTGTAGGTAGTAGGGCTAAGTCTTACTGTACTGTAGCCGAGAAAGATACGGTTAAAAAGATTAAAAGGGTCTCACGAAGTGTAGTTAAGTAAAACCGCGGGTGCTACAACCTATAACGAGCATATATTCCCAAAAGGGGTGGGCATGCAGCTACGCAACAGTGCGTGGGAGAATAAGGATTCTCTCCAATAAGAAATTAAAGTTTCCATGTACGTAGCACCAGTCATTGGGTAATGGTACAAATGTTAAATCTATAAAGGCGATTATTAATTGTGGTTTAGAAAAATAGTAGTTTTCGTGGACTAAATAAAATAGCTTAGACTGATTAATGTATATGACATATTCTCGTACATATCCACAAACATCTGCTTACGTTCGTATACGAACATGGCGATGCCGGTAGTTTTTGTTCAACAAATAGTAGGAATGATGCGTTAGGTGTTAGTGCGTGGAAGCTCATCGGATCCAGCGATCCTAAGAGTAAAAATGCAACTGACTTTTCAAGCAACTACAAGAATAGCAGTAACGCAGAGAAGGGGTATGCATGTATTATACAGCGCATTGTTAGTTTACGGGTAGCTCGAACGTGTAATTGATTACGACTTATAGATTCCTCGAAGGTTTAAAAAATTCTGAGCCCATTGTCGTTTGAAAAATGTTTGGAAATTATCAGAACAGGAGCGTGTCGAAGTTTAAGTTAGATGGATGATTGACCAAGTTTTTTCTACCTTTTACGAGGGAATCGGAAGTTGACAGACATCGAGCATCTAATTCTCTATTTGGGCGATATCAAGTACTTACCGGTTCTAGAAATCATTACGTGCGGCCGACCGCTATGCGAAAGTGTAAAACCCTGCAGAAGCAAAATTTAATTATCAGACGAAAAAGTGCGCGATGTGCTATAGAAAGTATAAAAAAATGGTGCTTTGCATCGGTCCTAACAGTAAAAAGGAGAGTGACTTTTTCTAGCAATTACAAGAATAGCAGTAGCGCGGCGAAGGAGTATGCATGTATTATACAGCGCATTGTTGCTATAAAATATGTTAGTTTACGATAAGTTCGAACGTGAACAAATTAAATTTTAATCTATAATTAACCACGGTCGTAAAACTGGGAAATTAATGGTTAATTTTAATACCGCTAAGCATATACTTTCGCTTGGTGATTTATTTAGAAAATATTCAAGCCTACCATTTCCTAAAGTATGACGTAGAAGTTATTTAAAATTAAATTGCTTTATTAGTAAGTATCCTGTAGACAACAAGTTGGTATTCCCTTAGTAATGGTTTAAAGTGTTTTTATTAAGTTTTTGGTTATAGTAGCACTGCATCTTCTACAGCACGACTTGCACATAATTTGTGTGCGTGTGCTATCACCCTTTTTGGATTTTTAATATGCACGCGATCCGTATAACATGGAAGACGTTTCCGATGTTTCTACTAACGGCATTCGCACCATCGACGATGCGAACCAGGTGCATGCATTGGCGTTAAGTGTATTGGACGAGCAGCAAGGATTATGACGTCATTTAGTTCTTCGCTGAATCCTCAACATCGTTTGGGTGTCTTCGGAAACCTTCGGTATGCATTCTATAGGGAACATAAATCAGGTACGCTAGAGTAAGCTTTTTAGTTATAAGTTAGTTCGATTACAAGTTTAACCAAAGTCTTATAGTGCGGATTTTGTTTTGTACTAAACGTTTTTAAATGCGAGCCCTGTCACGTCTACTTTACCAGGAGAGATGCTCTCAAACGGCACCAGAACAAATGTCGTGGTGTAACATCGTCCACGGTTAAGCTTATACATCCGTTGGCAGCAAAGTACTTAAACTGTGGGTTTTGCAGTATTGCTTTTACAAGAATAGCTTACAGCGACACAAGGAAAAACAGCACGGTATGTCATTAAGCAGTAAACGTTCAGCTCCGCCAGCTGTTAAAGGGTCTTTACGAAACAACCACGAATTATGTGTAAAGTGTGCGACATGGAGATGTTAAAGTCTGCATACCCTGGTCATCTACGGAGCAACAAACATAAAATGCCTCAGTTACCGCTACTAACGACGTTGGTGTAGAAATGGTTAGCACAGCGTTTAACAACCGTATGGCTAGCTATCGCATAGAGAGTGCCAGTGTCGGCGATGGAGTGTCCGAGTTTCTTTGGAAGCAGAAGGAACGATTTATTCGATTACTTAATAAAAAAAGAATACAACATACAGCAACAAAAGTCTATTGCGAACTCTACGGCGTTTACACCAAAATGGGAGAAGAGACTACCGATGTGAAATCCTTTAACACAAAAAGTATGGTTATAACGTCTTCTAGTAATCCGGAAAATATGTACGAGGTCTTAAACGAAACCATGTAAACACCAACTTTATACCCAATTAATTAATAAAATCAGTTTATCGGGCGAGAAAAACAAAAAGTACATCATTCCTAATGGTACAGCCATCTAATTAAGGTAGGTCAGTAAGCAGTATTAAATTGCTATTAATTGACTCGCATTTAGCGTACTTTCCTACTGTAATAACCGTATTTGTTTGGAGAGGATATACACTTTTAAAAAGAAATTATATACAGCTTTCACATGTAATTCGGAGGATGATTACGTAAAAGTCGACCTTCCCATTTACATATTTAAAACACATTACATTGGAATGTTTTTACATTATTCTCATATTGTTAGGTTAACGACAATATGTCTTATTGAACGTAAACACGTCTCCTCTTTTTTACATTAATCTCTTTTGTTATAGGTCTTTTTTAAACAACACATTAATTTCTATTTTTTGTTACAGGTTACTTTAATCTGCTTGGATTTGTTTAAACGAAGAAGACAAATGTTATACTTTATAAAAATTGTAATTAGTTTATTAAACTGTAAATCGGATAAAATAAATTATTAAATTTTTGCGTGCTTAATTTATTTATGTTAATACTGCTACGTGTTTGGTTAAAGGATTGTAGATATTAAAAAGGATAGCTGATTAGAAATCGACATTGATAAAAAAAATCTTAAAATTCGGGTAGCTCCCTAGGGAATGGAGCTATCTAAAAAATTCCTAGGAATTCGGATAGCTGAAAAAATTCTAATATTAATTGATTCTCAAGAGATGCATTGGTTAGACGAAGAAAACTATTTTGTTAGTTTTGCTTATAAAGCAAAGAGCAAAATTTAAAGGTTTGAGAGCTTTAAAGGGGTATAACTTTGCAGGGCGTGGTCCGATTTTAAATCTGTTTGCAGATTCGGGTTGTGCGTAAAATTTTATACTAACTTAATGTATTGCATGACTAAAAAAATTTATGCGACCGGTCGGAAATCGCAAAGGTAAGAAATCTTAAATTTAGGGTAGCTCTCTGGAGGGCGATGCAATCTAAAAAATTTAAAGAGATTTGGGTAGCTGAGAAAATTCTAATATTAATTGATACCAAACAAGATAGGTTTATTTCGAAAGATGCATTGGTTAGACGAAGAAAACTATTTGTTAGTTTTGCTTATAGAGCAAAGAGCAAAATTTAGAGGTTTGAGAGATTTAAAGTGTAACTTTGCAGGGCGTGGTCCGATTTCAAATCTGTTTACAGATTCGGATTCTGCGTAAAATTTTAGACTAATTTAATGTATCGCATGACTAAAAAAATTTATAAGAACGCTCAAAAGTCTCTACAGGTAAGAAATCTTGAAATCAGGGTAGCTCACTCGGGGATGATGATATCTAAAAAAATCCTAAAAATTCGGGTAGCTGAGAAAATTCTAATATTAATTGATACCAAACAAGATAGGTTTATTTCGAAAGATGCATTGGTTAGACGAAGAAAACTATTTGTTAGTTTTGCTTATAGAGCAAAGAGCAAAATTTAGAGGTTTGAGAGCTTTAAAGTGTAACTTTGCAGGGCGTGGTCCGATTTCAAATCTGTTTACAGATTCGGATTCTGCGTAAAATTTTAGACTAATTTAATGTATCGCATGACTAAAAAAATTTATAAGAACGCTCAAAAGTCTCTACAGGTAAGAAATCTTGAAATCAGGGTAGCTCACTCGGGGATGATGATATCTAAAAAATTCCTAAAAATTCGGGTAGCTGAGAAAATTCTAATATTAATTGATACCAAACAAGATAGGTTTATCTCGAAAGATGCATTGGTTAGACAAAGAAAACTATTTGTTAGTTTTGCTTATAGAGCAAAGAGCAAAATTTAGAGGTTTGAGAGCTTTAAAGTGTAACTTTGCAGGGCGTGGTCGGATGTTAAATCTGGTTACAGATTTGAATTCTGCGTAAAATTCTAGACTAATTTAATGTATCGCATGACTAAAAAAATTTATAAGAACGCTCAAAAGTCGCTACAGGTAAGAAATCTTAAAATTAGGGTAGCTCTCTGGGGGATGATGCTATCTAAAAAATTCCTAGAGATTTAGGTAGCTGAGAAAATTCTAATATTAATTGATACCAAACAAGATAGGTTTATCTCGTGGGTGGAAATGTGGATGCTCATTTATCTCGAAAGATGAAAATTTAAGATCTATTTATCTCGAAAGATGAAAATGGTTAGTCGAAGAAAACTTTTGGTCCAGATGTGTGTGGAAATGTGGGATTCTCCTCATTTCCACCAAACTATCACCTCCTCCACCACATTTCCTCCTTATGGGAATTTACATGTAAATTTGGGAGGAAATGTGGATGCTGGAGGAAATGTGGCGGTGATTTCCCTGCCATCCATCTACTTATATATATAGTAGGATATGGTTCCTTTTATTCATTAGGAAGTTTTTCACCAATTATATAGGAAAATTACTTCAAAATTGCTGCAGAAAGTCACTTTTTCATTATGCATTTTAGAGAAGAAGGTTGTTGGGCAAAAAAGTTCTGCTTTATCTTAAATTAATAACAGTACGTATATTTGTGAGGTACTTTAGCTGGTTACTAAAGTTTTTCTGTCCGTCTGATCAGTCATTCGCACATTTTTCGAATTTTAGTATTTTGATTTTAGAATCTTAAAGAATCCCGGTGGGGTATAAAACATTTAATAAGTACAAATAAATCCAAACATTCCGTTGGGATTAAGAAGTGATTTTAAAGTTTTAAATTGTAATTGCCTTACATTTGCGGTTGAAGTATATAAAACATTTCTTAAATAAATTGAATTTTCTAATTCCAAACAGAAATTTACTAATATATGAATAATTATGCTTCCACAGCTCATTTAACTATTGCTAAATCATTATCTGCACAACGGCCAATCCATTTGTTTGGGAAATGATTGTTAAGCTATTCTCTTACTGGAAATGAAAAATGTGCAGGTACTACATCCAGCTGTAAAAGCATTTTGTACCGTTTTGTTAGGGACAGATCATCCAGCACTTCTTCAAATTTATTTTTCAAAAAGTGTAAAAACGTCGTACTATTAACATTTTCTTCAAAAAAGAAAGGTCCAATTAGGCGATTCCCCATTAGGCCACACCAAACATTCACTTTTTCTGTATATTTATTGCAACACTCAATTATCCAATAAGGCTTCTCTCTGCTCCAATGCCTTGAATTTTGGGAACAAACTATTCAGATAGTGGTAAATGTAGCTTCATCTGTATACATAATTTGATTCCAAAAATTTCTATTTTTTTTTTGCAGTTTTTCGATAAATCATCCACTAAACTATAAACGTAAATCCCGATCCCTTTCTACTATAGTGTGTATAAATTTCGGTTGGTATGGTACATGCTTGTGTTTCTTCAAAATTTTTTGAGCAGTGCCATAACATAAACCTAAATTCCGGCCAATTTTTGGATTTTCTTCAACAGCTAATAAAACTTGTAATTTGGTTTCGTTATGATTAAGATGATTCAGTATACTTCCTTTGTAACGGTTAACGGCATTTAAATAATGTAACTTCTATTACAATCACACTAGAAAACTAAATTACAAAATGAAAATTAAACTGACAAGACGGGTAACGTGATTTATAAATTTTATTACAAGTGTTACCAGTTAAAAATGGGTGCGCTAGCATTGCCAGGAGAAACTTAAAATTGTCTAAACTTTTGTATCTTAACAGGCACAAAGTTTTCGAAAAACAATTATTTGTTTATTTTTAAGTTTCGCTGTAATCCATGCATATTCGTTAAGATTCAGAAATTAAAATATTAGAGTTTGAAAAAATTTGCGAACGATGGAAGGGGTGGGCAGAAAAATTTCGGTAACAAGCTAAAGTACATTGAAAATATACATGCTGACATGCTGTTATTAATTTAAGATAAAGTATAATAAAAAATGTTTCCTCTTTGTTACCTATTATTTTGATCACGCTATTTATATATTTATATATATATATATATATATATATATATATATATATATATAGATATATATATATATATAATAACAGAACAGTTATTTGCAGTCCGCAATAAGAAATTGTGTAAAACAATATATTAAATAAGATGTATCTGTAAACAAACTCTATGAAAATAATAGAGCCTATTGACGAATACAAATCGGGCTGGTAGTTATATAGCCATTTACAAAACATTAGCTTATTACTTCATAGGGGAGGAAACATCCACTAACATGGACTAAGAAAATGTTAATAGTACGACGTTTTTACACTTTTTGAAAAATAAATTTGAAGAAGTGCTGGATGATCTGTCCCTAACAAAACGGTACAAAATGCTTTTACAGCTGGATGTAGTACCTGCACATTTTTCATTTCCAGTAAGAGAATAGCTTAACAATCATTTCCCAAACAAATGGATTGGCCGTTGTGCAGATAATGATTTAGCAATAGTTAAATGAGCTGTGGAAGCATAATTATTCATATATTAGTAAATTTCTGTTTGGAATTAGAAAATTCAATTTATTTAAGAAATGTTTTATATACTTCAACCGCAAATGTAAGGCAATTACAATTTAAAACTTTAAAATCACTTCTTAATCCCAACGGAATGTTTGGATTTATTTGTACTTATTAAATGTTTTATACCCCACCGGGATTCTTTAAGATTCTAAAATCAAAATACTAAAATTCGAAAAATGTGCGAATGACTGATCAGACGGACAGAAAAACTTTAGTAACCAGCTAAAGTACCTCACAAATATACGTACTGTTATTAATTTAAGATAAAGCAGAACTTTTTTGCCCAACAACCTTCTTCTCTAAAATGCATAATGAAAAAGTGACTTTCTGCAGCAATTTTGAAGTAATTTTCCTATATAATTGGTGAAAAACTTCCTAATGAATAAAAGGAACCATATCCTACTATATATATAAGTAGATGGATGGCAGGGAAATCACCGCCACATTTCCTCCAGCATCCACATTTCCTCCCAAATTTACATGTAAATTCCCATAAGGAGGAAATGTGGTGGAGGAGGTGATAGTTTGGTGGAAATGAGGAGAATCCCACATTTCCACACACATCTGGACCAAAAAGTTTTCTTCGACTAACCATTTTTCATCTTTCGAGATAAATAGATCTTAAATTTTCATCTTTCGAGATAAATGAGCATCCACATTTCCACCCACGAGATAAACCTATCTTGTTTGGTATCAATTAATATTAGAATTTTCTCAGCTACCTAAATCTCTAGGAATTTTTTAGATAGCATCATCCCCCAGAGAGCTACCCTAATTTTAAGATTTCTTACCTGTAGCGACTTTTGAGCGTTCTTATAAATTTTTTTAGTCATGCGATACATTAAATTAGTCTAGAATTTTACGCAGAATTCAAATCTGTAACCAGATTTAACATCCGACCACGCCCTGCAAAGTTACACTTTAAAGCTCTCAAACCTCTAAATTTTGCTCTTTGCTCTATAAGCAAAACTAACAAATAGCTTTCTTTGTCTAACCAATGCATCTTTCGAGATAAACCTATCTTGTTTGGTATCAATTAATATTAGAATTTTCTCAGCTACCCGAATTTTTAGGAATTTTTAGATATCATCATCCCCAGTGAGCTACCCTGATTTCAAGATTTCTTACCTGTAGAGACTTTTGAGCGTTCTTATAAATTTTTTAGTCATGCGATACATTAAATTAGTCTAAAATTTTACGCAGAATCCGAATCTGTAAACAGATTTGAAATCGGACCACGCCCTGCAAAGTTACACTTTAAAGCTCTCAAACCTCTAAATTTTGCTCTTTGCTCTATAAGCAAAACTAACAAATAGTTTTCTTCGTCTAACCAATGCATCTTTCGAAATAAACCTATCTTGTTTGGTATCAATTAATATTAGAATTTTCTCAGCTACCCGAATTTTTAGGATTTTTTTAGATATCATCATCCCCGAGTGAGCTACCCTGATTTCAAGATTTCTTACCTGTAGAGACTATTGAGCGTTCTTATAAATTTTTTTAGTCATGCGATACATTAAATTAGTCTAAAATTTTACGCAGAATCCGAATCTGTAAACAGATTTGAAATCGGACCACGCCCTGCAAAGTTACACTTTAAATCTCTCAAACCTCTAAATTTTGCTCTTTGCTCTATAAGCAAAACTAACAAATAGTTTTCTTCGTCTAACCAATGCATCTTTCGAAATAAACCTATCTTGTTTGGTATCAATTAATATTAGAATTTTCTCAGCTACCCAAATCTCTTTAAATTTTTTAGATTGCATCGCCCTCCAGAGAGCTACCCTAAATTTAAGATTTCTTACCTTTGCGATTTCCGACCGGTCGCATAAATTTTTTTAGTCATGCAATACATTAAGTTAGTATAAAATTTTACGCACAACCCGAATCTGCAAACAGATTTAAAATCGGACCACGCCCTGCAAAGTTATACCCTTTAAAGCTCTCAAACCTTTAAATTTTGCTCTTTGCTTTATAAGCAAAACTAACAAAATAGTTTTCTTCGTCTAACCAATGCATCTCTTGAGAATCAATTAATATTAGAATTTTTCAGCTATCCGAATTCCTAGGAATTTTTAGATAGCTCCATTCCTAGAGCTACCCGAATTTTAAGATTTTTTATCAATGTCGATTTCTAATCAGCTATCCTTTTAATATCTACAATCCTTTAACCAAACACGTAGCAGTATTAACATAAATAAATTAAGCACGCAAAAATTTAATAATTTATTTTATCCGATTTACAGTTTAATAAACTAATTACAATTTTATAAAGTATAACATTTGTCTTCTTCGTTTAAACAAATCCAAGCAGATTAAAGTAACCTGTAACAAAAATAGAAATTAATGTGTTGTTTAAAAGACCTATAACAAAGAGATTAATGTAAAAGAGGAGACGTGTTTACGTTCAATAAGACATATTGTCGTTAACCTAACAATATGAGAATAATGTAAAAACATTCCAATGTAATGTGTTTTAAATATGTAAATGGGAAGGTCGACTTTTACGTAATCATCCTCCGAATTACATGTGAAAGCTGTATATAATTTCTTTTAAAAGTGTATATCCTCCAAACAAATACGGTTATTACAGTAGGAAAGTACGCTAAATGCGAGTCAATTAATAGCAATTTAATACTGCTTACTGACCTACCTTAATTAGATGGCTGTACCATTAGGAATGATGTACTTTTTGTTTTTCTCGCCCGATAAACTGATTTTATTAATTAATTGGGTATAAAGTTGGTGTTTACATGGTTTCGTTTAAGACCTCGTACATATTTTCCGGATTACTAGAAGACGTTATAACCATACTTTTTGTGTTAAAGGATTTCACATCGGTAGTCTCTTCTCCCATTTTGGTGTAAACGCCGTAGAGTTCGCAATAGACTTTTGTTGCTGTATGTTGTATTCTTTTTTTATTAAGTAATCGAATAAATCGTTCCTTCTGCTTCCAAAGAAACTCGGACACTCCATCGCCGACACTGGCACTCTCTATGCGATAGCTAGCCATACGGTTGTTAAACGCTGTGCTAACCATTTCTACACCAACGTCGTTAGTAGCGGTAACTGAGGCATTTTTATGTTTGTTGCTCCGTAGATGACCAGGGTATGCAGACTTTAACATCTCCATGTCGCACACTTTACACATAATTCGTGGTTGTTTCGTAAAAGACCCTTTAACAGCTGGCGGAGCTGAACGTTTACTGCTTAATGACATACCGTGCTGTTTTTCCTTGTGTCGCTGTAAGCTATTCTTGTAAAAGCAATACTGCAAAACCCACAGTTTAAGTACTTTGCTGCCAACGGATGTATAAGCTTAACCGTGGACGATGTTACACCACGACATTTGTTCTGGTGCCGTTTGAGAGCATCCCTCCTGGTAAAGTAGACGTGACAGGGCTCGCATTTAAAAACGTTTAGTACAAAACAAAATCCGCACTATAAGACTTTGGTTAAACTTGTAATCGAACTAACTTATAACTAAAAAGCTTACTCTAGCGTACCTGATTTATGTTCCCTATAGAATGCATACCGAAGGTTTCCGAAGACACCCAAACGATGTTGAGGATTCAGCGAAGAACTAAATGACGTCATAATCCTTGCTGCTCGTCCAATACACTTAACGCCAATGCATGCACCTGGTTCGCATCGTCGATGGTGCGAATGCCGTTAGTAGAAACATCGGAAACGTCTTCCATGTTATACGGATCGCGTGCATATTAAAAATCCAAAAGGGTGATAGCACACGCACACAAATTATGTGCAAGTCGTGCTGTAGAAGATGCAGTGCTACTATAACCAAAAACTTAATAAAAACACTTTAAACCATTACTAAGGGAATACCAACTTGTTGTCTACAGGATACTTACTAATAAAGCAATTTAATTTTAAATAACTTCTACGTCATACTTTAGGAAATGGTAGGCTTGAATATTTTCTAAATAAATCACCAAGCGAAAGTATATGCTTAGCGGTATTAAAATTAACCATTAATTTCCCAGTTTTACGACCGTGGTTAATTATAGATTAAAATTTAATTTGTTCACGTTCGAACTTATCGTAAACTAACATATTTTATAGCAACAATGCGCTGTATAATACATGCATACTCCTTCGCCGCGCTACTGCTATTCTTGTAATTGCTAGAAAAAGTCACTCTCCTTTTTACTGTTAGGACCGATGCAAAGCACCATTTTTTATACTTTCTATAGCACATCGCGCACTTTTTCGTCTGATAATTAAATTTTGCTTTTGCAGGGTTTTACACTTTCGCATAGCGGTCGGCCGCACGTAATGATTTCTAGAACCGGTAAGTACTTGATATCGCCCAAATAGAATTAGATGCTCGATGTCTGTCAACTTCCGATTCCCTCGTAAAGGTAGAAAAACTTGGTCAATCATCCATCTAACTTAAACTTCGACACGCTCCTGTTCTGATAATTTCCAAACATTTTTCAAACGACAATGGGCTCAGAATTTTTTAAACCTTCGAGGAATCTATAAGTCGTAATCAATTACACGTTCGAGCTACCCGTAAACTAACAATGCGCTGTATAATACATGCATACCCCTTCTCTGCGTTACTGCTATTCTTGTAGTTGCTTGAAAAAGTCAGTTGCATTTTTTACTCTTAGGATCGCTGGATCCGATGAGCTTCCACGCACTAACACCTAACGCATCATTCCTACTATTTGTTGAACAAAAACTACCGGCATCGCCATGTTCGTATACGAACGTAAGCAGATGTTTGTGGATATGTACGAGAATATGTCATATACATTAATCAGTCTAAGCTATTTTATTTAGTCCACGAAAACTACTATTTTTCTAAACCACAATTAATAATCGCCTTTATAGATTTAACATTTGTACCATTACCCAATGACTGGTGCTACGTACATGGAAACTTTAATTTCTTATTGGAGAGAATCCTTATTCTCCCACGCACTGTTGCGTAGCTGCATGCCCACCCCTTTTGGGAATATATGCTCGTTATAGGTTGTAGCACCCGCGGTTTTACTTAACTACACTTCGTGAGACCCTTTAATCTTTTTAACCGTATCTTTCTCGGCTACAGTACAGTAAGACTTAGCCCTACTACCTACAAATTCTAATACTGGACCCACATTAAAGTTCTCTTTGAATTTCTCTACAATTTTTTATTAACATGCGGTATATTGTGTTTATTATTTGCTTCGACCAACCAATTCCTTAGAAATCTAAAACCGCTGTGTCCCGCGAACACCACGTGGAGGTAACACGTATACTCCGTCAACCAGGATAGAAGCAGGAAAGATTTGGAAGGTGGGCGAAGAACTTAAAAATTATGGAATTTAAAAACTAATATATACAATAGATTTACAAAATCTATACAAATATAAACTACTATCTTATATCTTTACGCCCCCATGCGTAGGTTGTTGTACTATTAGGAATGATATACCTTTTGTCATCTTTGCTCGATAAACTAATTTTATTAATTATCTGCGTGTACAAATCGTGTTTTTACTCCGGATACACACGCCGGCAACTACTCCACACCAAATAAAGAATTAGATGCTTGGTGACTGTTAACATCCGCTTCCCTCGTGTACGCCCAAACACATCCCAGCCTATGAGCACCCCTGCGCATGCACACCCCTGCCCATGCGCGCCCCTGCGCGCGCGCAACTCCTGCCCATGCGCACCCCTTTCTGTGCGACTGCTATTTCGCGGTAACGTCACAGCCTTTTGTAAATAAAATCAATGTAATACTATTCTAAAATTTTATATTCTGACATACATAACAAAATTTAAAAAAATGTAATGCCAAGCATGGAGCCATTTAAACTTAATTTTAATACAAAGTTATACACAGAGGACAGTCCTTTCTTTATGTTTATTTGGTGCGGTTTTAATTTTATCTAATTTTATTCGCAGCTTAAAATTTAAATCGACACCCAAGTCCTCTATCTCCTTTTCTAGTCAATAGTTTGATACATAGAGACCGTCTAGGTTTTCTAATTGCAAAATGTGCCGAAGTTTGCCTCTATATATAAAGTTTTTGATCCATTCTTTCGCGTAATTCTTGCAGCTTGTGACAATCTTTTAATCGCGGCTCTCCCACTATAAACTGCATACGTATCTTGTGAGCTTGATCGACTTCTTCTTGTCGATATCGGAGGAAATCCTTATTCTCCCAAACACTGTTGCATGTCCACCACTTTTGGAAATATATGGTTGTTATAGGTTGTAAGACCCTCGGTTTTAAATGATCCGAAAGGTTCTTTACTAGTCAAATATACAATGTTTAACGGACCCCCTTTGCGTGTGGTGTACGCAAAGGTTACGAAACCTGCATTCCTTAGTTCGTCTTTGTTATCTGCCATTTCGATAAATACGTTTTTAGAATAACCTTTTAAAAAATATACGGATTTAGTACCATCCTTTTCCGCAAGGACGCCTACATAACTAAAAGGGTCTTTTTTACTAACCACAAATGCATGCAACTTGTAGAAACCAGATGTATCTAAGTCAGCCCATCGGCACATAAAATAATCTTTTAATTCTTCCTCATTTTCTCTAATAAAACGTTCTTTGTCTAACAGATCTTTGTATTGTTCTCGTATTGTAGCAGTGTTTTCCAAGTAGTCCAACTTTCGCTTTTTTGCATCCATTTCCTCTAATTCCAGTTGTCTTTTCCTTCCACTTACAGCGTATGGCGTGCATAGTGGAGCAATTTCCTTTAGCGTAAACGGATAGAGTTTACTGCCAATATTTACGCGTTGTCGTACAACCTCTGGACGAATGTTAGGCGTATCCATCAACCCCAATTCCGAAATGACTATTTCTTTTGGAATTGTAGAATATGGTGTTGCAGATTGTGTAAAATATGTACTACCTGCTTTAATGTAGCACTTTTGTATGATTTTTATTTTATCTTGGCAATCCTCCTCCTCTACTATCTCCAAATAATATACAGGTAAATAGTTAAAACTAAAAGCCGAAAGCACATACTTTATCAATTTTTCTCTTTCCTCTGGTTTTTCGGACAACTTAATTTGCCATCCCGTCAATTTCTTTGTATTGTCATTACCCCCAATACACGTACTGTAGCAGGTTATTATACACTAAACAGCAGCTATTTTGTAGCTTGGCCGATAGCTTACTCCACATTGTGGCAAGTGCTACCGAATACATGAGCGCCTTTAGGAAGTATAACTTACTATCTTCCAATAACGTTAAACAGTCTTTTAAGGGATTATACACCCGTTCCGCACTGACATAGCTTCCAATTGCACAGTTGTATATTGTCGCTTCCAATCGCGTAATACCATGCCCTTTGGCCAAAGTAGATGCAAAAATTTTCCTTAAACGTACATCTGGGCAACATAAAAAATCTAGTATGTGATTGCCAAGTTGTTTATTAACACCAGGACTTGTTATCTGACACACAAATTTGTTGTATATCTTAATTCTTGCATTGGTTGTTAGCCATGTTAAACAATCAATTCCCGCAGTTTTATCGTTGTCAACTATAATATTACACTTTTCTTCGTATTCTCCCTTATAGCAAAAGTTATGCTTTGTAGTTAAATAATTACACATCTCCATCTTGCTAAATATGCCAGCAAAATCTTGGGTTACATCCATATCAAAAAGATAAAAATAATCTTTTTCGAGTTTGTCTAATATATCTGGTAGTTCCTCCAATAAAGTTTCCAACTTAACATCTGCTAGTTCCACTTTGTATGGAACACATATAGTATTTTGGAATTTTTTATTAATGCATTCGAGGTCTTCTTTTCCGATAATTTCTTTTACTCCCTGGCCCATCTTGTTAGTGCTTTCTAGAAAACGGAAGCTTAGCTTTAACACCATGCCTAGCGGAAACACATCGGTCGAACTTTCTACGTAGATAGCTGTTTAATGCGCCACAAATTTCTTTTTTTAGGATAAACATCCTTTTGTTTGCAGATGTTTGTTCGGCGTCAGAAAAGTCGCAAATTTTAACCAACATTATATTGTCACAAAATGGTTCTATAATTGGTGTGTGTAGTCCACCAGTCAGCATCTGCTCGCCTTCGACATAACAAATATTACCAATATCTGTCACCAGATTATTGTTGCACATATTTTCTGTCAAAAGCCATAATCCAAATCGCTCATTTATGGGTTTCACTTTATTCCTAAGAAGTTGAGAAACGTTAATCACCTTGGAGACGCTCATGTTTACCGTTCTAGCCACTATCGAATACTAAATTGAATACGAAAAATTGTTCTCTTATGTATTCTACAGAGTGGGGTCGTATATTGCCGAAGATAGTCGAATATGTTGTTATCCGACCTAGGCCGACAGGGATGCGCATCGACATATGTCCGGATATATGTAGGATGTTAGGTTAGGGTGAAATTGTCCCATAGGGCGAAATTACCACATAGGGTGAAATTGCCCCATAGGGTGAAATTGCCTCCGATCTAGGTTGGATGTAGACTTGTCAGGAGTTAGGTTAGCTGGTGTTGTCTGGTGTTAGGTTAGGTTAGTTGGACTTGTGTGGACTTAGGTTAGATAAAAGGAAAAATTGATAGGTTAGGTCAGCGTCGCCACGCTGACCTAACCTATCAATTTTTTCTTTTATTAAGGTAGGTCAGTAAGCAGTATTAAATTGCTATTAATTGACTCGCATTTAGCGTACTTTCCTACTGTAATAACCGTATTTGTTTGGAGAGGATATACACTTTTAAAAAGAAATTATATACAGCTTTCACATGTAATTCGGAGGATGATTACGTAAAAGTCGAACTTGCCATTTACATATTTAAAACACATTACATTGGAATATTTTTACATTATTCTCATATTGTTAGGTTAACGACAATATGTCTTATTGAACGTAAACACGTCTCCTCTTTTTTACATTAATCTCTTTTTGTTATAGGTCTTTTTTAAACAACACATTAATTTCCATTTTTTGTTACAGGTTACTTTAACCTGCTTGGATTTGGTTAAACGAAGAAGATAAATGCTATACTTTGTAAAAAATGTAATTAGTTTATTAAACTGTAAATCGGATAAAATAAATTATTAAATTTTTGCGTGCTTAATTTATTTATGTTAATACTGCTACGTGTTTGGTTAAAGGATTGTAGATATTAAAAAGGATAGCTGACTAGAAATCGACATTGATAAAAGAAATCTTAAAATTTGGGTAGCTCCCTAGGGAATGGAGCTATCTAAAAAATTCCTAGAAATTCGGATAGCTGAAAAAATTCTAATATTAATTGATACCAAACAAGATAGGTTTATCTCGAAAGATGCATTGGTTAGATGAAGCGAACTATTTTGTTAGTTTTGCTTATAAAGCAAAGAGCAAAATTTACAGGTTTGAGAGCTTTAAAAGGGTATAACTTTGCAGGGCGTGGTCCGATTTTAAATCTGTCTACAGATTCGGATTATGCGTAAAGTTCTAGACTAATTTAATGTATTTCATGACCAAAAAAAATTTATGCGACCGGTCGGAAATCGCAAAGGTAAGAAATCTTAAATTTAGGGTAGCTCTCTGGAGGGTGATGCAATCTAAAAAATTTAAAGAGATTTGGGTAGCTGAGAAAATTCTAATATTAATTGATATCAAACAAGATAGATTTATCTCGAAAGATGCATTGGTTAGACGATGAAAACTATTTGTTAGTTTTGCTTATAGAGCAAAGAGCAAAATTTAGAGGTTTGAGAGATTTAAAGTGTAACTTTGCAGGGCGTGGTCCGATTTCAAATATGTTTGCAGATTCGGATTCTGCGTAATATTTTAGACTAATTTAATGTATCGCATGACTAAAAAAATTTATAAGAACGCTCAAAAGTCTCTACAGGTAAGAAATCTTAAAATCAGGGTAGCTCCCTCGGGGATGATGATATCTAAAAAAATCCTAAAAATTCGGGTAGCTGAGAAAATTCTAATATTAATTGATACCAAACAAGATCGGTTTATCTCAAAAGATGCATTGGTTAGACGCAGAAAACTATTTGTTAGTTTTGCTTATAGAGCAAAGAGCAAAATTTAGAGGTTTGAGAGCTTTAAAGTGTAACTTTGTAGGGCGTGGTCGTATATTAAATCTGGTTACAGATTTGAATTTTGCGTAAAATTCTAGACTAATTTAATGTATCGCATGACTAAAAAAGTTATAAGAACGCTCAAAATTCGCTACAGGTAAGAAATCTTAAAATTAGGGTAGCTCTCTGGGGGATGATGCTATCTAAAAAATTCCTAGAGATTTGGGTAGCTGAGAAAATTCTAATATTAATTGATACCAAACAAGATAGGTTTATCTCGTGGGTGGAAATGTGGATGTTCATTTATCTCGAAAAATGAAAATTTAAGATATATTTATCTCGAAAGATGAAAAATGGTTAGTCGAAGAAAACTTTTTGGTCCAGATGTGTGTGGAAATGTGGGATTCTTTTCATTGCCACCAAACTATCACCTCCTTCACCACATTTCCTCCTTATGGGAATTTACATGTAAATTTGGGAGGAAATGTGGATGCTGGAGAAAATGTGGTGGTGATTTCCCTGCCATCCATCTACTTATATATATATATATATATATATATATATTACTCTAAGTAGTATATATATAGTATGACAAAGGAACACTTCTTCATTCAATGCTCAACCAAGAGAGCCTGAAGGTACGATTTTGCCAAAACGTCGCCAAATCGACAGCGGTTCACTTGAAAACCAACCAACTATGTGGAATAGTGCCCCAAAAAATTACGAAGCAGGCGACGTGTTCAAAAACCTGAAGTTTAACATTATGGGACTCTAAGGGGAGGATATATTCCATCAAATCAGAATCTTCGAGAATCAACAATCTAGAAGAAAGTAGTTACTACGTGATTTAGTCTTTCTACAACGTACCGAAGGGTATGGAGATAACGCTCCACAAAACAAACTGCTCTACGAAATAGATATTCAGCAGAAAAACTTTGCAGTATTACGAGAAGAAATCCATGATACAAACAGAATGCTGAATCGGGTTAACGGAGAATTGATGCAACTACACTTACGCCTGATCAACACTATCCATCCGAACTTATAGCGCATCATAAACCAACTGGCCGAGCTCCGAACAGAAACAAACACCACTCTAAGGACAGAAACAAAAAAAGAAGTCTCTACATCTACAACAACAACAATCACCAATTTAAGAAACCAAAACCATAGAACACGCCATGATAGTACGAAATTTATCCAACGCAACAGAGAGCGTCTCTGCCAAAGAATTTGGATTTACCATTGCTCCAGCAGGAATAGCTGTAGAAGCTATCAATTGTGCTATTGAAAGAATAATTCAAAAGCTGAACAAAGTGACAGCTGAATCCATTCGCCAAGATGTTTCCAATACTTTAAAAACATCCTATCCTCTCCAAAAAAAGAAGTTTACAAAAGAAGAATGGGTTGCACTGAAAAGTATACGACTTCGTTTTAACAGGTATTGTTTGTGTGACTGCGTTACATCGTGTTAGAACAGATGTTTATACATACGGTCCCTGGACAAACAAGTGACGTCGCCTTCACGTATTGTACTGCAAATAACCAGCTGCTTGATTCTTGTACCTGACCATATGAGCTTAAAGCGTATTTCCTATACGCAACAACGGGACAAACCAAAATCCATTACAACGGTTATCACAAATATGTAAAACTTCGATGTACCACTATATGTAGATCGTTACCAAAATAATTATCTTCGTGTAGTTATCCACATAGTTACTTGTAAATTCGTAATAGCAATTTAAAAACAAACATTTTTTTTTAATTATTGGACGTTAGATTAAAACAAAAAAATTGCTATCTACATTGCAGAACATTTTATTAAAATTTAAACCATACAGTTTCATCGCAGAACATTTCATTAAATCCAACTATTATAGTAAAGTTGAAGGACGTTCATGCTAGACCAATATTTTCTTATCGCTACATTGAAGTAATTGAACTGTAAACTCGATAATCGTAAATGCAGAGAAAGGATCCATAACGCAAAATTTAAACGGGCTAATTTTTATAAAACCAAATGAAACGGAAACATACTAACGAAGGAATATACAAAGAGTGTCTAAAAGAGCTTTCAAAAGAGTTTTCAATAGAATATACAAAAAAGTCTTCAAAAGAATATACGAAAGAGCGCTACATTACATGTGATTTTCCAATGCTCCACCCGAAGGTACTACATCGGCCAGGAAGCGAGTTTTTTTTACCTGGAAAATTTTGAATTTTTGCCGAATCCTTGCTGTTCCAAGCAAGGTAGGGATCTTTAACGTGCGTGACAACACGCACACACGGGACCTCCATTTTACCTCTCATCCGAACGAGGGTGTATTTTTGCGAAAAATGCTCGCCTAACATTTTTCAAGCGGACCGTGTCGGGATACGGAAAGAGCGCTACAACAAAATTATTTAGTTTGTCTAGGAGATTATATCTAATTGCTTACCATTATTAAAAAGCACTATGTCAAGTGTTTATTACACGTGAGTTTAACTACGGTGTAAAGCCACACGCAAATTACTCGCTAGAACTCTCAGGTTCTCCATGGTACCTTTGTGCCAAGTGTTCTAGCTAAAGTGACCGTTGACACATTGTGCACGAAATAGGAAAGGTGTTTGGCCTTGAAATATTTATACAAATAATTAACGCCTGATGTTAGCAACTAAATTAGCATCTCTGTATTGTGGTTAGACCACACGATCCCCATACGGATATTTATTTAATTGACAATGTTTACTGGTTTAATGGACTAGACAAAAAGATGTATTTAACTAATAATTTATTGGTGCTTTGCAGTGGTCAAAAAAACTGTTACAGTGTATTTTTAAGGAATTTAATTGAAAAGGGGACATTTTGGGCTATATAAACCCCTGAAAGGTTTGATGAGGCTCTTGCTTTTTCGCTTCGATTGTACAGGTTATCTGCGTGAATGCTAGTAAACGAAATTACTGTTTGTATTTAACAAGTGTTAATAGATTAAATTACTTATAACTTACACAAGATGGTGTAATGCTGTATCGGCGGTCTAAAAGAATTATGAAGTACGTTTAGAGAAAAATAAAACGAAACTGTTTGGAAGCAATGTAAGTACAGGCTCTTTTTTTTTAATTGGGGTATTGGTGCTAGTTAGGCACACGGAAAAAATAGAGAGTGTATATGTCTCAAGTCGAAGCTTTGCCGATGGTAATTGGTACAGTAGAGGAATTTGAAAAGTTTGGAGGTGCTGCTGATTGGTAGTTAGGGAGATTTGGGTAGCTGATTGCCGTCACAGATGGTATGAGTCAACTTGGAGGAGATTCTTGAACGAGCAGTCATTGATGAGGGCTAGGTCAGCAATTATTTGATGGCAGATACATGTGTGGTGCTATTTTCAGGTAACTGATTTTTATAAAACATTGTCTTTTGTGGTATTTTTTTGTGGATTTTTTTCCTTCTATGGACAAAGGAATTTATTATTGAATTTTATTACAAATTATTTGAAAGTCTGTTAATGTAACAAATTTTATTTATTAAATAAGGGTGTGAAATCTGTTTAAGTATGACGTAGAAGGGACTTTTGGTAATTGTAGTGCGTAAATTTGCACAAATATTTAAAAGGGTTTTACTATGACCTCGTATTTAAACCAGGGGTTAAAGTAAGGTGTGAGCTTAAGCCCAGCTACTATCAATAGTTTATTTAGTCAGATGAGTAAAATTGTATATAGAAATATTTCATGAAAATGAATCAGTAATCAACGTAGGTATATGTAATTAATGAATGAATGCAATACAATTGGAAAAGTTTGCTGTGGGAATTTTTGTGTAAATAAATCATTATGATTCTTTTTGTAGTCGAGTTTCTTTTATAGAAAAGTAGGGCAGAATTTTACAGGCAACCGTAGAGCAGCCGCGGCAAATTTCGTTGATGAAGATAAGTTTCTTTTTATTATAGCAAAAAAAAAGCTGGGTGTACTTTGGCGTCAAAAAGAAGAGCATCATTAGGGAGTGAATTGCAGCATTTATGTCAACTTTAGTGGAGTTCTGATCCAGGTAAACTTCACAGTATTCATGGCTTGCCGAACGTGGGGTTTTTCGAACAAAAGGATGAATTCGCAGTAGTTATGACGTCCAAAGTGGGGGGCACGAATTTACCAACTTGTATTCAGGGTAATCTCACAGAAATGTATATACATATACAAAATGATGAGGACGTCTCATTTTTGCCAACTGGACAAACTTCAAAATCGCTATAATTAGTCAAATAAGCGTAAACTTATTATGAACGCTTAGTGAATAATAATCCGTTTCATGTCAGCTAAGTGGATAGATATTTTACTTGTATCTTGCAGGCATTATAAAAGCACTTTTTTTAATAAGAAGGAGTTAATAATTTAGCTAAAATTTGTTTTAATTCTCAATATAAAAATATTACAAGAATATAGGCGTACATTTGCCCGTAATTTTGTTCAATAAGCGTCAACATTTGCATAATAAGCATTGAATCGATCAAAATTGATTTATAAAAAAAAACATTTGTAGAATAATAACTAAAAATATTCGACTTTGCATTGACAAGAACGCCCGACGAAAGAAATATCTTGTTATGAATTGAAGCGTTTGTAATTAACTCAAATTACGTGTCTAGCAAAAAGTCTCATATCCGTGTAATATAGTGTATTTTCTGAAGATACTGCGGTTCATAACTGAACTAGAGGTTATACATACCACTAAAGTAACTTTAAAATAATTATTCCTATTATTCTGCCAAATGTTGAAGCAATTTAAAATAAAAATGCTCAATAAAATTTAGTGCAAGTAGTGCGAATGTTATACAAGTGATTGTATTTATTTGATTTCGTCGATACTAAGAAATCGTTAGTAATTTGCATATTTTAAATTAGTTTCATCATCATTAAGTCCTTGAACTGGTTAGACGCGTACCTCCATTGTTTCATATTCTGAGCTAACCTACACATTTTCCTGAAATTCACAAGTGTGCATATTTCACTATCTGTGTGCAATAGTCTCATCTAGGCCTACCTCTACCTCTCTTTGTCCTATATGTGCTTGTAATTTAGCCCGCACTAATCCCCTGCTCTTTTATTTTTCCTATTTTTTTTCTTTCTTACATATTTATTTATTCCCTTACTATTTCTATAACCTCTGTGTTATTAACTTTATCTGTCCATGCTATCATCATCATACATCCGAAGCATAACATTCCAAAAGGGTTCAACCTTTTTCTGTCTGCTTCTCCTACTGTCCCTATTTCATAGAGGTACAGTGCTGTGTCCCACATGCTTACAACAATTATGTACGTGTTTCTATATTTGTTGTTGTCGAACATAGCCGCTGCTCTTTCTTGTTAGGTACAGTTCGGTTCCTCTTCTATTGTTTTGTAAATATATACCCTATTTCACCAATATTCAGTGGTATATGGAGAGGGTAAAGCAGCTTGTGGCAAATAAGATTCCCCAACACTTTAATATTTGCCGAATTAATAGTTTTTTAATAAATCTCTCCGCACAATCAGGATTAGATGAAAATATGGCAAAAGCAACATCTTTTGTTGTTTATAATAATCATTAAGTTTAAGTGTAATTATTTTTTCGTCATTAGGTTTTCCGTCTTTGAACTGGTTGGACGCGTGCTTCCACTGAATTTTGTTCTGATCAGCCTTCACAGTTCCATAAAATTCCCCTTGGATACAGCTCGGTTTCCCTTCTACTATTTTGCAACTATATGCCCTATTTCACCGATATTCAGTGGTACGTGAAGAAGGTTAAGCAGCATGTAGCTACCAACATCCCCCAACTATTGAATATTTGCCGAATTAATGGTTTTTCAATAAGTCCTTCCGCACAATCTAGATTAGTTAAAAATATAGCGAAACCTACACCTGTATTTGTTTATAGTACTCATCAGTTTTTTTTCATCATTAGGTTTTCCGTCTTGAAACTGGTTGGACACGTACCTTCACAGAGTTCTATTTGGAGTTAGCCTACGCAGTTCCCGGACATTTCTACAGCCTAGATACAGCTCGGTTTGACTTCTACTGTTTTCTAAATATATGTCATATTTCACGGAGATTCAGTGGTATGTGAAGGGGATTAAACGGCCTGTGACTATCGAGTTCCCACAACACAGAAATGCGGCGAATTAATCAAACAATTAACATAAGTTGAGAATATTGCAAAACTAACAGCTGTAGTTGCTTATAAAAATTATCAGGTTTAAGTACAAGTAATTTTCCTTATAAGGCTTTCCGTCTTTGAACTGGTTGGACAGGTACCTCAATTGACTTCTTTTCTGCGCTAGCCTATACATTTCCCGAAATTCCCACAGCCTATATCTTTGACTATCTGTGTGCAATAGTAACCTAGGTCTAGCTCTACCACCCTTTCTTCTTATCTGTTTCTAATATATTCCGCACTATTTCCTCGTGCCTACCATCCTATCTCCCCCATTTTTTACTGTTATCCACATATTCCTTTCTTCCCCTACCATTTCTAGAATTTCTTATTTCTTAATTTTGTCTATTCATGATATCTTCATCATATGTCTGTAGCACCACATTTCAATTGCTTTTATCTTTTTGTTGTTTGCTTCTACTACTTTCCAAGTTTCACAGTCGTACAGTGTTATGCTCCACGCATTTGCTTTCAGCAAGCTTTTTCTTGTTTCTATGTTTGTTGTATTTGAACACAGTAATTCCTTTTTCTAGATAAATGTAGCACGACTTTGTGCTAATCTTTGTTCTATATCTTTTGCGTTATTTGGTTTTATAGGTAGCAGAAATTCTTAACCTCTTCTAAGTTCTTGCTTCCTATTTAAATGCTAGTTTTTTATTTATTTTCTCCTCTTTTGCATATTAGTACTTTAGTTTAATTTTGGTTAATTTTCCTACCGTATCTCTCAGTTAGAACTGATTCCATTTGATTAAGAGCTGCTCCTAACTCTTCCTTGCTATATACTAATAACGCTATATCATCTGCAACTCTAAGCATATCAATCTTTTGTCTATGCATAGTAACAACAAATGTCTCCCTGCATTTGACAGTATTCATTGCCTTTTCAATGTACAAGTTAAAAATTAAAGGGAATAGGGCACATCCCTGTCTTACCTCTTTCATAATGTTTACTTCACTACGTTCATGCTCCAATTCCATTACAGATGCTGGGTCTTTTTATAAGTTATGTACTATCCGTCTATCCCTAAAACTCAATCATATCTTTGTGAGTATTTCGAACATTTCTTTCCATTTTACATTGTCGAATGTCTTTTTAGATCTACAAACCCTATATACACGCTTTCTCTTCTGTCTATTATCTTCCCCATTATCACCCTCGGAGATTAAATAGCCTGTCGCGTTTCCCTATTTTGCCTAAACTCAAATTGACCTTTTCCTAGTACTTATTCAGTCCGTTTTTCCATCCGTCTATGTATAATTTTAGTTACTATTTTCGACGCCTATGCGATCACACTTATTTTTGAAAATTTTCACATTAATCCGCCTATTTTTTTCGCATAATGACTATGATGTTACGTTTAAAATCTTCGGAAATCTTAACTGTCTCATACATATAGATAACAATTTGGAAGAAACATCCTGTAACTGCCAGTTCAGCGTCTTTTAGAGTTTCTGCTTGCACCTTATCTATACCCAGTGCCTTATCATTTTTCAGACCTTTTAAAGCTAATTCAAAGTCATCTTTGTGCATAGGATATCATAGTCATCGTTTTCAATGTCTCTCTGCATATAAATCTGTATATTCTTGCCATCTAACTACATTCTCTACATTTTCTATAATGTCTCCATTCGTATCCCTTGTATTTTTGTTATAATACGGCTTTATAACCCTAAAATTTATTCTAAATAGTTTGTACGCCTTGACTGTTTTTCCTATTTTCATCTTAGTTTGTACCCTTTTGCACTTTTCATTAACCCATTGTTCTTTAGCTTTGCTGCATTTTCAAAGAATTTCCAAGTTTATGGCTTTGTATCTACGTTTTCCCGCTTCGTCTGGTCTGTTTTAGTATCTACGTATATTTTCTATTAGACCCAGATATCTTTTGTTATTTATGGTTTCTTATTTTCTTTTTGTGTATACCCCAGAGTATTTCTGGCCGCTCTGATTTTACTTCCTCAGTATCAGAAATTTTTGCGATATCTTTCAGCAATTCATTTGACGTGGTTATCTCTATCTTTTAGTTTCGCAAAGTCAAATTATTTATTCCGTTCCTTTTTCTTATATTTTTAAATTTAAGAACGGCCTTCATAATTACGATATTGTGGTCAGTGTTTCTATATCTGCTTCCGGGTAGCTTTTACAGACTCTTACTTGATTCCTAAACCCCGCTCTAACAAGTTAGTAATCTATTTGTTATATTTCTTTATCTCCTGACATCATCCACGTGCATCGCCTTCTAGCATGATGTTGAAATAATGTGTTTGTGATGGTTAAATTGCTTTTGTCGCTAAATTCTACCAACCTATTTCCCCTCTCGTTTTTCGTGCCTAAACCAAATAAATTTACTACCGCTCCTTCCCAACCCTCATCCTACCAATGAATTAAAATCTCCCATAATTATTTAGTATTCACGTTCTTTTGCGTATCTCAGTATTTCGTCAATATCTTTATAGATCTCTTCTTACCCTTCCTCACTGTAGCTAGAGGTGGGCACGTATACTTGAAATATTACTGTATTTACCGGCTTAGATTCTAATCTAACCATACGTATTCTTTCGTTCCTTTGTAAGTAGTTTCTTACACAGTGTCCTGTCTTTTCCTTTATAACTAACCCTAAACCCGAATTTTCTTGCTCTGATCCTGTGTGAATTACCCTAAAGCTTCCGCTTCAAAAATCCTCCGCGTCTGGCTACTGAACTTCGCTAATCCCTACTATGTTTAATGCTAACCTATCCACTTCAATATTCAAGTTCTCTAGCTTACCTTCTTGCTTCATACTTCTGACATTCCACCCTCAGACTCGCAGAAAGTTCACGACCCTTTTTCTATACTTTTCGATCACATTCTCCGAAGTAGTGCCCTCCCGGAGATTCAAACGGGGGGGGGGGGGGATTTTTTACCCCAGAAGATGACTTTATTTTAAATAACAATTTAAGTACCCTGTGTATTTGGGAGGTACTGGCTGGGTTTCCCGTTGCCTTCCTACATCGTAGTAGTGTGTCTTAGAATGCCCCTATGGTCTCTGCCACTTTAAAGAGCTGCTGCCCTCTTTCGGGGACCTATCTTATTCTGGTTCCTCACTAAAGGTCCCAATAAATTGATTATAAACTTATAGTTTGGGTCTTTAGATCACTGGAACTCTCAAACCGTTCTAACTGTTCTAGTAATTAGAACTTCCTCAAGGTGCAGGTTCATTCAAAACGGTAAAATTAGTTTAGGTAACTAGAATTGTTTTATGGTTTTGAATGCCATTCCAAATCCTGTTTAAATATTGTTTAAATACTATAACACTCCAAGTTCACTCAGCCGATATTCTTAATTCAAACTCGTGTAAAATTTTATGCTACTTCGATTAATTTAATTCTCTTTCAATACAATTCATTGCAAAATAGCTTTTCCTTAGCTTAAACCAGGTGAAAGTCTTGTATAACTTTATTTAAGAAACAATCTTCTTGTGAAAGTAGTCGGTGTTTAATGTTTAAGGTATTAAAATCTGGCGACTCTTGAGTTATTATAAGGCACCAGAGATTAAGATCAGATTAGTTTTAAAGATGCGATTTTTTTGTGTAACAAGCTTTGTAAAAATATGCAAATTCGTATTTACTATTTATTAATTTTCTGGTGAGAAGTAGTAACCTCACGGTTCAATTCATTCTTTATTTTAGGATTTTACTTAGAAAGTCTATTTATATAACGAAGAGCAATATCTACTCGTATTAGTGATAAAAAGTTTTTTTTAAAGGACAGATGCGGTAGTGAGGGTATACTCTGACGCTGGTAATTCATCGTAAGTTTATTCTAGGTGTAAGTTGAAACTTTGACATTTCCTTATATTATAATTTTCACTTTTCTCTATATTAATATTTGTAAATATTTGTACTCAAAAATTTTAGTAGGGGTCAATATAGTAATCTATTCGAACAAAAAAGGCTTTTCATGTTATATTAACTGAAATAGTCGAGGGAATGGGTGCTCAAATATAGAGAAATTTTGCGTCTGTTGCATAGAGAAGTGAGTCTTAATTCAATATCACAGCAATATATTGCTGACAGACATAAGCGCCATGCTGGTTAATTAGGACATACCATTAATTTGTAATAATTTATAATAAAAACCTGAATTCTCTTTATCACACTCGTATATAAAACTACGCTTTACATTATCTGAATGGGTGTATATTTTACACGTATCATTTGTGTATTATTAAGTGAAACTTTTAATAAGGGAGAATCATTAAATTCATTGATAATTGTATTTACTGTTACTCTAAAGCGCAACATACGCACGTAATTTTATTTAATAGTTTAGTATTTTAATCAATAAAATTAACATTTGCAATTATAGACCGAGATATTAAAGTAAATATTATATTTATGAAGAAACATTTGGATAGGCAGAAGTTTGAAATGATCGGATTTTACGTTCGGTCAATAAAATCGTTTTTCGCATTGTTGAGCGCGCTAAACCAATCAGGTACTATGCTGCAAATAGAAACCGCTATTTTTGCGATAGGGCTGCGTAATTTTTAGTAGTTCTAGCTCCTTTTGAAAATGGATAATTTACTGAAGCATGTAATGGCTTTTGATTGAAGTTAAATTTTTCTTGATGTGGGTTGAAATTTTGAGCTTTTTATTTTCTATTTGATATATTACTGTATAATTTTGTATTCATATATATTTTACTGTATTATTTGTGAATACTTCTACTGTAAAATTTTAGTATATGTTTAATACATTAATTTGTTAGGGATGCAGAGCTTTTTTAATGTTTTACTAACTAAAGCAGTCGAGAAACTATATTTTTGAGTTTCGGATCGAGATTCTGCGTCTTTTGTGTTGAATAGTAAAGCTTTCAGAAACTTATATTGAAGTAACCTTTACTATACAGAAGACGCAAATGTAACAAAACCAAATTTAAGAATCTACTTTCCTGTCTAATATGGTCTGGTATGGTCTAATATGGTCTAATAAGTTAGTATATTGATCTTAATTAAAATCTTTAAAGTACAATATTTACAAATTAATGATATAGAATAATACAAACTCGTGCATCATAAGTCACTTAAACAAAATATATAAAAGAAATAATAAAGTTTTAACTTACACCCGAAAGGAAATTATGTTGAACTTCCTGCATCAGAGTACTTTCAGTACCGTAGTTACTCTTTTAGAAAATGTACCTTATTCAAACGTTCGTGTAAATTGCTCGGTGCGATATAAATAATTTTCTTAGTAAAATTTTGAAATAATTAAGTCTTAAAGTTATAACCTCTCGCAATTAACTATAAAAAGTTAAAAGCCGATTAAATATTCTCTAAAAGCCTTTTACGCAAATAAAAGTCACAAATTTTGAAAACTAATCTGACTCTGATTTCTGGTACCTTAGAAAAATTTTTGACAACCGTTTTGTATTATACCAGTTAATTCCTGCTGAGATAAACTAAATAAAGTACAGGCAACACAGAGAAAATCTTTTGAACACAATGAATAAATTCTTATAAAACATCCTATGTATCATGATACTATTATTATTATGTTGGTGTGATAAGTAAATTAATTTTGTTTGTTTAAAGAACTTGTTTTCGGTAATGTAATAAGTAATTCTAATCTAATCACATTGCTTCCCCAGAAGACGACGTATTCCATCGTGATCCAGCACTGTTGATGAACTTTATAGTTTGAAACGTTGAATAAATGTTCAGAGTTGTAAGTGGTTGGATTGAAATTATAATTAGAGTTCACTAAGGATAAAACAATAATTTTTGACTGTTTAAAGAGCAAAGTTGCTTGGAGACAAAACGTTGTAGCGTAAAAATAATAAAGTCATTTTGTAGAAAGGAATAAGCGACCGTATAATGTGGCATTTTCTTCGAAATTCTTTTTAAATACAGTCAATAAGAAATAAAAGTCAATCTTCAATTTCTGAACGGCATCTATTGCGTACCAAAATGAGCAACTTTGCTTCAATTTAAACTTTTTTGTATCTCATACAGTTTTCAAGAATCCGATAATCGCCCTCGAATCCGCTACAGCCTGTACAAACTACTAACTATTTAATTTTCTCACTATTCCTGTTTAATATGTTTCCCAAAAGAAGAACCTTTTTGGCTGCCGTGGGGTAGCTCTAAAAGTGTCTTTACGCCACTGTCCTCACGCACATTTTCATACAGTTTTTATTTTTAGACTGTTTTGACACCGTGTAGATTTTCTCTTTTATTTAAGCTTCAAAAAAAAGCCTCAGATTATAGAATTAAATGCTGGAAATCTGGTAAGTCAGGGGAATCCTTTAATTTGTGTCTTAACCTGCATCCGCCACCAGGTAACTGTGGAGTCGGTCAGCATGCGCTTGGTTTTCATGTTATTTGAATAGTTTAAACTAGTCTTAGAAACAGACCCCGGTTTCCAGGTTGAAATATTTGTGGGTGTCTGTAACATATGTTTAACTTCAAAAACGGTATTTTTGTTACTATAACATCACACATACTCTATTAATAAAGTTATTTCGTTATCTGCGATAAAATTATACAAGACATCTTAAAGTTTGTATATAGGAAACTTTAACGGGAAAGCTTAAGGCATTTGTGAATGGTATTTGCCAAATTCTGATACTACTATAACATCACACATACTCTATTAATAAAGTTATTTCGTTATCTGCGATAAAATTATACAAGACATCTTAAAGTTTGTATATAGGAAACTTTAACGGGAAAGCTTAAGGCATTTGTGAATGGTATTTGCCAAATTCTGATACTACTATGTGTCACGTATACTTTTTTCGAGTGTGAAACCGTGACTTCATAAAACTTTCGGACGCACGGAGACTGAAAATATGTAAAGCTGTAACTCACTTAAAAGTTATATAACTTTGTGAAGCGTATACCATAACCTGCTAGTTTTAATCACGAATTTAAGTGGGTAATATAAAAACCGCTTTTCAGAAGAAAAGTCCTCGTAAACTAGATATTTTGTCACTAACTAGTGACGTTGTTAATGTTAATGCTTTGATTCTTTCAGAAGAGTTTAAATTGACTATCCGAGACACAATTATTAATTTTGGAAGCAATAGCACTTTTATTATGGTAAAACTGCAGAAAATGTAGTCGTATAGCCTGAGTATGTTGGAATAGAAACATGGATAATTACCCACAATTAGAATCCGGGTTACTATTTAATGCCTAACAACGTAACTGATACCCGTAGACTTAACCGTAGAAATCTTGTGACTGATGCTGGTTCCCAATAGTACACTATGCAGAAATTAGTAAATATCATCAACAAATTGCTGTTGGACAAAAGCTCAAACACTTGCACTAGTTAGAACCTGTTATACAAATAATATGTTAATTCGGTGTACACTCAATCCGCTCACCAAATTATTCGCAGTAGTTTTGACTCACATCAGGATTAATCCAGAAGTGGTCGTTGTATGGAAAAGTGTCTCACGTTTTTGTTGTATTTGAGAACTTCGACTTACAAAAAGACCGGTTGTAGGAAGTAGAACGAGCACTCTCAAGGAAGGTATATTTTCAAATAACTGTACGATGGTGCTATTAATTTATTCTATCATCCCAAAGGGTAGTCCGGCTGCTACCTGCCTCGTTGCCACCTTTCTTGTGTGGGAGAAGGTTACGGCCGTGCGTGAGGTCGTTTACAGTCATTCATACTACCATCATCCACGTCCTCGTGGATTAAAGCAAACTTCTGGTTGAACTATGTATAATAATACAAGCTTTAGAATATAGAACCAACACACAAAACAAAGTTACTATACAATACATATTACATGTCAACAATCAGCGTCCAACCCGTTCAAGGAATTTCCTAGATTTCATAAAAAAAACAAATTCGCCAATTAGAGTATAGATACCTTACAAGTATGTACAAATTATTACCTACACCAGAATCGTTCAACCTGTTAAAAAAAACGGTACAAAAAGGTTTAATCCGAGCTTCTGTCTAACAACTCTTGTTAATTACGCCCTGTAATTCCTTTTGAGTACTCGAGTGTTTCACAGTCGGATTCTTCATCAGACTCCAAACTGATTTCGACCTTATAAGCCTTAAGCTTGTCAAGGGAAACTACTCCACGATACTTTTTCTGCGAACGAGAAGCGCCTTTTGGGTCCTCGGCAATAAAACGATCGTAGTCCAATTTTTTAATAATGACGTATGGACCACTATATTTTGGAAGCAACTTTTTGCTTCTACCATCGTTACTTGTTGGGATCGTATGCACCAAAACTTGATCCCATGACCAAACGATTATCCGGGGATGAGACGTGCGTCGCAGCGGGGCTTTTATCTGGCTTGTATTTTATTGATTCGAACCTTTAAGTTAGCCCGAATGCCCCTTAAACAGCTAACTTGTGGTTCCAACGTTACTTCGTTGTCCAGTACTGCGTTGCGGATACCCCTTGGGGAGTATCGAAAAAGCGTCTCGTATGGGGATCTACCCGTTGCTGAGTTCGTCATAGTATTTAGTCCCCATAAAATTTAAGAAACCTGTGTCCCACTTTTCCTCATCCTCTGTAGATGCGGAAAGAGGGAACAAAATTGTTCTGTTATACCTTTCCACCTGTACGTTTGCTCTAGCTCTAGCTCTTGCAGCATTTTATAAACTTCTTGCCCGTTAGACAGCTTTCTCGATCACTAACAATTCTTCTTGGAATTCCAAAACTCTCTATTATGTCGTCTAGGAATTTAATCAAGGGTTCGGTCTTCGTTGACCCGACTACTCTCAAAAAACAAACTTCGTAAAATAGTCGACAATAACTAGGGCTGTGTCGGCGAATCGGTATATCGATACGTATCGATACGACCCCCGTATCGACCCCCCTCCCCGATACAGCGAAAAATAAATATCGATATATCGATACGTATCGATATTCGATACGCCAAATCCCGTATCGTCCACCCTATATATATATATAAATATATATATATATATATATATATATATATTATATATATATATATAATATATATATATATATTTATATATATATATATATATAAATATATATATACTTATGTCACAAATATTAAACTTGTAACTTCAATTATTTTGATAACAAACAATCTTAAGTGAAAGATCGAATTGTCAGTAAATGCATTATTTTACAACGATCTTGTGATTTTATTCCCAAAGGAAGAGTAGATAAGTTATCGATGCCTAATCGATTCGTACCGATACGTATCGCTACGTTTCGATATGTATACTTAATCTACACATCTAAACGTTCCGATACGAATCGCTACATATATCTATACGAATCGATACGTATCGATACGTATCGATACGCACCGAAACGCATCGATACGTATCGATACGTATCGGTACGTATCGATATATATCGATATTCGATATATCCATACATATCAATATAGATATTATAAAGGAAAGGTAGACAGGAACCAATAATTTTTTTTTCATACCGTCTCATGCTTAAAAGCCAATACAATTTACTTATAGTCAAAATTGTTTTGTCGACAGATAAGTGCCCAATACCATCATGGAAGTGAAGTAAGACAACGTCAGGTTGCCTTAGGCACAACCCACTTTCTACCATCAGACGTTTCTTTGTATAACCGTCCGTCTTCTAAGCTATATTCGTTATGAATTAGCTTCTCTTCTTGATCCGTTGGGTCCTTTCCCAACATTTCCATAAGGTACTTACATCGATCGTCCATCAATTGAGCCTGTAAAACCCAGTCATCATTACCATCCTTACTGATGTTGACGTTTAATACGTTAGCGGTGTTTTCGATATGGTTCATAGGGTTTTTGCTTAAAGCATCAGCATGGGCTATTTTTAATCCCGGTCTGTACTCTACATCGAAGGTAAATTCTTGAATAGAAGGTCACCACCTTCCAATCCTCAGAACCAGATCTCATTTACAGAAAGTGGTACGAATGGCGTTACAATCTGTTATAATATTGAATTGTATGCCTATTAGATATATTTGAAAGTGCTTCAAGAAGGCTACTACGACAATGGTTTCTAATTCATAGAAATGGTACTTTTGTTCTTTTTTAATAGTCTGCTTTGAATAATACATAACGGGCTTTAGACACCCATCGTGTTTTTGTAACAAAATGCCAGCAACTCCCTTCTGGGAAGCATCCGTATAGACTTCTGTTGGCAGTTTTTCATCGTAGATCGCTAAGAGGGGTCTAGAAACGAGTTTCTCATTAAGGGCATTGCATGCTATACGTTGATCCGATCCCCATCGGAACTCCAAATTCTTTTTTGTCAACGTGGTTAAGGAACATGCAATGGTTGCAAAGTTTTTAATGTATTTTCTAAAATAGCTGCCAATCTAAGGTATTGGCGGTGATTATGAACACTAATCGGATCTGGAAAGTTTTTAACGGCTTTTGTTTTACGATATCCGGGTTGAACTCCTTCTCGAGAAATTTCGTGACCCGGATACTCAATTTTTTCGGAAAGAAATTGACACTTGGACAATCTGAGAATTAAACTAGCATTTACGAGAAAAGTTCAAACATCCTTTAGAATTTTAGGCCCTGATTCGATATCCATGGAAGAGAGTAATAAGTCGTCCATGTATGCAAGAACATTACTGTAACGTAAGTTACCCAAAAGTTTGTTTATAGTTTGTTGAAAGACCGCTGGTGCATTGCATACGCCAAACGGGACGCAGAGGTACTCGTAATGATCATCAGGTGTGATAAATGTTGTTTTCGGTATTGCCGATCCATCGACGGCAATTTCATGATAACCGCTCGCTAAATTGAGGCTCGTAAAATAACGACAATCCTTTAAGTTTTCAAGAAAACCGGCTGCATGTGGCTAGGGAAATATGTCCTTCACAGTCTTTAAGTTCAGTGCCGTGTAGTCCACACACATTCGGTTTTCTCTGTTCTTTTTCTTTATCAAAAGTATTGGGGCTTACGTAGGGTGATTCTGACTCCCTAATTGTTTCACCCTTCAAAAGATCGTCAATTATTGTTTATTGTCTAAAAGAGTTGACTAGATCAAGCAAACGATTTGCCTGATCGCTTGTATGATTTTTGTTATAACTGTAGATCGTCTTGATTAAAATATTCGTATTCAGTTACTTTAACTGAAAGATTAGTTGAAAACTGAGGACAAGGCGTTTTGTGCTCAAAACACTAAACACAACTTACTAATATTGGCTTAGTACGCACCTCAACTGCTCTCTGCGACACGTTTGTAGCAACGACGTAGCCGTCTTCGCTTTGAGTGATGCATTCTCCAACGTAGTGCTTTTTTCTTAGAACGCTTCAGACTGCTTGGCACATAAACTTCACCGGTAAGAGCATTGTGTGAAGTTACGGCAACAAACACTGATGATTTTGGCGGTATAACAACAGCCTCTTTTGCCCACAAAGGTATTTTCCTAGGTTCTAAATGGAAAACTTCATTAATGTCATCATGGGTAGTCAGAATTCTTATCCTCTTATTTGCTACTATTAAAATCACTTCAGGCATATTCAAAAAGGGTTGTCTAATTATAATTGGTATCTCTTGAACTGGGTTCGGAACGACAAAAACTTTTATATCAGCACTTGCACGATCCACGACCACGGTAAAATTTGTCACACCAATTACGGGAACATTTGAAACACCATATCCTGTTAAAACTACTGCGCTCGGCATTATTTTCAGGTGAAATTTTTTTCGCGGTTTCTTCTTTAATTAAAATAGCTTCGGATGGCTTTCCATTTACAGAGCAATCGAAATAATATGCCTTTTTTGAATGTTTGCCCTCAAATTCAATAAACTATACATTTTGTTGTTTTCAGCGGCAGTCCTGGTCTGAATGACCCAATCTTTTGCAACTTCTACTTTCTATTTTTGGTTTTGAGTATGAATTGGCAAAATGCCCCCTTTGTCTACAATTGTAGAATTTTTGTTCGTTTTTAGAATTACCCCTTGATCTCTTTATTAACGAGCTATTTCAGTCGTGACCATTAAAAATGTAAGGACGTCTACGGACGCATTTGGATCCGAATATTTCATAGAAGCTGTTTCAGATATTAATGACGGCAAATACTCTGCATACAGTGCGTCCGGTGTTTCGTATCTTCTTCCTCGCGCACCAACTTGTATTGTAGAATCGTTTAGACCCCAACAATAACTTCTGACGGGTACCCACTTCTGATACTTCAATAAGTATAGAAAAATGGTTAAGGACACGTTTTTTCATCACTTCAGGCGACTCATAGTGATGATCTGCTACATACGTAAAATTACCTGTCTTTTGAATCGCTAGTTTTCCATCACGATGCATTCAGAATTACATCCCACAAACTCTATTTTATAGGAAATTTTATCAGCTTTAATTTCGGTTTCTTAAAGTTTTTTTTGAAAAGTTAATAGAAACGAAGATATTTGCAAAAAAACGAATGCTAATGCATGTTATCCATAATTTAACAAAAATACAGCAACTTTCATAAACATTTTTTTTCATAAAACATACTTTGCGAAGGACTTATACTACTCCAGCACGTTCATATATACATGAAGTAATAAAAACAAGATAAAATAAATTTTTGAAAAATTATTATCCACATATTTTTAGACTAAAATGTTAATTTTACAAATATTAATTTTTTTTCTTAAATATTTAAACGCCTGTAACTCGTCAACGTTTTAATGAAAAAAGCTCTACGACGTATCATTTTAAAGATAATTAAAATATCTTCAAGAAAAATACATAACATTACTGTCTTCAACGAATCAGAAAAGGTTATTTTCCAAAATGCACTTGAAAATGACATTTTTTCACGTTTTTTGCTCTTAACTTTTCTTTACCAAAATGGATTCATGCATATTTCAACATATTCAAAATTTTATTCTCTTCTACTTTCATACTATATGTATACGACCTATACTTTCAGAGTTAATAATGACCTTTATATGTAAAACATCCACTAGC
This sequence comes from Platerodrilus igneus, assembly GCA_036346225.1. Taxonomy (NCBI): domain Eukaryota; kingdom Metazoa; phylum Arthropoda; class Insecta; order Coleoptera; family Lycidae; genus Platerodrilus; species Platerodrilus igneus. The sequence goes on from JARFIW010000958.1 coordinate 3,040,244, forward strand.
AACATAAAAAAAATTGTCTTTTAATTAATAACTCGGCGAATTTGGACCTTACAGAAATGAATAAAAAACGAAATTGTTCGTAATTAGATTCTCTACAACTTTTTATTTAGAATATTTTTTAATTCGAGAGTCCAATATCGAGATATTAGTGAAAAATGCGTGACACGTGTTCGCGTTTTTGTTGCGTCGCAAAATTACCGATATTTAAAAAATTATATCCCTCCTCCATTTGTTCGTACAGACTTGAATAAAAAACGGAGTTATCGGAATTTTGTAAGCTACAATTTTGATATTGACCTAAATTTCCGCAAAGTTGATATTTTCCTAGTTATTTTCGAAAAACTGATTTCTTGGACCTTCTGGACCCTCTCCTGCCCGCAACGTATCGTCTAGACATGGGGACTTAATATGTTAAACAATACCCTAAAATAAACCTGTTTGCAAAGTTTCTGCCCAGTCAGTACTATTTCCTCCAAATTTTGTCATCTTACTGGTCTATACAAGTCATTCTCACTAACCCGTTAAAGACACAAACTCCTAATATTGTCAACAATCTAATTAACTTAATATGGAAAAACAATCCGCAAGTAACCTAATTTACCAGCCAATTTATGCAAATTATTGAAAATAACGGACAATCATAATTAATTGTTCATGATATTTGTCCGTTTATATTCTCCTTATACAGTTTTAAAATCGACAAGGTGAGCAATAATGCACGTTAAATAATCTATGTGCTTATTCTTCTGCAGGACCCGTATATTTAACTAATAAAGCGGAATACTGTATGGAATACGAATTACCTAACTTGAGATATTTCAAAATAAATGTACTTTACACAATACACAAATGATTTTAGTAAAATTTCAACTTTAGCTACAATTTAATAAACTTTATTACTACATTGCAATTTATGAAGACGGAAATGTCAGTTTTGGTTAAAATCAGTCAATAAGTGAATCCTGGCGACAGTTGATCTGGGCGATACATCACATGGGTTACCCATGCAGACCCACTGACCCAGTTGATCCGTACGCCACCTTATGTCTTCTGTATAAACCAAAAATTAATTGCTAGGCTTTCTCAGCGTTGCTTCTAAAGGCAAAGATTTTCTTTGCTTCTGTATTAACGTAAATCTAGGTGGTTCAAATGTGCTTGTTTTGACACAGTCTTCTATTTTGAGCCTATAAACTTTATATTGATAACTAAGATTAAGATTTGAAATACTGCTTGTTAAAAACAAAATTGTAAAAATAAATTAGATATAAATGTAGTTGTGATTTGAGCTGAACAGCTGGTAGTTGCGGATGAGTGAATATAATTTAAAGTTATTGATGACTAGAATGAAGACGCGTTACCTGAGTCACTCATCCTTCTGAATTTTGCTCCAGTGCTTACGCGTACCGTATACTACACTGATTGCAGTCATGCATATTGACGTAAAGTTAATGCAGGTCGCGTTCCTGTTTTATCTCTAAACTTATATCGTTTACTGCCACCGGTCTTGTGTGAAAGTATTGAACTGAAAGTTCTCATAACGTAATGAGTAGGTGTTGTTACTAATGTAGCTAACTCATACACATCTATAGAACATAATAGGAATTAATTAAAGAATTACTTTCATCCATTCGAATCAACTCGGGTAAATCATTTATAATGAGAGAATACAAATAACTTAATCCCACTATATTGTGATTTGATTAATGATAATCCGGAAATGGGTTGATAAATACGCAACTTATCAAAAATTTGTAAATGCATAATTAGACAATATAAATATTAAATTGTAACAGAAATTGACATTTGAGGCAAACTCAAGTTTATGGGTCAATGTATTATTTAATAATTACGATTCGTACAAACCTTTCGCTTGTGTAAAGCGCTGCCTCACGATTTGAGCAACATAAAGAAATTATATCGGGAGGTCCCAGTACAATTCTGCAAATTACAGACTTTTCCAAGTAGATGCGGAAAAGAAATTTAGAAGTTATCTTAATAATCTTAGTAGTGAAGTAGTGGTTGCGATTAAAGATGTCAAGATATGATTTAAAATTATAGAATTAGTGAAAATCTATGTTCTGTGGTACTCGGAAAATAAATACAAGAGTTAGTTAGCTAGTTGGGAATACCTATCTGCCAAACTATGGTAACCCACAATTTTACAAGAAATGGGGTTTTCTGATAATCACAAATATTTCAGCGAAAGGAGTCATCTGAAATAGTATCGTAAGATGACATCTGCGGTTCCCGCGAGAATTATACCATTCTATTAATCGTAATTTTTTAAAGAGAATCTTCAAAGTAGCGTCAATTGCCTTGGTTAGACATCTACACACTACCAAAATAACGCAAAGCACGTCACCTGATGTCGCTTACATTATAGACAGCGCTAGATACGATATTTTAGTTTTCTTGTGCATTTCGTTAGAGTGACTACTGATAGGTGTTTATTTACTTTTTAAAGAGGCAAATCGTTTATAAACAAAAGAATGATTAATATTATACCAACAGCAAGCAATATCATTTTTATTTTAAATTACATAGTTTTTAATAGTAATTTCTATGTAATTGAAATTTCCGAAATCTGCATGCTGTATATAAATTTTAATTTCCACTACCTTGTTTTACTTCGTATTAGAAAGCGTCTCCTAAAAATTCCTAAACTGCTTTACACTTTTTATGTTATTTGAAATAAGTAGGTGGAATAGGGGGCGTCTGGGCCAGCCATCCGCCACAACCACCACCACATCACCACCACCACCACCACATCACCACTACCACCACCACATCACCACCACCACCGCCACATCACCACATCACCGCCACCACCACCACCACCACTACCACCACCACCACCGCCACATCACTACCACCACATCACCACCACCACATCACCACTACCACCGTCAACACCACCACCACCACATCACCACTACCACCGCCACCACTACCGGAGTGCACTATCATCGATGTGCTCGCACCAACAAACACATACCGAATGAACACATACTTTGTAAAAATTTCTCTATTTATACCCTTTTACATGTTATATACAACAAATTTTCTATAATGCATACAATTTTTATCAAATTATACTAAAACACAGTGTCTACAGAGTATAGTCTTTTGTATAACAAAACCTTCTTCTTGCATACAACCCGGTAAGGTTTAGGCATGCAGGGAAAACTTTCCATTATTATATCACTTTCATTTCACTGAGAATGATAACCATCATCTTCTTCTTCACCATTATTTTCGTTTAAAAAGTTCCAGTTCTGAAAAGATTCAACGAACGCTTTTACATGCAGTACATCTTTAACGACTTTATCGGAAAATTTAGTGAGAATTTCTAGCATGTTCAATGGATTTAAGTTATTAGGATTAGTAAATAAACCATTTGTGACTACCAGTTTCATTTGCAATAATATTGTGTCATGTTTTTCATCATCACCTAGAGCTTTAAAAGACTCCCTTTTATTTAATAGCAAATCCACCATATCGTTGATTAAACCATTGTACTAAAATGAAAAGTTTTGTGTGTGGTGGTGGTGGTGGTGGGTGTCAGTGGTGGTGGTGGCGGTGGTTGTAGTGATGTGGTAGTAGTGATGTGGCGGTGGTGGTGATGATGTGGCGGTGGTGGTAGTGATGTGGTGGTAGTGGTTGTGGCGGTGGTAGTGGTGATGTAGTGGTGGTGGTGGTGGCGGTGGTAGTGGTGATGTGGTAGTGGTGGTGATGTGGTGGTAGTGATGTGGCGGTGGTGGTGTCGATGGTGGTGGTGGTGCCGGTAATGTGGTGATGTGGCGGTGGCGGTGGTGATGTGGTGGTGGTGGTGGCAGAGGTAGTGGTGATGTGGTGGTGGTGATGTGGTGGTAGTGATGTGGCGGTGGTGGTGGTGGCTTATGACTGGCTCATACGTCCCCTTTTCCACCTAGGGATGGACTCGGGCTCGGGCTTTCGGGCCGGCTCGAATCCGGGCCGGGCCGTTGACTACTTTATTCGGGCCGGTCCCGGGCCGGGCCTATCTTTTTTCGGGCCGGGCCGGGCCAAACGACTCGGGCCGGCCCGAACTTTTCGGGCCGAAAAACGCATGAGTAGATACTCCATCGTCCCCTCACTTCTATCTCACATTGAGTAAGTAAACGTTCTTAATTATATTTTCACGTAGTGTCTTTATCAACCCATTAATAATCAGTTTTTCGTCTTGTTTAGTGTAAAGGAGACGTGATATTAAAACTCACTTCTTATACCGAATATTTTTTTCTAGTCCTATTTAATGTTCCTCATGTTGTACTTTAGGCAAGTTAAAAATGCCCAGGAACATCAAACTAGGTGATTTATTCATAATTCAAAAGTTTGCGCGATTTATATTATGTATATGTATATACTACAAATTTCAATCATGTGTATAATTTATGTCTACAGCCTAAAACACTAGAGAGTTGTTGCAACGTTTATTTTACCAATTTTTTAATAAAGTTTTCCCTTATTTGACATTTACACATGCGCAATTACACCTTTAATGTTTGTACTTTATTGAAATACAGGACACCTTTATTTAAGGCGCCTTAATTTTGACATATGCCAAGTGCCTAACGCACAAACTTACATTAAATTGTTTGCTTTTTGTATAAATATAGCAAAATAAATGGTTTTTTGTAGTGTTGTTTCCGTAATTAAATTTAGAAATATAATATCCAAGTTTATAACACGAAAAAGTTATAAAACGTCAACGCCCTAAATACGAGCATGCTGTTTTGTAATGCTTTTCCTAGAAGAAAGCTGTAAAAATCTTTTTGAAAACAGGTATTCTATATGCTTGGGAAGAAGTAAAAACAGTGTTTTAAAGTAAACTCGAAAAGTATTCCGTGAAAACACTTTGACAACACATACAAATGTTATCGAATCTGTGGAAAATAAAAGACTCAAATAACAAAAGAAGTTTCATCTTTGTGTGAATACAATTTCTTTGATTTTTTCCAATATAGTTAAACATGTATTATAGGTCACCTTTTCACAAAAGAGATTAATTCTTTATTCATTTTTAAAACATAACGTATAGATATAGAATACTAGACATATGTCAGAATAAAGAGTAAAAGGAAAAACACTTGCACTAACACTCCACTTTTAAAAATGGATACTTTATTTGAAGATTCTTTTAATAAAGTCTGCTTGGAATGAGTTTGCAATAACTCTCTAATTTCAAGTAGGTAATTTTAGTAAAATTCTTTGAAGTAGGAGCGACAAAATAAAGCGGACGCAAATTTATTATAAAGGTTATAAGGTCGTTAAGCGTACAATTTCATAAACATTGAAAATTGCTAAACATTTTGTATCATTGTTACCTATTTCTAGGATTTTTTAAAGAATTGTTACGTTTATTTTCAGCATAAATTAATTACCCTATTTTTTCCCTTATTAATTCAATACCCGCTCGAATAAATTCTGTTTCTACTGTTAAATCCTTGAACATAATTAATAATAAACACGCTCTCCAATAAATTTCTTAACTTAAATCTAGTTGCTGTGAAACGACAAGTTTATGCAACAATTAAATAGTTATATCCTGTTTCAGGTACACGTTATCTTGGTATACATTACGAGTCCATCCCTAATTCCACCTACTCCCTATTGATTTTAGAAATACATATTTTGTACATCGGTTTTTTTGGAAGTAAAAAAAAGAAAATAATATAAAGGTTAACCTGTCATTAATAGTATTTAGAGATATTTTTTAAAAGATTTTAATTTGGGATTTTACCACCCCAAAAAGGATAAATGAAGGATGTGTGAATCCAGAAGAAATAAAGATTTTAAAGAAACGCAAACGTCTAAAAATATGTTTGCAAAATATTAAGCAATGAAAGAACAGAACAAGGATACATTTCTAGCTAACCAAAAAAAGTGCCTTACTAACAATTCACATATATGCGTAAGCTTTGATTTACAAAAAGTGCTCAACACACTACAAGGTGATAACTTACTTTGATACTATTCTAGAAAGTACACTTTTTATAATGAAACAGTTTATGAAAGCAGTAGCAGAAATGAGATATATTTCATATGGGGTGAGTCGGACTGGAATAGTAAATATAATAAAGTAGTGAAGAATACCGGGTGTAGGAGAGAGGAAGCACCTCCGCCTTTAATGAGGTCTTAATTGTTTTTAATGAGTTTTCTCATCAAAATCCATTACCACTAAATTGCTTTCTTAGTGAGTTTTCTCAATAAAAATCCATTAGCATTAATCGTTTTTAGTGGCTTTTCTCATTAAAATCCCATTAGTATTAATCGATTTTTAATGGGGTTTATCAATTAGAATCTCAAATACACTAATCGTTTTTTAATGAGAGATCTCAATACACTAATCGTTTTTTAATGAGAGAACTCAATACACTGATCGTTTTTTAATGATAGAACTCAATACACTAATCGTTTTTTAATGAGAGAACTCAATACACTAATCATTTTTTAATAGGTTTTCCCATTAAAATTCCATTACCGCTAATGTTATTTAATGGATAAACCCATTAACGCTTATCGTCTTTAATGGTTAATTCAATTAATTAATAGTTTATTACTCAACCTCAACTTCCACAATATTTTTTTTTATTTCATACGTCATAAATTTCCCGCATTTGAGCGTATAAGTTGCACGTTTTATAAGAAAAAATTGACTTGAGCGGGATTCTAACCCGTGCTGCCTGACTGCAGGGTACTTTGTGTGCTAGTATTTGAAATTAAAGCAGATTGTATGTACAGGTGGATAATTAGATTTGAAGGGGAGATAAGTGGTCGATAAGTATTTGCCACTATAAAAAAATTTATTAAACCTAATTAATCTAATACGTCTATATCCGATTTTAAAAAAGTGGATATTCAGTTATATGACTTAGCTTGACAAATTTTATACATAATAAGATTTAATTATGATCTTATTGTGGAATGAAATTAAGATTAGCGTATACTACTTTTGATTATAAAATAGACTTTGGACTCTATTTTTAGTATAAGCGGTCGATCGTGCAGAAGTTACATCTTTTGTTAGATTTAAGATGTTGTTTGTAAGGCAAATCCGTTGCGACAATTTTGGACTTTAATTTTAGATTTTACTACTTTAGCGAAAGTGTTTTTTCTAGAGATTATATGTAAGCTATTTTTTTGCTAGGGAAAAGATGTTCTGGATGTAATATTTATTATTTGCAAGATTATTTGCTAAAGAATATTTCGAATCATTATAAGTTTGATTGTTGATTCTAGCGGTTCTATTTAAATTAGCAGAAGCAATTAGGGTACACTATTATTAACCACTTCAGTTCACAAAAACTTTTATTGACTCCCAACGTCGAGTATCTTCAGTCCACAGCAATATATATATATATATATATATATATATATATATATATATATATATGTATGTAAAGTAAAGGTTGTTAGTTACTTTTCGGATATCATTTGTTAAAACATACAATGTTACTTGATCATTTGTTTTATTAATTGACGTTTCGGTTGACTTTTGCAACATTATCATAATTCTGAAACATGCCACATGTAAGCAGTCAATTGCATATAAATTGTTTACATGTGGCATGTTTCAGAATTATCATTAAGGTTGCAAAGGTCACCGAAACGTCAATTATTAAAACAAATGATCAAGTAACTTTTATATATATATATATATATATATATATATATATATATATACATACATACATCTTGTCGTCCAGTTTATGTGCACATTCAGCGCAGGTTATACGTACTTTGAAAGAATGTAGTATGGAGATGCGTTTTATCTGCAGTTGTAAACAATGCAGCACAAGAAAGCGCTATGGGGTAAGTAGCTCCATTCTTCTGAAACAGTTTAAAAATATAAATTATTGGCTTTAAAACGTGTAACAGATTCTTATGGGAAACAAGTATAAAGAGCTGAAGCATTCATCAAAAATGTAAAAACCACACAGGCATTAATGAAGCATACAGGCATATTGTTTGCAATTGTATAGATGAGTTGCAACAATAAATCGAAATCTAAAATCGTTGGTTATCTAGGTCATTATACAAACCGACCAAGGTAGTTAGCAGATACAACATATATCAGTCAGCCCATTGTTAGAATATTTTCCTGTAATTTTGCGTAGGGTTGTAGACGTATAAAAAAGACAATAAGATGCATTCGAATATTAATAATACAATGGTGCTCTGACCCATTTATTGCATTCTGAGAATGTATTCGCAAACAAGTGCATTCTTATTATAATATCTTGTCTGACACATTATAAGAATTGAAGCAATAACGTTCAGTTGGGCATGTCTGAATAACCCCATGGAACCGAGGTCATTAGTCACAACAGTGATGGATGTAAATTTACGCAAATAAGTAAGGATAGTTCGTGATAGTCACAATAAGCTATATGAGGTGAAAGTGAAATAAAATAAAATAAAACAAGCAAGTAAAAATAAAAGGCAAATTCTTTCAATATTACTTATCCTTATATAAAAATTTGAAACCACAAAGTTGATTTATTTAAAATTTATTTTATAAAACTCTATTAAAACGATTTTCAATTTAACCAGATGACAAGAAAAAACTCAAGAAAATGTCGGGAAACAAAGATGAAGCGAAAACAAGAAAAAGATATGATTGAAAACGGTTTCTCAAAATTTATGCTATTCTTTGAAACGTCATCAGTTTTTAAGGTTATCGATTTTCTGTCGACATCATAAACTCTAGAATCAAATCTATAGCCGTTATCGTCCAGGTCAATATCGGTAAAAAAATGTAGTGTAAGCAATACTGAGAACGATAATAAGATAAGTAATAGTAAGTAATGGATGGTAATATACAGTGTGTCCCGTAAATATATCGATAAACTTTTAGGGGTGGTACTTAATTAAGAAATTTGTACGTCACCCTATTGGTTTTTCATAAGGTTATTTCAATTTTAGATTGAAGTTTAAAATCCTGCCGCCTACAGCGTGACAAAAAATATAGCGGTTATCCTAACGTCTAATGAAAAAGTGGCATTTCTCTAGGATTAAGTCAAGAATGCCAGATGCAGCTCTATAGCCAACCATACTGTCGAGAAATCATATCTAAATGTTTATAGAGAACGGTAGGTACTACATGTTGCCAAAATGAAAATCTCAATTACCTTAAGGATAAATCGGGGCGCAGATTTAGGGATGTATATTTTAATCGAAATCTATCAAATAATAAAAAAAAAAACGTATTAGCTCTTATACTTACATTTAAGTTTTCGATGCTTCACCCGAAGGTACTACATTGGTCAGGATCTACTAATTTGTTAACCGATACCAAAGATTTAGCCAATATGTCAGATATTGAAATAAAATTTAAGTTAAGAAAAACATTAAGAGCAAGGAAAGTGAAAGCACAATTTAGTTATGAACACAAAGATAAAAATTCAAAATCAAAAATAAAACTACAAAACCAATCTTCTGTATTACTCTAGACATTATAATGACATCAATAAATGAACATTTTAAATTACGATCTGATCGGTCCAAAATTGTCAGCTTCCCGTGGAACATTTCCGATTTTCTCAAATATACAAAAAAAGAACAACTATAGCTATGTTCAGAACTAGAAAGGATATTCAATAACACTAAATCGGTTTGGAAATTACTGAAGAATTAAAAATTTGCAAAAGTTCGGTATAGATTTGAAATCAACACCAAAAACCTATTTAAATACATACTTCAAAATAATTTAAGCCAATCCTTTCGACTAATTGCGTAGCATTTAAGATTATTATAACTATGCCAGCAAGTTTTGCTAAAGCAGAGCAATCATTTTCTAAATTGAAAAATATAAAAGTTATTTAACGAGTCCTTGCTTCAGGACTGAGTAACAAATTCGGTTGGTATTTCTATTACATCTAATATATTAGATAAGTTGAATATTCAAAATTTAGTAGCAAATTTGGCAAAACACAAAACAACTAAAGCTAAATTTGTTAACTAAAAATTAATATAAAACAATTTAATTTCTTAAAGGAAATCATTTTATAAAAATACTTTTATGTTTCTGTATTGTAACTTTTTTGTTAATTAAGAATTATCGAGCCTATGTACAGAATGAATTAAACCGTGTTAAACGATTATTTTGCGAAAAACGGTTGTATTTGCTTCTGTTAGTGTAATTAAAATGTGCGCGCGTGTGTGTGTGTTTGTGTGTACGTGTATGTGTGTGTGTTTGTGTGTGTATGTGTATGTATGAGAGTGTGTGCGTGAGCGCGCGCATTCGTACGTGTGGGCGCGCGTTTGTGCGTGCGTGTGTGTATGTGTAAACCAATTTATTCTGAGGCTATACTTTAACCTTTGGCCCATCCTGACCATTTTAAGATAATTGATAATAAAAAGTAAAATGAAAATCATTGTAAGTCTCAATTTGCTTCTTCTGGAGGGCGTTGTACATCTGTTATTATTGTGGATGGGTGTTGGTTTCTTATTCCGATGCAGTTCTTCGCTTCTCTAGACCGTAGGTTAGGGGACTGGAGGTGGAGTGGGTGGTTTATTTTGGAGGATTTGCTGAAAGAATTTATTCAATGTTAGGGAAAAGTTTGTAACGTCTTAAAGTAGGTTAGTAAGTGGAGAGTAGGGTTCTAACTCTATTGTGGTCTTGAAATTATTTCGGAGAGTTGAGTTAGGGCATTGACGAAGTAGATGATCAGGGGTTTTAAGTACGTTTTGAGGGTTGCAAGAACAGAATGGAGCGAGAATCGGATTAAAGGAGCGTAGTTTATATCAGAATTTGCCGCGGCCAGTAATGAATTGGATGGTTGTTCTGGCGGAATGTCGTATGGGGGTGGGGATATTAATGATGCCGGGAAAGATGTGATAAGTATATTTACCGGTGTCGGAGTTGAACCTGAATGCTCGTTATTCGTGGAAAAGGAAGTTGTAGATGCGGGATTTTATTTTGGTGGTAGGGATGATTCGCTAAGTGGCAGAAGAGAGGGTTACATTATGTAGTTGGAGAGGTCTATGGAATCATAGGTTACGGATTTGTAAGGCGGAGTTTAGTTGCCATTCTATTGGTGGAATGTTTAAGATTGTGCGCAGGGCCACACTGGAGGTAGCACAATACGCTCGGAAGACATATATGAGGTGTGGACATATCAGATTGATAATGCTTTTAGTGTGGGGGGTTCTAAGCGGTACTAGGAGTCGACCGCATAGCGGTAGGTGCTGGGAGGGGGGTGTTGTTGTGAATGTCTTTCTGCGGGTTAGATTTCGGTAGGATGTATTGGATATTATAATGAATAATTTTTTTTCAACGAATTTTCTGTAGGTGGGTGTGCATTTTTAATTTAGTTTATAAGTGGTTTTCAGGTAGGAAACAGAGTATGAATAAGTAAGAAGTGTTCTTACGATATGTACGTGTAGGAATAAGGAAATGATGCTATAGAAGGTAGGGTTCTTTAGCAAGGTTGGGGATACTAGGATGTGATTTTGAGAGGATCTTACTCACCTACTTTAAGTCGTCTATGGGTTTTTATTGAGGTGGTTAATGATCTCTTGTAAGTGGTTTTTCTTTGCATCGTAAACTTCCTTTTTTACTACAAAATTTGATGGCCGTATTCCGATACCTTAGCGTTTGAATGTTCGTCAGCTTTAGGATATTTTCTGGTACGTTGTCTTCCGTGACAGAGATTGCTTCGCCGTTTTCTATGTACTGTTAGCGACGGGTTCCACCAACGTGTAGTTTGTGTAACGTTTTGTCTTGTCGGAATTGTATGGAATGCGGTTTTGTAGTTGGATTGGATAATGAAATTTGTTAAGGGGTTAGGATATGTATCATTTATTTAGAGTTGTTGAAGTTTGAAAACATACTAGCAAGGATTTAAAGAAAAGTGACTACTCTCGTTATATTATAGGTGGGGTTTTTCTAGATTTATATGGCTGGTATATTTGATTGGATTTTAAAGGTAATAGGGTTGTTGTCACTGGATTGGATGAGGCGAGTGACATTCAATGAGTGCACAAAGTTACTGGCTGAAGTTTGGCGAAGGTGATAACGATACAATGGTGTAGAGCGAATTTCCAGGTTAGAATATGGGTCAAGATGTTTAGAATGTATAGATGGTGTTATTTGTCTCCAAGTGCGCACCTCGTTCATCAGCAGTGTCGTTAAACCATAGTGTTGATTTGGCATTGACATCTGCGCAAATGATTGTAGGTGTATGCCCTATTACTTATCGTTCAGTCGTTCTAAGTAGTTCGGTATGCCCTTATTATATTGGAAGTCGGCTGAAATGATATGTAGTTTGCTGTTTTCCAGTGAAGTTTAATTGACAGTATTTGCTAAGGACAGGAATAATAGGGCGAAGGCGCATATTTGCGGATTGTTGATTACAATAGCTGCTGTTTGGTTGGATCAGATGGATGAAAGTGAATAAAGAATTTGATATGTGGAGAAAGATTAGGGATTCTATTGTTGATTAGGTACTGTTCTTGTAGGAAGGCTAAGGGAATGTTTTGATCTGATAGAACATGAGATAGTTCAAGGGATGCGGATTTGGAGTATTGAACGTTAGCTCGAATTACTCGTAGACTGGTGGATGGGTAAGAGAGTACGCCTTTGTTGGGTATACGAACATTTTGCATATTGTGATTAGTATCCATTAGTATCCAAGTCGGTTCTCAGTTTTAATATTTCTAGGGACGGTCGGAACTGATTACTGAGTGGCTGTGTGGAGGACTGAAGCAAAGACAGTTTGCGCAAGTGGGAGGAAGGGATTAAAGGTTTGGATGTTATCTTGTGACATGCTCTTTTGTGCAGTGATTGCAAGTGGTGGCAGATTTGCAGACTTTCGTAGAATGTCAAAAACGTTGACAATTGTAACATCTAGATATGGATACTTCATCTTATATGCGGCAAGCTTTATTGCTATGTACAAATGTGTTTCTGCTGTTAGAAACCTGCGGAAGCCGGGAGAGACATTCAGGATTGGGTTATAGACGATTTCAGATTTAGATCGACGTATGGCTATGCATATTTCTGAACGATTGTAATCTTCAGGAATTAAGTGTTTTAATAAGTTGTGGCGGTGTAAATTTCCGTATTCAGGTGAAAGATGATAAGTTGGGATTGTCTGGGTTTGGAGGCGTGGACGGAACATACTTGTTGGTTGAGGTTATATATAATCTTGACATCAGATGGCTTGTGGGTGCGGATTACTATTGTACTTTTGGAAGAATGGATGCCGCGTATAGAGAGATCCGGAAGGAAGGGACGATAATTTTGATTCACTATATTTAGGAGTCAGAAAGAGGTTATTTTAGTGGAGGTTTTGTTTTCAAAGTAGTTACTTTTTAGGTTGGTTTGGTTGACGGAGAAACGTGGAGAAACGTGTGCGTAGGTTAGCATGTTATGTGGCAATACATGTTGTGTTAGCCTGGGCGTTACCTGTTGCATGCTAAAGCTTTTTAAGTTTTTCCTTAGTGAAGTCTGGTCAATTACATCTCGGTACTTTTTAGAGGCGCAGCGACTATTAGGCCGATGTTTTCAAACCTTTGCAGAGTGCAGTTATGTCCTTTTTGTTTGCAGAAATGTTCTTAGGGTTTATAGTGAATATAGATTAATCATCATACCTTGCACTTTTGGATTTCTGCGGATCTGAGAGCACTGAGCTGACAGACGATGTTCGAGATCTAGGTGGAGGAAGTGCTGATTGAGAGTGAGAGGTTATGGTGAACCTCTGAAATAGCATCAAAGAATCGGCGCAAGCTAGAAGTAGCAGGAACGTTATCATTAGCGAAGAAGTACTTGTAAAAGTCATCGACTTAGTTTCAAAAGGATCGTATCCTGTTGTCATCACTAGTGATCTTGCTTATTGAAAATTAAGGGTGTTATCTCTCTTCACTGCGATTAGCGTTATTTCTCTTGATTGCTAGCAGAAGATGTATGAATTTTCAATAAGCGTTGCAACAAGACCGTTGTTTTGTCGAATGTTATCTGTATGTTCCGTATATGACGTATAGTTTTGTAAAATACGTGATCAGTTTCACCTGGTTACGTGTATGGTTTTTGGTGGTTGCACCCGATTTGTACCCTATTTGATAGTAGGTTCTATTTACTTACTTGAAATATGTAACAATCAGCAATTGTATTTGTCGCTAGACTTGTTTATAGCCAGTTATTCACAGAGTTCTTTTAATTTGTTCGCCATTTTTATTAGGGGTTCACTAACTACACTGCACTTTTATTCTAGTTGATTTAGTAAGTGGAATTCAGTAATAACTATTAACTAATAATTATGTGGAATTCACCGGAGGGGTAAACACGTTTTGCTCGGACGAGAGTCAAAAAAAAAAGTGTAATAGCTATTAAGGTATTATTTATAAAGGTACATGTGTTTTATGATATGGACACCTTATTTCAAGAATTGTACGGAACGCGGACGCCAGATTGCACGAAGGCGTTCGGAAGGTTTGTAGCTTCTAAATAACATGCTTGTATTGTAATAGCGTGCTTTAAGCTTGTTTTGTGGTGTTCTTTATTATTTTGGTTACGGCACTACTTAGTTAGACAGAATACATATTGGGTATACTAATATTCTTTTATAATTTTTGGAATTTATTTTATAACGCTTTATACACCACGCAACTTTAAACATCTGTAGTTAAAGTTAAATACGCTACTTATAGTAGACACGTATGTGGTGCTAATTAAAAATAACAGCTTTATGGTACTGTCTTTAAGTCTGTAGTCGGTTTCTATGCGTTCTTGTTTATTTGTGATATTGTATATTTGTTTAGTATTTGATGTATAAAACCAATGTCAAGTTAAGCAAATTAGCTTGGATATCTTATAAAGTTGCACGTTCCTTAAAAAAGATTGTCCATGGGAACGCGGAATTATGGTAACAGATACTACGCAGCGCAATAACAGTTCTCAAAAACACCTGAAGAGGCATGCCATTCCAAACAATTAGTGTAATCTTCAGCAATTGGTTTTGAAAATATTCAAAGATACTCAAATACGCCTTTGGCATTTTTGATTTTTATGATTTGCAAGCTGTTAATTAATTGCATTGATCAGCAACATTTTCGATTCAGCTACGTTAGTTAGTGTTTTATAAGGCATTTTTATACTAAACGAAAATCTAATCAAAAATGCTCCGCATGTCATGTTCTTTAGTTATTTTTGTTCAAAGAGTAACGTTACAGTGTATTTTACGTTTAGTATGTGATCTCGTTCAATAAACCTGCTTGCTATGACTAAGAAACAAGAGAGTGACTGTACTCTAATACTAATTTGAGCAATGACATCCTAATGTAATACGGGTATCCATCTCATTAAAAACGCATGATCTCTTAGTGCAGCTAGAGCCACCGGTTGATAAACTTGCCTGCAGTAGCAGGTGTCAATTTATGTGAGTCGATTTTTAGTCTCTTAGTTTTCAGTTAATTTCAGTTCATCATTAATCAAGCAAGCCTTGAAATTGTATTTTATTTATTACGTTAGCTGTATTTACATTGTGAACCGACAATCGCATTCGTGTGAGAACTCTCGAAATGTTTTTTATTGCGTCTGTGGTGAGTTCTCTCGAAAGAGTCAACTAGGAGATCAAGATAAGCAATGAGATACGTGTTTAATGTGTATTTGGTTTTATGTTAAACTCACGTAATGGTTACAAGAAGAAAAGGAACATATATGCCTTTTACTATTCCTGTGGTTTGACGCAAATCATCAAATCCCTATGACGCTACATTTGATTTTCCAATGTTCGGCCCGTAGGTACTACATTGGCCAGAAAGCAAATTTTATTTAACTATAAATATTGAATTTTGCTGAACCCCCGCTGTTCTAAACAATGTAGGGACCTTTAAAGTGTGTCACAACACTCACACACGAGACCTACATTTTTATCTCAACCGAACGAGGACGTATTTTAGTGACAAATACTCGCCTAACATTTTTCAATATGACCGTGTTAGTATTCGTACCCGGGACCTTGGGCATAGTAGTCATACAAATACCAACTACACCACCGAGCCGCAAAAAATTACTGTGACAACTGCCATTTTTATATGACACATGCCACTGGGTTTACTTTAAAAGGTGAACGTAATATTTTCTGCCCAAACGTTCCATCGACAATGAGACCAATTGTTTATGAAAACGATTTACCTGTCCTGATAGCCTCAGTTTCATGGCAATAGGTTTTAGGTCTAGAGGAGGATTATTTTTGAATACTGCGGTGGTATGAGCATCAATACGCGACTATTTCATACTATGTTACGGCTAAAATGAGCATTACGTTAATGAATTTTGATTTGCTTTGAACGGACGATGATCGCATAATAATATAAGGGTACGCCAGATAACTGCAGTTGTGCATTAGTGTTTTCTTTATGGACATAATTTTAAAAGAAAATGGAAAAATTTGAAATAAAAAATAATAAAATTGCTAAAACATAAGACACTACCTTACACATCACTTACTCTGAAAGCCTTTTTCTCTTGTCACAAATAAGAACCGCCAAACCGTCTGGTCACACCAATCTCTTTTAATATCATCCTTACACAGAATACGGTTATTTCGACTAGGCTTCCTTTGCTTGGGTTCCTTAAACTTATCATATTGTGCGTTACTTTTCTTTCAAATATCTTGAAGGCACTTATTAAATTTTTGATCATATTAAACAAAATTAAAATTTTAAACGCCTTTCAAATATGATTCCGTCATTCAAGCAGCTAAGCATTCCTTATAAACAAATTTGTTTACCCACTTTTTAAATGAATTCAAATAAAATTTAACATAAACGTAAGCTCTATTAACACAAAGCAATTTCAATAAAAAATGCAAATATACCTTCGCAAAAAAAACTAAACTTCTATCTGGCCAGGTATTGCTAAAAGAAAATCTTACAACGTCCTTAAATCTGATCCACCCACAATGTTGTTATCACTCTAAATTTTTTTGTTTTCCACATTTATTTACATGACTTCTATAAAAACTAATTTCTGAATAGATTTTTGATAACCAACATCAATGATGGCCGAACGCTAGCTTTCCGTTGTAGCATTTCAATTTCTAATCCTAATTTTCTATTATTTAACTGCCACTAAACTCTACTAATAAAGGTGGCATAAATTCTCACATGTACATATTGCTTAATATTTTAAAATGTTCCAAACTGTTCAGACATCCTTACATGATAGTATCATGTATATAGTTAACCAACATTAATTCCGTCTCAAATTCATTGTTCAGCAGAATACGTAAACGTTTACGTTTGCTTCATTTCCTACTAAAAGGTACCAACCAATTTACATTGAAAATTTACATATACATTATAAAGAAGCATAAATACGAAAGCCTATAGTATTATCCTTTGCCATAAATTTCATCAATTTTATAAAACTTAAGAATTTCCAAAAGTCGTCAGTAATTTACATTTCCTACTTGCTTTCTATAAAAAGAGACTCGGCTCCCTGAACACACACACAACCCACTTGCTTGAACATCTTTGCATGTAGCTCTTTTATTACGGTACGTCCAAGTTTGCAAAATCTCATACACAATTAACCCCTTTGCCAAATCTGCAAGCCAAGTCCTCCAAAAGCGCGCGCCCCGTTTAAATATTTCCCTTAGGAAAAAACCAAATTTAATTTCATGTATGACACATTACACTAAGATTTTGATTTAATAAAAATATTTAACCTCAAAACCCCGGACTTCTTTTTTTGGAAACCTTGTACAAGGATACTAAAATTTCATATTTTAGAAACAAGGATAAAGATCTGATGAGATATTTTACTGGTAAAGAGGAACTGTGTTCCTGTTGTAATATAAAGGGTTAGATGTCTGCTCTGGGTATTGTTCATAATGTTGACGACTGATCGATGTTCACTGATTCACCAAAGACCAGTTTGAAGGCAGTGCTATTGCATAATTCGAACAAGAATCTTTCTGTTCCTGTAGCGCATACGGTTAGAATGAAAATGACATATGAAAGATGTCATTAATTTTCAAAGCAAGTGAATTACGAAGCTCACTTATAAAGTTTCCGTGGCGACCTCAATATTATTGATTCACATTTTCGATCTGTAATTTGGTTTTACAAAATACCGCTGTTTATTGTGTTTATGAGGCAGTCGTGCAACAAGTGAACATTATGTGATTAAACAGTTGCTAAGGAGAGACACTTTCACTCTTGGATAAAGTATTTTTAAATATGTTCCTCTGGTAAACTTTTAGCATGTTTACTTGCTACCTTCACATATAAAATTAGGATTGACAAAAATTTTTGTGAAAGCACTAAATAAAGACACAGAAGAAATTAATTATTTAAGACGAGTGTTTACTAAGCCACGTGATGCCAAATTTAAAAGAAAAAAAAATATTCGTTGGACATAAAATTAAAAAATTGTTCAATGGTGAAAATTTTTACAGAAAGTTGAACAATGTAAATCTACTAGCATTGATGTCATTTATGGATGTCGTTGATAATAATAAATGACAGGAAATTGATATTTAAGTAGAAAGGCTTTTGTTGAACTATAAACATTTAGGCTGCCGAATAGCATTTAAAATTTACTTTTTGAATTTCCATCTTGACCTTTTGCCACGAAATTTGGGTGCTTAGAGTGATGAACAAAAAAACGCTTCTGCAAAGATATATTGCAAATAGAGCAGCGTTAACAAAGAGGAGGGGGACGAATCATTTATAAGCGACTATTGTTGGTTTCTACAATTAGAAGAGACCCTACTGCACTCAGAAGGGCGGACCAATTTACTAGTTCATCATCTCCAGTTTTATGTATTTGATATAATTTAGCAATTGTAAAAGAATATGACCAAAAGGTGAAGGGTGATGGACACCAACTTGTCATTCAGAGTCAGCGCACAAAGTGGTTTAAAATTTGCTTATCTATGCTTCTGTTCCGAAAAATTTTTTCTACTTTGAAGAGCAGGGTAATTAGCGTTTTGCGTTTAAACGTAAGTGACATTACACCTGCTTTCCATTTTCTAATTAAAAATCTAAGGTTCAGTGTTCGCCAAAACCAAGTTGTTACTGTTCTATGTATAATACATTTTTAAATGCTATGTATAGTGTTTGGATTATCTACCAAAAAGACCCATATTATAGATTAAAATCACGAAACGTGAATGCTTTTACCAGAAAATTTACTAACTTTTGACTTACTACAACCTATATATAGTAGTTGGTAGACGCGAAAGGGTAAAACTGGGAGTACATATTTCATAAAATTACAGCCAACTAAGAAATATTTTAGTCAAGCAGCTTTAGAAGATTGTTTCAGTTTTATAATTAAATATACTCAAGTGCTTCCACTGTTTTTCTTGAAAAGTTAAAATATATTCAGTTAGGTATACGCCGCTTTGTAATGCTGTTTTAAAACTGATTGGACGTGACTGATGTTTTTCAATTTATCAAACTTCAATTTAAAAAGATTATTATCCGTACAAAATGTAGAAAGCCTCGACCAGCTTTTGAACCTGAATGCTGTTAATGTAGATTTAATCATTCTAAATTTGGAAAGCCTCTGCCGAAACTAAGTATTGATCGCTTTTACAAATTGGAAACGGAAGCGCTAAAAGCAAAGTTGTTTTCAAACAAATTAAATATAACCTTCGGAGAAATAAAATTTGATACCAATTGCTTTCAGTAAGATTTCGCTTCTACTTAGAAGCAATTAAATTTGAATTTAGTGTTATTAGCGCTAAGTTTTAGCTTTAAATAAATACTTACGCAAAAATGGCCGCCATATGATTACCCGTTAATATGTTTATTCGTCAAGAGTATAGAATAATACCCAAAAGCGGGAGATCCTAAGGTGCAAGAGAAACATAGCCTCCTTTCTAGAAAACGAATACAACCGACTGTGTCTTATCTAAATATAGCATTAGAGGGTCCTCTTTACGTTATCTTTATTAAGGTTGATTCTCTTGTATGACTCCGCTAATAATTAATCATCAATGGTAGACACCTGCAAAAAAGCAGACTACAGTGCACATGTACTTCTATAATTTGGTAGCGTAATATCAGCCTACGCTGTACAATTTAGACGCGGAAATGGGAGTAGTTCAAAACAATACAAGCACTTGTTACGGTATTCCGTTCGACAAGTAAAGTAAACAAAGAAAATCGCCCGCACCGACTACCGTAAAAAGAAAGGGGGATCCAGAGAATGAATGCCGTACTAGCTATAAACGTCGTAGAGTGGGGTGGGTCACACAGAAAGAAAAATAGGAAACCTCAGAAGTAGATTTATTACAAACCTTTAGTTAACAAATATGGTATCAAAATGAATATTTATAAAAACGAAGACAATCATTTAGGTAGCGTCCTGTTGAAGCATCATATAAATGAAAACGTCAACTCGCATATAATACATTATAATTCCAAAATATAAATAACTTTTAAAGAAATATCAATTAGAGATTATTACCCAGTCAAATTAATTCTCAAAATATAAATAATGAGTACATGTATACTTACACAATGTTCCCAGACCTAAATAAATACCAGAAAAAAACTAAACATAATACAAACGGTAATACAAAGCTGTTTATCTGCTACTTACCTAAATGCATTTCCTAAGAATGATAGCGTAACCATAAACTGAAGGTAAGCTTCATGGATAACCAAGTGTTAAACTTATTCTAGCTTTATTACCATTAAACAATCTGTTGACGTTAGTTCCCTATAGTATATCGCCAGTATGCCTCTGGTACCATCGTAGCAGATTTGAAAATGCGTACTTACAATTACCAACGGACTGTATAATTCTATAAAACAATTTCACTCGTTACAAAACATTAACTGCTTTTTCTTTATAAATCCGAAGCAAAGCAATGCTTATTAAAGGAGAGCATCTTGAGTAACATCGGGACTCTCAGGTCTCTTTCCGTAAAAGGACGCTGCGACATTCAACCTGTATATGTATATATATATATATATATATATATATATATATATATTATATTGATATGATAACGCCGCACGATGTAATGAACGTCTAGCTGAATGCCACCGCTCTGTGTTTTTCTCTAATCTACTAATTTAATTATGTAACGGTTAGCCCTTTTTAATTTACACAGAGTGCACAACGTTACAATGATCAATTTTATTTACCTCTTTAGCTCTTACCTGTTTGAATTGATAAAACAAAGTCAATCAATATTCATATAATGGAAGGAAATAATATTTACACTTCACAATCTTTGTACACCCTTCAATCAATTAATACTATATAGGTCATTTATCCCAAATTTTAAATCCTTTTAATTTATTTTTAAAGTCACCAAAAACGACACCTTTTACAAAAAAATCTGGAACGCTTAAGACCCTTTTATGATTATAACGTAAGTTTCAAAGTATTCAATATTCTTGTTGACTCCTCACCAGCTTTAGAGAATATCAATATATTCATTGTTAAAATTTAAATTTGAAAATTTTTTTAAAAACTGGTCAGCCCTGACCTGTGATATTCTGATGAGTTGTTGCGTGTTGTGCATCAACACCCCCTTATTATCTTCAATCGAAAACCAATGCTCTGCTTTGTATTCCTTATGTCTGTTTGAACCAATACTTCAGTACGGTTACCCCTTGTTTCCAAAATTCACCTCGTGCTTTATTCTATATTTCTCTGGATTCGCTTTTGGACCTCTTTACTTAAATACCACTTGGAATTCCTAGGTTTCTTAGTATTATGAATTGAGAATTATTCCACTTATCGTCGTAAATTAGAATTAGATTAGAATACCAGACTTAGGATCGTGAATTGAAAGTGGATTAGCAGTGAATTAGCTTAGGATTAGAAGTGGATTGGAAGCTCTATATCATTATAAACATTTAATTTAAATTAATTAACCAATTTCTACTCACGTTTTCTGCAAAAACGGCAAAAGCTTTTTTATATATTCTTAAGGCAATTCGTCATCAACTATTATTCATACACAACACTATTTTTCACTATAATATAAAATTTATTTATTTGATGCGTAAATATCTAATTAAGAGTATCCCAGATTTGACGTGCTTCAAATTGAGACTGACTGTTTGTTATCAACTCTGGTCATTATATAGCTTTTGCTCTCTACATTTGGATTGGTTTTCCAAACAGCTTTACAAAGTGTTGCGACCAACCATATTTGTCTTGGACATTCGTAGTATATTTTCAAGCTAATTTTTTACGAAACTATTTTAGATTTACGTATCATGCTGTTATTTACTATTGTTTTACAATCTTTGATCGCCTTGTTATTGTTATCGCTGCTAGATCTTTAGCTTATGTCTGTTGTTCTGTGTAGATAAAGCTTTTGGGGAATTGTACAAAATAAATGATGTAACATGAGTGGTTTTCGTGTATTATTTATTTAAACTCATTTTTGAAAGTGCATCTTCTTATCAAAGCGTTAATTGTTCCTTCTTTCTTACAAGCGTAATTGTATAAAGATTTATTAGGTTTTATCTTATTCTCTGCGTATCTGTTATATAAACCTGCTGAACACTTCTCAACGTTGTTTAGTTACATGTATGATTATTTCACTGCTAAATACGCGTTCTATTATTGGAAGACATGCTTGCTGGCATTGATTAAAGTTAATTACGGTCCATATACAGGGCGTTAAATGCTTGCTATTTACATAATGTGCGCATTATTTATTTTTCTACTAAATAATTGCAGTTTCCTAACTCCCATTGTTATTTACAGTTACTACTTGACCCTTACTACTCAATAGACCCGTAAACAACCCCTTATCACGGCATTACTCCCCCAAATTAAAATATAAAGTTTTAGAGCAATGCCATTTTTGGCGCCCAGCGTGAGTTAAACTCCCATTAGTCCACAAATTCTTATATTTTTATTTTATTTTACAAAGCCTAATTCCTTCTTGTTAGTCCTCTATTTACATCTACCTAATCTTATACCCATGTCCTAATTTACTACTCTGTTTATACCTACACTTAAATTTATTTTTCGTTTTACTTTCTTGTTTGTGTCCTTTGTATGGGTGTGAAACTTCCCCTTTATTGTTCCAGACTCTATGTCCTTTTAGCTCATGTTTGTTTGATTGCTGTTCTATAAATGTACCCTTACTATCTATTCTATATCCTAAAATTTAACTTTATCCTGAAAAAATTCACACTCTTTTAAATTTAACCTTAAAACCACTATATTTAACTCTACCATTTCGAATGGACTTGCACCTTGCCGAAGTTCTAAATTACTAGAACAGGTGAAATGGCTTGCGTGTTCTTATAAGCTAAAGAGCCAAACTACAGGTCCAACCAAAGTAGTAGGGTCGCTAGTGAGAAACCAGACTAAGACAGGTCCCCGAAAGAGGGCAGCGGCTCTTTTGGTACTTAGATTGGCAGAAACCATAGGGGTCGGTATGGCAGTCTAAGACACACTACCGCGAAGTGGAAGGCAACGGGAAACCACCAGATTATCTCCCAAGTACACAGCGTACTTAAATTGTATCAAACATGATGGCATTCTCTGGGGTAAAAGATTTCGGAAGTAAAATAGTCTCTCATTCGGATCTCCGGAAGGGGACTACTTCGGGGATGGGATCCCAAAGTATAAAAAAAAGATCCGTGAATATTCTGCGAGTTGGAGCGTGGAATGTCAGAAGTATGAAACAAGTAGGTAAGCTAGAGAACCTGAAACTTGAAATTGATGGGTTAGCACTAGACATAGTAGGAATCAGCGAAGTCCATTGGTCAGAGGCGGGGGATTTTTCAACTGGAGACTTCAGAGTAATTTATACAGGCTCAGAGAAAGAAAATTTGGGAGTGGGGATAGTTATGCGGAAAATGATAGGATACTGTGTAGAAAATTACTTGCAAAAAAACGAAAGAGTACTCATGGTTAGATTAGAATCTAAACCGGTAAACACAGTAATAATACAAGTATACATGCCCACCTCTAGCTACAGTAACGAAGATGTAGAAGCGATCTACAAAGATACCGAAGATATACCAAGATACGTAAAAGGACATGAAAATTTAATAATCACAGGAGATTTTAATGCAGTGGTAGGTGAGGGTAGGGATAGAGCAATAGTAGGTTTATTTGGTTAAGATACGTGAAACAACAGGGTAAATAGGCTGGTAGAATTTTGCGACAAGAACAATTTAATCATCACAAACACATTATTTCTACATCATGCTAGAAGACGATATACGTGGAAGATGCCAGGAGATATAGGAAGATATCAAATAGATTACATTCTTGTTAGACAACGGTTTAGGAATCAAGTAAAAGACTGTAGAAGCTACCCAGAAGCAGATATAGATTCTGACCACAACATCGTAATTATGAAAGCCGCACTTAAATTTAAGAATGTGAAAAAGGAAACGGAAAAAGGCACTTGGACTTAGAAAAACTAAAAGATAAAAATATTCAAGAAAGATTCGAAAATAAGTCAAATAAATAGCTCAAAGATATCGGGAAAATATCTTATACTAAGGAAGTAGAAACAGAATGGAATAACATTAGATCCAGCCTTGACATGGCGGCCAGAGATATTCTGGGGTATACACAAAAAGAAAATAAGAAGCCATAGATAACGAAGGATATTCTGAATTGAATAGAAGAAAGAAGCAAATACAAAAATAAATCAGACGAAACAGGAAAAGAGAGACACAAAGCAATAAAATGGGAAATTATTCGAAAATGCAGGAAAGCTAAAGAACTAGGGATTGATCAAAAGTGCAAAGAGGTACTAACGAAAATGGAAATAGGAAAAACAGACGAAGCATACAAATTAATTAGAATGAATTTTAGGGATATAAAACCGTATAGCAAAAATATAAGGGACGTACAAGGAAACGTCATAATAGAAAACGTAGAGAAAGTGGGAAGATGGCAAGAATATATAGGGAATTTATATGCAGGAGAGGAACTAACTGCATTAGAACAGAAATAAGACATTGAAAATGATGACTTGGGATATCCTATACTTAGAGATGAGTTTAAATTAGCATTAAAAAGTCTGAAAAATGGTAAGGCACCGGGTACAGATAAGGTGCAAGCAGAAACTCTAAAAGCTGCTGGACAAGCTGTAACAGAACGTCTCTTCCAACCTGTAAGCTATATGTACGAGACAAGCAAGATACCCAAAGATTTAAAACGTAGCATCATAGTAACTATACCAAAAAAAGAAAAGCGCGTATAGACGTGAAAATTTTCGAACAATAAGTTTGACAGCACACGTGTCAAAAATATTAACTAGAATTGTGCAAAGACGAATGGAAAAACGGGTGGAAGAAATACTAGGAGAAGACCAATTTGGGCTTAGGCGAAACAGGTGAACACGGGAGGCTATTTTAACTCTGAGAGGGATAATGGAGAAAACAATAGAAAAAGGGAAAGCGTGTATTAAGGGTTTGTAGATCTGGAAAAAACATTCGACAATCTAAAATGAAAAAGCATTTTTGAAGTACTCAAAAAGATTGAAATGAGTTATAGGGATAGACGAATAGTACATAGCTTATACAAAGAGCAAACAGCATTAATAGAATTAGAGCAGGAACGTAGAGAAGTAAACATTAGGAAAGGGGCGAGACAGGGATGTGCCCTATCCCCATTAATTTGTAACTTGTACATAGAAGAGGCAATTAATACTGTCAAATGCACAAAGACATTTGGAATTACTATGCAGAGACAAAAAATTGATATGCTTAGATTTGCAGACGATATAGCGGTATTAGCGTCTGGCAAGGGAGAGTTAGAAGATGCTCTTAATGAAATGGAAACGGTTCTAACATATAGATACAGTATGAAAATTAACAAAACTAAAACTAAAGTTCTAGTATGCAAAGGTGGGGAAAATAAATAAAAAACAAGAATACAAGTATGTAACACCAACTTACAAGAGGTCAAGGATTTCTGCTACCTAGGAAGCCAAATAACGCAAGATGGGAAAAGCATAAAAGATATAAAACAAAGATTAGCACAAGGTCGTGCTACATTTAACAAGAAAAAGCAACTACTGTGCTCAAAGACCACAAACATAGAAACAAGGAAAAATTGCTTAAAACATATGTGTGGAGCACAGCACTGTACGGCTGTGAAGCCTGGACAGTAGGCGAAGCGGACAAGTAAAGGGTAGAAGCTTTTGAAATGTGGTGCTACAGACGTATAATGAAGATATCATGGACAGACAAAATTAAGAACGAAGAGGTACTAAAAATGGTAGAGGAAGAAACAGATATGTGGAAAACTGTAAAAAATAGGAGAGATAGGATGATAGGCCACATACTACGGCATGAGGGAATAGTGCGGAATATATTAGAAGCAGGGATAGGAAAAAAGAGAAGAAGAGGCAGACCTAGGTTAGACATACTGCACACAGATAGTAAAAGATGTAGGCTGCAGAGGTTTCAGGGAGATGTGTAGGCTAGCCCAGAATAGAAATCAATGGGGGTACGCATCCAACCAATCCCAAGATGGATACACTAATGACGAAGAAATAACTGTGCTTAAACATGATGATTATTATAAGTAACTACAAGAATTGGTTGGGCAATATTTTCGAATAATGTTAAGTGTGTGAAAGGATTTACTGGAAAACCATTACTTCGGCAAATATCTATGTGTTGAGGGATCTTGGTAGCCACAGGTTGCTTAACCCCCTTTACTGAATCTCGCTCAAATAGGGCATAAAATTAGAAAACAATAGAAGTGAAACGAGCTGTATACACATGCTGTGTGAGAATTTCAGGGAACTATGTAGGCTAGCTCAAAATATAAATAAGTGCAGGTACGTGTCCAACCACTTTTGAGACGGAAAACCTAATGACGAAAAAATAAGCGCAGATAAATCTGATGATTAGTATAAACAACTAGTTGTTGGTTGCGAAATATTTGCCAAATAATCGCCAAATGGTTAAGTGTTGGGGGAATTTGGCAACCACAGACTGCTTACCTTCCTTCACAACCACTGAAGGTCGGAGAAATAGGGTATATAATTGTAAAATAATAGAAGGTGATCGAACTGCATCTAACAAGAAAGAACAGCGTCTATGAGTAAAAACAATAAACATAGAACAAGAAGAAAATTGTTGAAAGCATATGTGTGGAGTACATCACAGTATGCCTATGAAATACGGGCAGTCTGAAACGCAGACAGAAAAACGGTAACAGTCTTTTGAAATGCTGTGCTTCAGATGTATGAGGACGATAGCATGGACAGACAAAGATAATAACAAATCGGTTATAGAAATAGTATTGGAACAAGGATATCTGGGGAAAAAGGTAACAGTAATAGAAAGGCAGAATACGTTCTAAGGCATTTTTGGGGAATAGTATGGGATATATTACAAACAGAGATAGGAAAAAAGAGGTATATGTAGACCTAGATCAGATAGTTATAGATGCAGACTGTGCAAATTTCAGGGAAATGTGTAGGCTAGTTCAGAATAGGAAACAATGATGGTACGCGTCTAACCAGTTCCAGGACTGAAGACCTAATGATGATGATTTAACTCCAATAAAATTCTTTCCAAATGCACAAAGTGTTGTTTAACACTATCACTAAACATCATCCACGTAGTGAATACAAAATTCCTCATACGGTCACAAAATACTGTGCATAATTTTCACTAATGCAGCCGTACTCGAGGACAAACCAAAAGGGACCACTTTAAATTGGTATATTTGTCCTACAGAGAAACCCGTATATTTCCTTGATTCTCGCGCTATTGGAATTAACCAAAATGAATTCTTCAAGTTTATTTTGGTAAAGATTTTCTTACTACCTATGCTCGCCAATATGCTATCCATTGTTGGTGGACAATTGTATTGCGGTTTCGTGCGCTTATTAATCTTCCTTGCATCTAAGCATAATCCGATGCTATCATCACTTTTCTTCACAACGACTAATAGATTCACAAAGTGTGTACAGGAGCTTTCGATGATACCTTCACGTAACATTTCTTTTATTTCATCTTCTACTCTATTCCTGTATGCTACTGGAATAGGATATAATTTAGTGTTAAACGGTTTAGTGTTTACTACTCTTAACTTGTGCTCATAACCTGTGGCAATTCTTGATTTCGACCCAATTAATTCTGAATGCTTTTCCAATAACGAATTCACCCTGCTTCTCAAATCTTCTGGACATTTAATCTCTTCATTTGTATTCCCCTCATTATCTATTTCATCCTCAAATTGATTAATATTTAAGCAGTTACGCTCTACTTCTATATTACCCTCTTCATACCATTGAATATACTCTCCATTGCACTCTATTACTTTGCATTCTGCATTTATCTTCAACCCCAGCTTGTCTATAATATCCATCCCAAATATAATATCTATCAGTAGTCCAGGTACAACCAGAAAATCATTCTCCCATTTTACATTTCGCATTTCATATGTCAGAATTACCATTTCATTTATTTTCGCAAATTATATATTATTTGGTGTTACCAAATTACACGTTATAGGTATCGCCTTATCCATCAATTTCCCTTGTTTAACAAATTCTTCCGCAATAAGTAATGCTTCTGCCCCAGTATCAATCAATACTCTAACTATTTTATTTTCCACCTTTAAATTAACTATCGGTAATAAGTTTCTTTCCAATTCCTTTTCGCGCTGATGTTCGTGCTCGTTTATCCATAGAAGTTTACTTGGTTTGTCAATATCTAAAAATTTTGGTTTCGCGTGGAAGGTTCTGCCTGACTTGTTGTTTCTGCTTGTGTGCAAATAATATTCTTCGTTTGCGTGCGTCGTTCCTCATGTTCCCGTCTATTTATTTTTCGGTTATTATTTTCCTCATGATTAGTCCGCTCTATTTGTTGCCTTGGTACCTGACCTGAATTTCTACTACTCCTGAAATTATTATTAAAAATGTTGTAATTACCCCTATTAAAATTTCTCACTAAATCATAATTCTATAGTTGATAATTGATTCTTCGAGTCTCAGTATTTCTTTGCGTACTTATAAAATTTGTGCGTCGATCCCTAGTGTTATTTCCCGTTCTATAATTTGATTCCAACTCATCATAACTTTGTAGATATTCCATAAATATGTCCCGGTCTACTATATTCTGTATTGTGATATATTGTTTTACTTCTGCGTTGAAATGTCCCACCAAATATTTTATAATTTGTTTATCGCATAAAGGAGGATATAATTGTTTTGCTTCGCTAAACTTTCCTATAGCATATAATTCCCGCGTCATACCTCTATCTGAATTATATTTTAACATGCTCGGGTCATTCCTTACTTTGTCTTTCTGATTATCCCCCAAAAGTGTCTTAAACATTTTTGTTTAAACTGTTGAAGTGTTTCTACCTCGCTTTCAACTAAGTTATACCATATTTCTGCTCCCGCTTTTAGCATCGACATTACTAAGTTTAATTTATATTGATCGTCTGTTGAGTCCTGTACTAACATTTTAATATTTTTGAAAAAGTTTTTTGGATTTAATTTACCGTTCCAGTAAAACTTTGTGTATTGGTCTATTAAAAGATTCCGTTGAATTAGCCTAATGGATTCCCTAATATTAAAATTTCCTAAATTAGTTTTTAAGTTACCTATTTCTCGATTTATCGTCTTAAATTCTGTTTCACAGTTTTCTTTAACGTTCCGTATTTTAGTATCTAAATTCGTGAGTTTGTCGTTTGTCTCACTTTCACATTTTTCGTGTTTGGATTTCACCATTCCAACATGATCCCATACACAGTCAATTTCCTCCGTAATCCTCACAATTTTCTCTTGCATTTGTGCACTCATCTCCGCAATTGTTTGGTTGGTTTCCCTTAATCCATCGCTCAGAATTTTTATTTCCTTACCTAATTATTCATTATTTTTGTCTATTTTTGTAGTCATATTTTTTATGGTCTCCTCATTTTTGTCCATTTTACTGTTCAATACCATCAAAATATCCATCATTTTTGCTTCTTGTTAGGTCTGCCGTTGTTCCTCGCTAAAACTCCTTTCAAATGTCCTCTCCTGAATGATTACACTCCCTTGGGATCCTATTTCCACTTCTTGATTTCTCAGTGCCTCCCTAGTTTCCCATATTTTTTGTCCATTTCTTAAAATTATATTTACACTAAGTTTAAATACTAAAATAAATTTAATTAATGTACAAATTTCTCTAATTTTTTTTTGTTTCGGTGATTTTCCCCAAATTAAAACTTTTGAATTATAGTCCCTGTTTTATTTAATAATTTTATTTTGTTCTATTCAAGTCCCACAGTCGGATTGTCAAATTTATTATTTTAATTTGAGTCCCAAGTTTGGGCAGCCATTTAAAATTGATATGATAACGCCACAAGCCAATGTAATAAACGGCCAGCTAAACGCCACCGCTCTGTTTTTTTCTCTAATCTTCTAATTTAATTATGCCACGGCTAGCCCTTTTTAATTTACACAGAGTGCACAACGTTACGATGATCAATCTTATTCACCTCTTTAACTCTTACTTGTTTGAATTATTAATCGAAGTCAATCAATATTCATATAATGAAAGGAAATAATATTTACACTTTACAATTTTTGTACACCTTTCAATCAATTAATATTATATGGATCATTTATCCCAAAATTTATATCCTTTAAATTTAATTTTAAAGACACCAAAAACGACACCTTTTAAAAAAAAACTGGAACGTTCGTGACCCTTTTATGATTATAACGTAAGTTTCAAGGTAATCAATATTCTTGTTGACTCCTTACAAGCTTTAGAAAATATTAATTTATTCAGTGTTAAAATTTAAATTTGAAAAAATTTCTTAAAACTTGTCAGCCCTGACCAGTGATATTCTGATGTGTTGTTGCGTGTTCTGAATCAACACCCCCTTATTATCTTCAATCGAAAACCAATGCTCTGCTTGTACTCCTTATGTTTGTTTGAAAAAATAATTCGGTACGGTTACGCCTTGTTTCCAAAATTCACCTCGTGCTTTATTCTATATTTCTCTGGATACGCTTTGGACCTCTTCACTTAAATACCACTTAGGATTTGTAAGTTTCTTAGTATTATGAATTGAGAATTATTCCACTTATCGTCGTGAATTGGAATTAGATTAAAATATCAGATTTAGGATCGTAAATTGGAAGTGGATTAGCAGTGAATTAGCTGAGGATTGGAAGTGGATTAGAAGTGGATTGGAAGTCCTATATCATTATAAACATTTAATTTAAATTAATTAAATTAAAACGGCAAAAGCTTTTTTATATATTTTTAACGCAATTCGTCATCAACTATTATTCTTACACAACACTATTTTTCACTATAATATAAAATTTATTTATTTGATGCGTAAATATTTAATTAAAAGTATCGCAGATTCGACGTGCTTCAAATTGAGACTGACTGTTTCTTATCAACTTTGGGCGTTATATAGCTTTTGCGCTCTACATTTGGATTGGTTTTTCAAACAGCCTTACAAAGTGTTGCGACCAACCATATTTGTCTTGGACATTCCTAGTATATTTTCAAGCTGATTTTTGACGAAACTATTTTGGAGGTCCGTATCATGCTGTTATTTACTATTGTTTTACGATCTTTGATCGCCTTGTTATTGTTATCGTTGCTGGACTTTTAGCTTGTGTCTGTTGTTTTGTGTAGATAAAGCTTTTGGGGAATTGTAGAAAATAAATGATGTAACATGAGAGCTGTTTTCGTTTATGATTTATTTAAACTCATCTTTGAAAGTGTGTTTTTTTATCAAAGCGCTTATTGTTCCTTCTTTTTTACAAGCGTATTTGCATAAAAATTTACTAAGTTTCATCTTATCTTTTGCGTATCTGTTTTATAAACTTGTTGAACACCTTTCAACGTAGTTTATTTATATGTATGATTATTTCTCTGCTGAATACGTGTTCTATTATTGGAAGATATGCTTGCTGGCATTGATTAAGGTTAATTACGATTCATATGCAGGGTGTTAAATGCTTGCTATATACATAATGTGCAAATTATTTATTTTCCTGTAAAATAAATGCAGTTTTCTGACTTCCATTGCTATTTACAGTTACTAAGCGACCCTTACTACTTAATACACCCCTAAACAACGCCTTATCACAGCATATATATATATATATATATATATATATATATATATATATATATAGGTGGGAATAAACCACCAGGTTGTAATGTGTTATAAATTCAAAAATACTTCCCAACGACTAAACAACGCCCTGCAAAATATTCTTAAAACACCACCTGCAAAGTTTTCTCAAAACAGCACCAGCAAGATATTCTCAAAACACCACTTGCAAAGTATTCTCAAAACACCACCTGCAGGTAAGCGCAATTAAAAAACAAATGGCTTTAATACAACATGAAGAATTCCACAAAGCATGTCCGTGTGAGAACCCTGCCTGGTAGTATCAAAACAATCTCTGTTCAATCTGTTAGGCATATTTGCAACACACATTGCTAAAAATTTAACGAGTGGTCTACCTCATGTGTAAAGTCATAGAAATTTACTATTTTCTATAATACTACCGGGAAAAAAAGCAGGTAGACAACTTTATTGTTGGCAGTCTAAGTCCGTGAACACCTGTTTGACGCGATAATAGTATTTCGTAGTAACTGTATTGATAGCCAACATTTCCTTACTTTAAAGTAAACACCATAAACGTATTTTCAACCCACATGTTCATAATTAATATGAGACGCTGGTGTTCAAGCTGTTTTAGCAAGAATGCGCAAATTTTTAACCTTTGATAACCTAAGCAAGTAAAAGACTGTAGAAGCTACCCAGAAGCAGATATAAATACTGACCACAACATTGTAATTACGAAGGTGCACTTAAATTTAAAAATTTGAAAAGTAAGAAGGAACGGAGAAAGGCACTTTGACATTGAGAAACTAAAAAAAATATATATTTACGAAAGATTCGAAAAAAGTCAAATGAATTGTTGAAAGATATCGGGAAAATATCTGATATTAAGAAATTAGAAACAGAATGGAACAACATTAAATACAGCCTAGTCATGCCGGCCAGGGATATTCTGAGGTATACACAAAAAAGAAATAAGAAACCATGGATAACAAAGGATATCCTAAATTTAATAGAAGAAAAACGAAAATACAGAAATGAAACACATGAAACCGGAAAACAGATACAAAGCCAAAAAATTGGAAATTTTTGGCAAATGCCAAAAAGCTAAAGGACAATGAATTGATGAAAAGTGCAAAGAGATACAAACCAAGATGGAAGTAGGAAAGACAGAAGAATCATACACACTAATTAGAATCAATTTTAGAAATTTAAAACTGTATACCAAAATTATAAAAGACGCAAGAGGAAACGTCATTATAGAAAATGTAGAGAAAGTGGGTAGATGTTAAGAATATATACGAAATTTATATGCAGAAGAGGAACTATCAGCATTAGATCAGGAATCAGACATTGAAAGTGATGACTTGGGATATCCTATACCTAGAGATGAGTTTGAATTTGCATTAGAGGGTCTGAAAAATGGTTAGCGCCGACCTTAACAGTCGAACAAATTTAAATACTTATTTATTACTCCATGTTGTTTGTTCTGAGTCGATGGTATAAATTTTATGTATATAATTACATATATTATATATATATATATATATATATATATATATATATTGTTATAAATACTAATTTAGCAAACCCAAAATCTAATTTCAAGAAGCATTATTAGAGTAACATAAATACATTTTCAAGTTCAATTATTTTATCTTAATCATTTATTAAATTGTATCCTTTTTTCTTATCAAATGATGTCAACACCGTTTCCTTGCACGCACTTGGGATTGTCCGAGACCACATTACAAGGAAACCAAAATTCATTATCTACTTTGTTTTACGTAATTTCGTCTAACCTATATTCGTTGGCAAAGCCAAAAATATAATTTAATTTCTGTTACAAAATGCACCGCGGTTAGCTTCTGACCGAAGTTCCTCAAGATAACGCTATCTTGTTTTTTCCTAACTTACTCGTAATGGGGAGTCAAGTGGTCAGAGCGTAGCAGTGGTGTTACAGCTACCATCGCGAGTACAGTGTTTTCGATTACCGAGACGAACGAATCCGCCATAGCCATCCCGAAAACCTGACTTAGAAATGTATGTAAGACCAATCCTTATTTGCTCGTAGTTTTAAGTTATCATAAATTGACTTGACTTTCTTGAGCGGACTTTCGCTCCTAAAACTTTGTTATTTTACATGCTTGCTCCTAGTAGTTAAAATAAACAATAGATGCTCTTGTATTATTTTTCGACTCAATTGCTAACCGATTCCGTGGCTTGAATAGTCACCGCTACGTATCACCTACGCTCTAACCTCGAACGCAACCCCTTTAAGTTTTAACCCGCACCATTGGAAAGCATACATAGCAATATATATATATATATATATATATATATATATATATATATATATTTTTTTGCAAAACTTTTCTTGGAACTGGTCATTAATAATTAATTTGAATGTTTTCTACATGTAAAATAAACACTTTTTCTTGCTTTTTAATTTTTAATATTCATATGACGCGTTTCGGTTAAACAGCCATTTCAAATATGAAACCTATAAACTATCTCTAATTAAATAATGATTTTTAAAAATTAAATTGCATACATACCATTTAATGCAAAGTCAAACTACTAAAACTTACAAACTAAATAAATTATTTCTAACATTGTAGGATAAGCAACAATACATCCTAATAATACTTTTAGGGTTTTAATTTAAAACTTGCTTTCCTTGTCAATTTACAACTAACATTTAGATTAATAAAATTTTACAAAACTAATACCTTATCAGTGATAATGCTATTGAATTAAACATATGAATTTTACATGCTTATGCTGATATACAGTGTGAGAGGATATTAATGTATGTGGTATTAAGATTATTTCTGTTGTATTAAATTGTGGTAAATATTTATAAATCCGTCTTGGTCTATTTTTGAGTTTATAGCTTTAGGGTTTTTGAATTTCTATTGTTTCAAGTATGTTTCTTTTGTTATCATTTATTTCCGTTCCTAAAATTTTAACATTACTAAAATCGAACTGGTGGACTTTTTCAATTGCGTGCGTTGCTAGGGCCGTACTTTTTATTATTAGTTTTATAGTATATTTGTGTTCATAAACTCGTTTATGGAGGTATTGTTTAAATTTCCGATATATACTCAGGGCATTCTTTACAGTTGATTTTGTATATTGTGTGGGTTCTGTTTTCCATCTATTATCGGTTTAAGTTTGTAAATACCGCTCTTGAAGCGTTATTTGGCTTATGTGCCACATAGATGTTATAGTTCTTAAGGCATTTTAAATTTTTCTGATAATCCTGGGTATATTCAATCCCGATTTTAATTTCATTATTGTTTTCTTGTTTACCGCCATTGATTAATTTAGGACTTTTTTATTACTGTTCAATAAATATTTAGGGTATTATTATTTTAAGTACAGTTTTAACCTTTATTTTTGACCTATTTGTGTATGAGGCACGTTCCACAGTTATTACATTTTTATATTGCTTTGGTCACTGAAAGAATTTAAAATTGCTCATGATTTTTCTATACCAATTTGTGGATATTTCCCTTTTGTTATATGAAATAAGCGTATCAGAAATGGTATAGATTTATTTATTTCCTTTTCATAGTAAATTGAAGTTTTGGATGATAATGTTAAAGGCCTTTACCGTTTCATCACTTTATTCTCAGACATATATACTATTCATCACAAATTTATAAAACACAGGTTTATAGCTTTTGTCAATAGCTTTTCTAGATTCTTCAAGTACTAGGTTTGATTGTTGTCATTTGGTCATTTGGTCACAAACAAATACCAAATGGCTTATAAACTTAACAAATAAACAATTCCAACAGAAGTAACCACCACTAGCTTAGGAAAAAATTCTCAACCAACACACCAAAAACTAATTATGAAAGTATTATAACAAATGTAGAAATCGGTATTAAACGAAAACAATGAAGAAAACATGAAATTGTAATAAAATTTGTAATATTTTAACTAATCATCGTAACAAAGCAAATAATTCGTACAAAATAAAATTTATAACAACTATGAAAATTACTGCCTAAAGAAGACAAAAGAATTTTTGAAAATAATGATGACATATACGTGCTACAAGCAGATAAGTGTAGAACAACTGTATTAATGAACAGTGAAGAATATAAGTCTAAATGAACGAAATGTTAAAAGATAATACTACATACTTGATTAAAAAATTGACTGACTTACAACTACAAAGCACAATAAACACATTTTTAAATAAATGGTATAAAACAACTATATAACACTAAAGGTCAAAACCAATTAATTCTGTCAATGGACATACACCATACATGTATGGAGTACCTAAGATACACAAAACTAATATCCTCCGGCCCATTGTAAGTACAAAAACGCACTACATATAATCTGTCGAAATACTTAATCGAAACAATTAAAACAATTATCGGAACAACTGAATATGCAATAAAGACAGTTGATTTTCAAAATGTATCGTTAAACAAATTATACCAAATAACCATGTATTAATTTCATTAGATGTAAAATCGTTATTTACTAATATCCCAACACAACTAGCTATAAATATTATTAAAAATAAATGGCCAAAAATAGCTTTTAACAACATTACCCATGGAGGAGTACATAAAAGGAGTTAAAATCTGTTTAGAAGCCACATATTTTACATTCGACAAAAAAATTTATTCCCAAATATTTGGTACGGCAATGGGTTCCCCCATATCATCAACAATTGCAAACCTAGTACTTGAAGAACTAGAAAAGCATGCTATTGACAAATTAAGCTATAAACCTGTGTTTTATAAAAGGTTTGTTGATGATTGTATTATATGTCTGCCAGAAATAAAGTGGATGAAACGGTAAAGGCCTTTAACAGTTATCATCCAAAACTTCAATTTACATATGAAAAGGAAATAAATAAATCTATACCATTTCTTGATACGCTTATTTCATGTAACACAAAAGGGGAAATATCCACAAATTGGTATAGAAAAAATACATGGAGTGGCAGATATTTAAATTTCTTATCTTGTGTACCAAAGCAATATAAAAAATGTAGTAAATAACCTGGTGGAACGTGCCAACAATTAGACACAATAAACATAGGTCAAAAAATATAAAAAGGTTAAAACTGTACTTAAAATAATAAATACCCTAAATCATTTATTGAACAGATAATAAAACAAAAGTCCATAAAATATATAATAATGGCGGTAAACAAGAAAACAGATTAATGAAATTAAAATCGGGATTGAATATACCCAGGATTATCAGAAAAATTTAAAATGCCTTAAGAACTATAACATCTATGTGGCACATAAGCCAAATAACGCTTCAAGAGCGGTATTTACAAAACTTAAACCGATAATAGATGGAAAAACAGAACCCACACAATATACAAAATCAACTGTAAAGAATGCCCTGGAGTATATATCGAAATTTAAACAATACCTCCATAAACGAGTTTATGAACACAAATATACTATAAAACTAATAATAAAAAGTACGGCCCTAGCAACGCACGCAATTGAAAAAGTCCACCAGTTCGATTTTAGTAATGTTAAAACTTTAGGAACGGAAATAAATGATAACAAAAGAAACATACTTAAAACAATAGAAATTCAAAAACCCTAAAGCTATAAACTCAAAATAGACCAAGACGGATTTATAAATATTTACCACAATTTAATACAACAGAAATTGTCTTTACAATGGGCCGGAGGATATTAGTTTTGTGTATCTTAGGTACTCCATACATGTATGGTGTATGTCCATTATTGCAAATTAATTGGTTTTGACCTTTAGTGTTATATAGTTGTTTTATACCATTTATTTAAAAGTGTGTTTATTGTGCTTTGTAGGTTGTAAGGTCAGGTCAATTTTTAATCAAGTATGTAGTATTATCTTTTAACATTTCGTTCATTTTAGACTTATATTCTTCACTGTTCATTAATACAGTTGTTCTACACTTATTCTGCTTGTAGCACGTATATGTCATCATTATTTTTCAGAAATTCTTTTGTTTTCTTTAGGCAGTAATTTTCATAGTTGTTATAAATTTTATTTTTGTACGAATTATTTGCTTTGTTACGATGATTAGTTAAAATATTACAAATTTTATTACAAATTTCATGTTTTTCTTCATTGTTTTCGTTTTAATACCGATTTCTACATTTGTTATAATACTTTCATAATTAGTTTTTGGTGTGTTGGTTGAGAATTTGTTCCTAAGCTTAGTAGGTGGTTTACTTCTGTTGGAATTGTTTTGTTTGTTAAGGTTTATAAGCCATTTGGTCATTTGGTCATAAAACAAATCCAAATGAGCATAAAAATCAAAATATTTACAAATATTTACAACAAGCTAAAGCAATAATGTAAAATTGTAAAATGTGAAAATCGGCATGGCTAAGTGTGTCGATAATAATTTGTAAGCAATCGTGCTCAATATAAGTGTAAAATTTGATGAACATGTGATGATCTAGCAAATGGGAAGGAAATGATGCTAAAGTGTGACTACATGGCTGACTGGTAAAAATGACATGTCTAGTGCGCAAGGTCGTGAACAGTGTTGCCATGGAAACCTTGCTGCACTATGACTGGCAAACTCCGGCCATGATTGCACTGGCAACGTCAGTCGTGGAGTGTCGACATGCGTGATGATTTCAAACTGAATGTAACCTCCAGGACCTTCGTGATGTGAACGTGTCAAAGCACTGAACATAATAAAAATGGCTGTTGGTCGAATGCGTTAATCGTTAAACAATGTAAACGAATGTTATC
This sequence comes from Platerodrilus igneus, assembly GCA_036346225.1. Classification (NCBI taxonomy): domain Eukaryota; kingdom Metazoa; phylum Arthropoda; class Insecta; order Coleoptera; family Lycidae; genus Platerodrilus; species Platerodrilus igneus. Next base: position 3,079,035 of record JARFIW010000958.1, read on the forward strand.
GTCGAACAATGATTGCAATGACGGTTGGGATTTTCAAGAAATGTACTCGTTAACAAATTATACCAAAGGTTGAACCATGTATAATCTTCAGTAGATGTGAAATCGTGTATTGTCTATATCCCAACACAACTAGCTATAAATATTAAAATAAATGGCCAAAATAGCTTTTTGAACAACATGTACCATGGAGGAGTACATAAAGGAGTTAAAATCTGTTTAGAAGCCACTATTTTACATTCGACAAAAATTTATTCCCAAATATTTGGTACGGCAATGGGTTCCCATATCATCAACAATTGCAAACCTAGTACTTGAAGAACTAGAAAAGCATGCTATTGACAAATTAAGCTATAAACCTGTGTTTTATAAAAGGTTTGTTGATGATTGTATATATGTCTGCCAGAAATAAAGTGGATGAAACGGTAAAGGCCTTTAACAGTTATCATCCAAAACTTCAATTTACATATGAAAAGGAATAAATAAATCTATACCATTTCTTGATACGCTTATTTCATGTAACACAAAAGGGGAAATATCCAAAATTGGTATAGAAAATACATGGAGTCAGATATTTAAATTTCAATTATCTTGTGTACCAAAGCAATATAAAAAATGTAGTAAATAACCTGGTGGAACGTGCCATACAATTAGACACAATAATAACATAGGTCAAAAAATATAAAAAGGTTAAAACTGTACTTAAAATAATAAATACCTCTAAATCATTTATTGAAACAGATTATATAAAACAAAAGTCCATACAAAGTTATATAATAATGGCGGTAAATCAAGTCAAAACTAATTAATGAAATTTACAAATCGGTTGATTGAATATTTCCAGGATTATCAGTAAAAGTATTTAAAATGCCTTAAAACTATAACAATCTATGATTGGCACATAAGCCAAATTAACGCTTCAAAGAGTCGGTATTTACAAAACTTAAACCGATAATAGATGTTGAAAACAGAACCCACACTAATAATACAAAAGTTTTTCAACTGTCAAAGAATGCCCATGAGTTATATATTCGAAATTTAAATAATACCTCCATAAACGAGTTTATATACACAAATATACGTATAAAACTCAATAGATACAAAGTACGTGCCCTAGCAATTGCGTCAACTGTCAATTGAAAAAGTTCTCTAACAGTTCGATTTTATGTAATGTTAAAACTTTAGTGAACGGAAAGTTAAACTTGATTCAATCAAAAGAAACATACTTTACAAACAATACGTAAATTCAAAACCCTAAAGCTTATAAATTCAAAATAGATCCTAAAGACGGATTTATAGAATATTTATACAATTTAATCATCAGAAATTAAGTCTTTAATACCACATAATTAATATCACTCTTCACACTGTATATCAGCATAAGATTCACTATAGTAATTACAGTTGTTAATTTCAAGAATAGCATTTATCACCTGATAAGGTACTATAGTTTGTGCTAAAATTTTCCATTATCTAAATGTTCAGTTGTAAATTTGATCAATTGGAAAGCAGTTAGTCTTTAATATTAAAACCTAAAAAGTACTTATTAGAATGTATGTTGCTTTCCTACAATGTTAGAAACAATTTATTTAGTTTGTAAGTTTTAGTTAAATTTGACTATTGACATATAAACTGTATGTACTGCAATTTAATTTTTAAATAAATCATTATTTAATTAAGAGATAGTTTAATAGGTTTCATATTTGAAAATGGCTGTTTAACCGAAACGCGTCATATGAATATTAAAAATTAAAAAGCAAGAAAAAAGTGTTTATTTTACATGTAGAAAACATTCAAATTAATTATTAATGACCAGTTCCAAGAAAAGTTTTGCAAAAAATAATATAAATGGTCAAGAAAATATAAAAATTATTATATATATATATATATATATATATATATATATATATATATATATTGCTGTGATTCGACCAAAATCCGGGAACTACGGTTTTCAAATCGTGGCCCACAGATTGGGCGTCAAGAATGCTGTGAATCCTACAAAAAGCTATTCATTAACTTAACTGTTCCGTTGACTTTCTTCTGTTAATCGCCTCTTTACTCTTTTCCGCCTCGGCTGCTCACCTAGTTAAAACTTGCATCCTCAATCATAAAAAAAACAAACACATTCCTATCACAAACACCAACGTTAACTCTATTTACATCAATATTCACAATACATTAAAATTTCAAAATTAAAATTCAGCATAAATTTCAGTATCAGAAAATTTCAAGATTAAATTTATTATCATTTTAATGTGCATCCAGAATTAAAGTCCTTGTAGATGCCTACTAATTAATATAACAATATATGCAGACCTGAGTCTGAGTACAAAGGGAGCATCTCCCACCCCTTTACGTTAATTAACCAGGTTCGTCTAATTGAGCTCAAAGACATACCCAAATTTTCATCATAATCCCGAACATAAATACTAAATACCGCGGATTACTGGTCGCCTTTAAAATTTTCTACACCACCATTCATCTAAAGTTGTTTCAGTGCTTTTCCGGAACTCATTTGTGTATATCTGAAGCTTGTTTTGTGGATCCAGACACGTTTACGAATCATTTAATTATTAACACCCCCGAAAAATAGCAAAGAAATTCATACTTCTTTCCCAAATATACGCCAAAACTGCCTACTTTTGTGTATTCATTTGTCGTTGCAAATTTGACTAATTGGTACAGTGATACTAGACTTTATTACCTTGTATCTTCTTTTCTAAGTGCACTAAATTACATTCATTGTAGCATGTAAAGAACAAACTGTTTTAAATCACCAAAATATACGAGCAAACTGTTTAAATTATTCTATCAAAATCGGAAAACTAAAAAGCACTGTTTAACGCATTGAATCAAATCGAAAAATCTAAGAGAGAGAAACCCATATTAACCCGGGTATATATAGTGGTTAGACGGTCTGTCGGTTTTGTCCTCAAAACGGCCAGTTTCTAGAATTTCGTATACTATGTTCCCATCTCGACCGCCTGTGCGTAGGTTCTTATTAAATTAGCACTCGCACAAGTTAAATCTCAGAACTTTCGACACGGATCGCAACGTCTGGGAATAACTAATTAATTTTTATACAGAAATGTTATTTTTACCTCTCAAGTTTGCCTCTTATTTTCAACCAATCGCAACCCAGTGACGTTGCTCAACTCACGCCTTTTACTATATGTGTCTCTGTCTTGCGCATATTATCTGTCTCTATCTACCCTGTTCCGAGTGGTACAAATCTATATTCTTTAGTATCGGTTATTTTCAATCCATGTGGACTTGTGAAATAACCCACCTTATTAGCATTTCCCGTAAATATTAAGCAACGGTTTCTCCGACATTCTCTGTAACCATTTGTTATCTGCAAATTTTACGCAGAACATAAAACATTTAAAAATACGCAGGTGTTCAAACATAATACTTCTACGATCTGAATATTATTGGGTTTTTACTAGCTTTTATACATATTATATGTTACTAATGGTTCAATTAACTCCAATTAAAAATAATACCCTTTAATTTTTAGTGACTCCTAATCAAATATTAATTATTATCTGTACATTGTGTTTAATACCGGTTACTTAAAATTGAGTTAATTAATATAAATTTTGCACGTAATTTCTATTTGTTTCTTTACTCGGAATAATTAAATTATACGTAGAGCATTTTAATACTGCTTCCTTTTTTATAGCAAGCGTCTTGTAAATAATTTAACTCCCTTATTTTTTATGAAACGAATGAATTTTTAAGCTTCACGGTTTTAATAACGCGTACCTTTTCCCAAAGCTTCGACACGGTGATTAAAATTATTTGATGTGATTATTTAATTTTCTACCCTGGTCTAAATATGAGTAATATATATATATATATATATATATATATATATAGGCTATGATAATTCGCCCCACGGCTGGGCAGCCCTAATTTATGCTGTGATATTTGCCCGACGACTGATGTTAACCCCTGTTACTCTCTCACAGCCCCTAATACCACTCAAACACTTGTGAAATTGTTAATTTATAATTTTCCTTTCCCTCGACTAGCTGATTTAATTAAATAAAGCACTTCTATAATACATGGTACAATGATTGAATATTTACAACACTTTTAACTATCTTCTCCCTTTTATATCATATACATCTGTCAAATTATTAGAAAATCAAGCCAGCAAAACGAGCTTTTTAATTACCTTTAAAGACTTATTGAAACGTTTCAAGCTGTCTGTAATTTTTCATAAAACTTTTGCAAGAAACTCCCAATTTGTCGGCTTTTACAGTTTAAATTATGATTGAGATAAAACTATATAAATAAATCATATCAAAAATATTTGAGATGAAACAGTTTTAAAAATAAGTCATATCAAAATCTCTAACCTGAAATATTTTCAAAGGTGCTCCCAAGAATTAAAGTCGATATTCAAATCGTTATTGGTGCGTTTATTTCAATGAAAAGTTTTCCATTTCCGTAATCGAATATTTACCCTCTATTTACTTGAGCAGGCAGCATTCTCCAAAATTGTATTTGTGATCGTAATGGCTCGTAATTTAAAGTTCTACATGAATCGTAACATTATTTTACTTGTAATTTATATCGTAATGGAGATGGTAAATTCAGATTGACATTTAGATCGACCTTCAGATGGACATTCAGACGGACATTCAGACGGACATTCAGATGGACATTCAGAACCCAGTTTTATTTATTATTAGAAATGTCGTAATATCCTAAATCTTATTTACTTACGTCTCAGAAGTACGGCACAATATTCACAATTATACTTTGGAATTTCACTGTTAACAAACATTTATTATGCGCGTAAATATTTGGCGCTCTCAAGCATAGTTACTGCCAAGTTTCACAGTATACTAACTTGACATTCCATTCTCAAGATATTTATAGGATCGTCCCACTTTTGTTTGTGATTTGCTGGGTTCACGTGCTAGGCGAGCCAAGCATGTTATCACTTGTTATTTTGGAAAAATTTACCAATTGTATGTGTTCTACTTGCATGACGCGGTGCTTGAAGTCACGTAATTCAATTGTTATAGCTTGTATTTACTTCAGGAATCCCAGAAATTTTCGTACATATTAATCACGTAGTCTTCTTTGTTGGCCTTGTCTTAATCTAAGTTGAATAAATTTAGTGTTTGTTTATTTCCCAATAAATTGGGTGTTCGAACCTGTGATTCTCATAGATCACGTACGCTTTTAAATAATGCATAATTTCTGCGTGCGTTTTACGATAAAATCTTTACACACTTTATGAATGTTCATCTAGCCACTTCATGCAGGTTTTCCACTGATTTAATTTTAATGCGTTTCGTTAGCTTTTCTAAATCCTAGTCTTTGCTAGTAGCTACTCTTGGATATGTGTTTTAATTGTTTGTACTGCTGTATACAGTGTGCTCGCAACTAGTAATTTTTATAATAACCTATTTACTCTTCTAATCTCTACAATTCCGTGCTTCTGTTACTTGGGAGTTTCCCTGGCTTATTCTACGACCCCAATGACTTAATCTACCCCTAAATTAACCCTATTATTACAGCATTAATCCCCCAAATTAAAATAAACATTTTTTAAAATTTGCTGGTTTTGGCGCCCAACGTTGCAGAAAATTTACATTGGTCAAAAATATTTTATTTTTATTTTGCTTTACTATGTACCCAACTCCTGCATTATTTTTACAACCCTATTCTAATTTTAATATAACCTATTTTATAACTACACATGTATTCTTTCCGAATATTTTATGCTATTTTCAAAATGATTATTATTTACACACGCCTCTTTCTATCTATGTAGGTCAATATAAAGCATTTCATCTCCCTAATTCCTATCCATCTATACTTCCCCCATTTTTCATTAATTCATACAACGTATCATCTCTTCATATTTCTCCTGTTTATCTATTTCCACTTATCTATGCTCTCTTGTTTTCTTCAAATATTACAATATGTACAATACCTATACCCTAATTTATCCTAATTTATGATGATATCTTAGTTTAATTCTCCTATCCTAATTTATGATTGTTCTATCCTATATTTTTCCTATTCTAATTTATGATTGTTAAACTATCCTATTTTATAATTATTTACCTATTTCCATTAGTATGTAAACTTTTTTCCATGATCAAAAGTTTTTCCTATTTCTTGTAGTGGTATATTAAATTTGCATGGAATTTTCCCCTGATCACGTCTGAGTCTACTTTTGTCCATGAATATGCCCTCATTACTAGTTTGATATCCCAAAAATTTTATCTTTTCCTGGAAAAATTCACACTTCTTCATATTTAATTTTAGTCCCGCTAAGTTTAGTTCTAACAGGATCCGTTCAAGATGTACACAAAGTTGTTCTATGTCATCACTAAATATTAAAACATCATCCACATAATGTATGCAGAATTCTTCATATGGTCCCAATATACCCTGCATAGCTTTTACTAATGCAGCAGTACTTGAAAACAAACCAAAAGGAACCACTTTAAATGGATAAATTTGTCCTTCTATCGAAAAACCCGTATATTTTCTGGATTCACGTTCCAGTGGAATAAGCCAAAATGAATTCTTTTAGTCTATTTTTGAAAATATTTTCTTATTCCCTATTGTTGCTAAAATTGTATCCATAGTTGGTGGACTGCTGTATTGAGGTTTGGTCCTTTTATTTATTTTCCTAGCATCTAAACATAATCTGATGCTGTCATCATTCTTTTTAACCACATCCAAAGGATTTACAAAATGCGTGTTCGCCTTCTCGATGATACCCTCACTTAGCATCTGATTTATCTCTACCTTCACTCTATCCTTATACGCTGCAGGAATAGGATATAGCTTCGTGTTAAGCGGCTCCATATTAAAGACTTCTAATTTATGCACATAACCCGTTGCTATTCTGGATTTATTTATTATTAGTTCTGAATTCTTTATTAACAGTGCCTCTACCCTTTCTCTTACTTCTTTTGGACATTTTATATTATCATCAATATCCCCCTTTATATCAACTTCACCCTCAAATTTATCAATATTTATACAGTCTCCTGCGACTCCTCATCATCCCATTTTATATATTCCCCCTTTATATCTATTGTCTTACCTTCGGCATTTATTTTTAAACCCAAATTATCTATTATGTCCATACCAAATATTGCATCTACTCTTAACCCCGGCACTACTATAAATTCATTCTCAAACTTTATCTTACCCATTTCGCATTCCAGAACTATTATGTTGTTCACACTTGCAAATCTCTTGCTATTTGGTGCTATTAAATTAAATTTCCTCATGGGCAACATGTTCCTTATTTTTTTTCCCGTTCAACAAAGTTCTCAGACACTAACGACGCTTCAGCTCCCGTATCAATGAGTGTTCCATCTTGACTATTTCCAATCCTTAACTTAATTATCGGTAATAAGCTTTTATTCATTTCCTTTTCCATTTCACATTTTATGTATTCACGCTGGTGTTCGTATCCATTTATTTTTAAGGGCTTACTTGGTTTGTCCTCTTTCAAAAATCCTGATTCGATGTACATAGTCTTGCCTGACTCGTAGCTTCTGCATAGCTACGGTTCATTCTTGTAGGTTGTGCTGATTGTTCCCGATGTTGTGTTTGTATCATACACTGATTTATATTTCTGTCGTGATTCGCCCGCTCTGCTTCTCTTCTTGGAGTATCTCTCGTGTTCCAGTTCCTTCTAAAATTTTTGTTACAGTAGTTATTGTGGTTGTTTCTATAGAATTATCCCCCATAATTTCCCCTATTGTTTGATCTATTATTTTCTGTATTTCTTTGCAATCTGCCGAAACTCTCTCGCTGTCTTTGTGCCATCCTACATTCCAATACACGACTTTGTCCCAACTCATCACAACGTTGTAAATATTCCAAGAAAATCTCCCTATTTACTATATTTTGAATCATTACATAATGTCTGATTTCTTCGCCAAAATGTCCCGCTAAGTATTTTATAATTTGTGTTTCTTCCATCGGCGGATCTAATTGCTTCGCTAAACTGAATTTTTGTATAGCGTATATTTCTCTGGTCATTCCTAAATTTTGATTGTATTTCCCTGTAATTAAATTATCTCGCGCCTTGTATTGTTGATTATCCCCCCAAAATTTTCTCAAAAATCTACTTTCAAACTCTTGAAATGTCCCGGATTTCATTTTCTATTAAATCAAACCATATCTCCGCGCTTCCTTTCAACATTGATCTGACGAAGTTTAAAATATACCGTTCATCCGTTGATCCCTGTATTAATTTTCTTATATTATTTAAGAATAGTTTTGGATTTATTTTATTATCTCCATAAAATTTGGAATATTGTTCTACTGAAATCTCCGGTCTATTTATTCTAGTATGTTGTAATCCCTGATTTCTACCTACATTTTTAAATTCTGATTTTAAACTACCTAACTCTCGATTCACATCATCAAGTCCTGATTCACAATTTCCCTGAATTTCCTACATCTTTTTACCTAAGTCTGTAATACGATCATTTGTCTCTTTTTCTGATGTTTCTTGATCTAATTTTACCTTCCAGACCTCGTCTCTAACTTTATCTACATCATCCATCATTCTAGCGAATTTGTTTTCAAAATGTACTTGCGGTTTCGCGATTGTTCGGTTACTTTCCTTTAATACGTCGCTTATAATTTTTATTCCGACCCCGAGCTTTTCTCCATTCTCCTTAATCTGCATCTTAATGTTTTCCATATTCTCTTCGCTTTTGTATATTTTCTTGTTTAAGGCTAAAAGAATCGACATGATTTCCGATTGTTGCGAAGTTTGTTGACTCCTCGTTAATTATGGCATTTCCATTGATGTATCTTGTAGAATCACACTTTCTTGTGACCCAATTTCAACCCCTTGGTTCCTCAATGCCTCTCTGGTCTCCTTAATTCGTTTATGCATTTTAAAATTTTTTAAATTATTATTAATATTTCAAATGTTTTCCGATTTTAAATTCCTAACCCTTTTAGATTAATTTTTACTCGTATTTTACAAAATTAAATTTTTAAATTTCTCGTTTCTACAAATTTTTTAAATTATCAATTTTCCTTTTCAGTTTTTAATTTATTTTCGTGGTGTTCTCGCCCCTAACTTTGGGTCGCCATAAATTGCTATGATAATTCGCCCCACAGCTGGGCAGCCCTAATTTATGCTGTGATATTTGCCCCACGGCTGGGCAGCACATAATTTATGTTGTGTTAACCCCTGTTACTCTTTCACAGCCCCTTATACCACTCAAACACTCGTGAAATTGTTAATTTATAATTTTCCTTTGCCTCGACTAGCTGATTTAATTAAATAAAGCACTTCTATAATACATGGTACAATGATTGAATATTTACAACACTTTTAACTATCTTCTCCCTTTTATATCATATACATCTGTCAAATTATTAGAAAATCAAGCCAGCAAAACGAGCTTTTTAATTACCTTTAAAGACTTATTGAAACGTTTCAAGCTGTCTGTAATTTTTCATAAAACTTTTGCAAGAAACTCCCAATTTGTCGGCTTTTACAGTTTAAATTATGATTGAGATAAAACTATATAAATAAATCATATCAAAAATATTTGAGATAAAACAGTTTTAAAAATAAGTCATATCAAAATCTCTAACCTGAATTATTTTCATAAGTGCTCCCAAGAATTAAAGTCGATATTCAAATCGTTATTGGTGCGTTTATTTCAATGAAAAGTTTTCTATTTCCGTAATCAAATATTTACCCTCAATTTACTTGAGCAGGCAGCATTCTCCAAAATTGTATTTGTGATCGTAATGGCTCGTAATTTAAAGTTCTACATGAATCGTAACATTATTTTACTTGCAATTTACGATTGTAATTTATATCGTAATTAAGATGGTAAATTCAGATTGACATTTAGATCGATCTTTAGATGGACATTCAGACGGACATTGAGACGGACATTCAGATGGACATTTATAGCCTTGTTTCATTTATTACTAGAAATGTTTTAATTTCCTAAATCTTATTTACTTACGTCAGAAGTACGGCACAATATTTACAATTATACTTTAGAATTTCACTGTTAACAAACATTTATTATGCGCGTAAATATTTGGCGCTCTCAAGCATAGTCACAGCCAAGTTTCAAAATATACTAACTTGATATTCCATTCTCAAGATATTTATAGGATCGTCCCACTTTTGTTTGTGATTTGCTGGGTTCACGTGCTAGGCGATGCCAAGCATGTTATCACTTGTTATTTTGGGAAAATTTACCAATTGTATGTCTTCTACTTGCATGACGCGGTGCTTGAAGTCACGTAATTCAATTGTTATAGCTTGTATTTACTTCAGGAATCCCAGGAATTTTCGTACATATCAATCACGTAGTCTTGTTTGTTGGCCTTATTTTAATCTAAATTGAATAAATTTGGTGTTTGTTTATTTTCCAATTAATTGGATTTTCGAACTACTGTGATTCTCTTAGATCACGTACGCTTTTAAATAATGCATAATTTCTGCGTGCGTTTTACGATAATATCTTTACATACTTTATGAATGTTTATCTAGCCACTTCATGCAGGTTTTCCACTGATTTAATTTTAATGCGTTTCGTTACCTTCTCTAAATCCTAATCTTTGCTAGTAGCTACTCTTGGATATGTGTTTTAATTGTTTGTACTGCTGTATACAGTGTGCTCGCAACTAATAATTTTTATAATAACCTATTTACTCTTCTAATCTCTATAATTCCGTGCTTCTGTTACTTGGGAGCTTTCCTGGCTTATTCTACGACCCCAATGACTTAACCTACCCCTAAATTAAACCTATAATTACAGCAATATATAATATCGTGTAATTCGTAGCTAATTGTAGATGCATAAGGCTATAAGTCAAGCTAGAATGTAAAGTAATAACTTACGATAAAGTCTATTAGGCATTTTAGATAATTAAGGTATTTTAAATAATTAATTTAGAGCTTAATCAGCGTATGATAATGTAGGGTTAATTTAATATGAGTTATATTTATTTAAGAATGACGTAGCATAGTATTTATTGTAAGATAGGGCATTAAGGATTAGAAACAACGAGGTAAAAATACCACCTGTAATTTTATTTAAGGTATTATACGAAAGCATGTATGCTTTCCATATTCGTTAAAATAGGAGTATTATTTTGAAGGTTTAAACCAGAAGCGTTTAAAGGCATAGTGTACAAACTAAAAGGGGGAGATATTTCAAGACAACATGTTACGATAGACATGCCTATAAAACTTAATGCGTTACAAGAAGGAAAAGACCGTTAGAAGTTAGCGTAGTCAATATACAAAATGTACAGAACAGAGAACATATAAGTTGGACGAAGAAAGAGTATGTTTGGATAAGATATCGATATTAATTATATAGGTAGTATCGGAGGGAAGCTAGAAACAACTGTCATGGAGGAACAAGGATGGAGCAGAAACGCATGAATACAAGTGTGAAACGGAGATTCAATTATAGAGGTAGTATAAGAGGGAAACGACCAACAAACCTATTTTGGAAAGGGAAACAAAATCAATAATTTCTAGGAATATTATAAGCAGACGCACATCGACTGAAAGCAAGGGAGAAACATTGAGCGAGGTGATTGAACAATACAGGTATACGTGCGACAAGTTTATATTGGGTAGGGCAAATATCCAGCTGGTGAAAGCGTATGTGTGAAAAGAGGCTATATGAACAAGGGAGATAAAAAGATGTTTGTTTGAGTTTGAAGGCGTGAATGTATTGGGAATATATTGGCGGTTGAAGCTAGTTTTTGCGAAATCGCAAGCACAGTTGGCCATTGTAAATGTTTGACCAGGTATTTTAACGTGTTTGTTATCGTAATTCAAGGCAAAGGAAGAGTCGTTAAAGCTTTTCACTGGAATATCGAAGCGGTTATGCGAGTTGTTTTAGGAAATAAAGAACAGTTGGTGCTTTTACACAGATATTTGTTGTACGTTGAAAATTTACAAACGAACTTGAAACAAGGGAAGTGTAGCAAAGTTATATAAACCACTTTCAAAGGGTGTGGAGGTCTCTTAATTTTGCTGCAGTCTTTCACGCTTCATCGAGTTACTTTTAGTGAAAGTTAGCGAATTCATGTATAATGGCACATAGGTTAGTGCAATATGATGACAAGTCAAGTCAATTAAAAACCGAGTAAAGCATTTTAAGCGAAAATTAAAAACGATTATTATTGTGGTTTTAGAATGCACGACAGTTATTAAAATTTGGAAGTATTTGAAAGTGAAGGCAGCGATTTTTTTTAATTTATTTGGAAATACAAAGAGTAAATTTTGGAAATTGCATTCTCATGGTTTTAGTTTAAATGACGAGATTTTGGGGTAGCAACATACATAGCAGCATGATGATTCGATCAAGGAGCTGTTTCATGAACTATTGCCGTACAGTACGGCATCATCTTCAAGGGCTGGTTGGCGGGTATCTGTTGAAAGATATATACCAATTAGCCAATTGTATAAAAACATTTTGTGATGAATATTTGCTATGGTTCTTTTGATTTTTTTTGTGCTTTAAAGTGTTTCTTATTTAATATTTAATGAACTAAAAATTTATGGAACTTTAGATGAAAATCAAATTTATTTAGGTAGTCAATGATAATTAATTTACAGATAACCTGACTAGGTTGTAAAGAAGTATAGGGTGCTTATATTATTTTTGTAGTGCAGTAGATTTGCACGCACATTTAAAAAGTTTTACTGTAAGCTCATGATCAGACAAAGGGGTTAACGTAAGGTATGAGAAACGCCCTCTTACTTCAAGAAAATATTTGTTTAATAAGGTTATCGAATTGAATTACTTTTGGAAAATGAAATTATTGACATTACTAATACCACGATTGTACATAAGGAAAAGTATTTAGAAAATGTAATATTTATTTCATGTAAATAGAGTGTGATGTATTTTGTGAATTGCGTTATTTTGAGAGTGTGATTGTAGGGTGTGAATTTCTTGTAGGTTTTAGCATAGAGGCAGTGAGCGGGAGTTTTTAGATTCAGCGGTACCAGGTAAGCCTCTGTGTTGGTTTTAAGAAGTATTAGTGGATTCAGGTGTCAGGAAAGGAGCAGCCGAGGATAACTTTACAGCATTAATGGCACCCAGATTGAGGGGCACGATTTTTACAGGTAAACCTTACAAAATTATATATATATATATATATATTATATATTATATATTTTATATTATATATTTTATATTATATAGTTAATTGTTTTAAGATTGGACTATATCCCAAAAAAATTTTTAACATACCTTATATTCTATATACATATATATATATATATATATATATATATATATAATTATATATATATATAAATATATATATATAAAGTAAGAAGAATTAATGGCAATTGAGTCAAAATAAACATCTCTTCGACGTGTTTTGTCTAAATTGGGGCTGATCAGAACAAACAGTAAAGAAGTTGTAATATTTAACACAGATGCAGATACTTTGTAGAAAGTATAGCATCACGTAGCTCTTTGTTTGCGACTTTGTGCTGTTTCACCTGAAATCGCAGGTTTTGGTCACAGTTTGCAAGGAGGAGATCCGGCTTATGTGCCTTTGCCTTAGCCAAAAATAATACGTATAATAAACTCAATTTTAATGCGTCTAAATTAATAAATAGTAAGAAAAGTTAATGGCATTTGACTCATAATACGCATCCTGTGGACACGTTTCGCCATAATTGGGACTCATTAGACAGGAGTAGCAGAGTTTTAATTTTTAAGACAGATATCTTATGAGAAATATCGGATCACGTAGCTACTATATGATTAGAAAGCAGCACGATGTCGTTTTTAAGCTTAAATTCTTGAAATAGTTTATACTTCAATTTAATATGTTTAGTTTTATGCTTCGTATGCCATTTAGGCTAAGTACACCAATAAATGAACCTAGTAAACGCGTCAAATATCAAATACAATGCAAAATAAGGTTTGTGAAACGTTTTATTAACATTCTTAAATTCACGGAGGGAAGACCTATATCCTCAAAATAGTTTGCATTTATAGGTAACTAATGCTAAGGTTTTTTGGTTAACGTTTGTTGTAAAAGTCACTTCTAGTCATTGGCGCAAAGCCACGCGCAACTTCATACCCGTTATTAATAGAGCAAGGTCTATCCACTTGTCACTCAAATTTGTAATAGTCTTGTAATATTACAAGATATCCAATAAATTAAAGAACTTTGTATTAAATTTCTTTTTTTATCACACATTCCGGAGTCATTATTATAATGGTATATCATAATCAACTAGCAGCTGAATGTGTGAGAAACTGTGAAGTTGATACTTAGTGAAATATATACGAGTATTTTGCAAAAAAGCAGTAACACATTTAAAAATCAAAATATTCGTCAAAAGTTTGACAATAAATTTGAGTATCCTCTTTAGGTGTTAGAAGCACACTTCCAATTCATACGTTACTAGTTGTCTTAAAAAGTAAATATTCTGATACCTCTATTTATTCACGTTTATATCAAAAATGGCTACTAGAGCTTTTTGGATGGTCCGTCAGTGAGGAGCAATCATTTTTTAGAATATATATCATTTATACAAAAAACCGCAGACGCTTGTACGATTCCAAAAATGCTTTGTGAAGGAAAATTCATCGCATGGATATCCGAAGCAATTAAGTTTAAAGCATGACTCATACAGTGATTATAAGTTAGTGATGGATATACGTCTTCTCTACTAGCCCGTAGCCCTATATAGAACACATTCACATTGCTCGCGCCGTCATAAGGGCTAACTTCTATGTCCCATAGAAGTGATATTTGTTTCTCTCGGCCAGTTAGGTTGAAGACAACGATTAAATTAAAAATTTCCTTAAAAGCAGAAGTGTTTTTTATATATCTGATGCACTAAGCTAATCGATCCATTACAGGAATATGATGCTGATGCTTTATTTCCTTTCAAATCAATAAATATTTGCTGTTGAACATATGACTCAAGTATGGTTATGAATGTATAAATAACATTTTTAAAAGAAACGTTTTTATACCCACATCTCATTTTCTTCACTTCTTTCGTCCGTGTACTCAATTCTATACTTTGTTTTAAATGAACTTTCAAAATTGAATCATGATCAATCAACATTACGTAGTCGTTATGATTTCTTTTTGTTTTGAATAAATAGGCGTACTCAAATTTGCTAATACAAAATGCTAACCATACCGAACGCGACACTGTTAATTTAATAAGCATGGATATCATTTTTCTGCAAGTTACAATTACCTTGTTCTCTTATTCGCAATGTTTCGATTAAACAAATCCTCAAGTCTACGTCTTTCCCTTTGAAGTATACCAGCTGATATTGTACATTGACAACTGTTTTGATATTATGTCCCTCCATGTCTTTGTAAATTTATCCATCTCTTTGTATATATTTTTCAAATCAAACAGATTGCCAAGACGGAACGAAAGTTCTGAGAGTGAGTACCCAAAAGCCATACAATTGCACATTCAACTTTCTGCAATTTGTCTGAATACGAAATAAATGTTCTTTGGATAATTTGCCCGTTCAGAAAAGTTCTGTAGTACATTTTGTTTGTGCCAAAAGACTACCTTTGACTTTTAGAAACGGTTAGTTGTATTCCGTGGTGCTTACAGATAACCATTTTTACGTGCATGTGGTCATTCTAGTGTGGAAGTATAAAATTGAAAAGGTATTACCGATGTTCCTTTTCTTATCTGTTACCTCACGTAGTTAGCGCTAAGGTTACGTTATTTGAAGGTGGCTATGAGAGAACTGTACCTTCTTTTTTTATTGTAATCTCTATAATACAGAAGTTGCCTGAATATGGCGCCAGGCCACGGTGAAGTTGGTCGGTAAGTGACTAAACGAGAAAGGAAACTCATATTTAGGTAAACGGCCAACTTTGAACATTACTTCATAGCTCTGGCATAAGACGCGTTATGGGCCGATTTTGTTTCATCACTCAAAACACTAAGAGGGAGGGCGCTAGGGCCTTTACGTTATAACGACATGGAAGCAAGAGTCCGGGGGAAAACATAGAAACCCATTCAATTCTTAATAAATCCCAACACTAAAAGAGAACTGCTCTACCAACCCTTTATGCTCTAAGCCTGCAAATAAAATAATTAATTAATTAAACCAAGACAACGATTTGTGGTTCGCCACCTAAATACAAATAGATACAAAACAACACCTTACTGGAGTGTAAATGGTTTACAAATACTTTAATTTTGAGGCATTAATTTTGGGTGAAAGACCGCTGTTAAATAAGAACCTCCTTTTTAAATTTATGTTTACATCTATAGGTAGATTTTAATAATTATTGTACTTACAAAAAGTGACAACGGTGTAATATAAACGCATCATAATTAATTTCGCAATATTATGCAAGCTCGAGAAAACTTCCCGCAAGGAACTCTGAGAATTAACAATAATCAATTATAAAGTCCTAGTTTGTCCTAAATTTCTTGTTTACCGACAATCAAATTTAGACAAGATTAAAGCATCTGGTATTACAAGTTGCTTTGTTCCGCTCAGATCTGATTGGCTCATAAGATCAAGTTAATCAAAGGATCTATCGACTAAAAGTTAGTATTTTGTAAAGCAAAACTAATAATTCGATATTAATAGTTACTCAAGAAAATTTTGTATTTTCAGTTTACAACAAAAATGAAAAATAGTGGTTCCTTTATTCTATAAAAAGTTAATGTATCCCGTTAGGAAAGATGTAATTCTTTACTAAAATGTCTAGTTTCAATGAACGAACAGTATTTTGTTGACTTCCGATAGCATAGGATATAGATCCATACATTTAAAATAGAACGGAACCAGACCACTCAAAAGGGGGACGGTTGGCAGCACCTGTCACTGACTCTATAAGCAATGCTAATTTTCAATCAGGTGTCTATTTTTATAACGTTATCTCGGGACAAGGCAAAGTTATTTTCCATTCAATCTAATCATAAAATCTCCTTAGTCTCCATAATTTAATTAGCAAAAATTGTTCCTTTATTTGGTTTCAATTCCAACGCAAGAAATTCAGTAAATATAGGATATGGAATTAGGTTTGTTAAACCATAAATTGTTGCACTAAAATGTCAAAAAAATAGTTGTCTAATAAATAATTAATTTATACTAACCATTATTACCCGAGGACGGTTTATCTATCTACCGGTCATCACTAAAGAAGAGGATTTAGCCTTTCGTCGTCTCTACGCAAATATTCGGCTTCAAATCATTTTAACCGTTTAAGAAATAGCGCGGATGTGACCGGATTAGACGCTTAGCATAAGAACAACCATTCGAAAAAGACATTCGGGTCGCAGGTGAGATTAACACGAATCTAAACGAGCTATCTTTTCACTAGCTGGTTGGATATACCTAACAAATTTCGTTGGACAACATGTAATATTATTACTCTAGACTTGATATTTGTAAAGCGTACTCTTATTAAATATATAAGAATGTAAATTCTACAATTTTTTTTCGCTATTTACTACTTCGTTTATCTTGCTTTCCTTGTACTTTCTTTAAATTTCCGACATCTAATTCCCCTGAACTGCAATGACTACCTTAAACTCCTCACCAAAGAGAAAATCTGATGTAGAAAAGATTTAAACGTAAAACCTGAACACTTTAAAGAATTCCCCACCCCGATCCTCTTTAGCATTCACCTTGCTGAATTTGAATGGACCCTTATAATTATACCTTCGTAAAGCCTTACAACAACGCCAAGTCAAAAAATGTAACTTTTTTATTTAAAAGCAAGCAGTGATACACTGTAAACACGAATGCGAACAAGAAACAAGATGAATTACACGTTAATACAAACTGATTTGCGGCAATTATTTACATACTTAAATCTAGGTCTGCTTCCGATTTTCTATAAGAAGCAAGCACTTTCCGTTTGCGAAATAGATTAGCAACTCATTCAGCTGTTTAGGAAGCTTTAATCTTGTGAATTTCTATTAAAAGTTACTCCATTGCTTTCGTAAATGCGTTTTGAATGAACCACTGTATAAATTTGTGATTCTGACATTTTTATTGATAATTCTGTCATAATGGAATCGTATAGACAAACGCTCGTAACTACTTGTATTAATAAATTACGACTGAAGACTATATTAGTCAAGTATTGACTACCCAACGTTCAGCAGTCAACTAAAAAAGATCGACCACTGCATACGCTGTATGTGTCAGGAGATGTAATAAGTTTCTGAAACTTCTTCTGACAGAGTATCATTACAAAAATAAACGGTTAGCCGTTTACGAGATCGGTTTTATAAAACTATAACAACATACTTAGAATTGAATTGCTAAAACAGCACGCTTTAATTTGGTTAAAGGGCTTTGGCTGTAAATCTCACAACGCAATCGTATTTTAAAAACACCAGTAAATCCATGGCTGAATAAATTCACAACTAAAAGAAATAGTTATCAGCAAATTCAATAAAAATTACTATTTATGTGATAGAGCAAAGCTAAGTTTGATATACTGTGTAAGTAGTGATGTAAGGCCGGTCTGAAATCAAAACGGTGTACGCGTATGTTTTTTCCATGTAACATACACGTGCACGGTTTTGAATTCAGACCGGCCTTATATACTTACAATGTAAAATACGCGTGGGCACGTTTCAATGGAACATACGTGTGTGACTTCAAAATACACGTATGTTACGTTGAAAAATGTAAGTGCAGAAAAAATGTGGAGCTGTTTTGAATTCGATTTTCTGGCGAGAAGTTATAAAGCAGGTCAGATGCAAAATATTGCATTCAAGTCAATTGTGTTTAATTAAAGTGGATTCTGGTTAATGTTTTTTACTTATGTTTAGAGGCTGCAAATACACATGGGCCGGTTTCAATTCAAAATGTGTGTTCACTTTTGTGATATGTTGAAAAGTAGGTTGGCAAAGTACGCAGATGGTGGTAATCTGCTATATAAGGAGATTGCTCCTAATATTAATTAATTAGTCAAAGTTTACTACATATATTTACATACAAACATGTATATAATTGATATCCAGGGATTTAAATACAAGAAAAACGAGTTTGTGTGCAAAGAAATTGCGGTTTTGGACTTGTTGTTAGGTGGTGTTTGGCATCAAATTTTTAAACTGCCGATATAGTCTAGTTGTTTGAGCCAAGATCATATAAAACATAACGACTGGGTGACAAGGAATATTCATGGTCTTTCTTGGGATGGATCTTCAACTGCTGGAATGGTGTCATAATATATAGCGCTTTATTTGAAGCAAATTATTCGACCCGGTAAAGAAGTATTTGTGAAGGGTCTACAAAAGAAGAAATTGATTGAAACCTATCTAATGCAAAACGTTGTACCTGATATGCTTGCACTAGGTTGTCCTAAGCTATCGGAGTTAAAAATCAACAATCGTTTAATATATAACATCCATTGTTGTAGACACAGCAATAATAATCTGTAATGTGCAAAACAAAATACCTTGTTATTAAAGGAATGGTTTGATAATAATAAAAAACAATAGAAAGATTGTGTCTGTATTATTTATTTTAATATAATTTTACAATGTTAGCCTTATTAATTATTATTATTATAACAACTTCTAGCAAACATTATTTTTATTGATCCAGCTGGTGTGTACGTTAGAGGAGCCTAACCATTTTACAAAGACTTTATTGCCACTCTTTCTTAGGACTTTTTCTACCAGGTAAATTCCTGGATGTTTAACCTTTTGCAACTCCATTTCATAAAATGCACTTTTGATTTCTTTCTCGTCTTGATCTTCTAATATATATGTTGTTGGATTGGATACATTTACCTTTTTAATCTTAAAAATTTCATTTGACCAGTTTGGCGTGTAACCTTTCGTAAATGCTTCCCTGTGTTTACTAATCCTCACACTGTCTTTAATTGAATATTTTGGTATTTTGGTTGCAAGTTTGATGTGGGTAAATGTTGATTTAAGAATAGTTTTTTCATATGATTTATCAACTTTTACAGGTTTGACTTCGATAGTACTGTGAACTGTATTGTTGTATTGTTTCACAATATCGCTTAAATTTTTTATCCAATTGTAAGAACCGTTCAGGTTAAACAAGCGCCACATTTTTCCTTTAAAGTTCTAATTACACGTTCCACAATGCATGCTTTCTTTGTAGAAAAAACACTATAATGGTTTATGCCATATGTCTGCATTAAGGATTGAAAGTGTTTGTTATAATATTCTTTACCAAAATCAGACTGAAAATTTCTTGGTGGATTTTAAGTTTATTTAAAATTGTTTTCATTGCAGCAGTAACATTAATACCCGTTTTACTTTTAAGTGGTACAGTCCATACGTATTTGGAGAAACAATCAATAACTACTAAAATGTACTTAAATCCTTTGTTTGTTTGCGAATATGGTAGCATTTCAATCAAATCGGTCTGAAGAAGGTCACTTACACCTTTTACTATCACTTTGCGTCTCTTGAAATTTATTCTTGCTGGTTTATGAACTTCATTTACTATATCTTCTTTCACTTTTGATTGAGCAACTATTATAATACTTTTTTTTTCTAATCAGGATTTATTAAATACAATTAATAAATACTTCTATGTTTGAATGTCGAGTGCTCCTCTTGCTTTGAAAGGAACTTTTAATATAAAATCAAGAAACACTGTGGTATTGTTTATGATAGCACCGCTGTCACGAAAGCTGATTACATCCATACGTTTAAGCAAAAATCCTTGTAACTGTGCAATTACATAACTTTTTTTGTTTATAAGAATTTCAATGTCTTGCGGGTATCCTTTAATATTCTCAATGACTGCTTCCTCATAAGGAAATTAATAATTATGTTTAGAGTTGAAAATAAGGAATGTGTAGCAACTGTCAAGGAATGTACTAGAGTAAAACGTGTGACAGGCCCAACTCTTATAAATATAAGTATGTATTTTACGTTAGGGTGAAGGTAGTAGTGGGGACGTAGGGTGAGCGCCCGTACCAAGAAGGGAGACGCGTGAGTGCTACGGTACTAGTTAGACGTGCTCTCTAAGTTAATATCACAGTGCGTGATACAGTTATTGTAGCTGAATGCGGTGAGCTTGTTCTAATTTAAGGGTTTATTTGTAGTGATGGTTATTTTAATATCACTACTATTTAATATTTGTATATGTATTGCTTTGACCACTAAATTATAACCATAAAAACGCATGTTGTTTATTTGTATTCTGCATATAACTACTTACAAGAACCCCTGATTAATTAATCATCCTGTTGATAACAGTCTACATTCTCAAACGTTGCTACTACCGTGTAATGTAGCATATGTAACTTATACTCAATCAAGGTTTCAAAACCTTTATTTTTGTTTTCATTTTCCTGTTCACTTATATCTATTTTACGGTTATTTAAATGCCTTCCAAATTTGTCAATTGTCATATCATCTAATCATTTTCGCCTCGCGCAATTTTTCAATGATCGAATTTATTTCGTTGCCGTGACCTGTGTGTCCAGCAGTCTGAGATGAAACTAAAAGCCGTAATCTATCAACAAGTTCATTGGGATCATTCCAATATAAATAATCTATGGCGTTATTTGATACTTCCATTGTTATACCGTCTTTAAGACGCTTTCTATAGGGTAATGTTTCAGGTCTACGGGATGTTTGGGGAAGTATGTTTAATGTAGATATCATATTTTTGTATTTATATGAATTATTACCTTGAGTTTGTTCTGTTTCAGAATAATATTTTCTATTAGCATTTGTTCTTTTCACAATATCAAGGTATGACTTTAGATCTTGCAGTCTGTACCCGACAGGATATTTTTTAAACAATAGTTCGTATAATCCAGGAGTACCTTTATTTTTCAAATCATTTATTAGAACATTTTCATCATCCAACGCGAAATTCGAATTGCCTATCATAAGACCATTTGAATCAGGGTTAAACCTAATACCATATTTATGATCAAATTCGTTCTTAACATCTTTAAACATATTGTAAATATATTCTCGAAGTAGCGGATGTAGCTGTTCGAGATAATGTGTCATAACAGGTGAATCGGCAAAGCTTAGTGTATATTCCTGGGCTTCTTGAGCATTTCGATTAACTTCCGCTTCGTATTCATTTTCAACATCACCATCATCATCTTCCTCTATGGCATCATTTTTTATATTCGGTATATGCTGAGTAATAACCGGCGAATCAATATAGTCAACGTTCCTTTCTAGTAATTTAGGTTTAATTTTTTTTACACTGCTATGAGGCAGTTCTTCTTCTTCTTCTTCTTCTTTAAATTTTTCTTTCTTTACCACACTTTCCCCATCTAGTTTATTAGCAATAGATTCTAATCCCGATGTTAAGGGTAAGTTTGATTCCACTTGGGCGACTTCACTATCTTTTAACTGGCGCAATTTGTTTTTTACAATGTTTCTTTTCTTAATTGAAATTCTTTTAAGTTTTATCGCCTCCTTGTTCATTGCGTAAACAGTTTATTGTAATAAAAAATTTTTTCGATACTAACGATACTTGCGTCTCTCAAGGTTTAAATATGTATAAAGTGATCAAAACCTATTCGGTACCTTCCTTGATCTGGATCACTATCATTGTCTACAACTAAGAAACCACATTTGCCTTGCCAACAAGCAGCACATATTTCACGAAATTTATCATACTTCATGTCAGTATTGACGTGATCGTCATATATGTGTTTTAAGTTTAAATCATCTTGTTTAAATAAAACTAAAAGATTAGCATTATCACGTAGTAAGTGCTTAGGTATACGAGTATAACTTTGACAAATGTAAAAACTGTCTACTTGCTTATGACGCCCCATACTAAAGTATTCGCTAATGATACCTTGTTTATCGCAAGCTACATCATCAAAAACAAAATATAGAATTATTTCAAGCATCAGATGGTGATATAATATTATCAGAACTGGAAAATGTATAATATTTGATCCCTTTTATTGGTCGCAGTAGACTTTCAAGGTATTGATACTTTGGTGGATAAAGTGATTTAGAATAAACATATACGTTTTCAAACTTTAAACCATTAGGATGTTCTATCAACCCAATCATAACGTTGGTTTTACCGCAATTTGATAGACCAACAACTGGACATCGAGTAGATGAAAGCAGAAGAACGTTATGTTTTTTTTTAGCTAAGGATTGCACGTCAATGTCATTATCGTTTCTGGTTAAAGATGTTGATTGTTTCACAACACGCATATTTGCAAGTACTAAATTCTATTGTAAAAAGTAGATATATATATATATATATATATATATATATATATATATATATATATATATATATATATATATATATAGTTTTAAGATGAATTAAAACCAACTTTCGTATGTAAAGTTGAATTACCATTTCAAATTGAACTAGTATTGAAAACCACTAAAGAACGGCTACAGCAGGATTTGAGCCTGCAACCTCGATTTTCGGATCAGCGCTCTAACCAATTAGCTATTTAGCGTAATTGTTTAGATGTTGTTATAATGAATACTGAAGCTTGGCTCTTGTTACCGATTTTCAATTACGTCTTGCATTTAAGAATTGAATCTAGATATACATAATTCATGTACCAATAACTTGATCATCTCATTTTGCAACGTTCGGATAATTATTAGTACATGAATTATGTATATATCTAGATTCAATTCCCTTAAATGCAAGACGTAATTAAAAATCGGTAACAGGAGCCAAGCTTCAGTAGTATTCATTATAACAACATCTAAACAATTAGGCTAGAGAGCTCAATTGGTTAGAGCGCTGATCCGGAAAATCAGAGGTTGCAGGTTCAAATCCTGCTGTAGCCTTTCTTTTAGTGGTTTTCAATTACTAGTTCGATTTGAAATGGTAATTCAACTTTACATACAAAAGTTGGGTTTTCATTTCAACTTAAAAACTATTAATATATATTAAGCATTCATTTGCATCCAAATGTGGATTATTCTTCTCTCTCTCTCTCTATATATATATATGTATATATATATATATATATATATATATATATAAGAAACGGCGAGTATATAAAGAATCATTAATTCATAATATTTTATTTATTTACTGCACAGCTTGAGAGGATAGTTGTCCGCTAATGATTACATATAATAATTCTAAAACTACTGGGAACGGACTATTAAATACTGTAATTAACAATTTACCATTTGAAGCGCATATTCCGGGTTACAAATTTTGCGGTCCGGGTACAAAACTAATCGAACGGTTAGCTTGGGGAGACAAGGGAATAAACAAGTTAGACGAGGCTTGTAAGGAGCACGATATTGCATACACCAAAGAAAAGGATCTATCGAAACGTCATCAAGCAGATTCGAAGTTAGCTCAGTTAGCTACAGAAAGACTAAATTCTGGTGACTCGTCTTTAGCTGAAAAAGCAGCAGCATTTGGAGTAGCTACCGTATTGAAAGCTAAAGTAAAACTTGGTATGGGTGCCTGTGCATCACTGAGAACAATAAATATCAATAAAGTAAGAAAACTGATAAAGAAACGTAAAATAAGAGGTACGCTAGGTATTAAAAGTATTATCAAACAAGTACGTACAGCTTTAAAAAAGGCTAAAGGATCTAATATTATGGATGCAATCAACATAGCAATTAAGACCGCCAATACAGCAAAACAAAAGAAGCATATTAAATCAGCTCATATTATATCAATTCCTAAAACAGGAGGTTTTCTACCACTAATACCAATTTTTGCAGGCCTAAGCGCCCTTGGTACTCTTACTGGAGGTGCAGCTGCTGTTGCAAAAGCAGTTTCAGATACTAAAATAGCTAAGGAACAACTAGCGGAAAAACAACGTCATAACAAGGCAATGGAGGACATTGCAGTCGGAAACGGCATGTACATCAAACCTTATAAAAAAGGTTTTGGTCTTTTTTTAGACCCTGCAAAACCTCAAAGGAACGCAACTTGATTTTACTTAACCGAGCACTGAGCAATGTAGAATTAATAGAGTTTGTTAAGCAATTAGAAGTACCATATTTCCGTGGAGTGAAACAATTTTCCCAAGAAAGTTAATTTAAAAGAATGTGGTATAATTAATTTAGATGGAATAGAAGGTTGGGCACGCATTGGACCTCTTATAGAAAGTACGGTAGTAGAACTATTTACTATGACAGCTACGGAAACCTGCGACCGCCAACAGAGTTGATAAGTTATTTGAATAGCGGGGATAAATGTAAAATTCTTTATAACTTTAACCAAGAACAATCGTACGGTACTGTGTTTTGCGGACATTTATGCTTACAATTTCTAAGCAGTCCATAGAACTGCGTATGAAGTTGTCATGTTGTACACGATTACTCTAACGGGAAACCCTTCAGTTTTAACAAGCTACTTTAATCCGCCTATAAACTTGGATAATGATTCGGAGTACGTATTAGGATTAACAAATTTTGAGTCTTATAACACAATTCCAAACATAGAAAAACGAATAAGTAATAAATTTTATTATGAATCTAACGGAGAATTCATAGAAATACCTGAAGGTGCTTATGAGATTAGAGAAATTAATAAATATCTTCAAAAAGCTTTAGGTGACAAAAGATGGCGTGGTCGTATGGAACAATCACAAAGCGCTAGAAAGACGCCAGTGTATATAGAAATTTCAGCTGACAATAACACACTTAAATGTAGTATTAAATGTAGTGAAGATGTGGATTTTACCAAAAAGGATTCAATTGGTTCTCTACTCGGTTTCAATCCACGAAAATTACTAGCATATGCCACGCATCAAGCAGACTACGCGATCAACATTTGTAAAGTGAATGCAGTTTTAATCGATTGTAATATTGCAAGTGGATCCTATTTAAATAGTAAACCAGCCCATGTAATACATGAATATTTTCCTCAAGTACCTGCAGGTTTTAAAATTGTCGAGTGCTCACCTACGATTACGTATCTACCAATCAGGTCACGTATAATAAATGAAATAATAGTTAAAGTGTTAGATCGAGATGGAAATTTAGTTAATTTCAGAGGAGAACTGCCAACTGAAATGTTGCATTTAAAAAAAATCTGCAATAGTCATGGGTATTAAGTATAATGCACGCAACATGTTAAAAATTGCTATAAATGCTGGAAATTCCAAAGCAATCGACACTCGATTGATTGTTTCAAGACTGCTAACAACACAAAACAGTCAGTTTTTACAATCATTAGGACTGCATTTATTTAATTAAAAAGTAGAGTGAATAGTGAAACACTAAATGTGCGTGAAAAAGTTTACTTCGACAATGCAATTGTTAATATTGAAAAACATACTCATCAGCCTTATGCTAACACATCTTTAAACAATAATAATGAAATTTGAATCCCTATACAACAACAAGATGTATACACTTTAGCATCGAAGAGTATGCTGAACATAAAAGGCAAATTAATTAAAACAGATGGAACTCCGTCTCAAACAGCAAAGTTTGTAAATAATGAGTTTTACTGCTTTTTGATGAAATTAGATATGAGATTGGTGGTGTCATTGTAGACCGTGTTCGGAATCCTGGATTAACGTCTATAATAAAAAGGATAGGTTTCATATAATGGCAATCAAAGTAAACATTTAAAAAACGCTGAGTGGTTTCCTATGGATAATTCGCAAATAGTTGATGCCAATTGGAATTTTAATGTTGCAATAAACCTTTTAATGGTTCTCGGATTATGCGAGGATTTTAAAAAAATTATTTTAAACCTTCGCCATGAGTTAGTTTTACTACATTCAAGTTTTGATACTAATGCTATAATTAATCCTACACCCGATGAATAAATAAAAGTTGTTTTAAACAAAGTTTTATGGAAAATGCCGCATGTAGCCGTTGATGATACTCAACGAATTAATTTAATAGAATGCGTAGCACAAAATTATAATTTGCATAATTTGTTTAGAGGATGGTAGTTGCATGAATATCAACTTCTACAAGAAACGCAACGTCATACATGGAACATTAAAACAACAACACAATTAGAAAAACCAAGATTTGTGATAGTTGGTTTCCAAACCAACCGAAAAAATAGATACATGAGCAACTACAGTCGTTTTGATCATTGCTATTTAACCAACATGAAACTCTATTTAAATTCAGAAATTTTCCCGTACGATAACTTAAATTTGAAGTTCGAGAATAAACAAACTGCGTTGTTATATGAGATGTATGCCCAGTTTCAGCAACCATACTACGAAAAGGAAAATGAGCCACTTTTTAATCCTGAAGATTTACAAAGTATTGCACCATTAGTAGTCATAGATTGTTCTAGACAAAACAAAGCGTTAAAATCTGGTACTGTCGATATTAGATTAGAATTTGAAACTAGCAGAAACGTTTTTCCAAATACATCTTGTCATTGCCTTGTACTTCATGATTAGATAGTCAAATACAATCTACTCTCAAACAGCATAAGAATATTGTAATTAC
Organism: Platerodrilus igneus; assembly: GCA_036346225.1. NCBI lineage: Eukaryota > Metazoa > Arthropoda > Insecta > Coleoptera > Lycidae > Platerodrilus > Platerodrilus igneus. Next base: position 3,106,435 of record JARFIW010000958.1, read on the forward strand.
TTTATTATTACTGTACCTTTACAAATTATGAAAAAAAGAAAAAACAATAAATCATTTAGCAATCACAGTCTATTTATTATTACTTTACATGTTTTTTTTTACAATATCAAATGTTTGATTGTTAATGGGTTATAATAATAATTTTTTGCTTAAATATTTTTTACATGTTGGAATTATTAAGTGATTTAGTAAACAGTCAGGAACATTGTCAAATTTAAATAAAAGCTTTGTTATACATTTTTCAAATAAACTAACTGATATGTTATTAACAAACTGGATTTTTTTTCCAGAACGGTTACTACTACTATTTTTTTTCTACAATACATTTATGCTAATATAGTTCAACTCGGACAGATTGAAAAGTATCCTATTTTTAGATACATCCAAAAACGAAAATCGGTGTACTTGTGCAGGTATAAACATAACACTGAGGTTTTTATAACTAAAAAAATATTATATGTTAATCGGGATAAAATAAATTGCATTCTTTATTTGAGCCAGTGGTTGAAGCTTTACAAGTCATTTCTGAGTGTATAGTTATACCCCCAAGGTTTAGTATCAGTGGTTGAGGTACTAAGAATTCTTTTATCATCACTTGGATTAAGAACAATTTCGTTTTGTTTAATAGTAAACACATCATGTTTGACTGATCTAATTAAACATTGCTGTTTCTGTACAGTCTGTTTATAAAACAAAGCATTCTTATAATCATCAAAAGAAATTTGCTTAATCTTGCTAAGGAAGATCCCTTTGACTTTTTTATTACCCTATCCTGAACTCTGTAGGTGTACATTTTAGATCTAAGCCCTACAAACTCTAGCATGATATCACCATTGTTTTCATCTTTCATAACACCAGGAACCTATTTATTTGATAATCGGATATGATATTTGTTATGAGGGTCGTAATCGGAAGTATCAAATCTATGAATATCTTGTTTGATATAAGAGTAAATATCTTCAACGCTAAACTCGTATATCAAACTATCCGTATCTGTGTACAGCAGCTTTTCTTTGTTAGCAAATTGCGATTTTATATAACTATAGTGAAATTCATATAAATAGGTTTTTGAAATATCTAGAATAGAGAAACCTACATAAATGAGTTTATTTAAATAAACCTCTAATTTATTCATTTCTATTAAGACCAGATCTTTGTCTAACACAGTGCAACTGTGAAAATTAAGTTTCGCTATGTAACTACGAGCTCCAAACCGTCCTTCCCATTCGGTCACTAATTTTACATCTTTCCATTTCCGTACGTTTTCCATCATTTTTCCATAAACCGAATTTATCAAATTTTTATAAAAGCATATATCGAAACTGTTTTTTGACTGTTGTCTTAATTTCGTATTCAAATCAATGTATTCTTTTAACCAAGGAGCTTGTTTAAACCAAAGGACCTTATAAATTTTTTTCAGTTCTAAACCTTAGCTTAAATACATTTTTAAATTCTTGTAGTGCATAAAATAGTTGAGCTTTGGATATAAAATAGTAAGTAATTTTTTTAGGTTTGATTTATTAGAAGGTACTGGTGGTATCATATGTTCAGGCGCCAACGGTAAGTCACTGTGAATTTCATATAAAGATACCGGGTAGTGTAAATCGCATTCAAAAATATATCCTACTTCAGAATCATCGAGAATATTAAGTATATCTACACGTACTGTATCTGGATTGGTGCCATCTAAAAATTTAAATTCTCCATATGGAAGATATTCAGATATTGCAGCCCCATATAAATTACTAACATCATAATACATTAAATATTTAGAATCGAAATTCGGATCATAATCTGCATTCATATATTTGTTATTTGCTTTGGCATATCTATTCGAACATTGAGAAACGCCACCACGAATTTCCCGTTCTAAAAACATTATTTTTTCAATATCAGTAAGCAACTCGTCGTCTTTAACTTGCGTCTAGAGCTAAACCAAGAGCCGTAAAGTAGTGAAGTGGATCTTACTTATACGTGAACATGCAAGTTTTTCTAAAGTTTTCAAATATGTCACTCAAGAGCAGTACATCTGTTTTTAAATATAGATCTGAATAGTCCCTTAGTGTTTTCATATTAAATGTTTACCAAACGTGTTTAGCATGATTGTAATCTCCATCTGAGACTTCTTCATTGCGCAAACGGTTAAAGAATGCTCTTTTACAGGGTAAATTGGTTTTATTGAGCCTATCCCAAGAGTTAATGTAGTCATAGGGAAATATGCCTTTACGCGTAAGTAACCGAAACTCATTATCAGTGTTACAATTTTTCCTGGTGATGGATTTTTTATTATCATCTAAGTAGGAAGCTAATTTTTCGATGCTAGATGCCATAAATCTGTATGAATCGATAAATCTAAAACTAACTTTCGTACCTTTTACATATTTTGTAAAAGATATGAATTTTTCCTTATTTATTGGTAGAATTCTTAACGAACCTGAAAACCCTAACGCGATTTTTTTAATAATAAAATGCGAATCGTGGCCTGATAAGTTATGAAAAACTACTGGTATCATATAAGAATTATGATAATTGATGTTGCAATCTTGCTGAGCCGCTTCTCGAAATTCACCTGTAAAGTGGCAGTGATTGCGAACTCTAATATCATCTATACTAGAAGGTTTATTGCTAATGTGACAGTGAAGGGCAAATTTAAATGCTAACTTTTGTTCTTCTGTTAAAGGATTCATAGGTTTTGGGTTACAGAAAATTTTATTCGTCGTTTCAGAAATCAGTTTCAATTGAGCAACAAACCATTCTATACAATCCTTTCCACGATACAATTGAAACTTGGAATATTTATTATCATACGAGCATTTCAAATAGTACGCTACACTAAAGGGTATACGCCTTTGGTAACGGCATGTGTTTAATATTACCTCCGGCTCATTGCATGGTTCTAATATACATTCGAGATCTGCATAAACTACAAATGATACCTTTTCTTGGTAGTGGAAACTTTTAAATTTTAGATACTTTTCAGATTCTTCGGGTAATCTTATTGAGCAAGTATTCTGTTTTTCGCAATGATTCGAATGATGCTTAAGTAATACTGCTGTACTAAAATTATTTAAACATCTATAACAAAAAAAATTTCTATGGTGATGTGAAGACAACTGTTTTGCAAATAATTTTGACATATCCTTAATCCAAGTAAAATGAAAGTGATTCTCATTAACATTTGTCGGACGAGAATATTGTAAGGAATCATTATTTAAAACTAGCAGATTAATAGGTTCTATTTTTCCTAAATTTTCACCAAAAAAAATTGCAGTATTTTAGTATTTTCTATACAATATAGGTTAATCGCGAGATTGTTGAGCTTCTCAATTTTTTTTATGTTTTTTAATGCGATTGGAAACGGAATTGAATTGTAGCGTAATACTGTATCAAAATGTGGATAGCTAGATATTCTCTGACTATTTTGTTTAGCAGGATATAAAGCGGAAACCAAGGCCCAAAGAAAGCAATGTTGGTTGTTATTTATTACATTTACCACAACTCGCTTTTTTTGCTATAAAGCCCGAAACCGGAACGAACGTTGAACACCCTCCTTTAAGCGGATCATGATTGTTTATATTTACCTTCAAGTGTAAAACATCTTGGATTGCCCAACCTGAATCCTTTTCACTAAATTCTTTCAATCGCTTCGATATCTTGTCTAATACGTTCTCCTTATACCACTGCTTGAGAGTGGTATTTATATCGATGTGACGATTTGCAGTAGGAATCGTTTTCAGATCTATTTCACCAGTTGTAGGCTTAACAAAGTTAGCTGACAATATTACATTAACTTTCAACATTGACTTTTTTAAGCCAGCAACAATCTTGCGTTTAAAACTAGCAAGCGCCTTGTTTAAGAACACTAGAGGATCTTTATATCTTAAATTGGTAATAAGTCCCGTAATTATTCGACTTCCAAAACATGATTGTACATTATGCCAAATCAAATGTCGAATATGACCTCTAGAAAGCGTTACATCAATACCTTTACCTTGATATTCCAAAGAACGTCTCAAGTGCCTCGATCGTACAAGGTAACTCTTAAGATGTTCCAAATTAGATTCCAGTCTATTAGGATTTTCCTGGCGATTGTCTTCGTATACTTAATTTTATTAGCAAGTTTTAATAAACTTATATTTGTTTTTATAATTATCATGTGTTTTATAATTTTATCAGCTGATCTGAATAGATTCATTCATTACACTGTTAACTTTAAAATAGCACTACTAATCTCGGCTACCGTTTCAGAATTCATAATTCTATACAATCACTACACTGCACTACTTAATATATGTAGAGCTTTATTGACTATTTATACAAAAATATCATCTGACGTAAGCAAAACAAATGTAAAAGAATTAGCATACAAAAATGTTATAATGCAATAATGCAATAACATTTATTTCTATGCAATCAAAATAATTGCATTGCAAATTGTTTTGGATGCAATTGTTAAAATCGTCTTTACGTTTTATTCAAGACGATTTTCAAGCTTGAATGGTTTAGTTCTTAAAGAATATTCAGCAGAAAAATTAACACTGAATTTTAATTTCCAAACAAATCCAGTTTTAATAAGCAAAGTATCTGATTTCGCGTTTTATTAACACTTGCATCGACACGACGTGCTTGCATCATTTCATTCATCTGTGTTTACGGAAAATATGCTTGCTCGCAGTACAGTAATAATAATATTCTTATACGATCTTTGATTTATGTTGTGTGTACGGAAAATATGCTAGCATTACAGTGCTATTTTTATGGTTACATATAAAAAAATTTCAGAAAAAATAAAGCAAATTTGAAATATCTCAGATTAAACTGTCAATGTTGTTTAATAATTTACACACACTCATGGCTATGTGCGAAAGAAAAAGGTTAACAAAAGCGATCCTGTACCAATCATAAATAGAAATGCCGTTTTCTGGTTGTGATAGGTACACAAATTTTTTTTTAAAAAACCAGTATTATAAAACATTCTGCAGTTTTTTCATAATACAATTAACGTCGTGCAATTTAATTTATTGGAAGTTATATAGCAGTACCTTGACAATTAAAGAATTTCATGATGCAGCATGATTTGTGTAAACGCAATTACAACATACCTATATATATATATATATATATATATATATATAAGTCAATTTTTGTTATGTTTTACTGAAAAATAAATTATGACACCAGTAATCTAAAACTTATTCTATATATTACTGTATTAGTTAAAGGCCATTTGCATTGCATAATTTTAAAGGAGATTAAACTAATTTAGGTTTTTTATTTTACTATGTGCCTTCGTTGCAATTTTTTTCAGACAATGAATTCAATTCGTTATTTCTGCTGAGGCATAATTATATATATATATATATATATATATATATATATATATATATGTATATATATTCAAGGATTTAAATACAAGAAGAAAAGAGTTTGTGTGCAAAGAAATTGCGGTTTTGCACTTGTTGTTACTTATTCTATATTACTATATTAGTTAAGGGCCATTTGCATTGCATTATTTTAAACAAAATTAAACTAATTTAGGTTTTTTATTTTACTATGTGTCTTCGTTGCAATTTTTTTCAGACAATGACTCCAATTTGTTATTTCTATTGAGGCATAATTATATTTGTTTACATACTGTTTTTTTATTCATTAGAATAGATTACATTGCTGAATATATATAACATTTGCAATTTATTTCAGAAAACGATGCAAATTTTTTAATTTTTTCTAACAGGTCAGTTTCTTATTTAGTATAAATACCTCACGTAGATTTTACCAACAGTATTCAATCAAATCTCTTGTATAATTATTAGTTACTACTACTAGCAACTTTAAAATTGAGTAACTTATCATCGATCAAAAATGGTAGCAGTACCAATGTAAAAGTTCTAGAACAATTTATATTTCATTCTAACGAAGACTTGATTAAAGAAGCTTTTGGTTCTACACCTCAACTTGACACTGCTGCTATTTTTGATACTGACGTAATAGATATATCACGGTAAGTGCTTTTTCACATTTATACATGTGTTTTAATATTGATAGATTTGCGCGTTTTAGGAGCAATGAAATGTTCGAGTCTGCCGCTCCTGTTGTTGTTCCACCGCAGCCAGTTCCTCTACTCGAAATTAGATGTACTAATGATCAACGTCATAGTAAAGCAGAACCATACATGTACGTTAGAATATATTTATGTTTATGCAAACACTACTAATTTCTAAGTTACATTAGATTAGGATCAAAAAACCATTCTAGAAATTCTGAGACTATCGTTGGATCGTTGGCACATTCTGATCCTCTCAGAAACATCAGGTAGTATACAAAAGAAAAGGTGAACCTACAATAATCTGTTATGTTATGCTCACAGAGCCGGCAAAAACATGTTGGCTATGAAAAAGTTATGTGCATGACCTAATATGGCTGTTTGCTGTGAAGATGACAAATCCTACGAAGATGACACAGTAGAGTTGTTTAATGAATTTAAAAAGCGTGGAGAGAAGGTACTGCGTTGTCTAGATTTGGAACTAGAAATAATAAAGCAAAAAGACAGGAACTGGCTGCAAGGGAGCAGCAGATACTTCAAGAACGGGAGTTAATAAATACTTTTTCATTTATAAATAGTTAGATTTTAACTGTAAATAGTTAGATCAAAATATTCAACAATTTGTAAAATAAAAAAGTATTTTATAAAAGTTTCTCTTTTGAAACAAGACTTCCTCTAAACAAGGTAGTAACCTCAAAGCAAAACACACATAAATCAGAACCCACTTTAATTAAATACATCATTCTTTATACAATCGACTTAGATTCTTTATAATAAAATAAACAGTAAAGAACAAGATGTATATTATTATAATAAACTAATTTCTTACATTAGTGACATATTACTCTGAAAATTCTATGTTGACAGTTAGACCGGTCGATCCCTTACTAGTTATGTATACGTGTTTGTTCGAGCCAATACTTTCATTTAATTGTTTCTCCATGTGCTTGAAGGTATTCAAAATATCTCAATGGCAATATACTTTTGAACTCTTCTGTTTCCACTAATACTCTTTCTCCATATTTTCTCTTGACAGTTTCCACTTTCAAAACTTCAAACCTCTTATTCACTACAATATCTTTTGAATTTACATAAGGTTTGCAATATGGGGTTTTATTAAGAGTATTGAAATCCATATTGCATTTAATTACTTGCTTCTATCTTACACACAACACCTCGTTAACTAATTTATGTTGTTATGATTGCTAGTCGAAGATTTTTTACTTATATTAGATAGGATTGACCTTGATTACCACCGCTGCTTTTCCTACTGTTGGGTACACTTTGAAGTCAAACCGGCCTATGTGTATTTGCAGCCTCTAAACATAAGTAAAAAACATAAATCAGAATCTACTTTAATTAAACACAATTGACTTGAATGCGATATTTTGCATCTGACCTACTTTATAACTTTTCGCTAGAAAACGGAATTCAAAACAGCTCCACATTTTCTTCGCACTTACATTTTTCAACGTAACATACGTGTGTCTTGAAGTCACACACGTATGTTCCATTGAAAGTAATATAAAGCCGGTCTGTCTTTAAAACGTGCCCACGCGTATTTTACATTGAAAGTATATAAAGCCGGTCTGAATTCAATACGGTGCACGTGTATGTTACATGGAAAAAACATACGCATACACCGTTTTGAATTCAGACCGGCCTTACATCACTACTTGTGTATAAATGAATTTCCCCTCTTGTAAATAAAGCACTATTTGTGTTTAGTATGGAAATATAAGCATTTGAAATAGGTTACTGAAAATTAATACATAAAGGCGAAACTAAATTCGTGGCAACATAAATTGCAAAGCTTTATAGCGTTGAAAATAGCGTCTTCAATTGGTTCAAAAATTAAATTTGTTTAAAAAATAGTCTGTGTTGCTTTAGAGAACACTAATAATGAGCAAAGAATAGCAATTCACAGAAACCAACGGCTAAGCCAGAAAAAAATTTCCTACGCACAGCCCTCGTTCGGAAGATAGGTAAAATGGAGTCCCGTGTGTGATTGTTGTTATGCACGATAAAGATCCTTACCTTGCTTGGAACAGCAAAGGTTCGACAAAATTCAAAATTTTTCAGGTAAAGAAAACTTGCTTCCTGGCCAATGTAGTACCTTCGGGTGGAGCATTGGAAAAGTCACATGTGAGGTATGTGGAAAGCTAATGTAAGATGCGTTAAGTCCCATTCATACCGGGTGATGGGTAAACAGTTACTTTCATATGAAGAACTGCTTACTGTATTAATCCAAATTGAATGCTTATTAAACACCCGCTTTGTTTAATCAGCTCTGATCCTGAACCAGAGATTCTTACACCGCACATTTTTTAATGACTACTTCCCTTCAATACTTACCTTTAAAAAAGTTAAGTAAACAGTAGGTTAATATTACCAATCGTAAAAAATTGCTCCACAGTTTTGTCGTATCCTATTGGAAAAAGTGGAAAACCAAGTACTTACACACTCTACATTTTCGACAACAATAGTGTACTGCCAAAAACCCCATGAAAGTGGGTACGGTATTATTTATCAACCAACACAATACTCTACCACAGATGGCGGCAAGGCATAATTAAAGAAGTCTCTCCGGGCCTTAATAATGTAATCAGAGTTGCCTCTGTGAAAACGAAAAGTGGTTCGTTTTGTGCGTGCAGTAGTGAAACTTTGTCCACAACCCATGCAATAACAATTATTTCTTATTTTTTTTCGCTTTTTAAAAAACTCTTTAATTAAATTATAAATAACTTTAATCTAATAATAATTATTATAATTTGTTAAAAAGCGTTTGTTACTATAATTTTTTCCTTTCATATTTTTATGTACAAAAAGAAAGTCCTCATACTTTTCTATTTTCTTTCTTTAATTGAAAGTTGATAAACTTTCAAGGCGGGTAGAATGGAAAAAACAAATAATAAAATATTTGGCAGGACATTTAGAAGAAGAAGTGAAGCAGTATATCGCACTACAAAACATCGTAGACCGGGATGTGTTTCTAGAATAAATGAAGAAATTAAGTGTCCAGAGGATATGTAAAGTAGGGTTAATTTATTATTAAAGAAACATTCAGAATTGATGAGATCGGAATCAAGAATTGCCACAGGATATGAGCACAAGTTAGAGGTAGTAAACACAGAACCATTTAACACAGGGTTAAGACTAAATTTAAAGAAGTGCGAGTTCTTTCAAGAAAAGGTTGAATTTCTGGGGTATCAAATTAGTATTGAGGGTATATTCATAGAGCATGGAACACATACGACCATAGGGACATAGACTGAGAAATAATCAGGAAGAAGTTTAACTTTAATATTAATCGATTCATACGAAGAGATAGAAATGGGTATACAAATTGTAAGATAAACTTAAATATAGGTAGAAATATGGTAGTAGAATAGGACATATGTATAAGATTAGTTAGTTGTAAATAGGGGAATATAAAAGGGGGAGGCAGATTGTCATATTCAAACAAAAATATAAAAATTTTTAACCAATGGCGATTTTAACTTCACGTTGGGCGCCTAAAATGGCGCTGCTCAAAAATTTTATATTTTAATTTGGCGGAATAATGCTATGGTAAGGGGGTTATTTAGGTGTACATTAAGTCATAATGGTTACACAATTTATGTAAATAGTACTAGGAGCTAGAAAACCACATTTCTTTAGCATGAAAAATATGTAATTTGCAAATTATGCAAAGAGCAAACATTTAATTAATACCTAGAAGCATATCACCCAACAATAAACACGCATTCAGCAAAAGAAATAACTCTGCACGCATTCAAACTTGTCCTAAACCAAAAGTATTCATAAATTGTCAATCAATACTCGTTAAATGCAGTAAAAACCTAGAAAATCATAATACCACTCACATTAAACATGCGATAGTGAAAGCGGAAAGCATAGTGCCTTTATAAAAAAACGCATCCTTTAAAATAAATACGCTTTGGAAACGCAAAAATGTAAACAGAAATATGTTAATTTACGTTACTTTGGCTACGTGATTTTTTACATGAATTTAATACAAATCCCAAAGTATTATCTTCACAAACAAAACCATAAGTAAATTACGTGCAAAGGGAATTAGAAATTCCTGTTACAACATCAAAACAGACGGTACAAAATAAATACAAACTAGAAATCCACAGGTACCTACGTAATCAAGGAATTGTTTCGACAAGGTATCTTCAGAGAAAAATTTGTAAAAGCCCAAAAGTATCAAAAACAACCGATGGTTAGTCGTAAACTTTGAACAAGAGCTTAGATAAACTAATTAATTTTTAGATGAAGCGTAGACTATATAACGCGCAAGTTTGATAAGCAGGCAGTCCTTGTTAGAACTAAGCACAAGTTGCATCACTGATACTCAAAAATTTACGCGTCGAGTAAATATTCAAATTAAACAATAAAAATTTTGTAAAAATCGGTGTTATCAAATTTTATAAATAAATTATAGTGAAAATATACGAGACAAGTTTAGCCGTTTTCTGGAAAACGTGAGTAAAAATTTATTAATTAATTTTGATTAAATATTAATAATTTAAAACTCTAAGGGACATTGCGAAATTTAAGTCTAAGTGACAGTACGAAATCTAAGTGTAAGTGCAAAATCTAAGTCAGGCTACCAAAATTCTAGGTCAGATTACAAAAATTTTAAATGACATTATGTAAATTGAAGAGGCATTACGAAAATTCAAGAGACATTACAAAAATTAAAGGGAGATTACATTAAACGGAGTGAAACTTGGTGACTGAATAAATTAAATGGAGCAACTCAACTGAATATAATATTGAAATACCGATCCACAGCACTCGGCAGAAAGACGCACAAGGAATACTACAGGTCAGAACTATCTAGCATAAGGCATTATTTTCTATTTATTATTTTGAAAATTGATCATATTTTATACTTGAATATCTTATGTAAAAAGTCATCAAAAATTTATTTTATACGTAAAAAATTTCGTAAAAGGGGGAAAAATCTTGAACGTTCAGAGAAATTTCCAGTAGGGTACAACTTCATTTTTCTGGCTTAAAATAAGGAAAGAGAGCTTTAATTTTTGGAGATAAATAATTTAAAATTTATTGTTATTTGATTCAGGGGCCCATTTTTGTTATACAGGAAAACAGGTTAAGCTGTGAACTGTATATGATTTTTCTTTTATCATTATACAAAAATTAATCGACTTCGTTTTATCATTCAAAGCAGGAAAAGTTTAGAGAAAAAGGGGTAAATTATTTGATTATCGTAACGTTGTGCACTCTGTGTGAATTAAACTGGGTTAGCCGGGGCACATATTTAAATTTTATGGTATTAAGATACACAATGCGATGATGATTAGAAGGAGATTGAGAATATAATTACATCGACGTGCAGCGTTATCATATCAATAAATATAAAGTTAGAGGCTGCTTTTAATGAAATGGAAGCAGTTCTAACAGAGAGATACGGAATGAATATTAATAAAACTAATACTAAAGGACTACTATGCAAGGGACGGGAAGATAAATAGAAAATTGGAATACAAATAGGAAACGAGAACTTACAAGAGGTTAAGGATTTCTGCTACGTAGGAAGTCAAATAACGCATGATGAGAAAAGCACAGAAGATATAAAACAAAGATTAGCACAAAGTCGTGCTACATTTAACAAGAAAAAGCGATTACGGTGTTAAAACATGACAAACAGAAACAATAAAAAGATTGCTGAAAGCATATGTGTGAACCACGGCACTGTATGGTTGTGAAACTTGGACAGTAGGAGAAGCGGACAGGAAAAAAATAGAAGCATTTGAAATGTGGTGCTACAGATGCATCATGATATCATGGACAGACATAGTTAAGAAAAAGAAGGTTCCAGAAATGGTAAGAGAAGAAAGAAATATGTGGAAAACAGTAAAAATAGAAAAGATAGGATAATAAGTCACTTACTAAGGCATGAGGGAATAGTGGGAAATAATTAGAAGCAGGGGTAGGAAAAAGGAGAGATAGATGTAGACCTAGGTTCGACTATTGCACACAGTTAGTCAAAAATGTTGGCTGTGGGAATTTTAAGGAAACGTGTAGGCTAGCTCAGTATAGAAATCAATGGAGGTATGTGTCCAACCAGTTCCAAGACGGAAAACCCAATGACGAAAAAATAATTGCACTTAAACCTGATGATTAATATAAGCAACTATAGTTGCTGGTATTGCAATATTCTCAACTAATGTTAATTGTGTGAAAGAATTTACTGGAAAACTATTAATTCGGCAAATGTCTGTGTTGGGAAATCTTAGTAGATATAGGCTGCTTAACCCGCAGCACATACCACTGAATATCGGTAAAATAGGGTATATATTTAGAAAACATTAGAAGGGGAACCGAGCAGTATCTAGACCGTGGGAATTTCGGGGAACTGTGTATTCTAGCTCACAATAGAAATCAGTGGAGGTGCGCCTTGAACCAGTTCCAAGACGGAAAACTTAATGACGAAAATAATTGCACTTAAACCTGATAATTATTATAAACAACTACAGGAATTTGTTTAGCAATATTTTTTAATTAATCTTGAGTGTGTGAAAGGATTGATTGAAAAACTATTAATTCGGCAAATGTCTATGTTGAAGGATCTTGGTAGCCACGGGCTCCTTTGCCTCCTTCGCATACTACTGAATATCGGGAATAGGGTATATATTTACAAAACAATAAAAGGGGAGCCGAGCCGTATCTAACAAAAAAGAGCAGTGGCTATGTTCGAAGACAACAAACAAAGAAACAAAAAGAATTGTTGAAAGCACATATGTGGAGCACAACACTGTACGTCTATGAATTAGGGACAGTAGGAGAAGCAGACAGGAAAAAGAAGAAACCTTCTGGCATGTTATGGTTCAGATGTATGATGATGATAGCATTAACAGACAAAGTTAATAACAAAGAGGTTATGGAAATAGTAGGTTCATAGAGATGTCTGTGGAGAACCAAAAAAATAGAAGAAGTAGTAGGACATGACACGTTTTAAGGCATTATTGAGGAACAGTTCAGGCTATAATTTCTTGCCGAACAAAAGTGAACTTCATAATGAACTGTTAGGACTACTCATAAATAATATAAAATAAAATAAGTTCAATTTACTAAATTATGAATTATACCAGAAAATTTATAACTGTAACACCACCATAAGTACCACAGAAAAATAAACAGTACTTGAAATAAACATCTCTAACTACATCTTTCACTGTTCGACAATTCTCAATCCACTTTTATTATTTAAAAATGCATAACCAAACAATGAGCATACCTTTTAGGGTGCTATGAAAAAGGTGGTTTATTTTACCATTTACTTGCACATAGTGAAAAAAATTATATTCTTATGCTGTTCCAGGAGCTTTCCTTAAATTTTAAATCTTATTGCTGCTTTATGCTGGGTTTTCCTACGTTTTTTTAACAATACAATGGGTTACAGGAATTGACTGTGTTGTTCCACAATTATATCGTTATTGTATCTCTTAACAAAAGTCTTTGCGTAGCAGCAAATTCACCCTGTTATCAACTAGCCTCCAGAGGAGTATTTTAATAGGGCAACGAATTGTCGTGAAATTATTTACAAAAATTAAAGAAATCGTTGCTGAAGGTTATATTTTATGAAAAGCAGTATATGAAAATGAATGTTTGACACAGACAGGTTTCTGAGCGGCTTAAACGTTTTAAAGATAGCAAAGCTGATATTGAAGATCATGCACGTGTAGGAAGCCCTTCCACATCAAAAACAAGCAAAGATATTGGAGTAATCGGTTATCTAATCTGACATCGTCTTCGGATAACTATTCGTACGATTGATTGATGAGGCTGTAAGAATCGACAAAAAATGATTAAGGCAAATTGTCTATACGAATTTAATAACAAAAAGGTTGTTTGAATAAATAGTGCCGAAAATTGTCACACTCGAACAAAGACAAGCTATTGTAAGCATTTATAGTAACGCCATAAGTACCATTGAACATGATCCAAACCTTTAAAACAATGATAATACCTGAGGAATTTTGATTATTCATTTAATATCCCAAAACTAAAGAACAATTCATGAACTGGAAGAGCCCACGTTCACAGAGAGCTAAAAATGCTCGAATAAGCAATCATGATTGATTTTTGCGCTATCTATTGGGTTTGTGTACCGTCATTGGGTGCCTGAAGTCAAACTGTTAATCAACAATATTACTTCGAGATTCTTTCTCAACTCCGTAAAAAATCAGAAGAAAAGGTGTAAATTGTGAACAAACAGACCATGGGTATTTCATCAGGACAACGCACCTGCGCACACTATACTCTCTGTCAAGACTTTTCTAATGTAGCATAACATCCCAGTGTTGAAGCATCCGCCTTATTCGACTGATCTGGCATTATCTGACCTATATCTGATACCCAAGGTCATATCTGCAATAAATAGAACAAGATTTCATACCGTTGAAAATGCAAAAGGGAAAACGATAAGCGTCATGAATGACCCCACCAAAGACAATTTCTAGCTCTGTTTTCAATTATAGAAAATTTGCTGGTAGAAATTGCGTGGGGATGAGGTAGGCTATGTTGAAGGTGGTAAGAATTAAATATGTGTAAATTATAAATAAAAAGTTTTACACTTGTATTCTAGTAATTTTATAGCCACTCTTCTTATTCTTCGCTACAATAGAGGTGTAAAAAGGCCTTTGCGCGCATCAACATCAAACGTTGGTCTCACACGTTTTAACCAAAGTTTTAAAAGGTGCTTTGTCCGCAAATAACAAGCTAAGCTATTCAACATATTCTTGTGGAGTACAATCACAAAAAATTGTTTTCTGAAAATTAGGAATCGAAATTTCCATTTCTATACACAAATATTCTTTGATGTATTTTGTTGGAACGTTACTGCTAGTTTTAAAAACAAGTTTTCAACTCATTTATATGCCAAAAATGTAAAATATTACATATATGACAATTGCAGAATGCTGGCAATACAAGGCATACCAGATTGCGCAAATTTTAGCAATGATTCTCGTACATCATTTTGCTTTAAATGCAGTAATGGATGCTATGATATATACAATTCACCTTAAATACAAATTAAAGTACAATGTTAAATTATAGAAAACTTATAACGCAATGCGTAACGCAAGACTTGAATTAGATAGTAACAAATAATATTTAACCTTAAATGGTCTAATTCGTTACGAGAACACCCTGAGAATTTTAATTTCTTATATAATAATGTTTAAGAACTAAGACTTGCAATTAAATATGTGCTTTAATTCTAATTGAACTAAAAGCAACGACGATAATTGTTTGATTCGTGTAAATACATAGGAAAGCTATAAAAATGGGTTTCAAATTATTTTGAAAGTCACAAGAATATAAACAAATCCATCATAGCTACACAGTTGCATAGTAAAAGGAATGCCCATTTTTAGTAAACCTTAGATCTATGAAATAACCGTGAATTCTTTAATGTATGCATCCCAAATATAAACTTTTAAGGTTTTAATAGGATAAATTCCATGCAATATGACATACTTTTAATAGACATTATTGTAATTATTATGAAATAAAAATCACGCACTTTGAATTAACTAAACATTAAATAAGCAGAATACAGGCGATAAGATTACATAGATGAGGACACCGTGGCAGAATAATAAACTGAAAACGTAGGGTCGACGAAAAAGTATTTACATTGTAAAAAAAAAGATGAGTTAGAGTGTGAATAAAGAGTTTGGTTGGATTATCAGGAACAGTCTTATAGAAATCGGTCACTTAAACACACCGAAAATGTAGAAAGGCAAAAGAGTCGAGGAGGGGGGGGGGTAATGCGAAATCACTCAGAATGTTTAACTTAAGAGAAATTTGGGAATTAATATAAATAAATAGGAACACTCTTATAGAAATCGCTTACCTGAACACATCGAAAATGTAGAAAGACGAAAAAGCTGGAGGAGGGTTGAGTGCGAGATCACCCAGAGGGGTTAATTTAAGGGGGACTTGGAAATTAATATAAGTAAATGGACTCGTTGAAGGAATGTTAGTGTAAAATTTTGATAATATAGTGAGATTCGGGTATGTTAGAAAATGGAACGAAACATAGTTAAACGAGAGAAAACGCAGCATACGAAAAGTATTCGTTTTTACGATAAATGTAAGGTAAAATTCGAAACACCTGCTTGCAAAATTTGCTCATTGTGACAGGGTGTAGGGAGTGAAACTAAATTTGTTCATCCCGCTTTTAATTTGGGAATTTTGATGTAATGTTATAGTTGTTGTTTTAAGAAATAAGAAAAGCTAGTGTGTTTTAAATATTACCTGAATTTTTAAAAGTAAGCTGTAGGTAATAGTATAGATATGTGTAGGATTCGGTATAATTTAAATGTGAACATGGACGTAAATATGTTTTGACACTTTTTTTGCGATATAGGCCGTAAATCGAAAGATAAATTAATTAACAGTAAATTATTCAGAGATGTGTAGGTGTTAGATTCTGTTGTAAAGTACAAGGTGATAGTGCAACGTCGGTATTGGATTGTTTTCTTGTTTGATAAACAACATTACCATTAATTTGGGATTTATTAGTGCATCGATTAAATAGAAAAATAGGAAAATGCGGTACTTTGTATGATTTTCTTGCTAGACTGGGTTAAGTCTTCTTTATGATTTTCTTTAAGATATATTTAAATAGCACCTAGCCAGATGCAGACAAGGTATTTTTAGAAGATTATGTTTTTGCGTTAACTTTATTTTAATAATTTAGGGAAATAGAGGTACAATTGGTAATTTGTAAAGGTGGCTCAGAGGCCCCAGTGCTAGTTATACCTGGAAGGAGTATTTTCTTTTAACAGAGAAACTTTACGACTGAATGCAGAATAACCAAAGCAAGAGGGTTTTAGTCGCAGTAACAGTCATCCACATAGAAGAGGATATTATAAAGCTTGCGGTGACAGACTACTTGACGCCCCTCGATATTGACAGAGACTAGACCTTTTGGGGTAAGTGTTAATGTAATATAGAATTTTTAGTTGGAAACCTAGTTTGTCATTATTTTTGTATTTCTTTATTGTATTGTTACGAGTCCCCGCACCTTCAGGGAAATTCAAATTTTATATTTTTTAAACCCCTGGTTCACTCGTAACAGTAAATATTTCACACGTAGCAAACTACAACTATATCTATATTTTTTCTCATTCGCATTAATTAATTATAGATTCTACCCCCTTGCCACTTGAATGAAAAGTTTGGATAGAAGCATTCTAAACCCACGTGTGTTATGGATGCGATATTTAATAAACAACTAAAATCGATGGGTTTATCAAATTTGTACTCTCAAAACATATTATTCGAACTCTCTTATTAGACCTCTTGTGGTGATGTTTTCTCAATCTTTATGAACGGGATGAATTTCCGGTTCCAGCATCACTTTCAATTTTATAAATTTCCAAATATACTAGTCGCCTACGCCAAATATAGTCCATCTAACTTTAGGATTTGGGTTTCAGAGTGTAGAATTCGCATTTGTAGAAGGCGTCTTGTAGAAAATCGGTGGTAGAGTATCTAGATATGCTTCAGTAGCAGTGTCGGTCTCTTAATCAGAAATTCCTGAGTTGACGAAATGGAAACTAACGAAATATTTTTAGCTGGTATAGGTATGGATCCCTAGTATTTTAAACTAAATAGTTAATATAAAAAACGCATACCGCGTTTGGAATTATACTTGAGTAAGACTAAAACAAACAGATTTTTCTGTGTTACGGTATATCAACTGTAAACATAAACATATGTTTCTGTGACCCTATTTGGAGTATATTTCTCAACCATTTTATTCCAACAATGGCTATGAGTATTACACAAACTATTGTATTTGCAATATTATATGAGATAAACTCTACCGTTTAGACATAAATTTGAGTGCTAATTCCTTCTGGATAGGATAAGCCTATAGACTAATTAATGCAAATATTTTTAATAACCATACATTTGTATACATATTTATAAATGCGAGGTAATATAATTTACAGTAGCTCTATCAGGATATTGTGATCGATTTTAAACGGAGACGTTTTTATGTGTTAAGTGTATCAACCTTTAAATGTTAAAATATATGGGGGTTTTTTGAACACACTCTGCGTTTATATTTAACGTAATAATAATTTCTCAAGCACGCACTATTATAAACCCTGAGCGTGCTCACAAGTGTGAGTTCAAGATTTCAGGGTGAATTCGGGTCAATAGTGTAGACCTGTAGCGTTGAGCTACTCTGAATATAAAACTATACCTAACCATTTACCAAGAAATTTATTAATATTAAGCATACAATAACAAAAACGGTAATTTTCATCATGATATAACCCCATTTAATACTGGAGTCCTTAGAACCTAAATAAACAGACATGCGAGAATTATAATTTCGCGGGACCTATAAACTAACATGCAGGTAGGTGTTTCCAATTTTCCGGTATTGCTGACCTTGCACTAAACCGCCGCTTTGTACCAATTAGGACAACAAGCGTTAAATATAAGAATGAAATACGTTTTTGAGGCCTTGCTTATGTAGCCGTATGCATGCATACCTCTCATTATAATTATACTTGCGTAGATAAATTACTAAACCATGAAGTGGATTTACATATCGACATTCCAATCCAATTGAGGGATGCGTTATAACCATGATGCATTTTGATAACAGCTAAAATAATACGTACAGTTTAACAGAATGAGTTTACTTTATTTAACTTCCACTAACTGTTTCGAGGATACTCCTGGTAGATAAACCCTTAATATAATGCACAACGTTAATAATTAAAAACAATAGGATAAAACTATTTGATCGTATACACAAGTTCGTCACATTCATTATGCTTCTTCACGCACCGGCAACGAACTAACTCCTCTACCCTAGCGTCTTTAATACTACAATACACGGCAAGGTCACGCCTAACCGCGCAGGTACGAAATCGCACCGCTTAAAACTTATTACAAAACTACTTTATGCCATTGGCGTAGGAATTAACGCTAGATCAATAAACAACATGGAACCCTTAAGAGACTACATGCTATTAACATATTAAGGAAGGGATGTGGGCGGCTCAACCCGATACATATTTCAATTTTAAGTAAGCATAATCAGTAAAAACTCTCTAAAAACACAAGATGATAATTAAATCTAACGAAGATATTTTATTTACCAAGTATTCTGAATAGAATCCTTTCAACATACAATTAAATAAATGATGTGAACACCTAAAAATATTTTTCTTACCGCATAGACTGATGATCTCCACAGAACTTTGAAATATATAAATAATAAAAGCACATGTTTCGAGAAAGAATTATGTTTATGCAAACAGCTTTTAAAAAAATGTAGTTATTTCGTTTATTTTGCTAACGATGAACTAAAACTAATTTAATATACAGCGTTCCGAACACGATAGATTATTTTTTGTTGTTATTTTAGTAACAATTCTATTACTTTGAGATACAAATGACGGGACTGATATACCTTTATTAATCTTTTGCGCTGGTGCATCAAAGGCATGCTACCTGCCACAAAAGAAAACCTTGGTGACAATTGGTAAACGGTTGTGGAAGAGGATATTACCGTTACCTCGTCATAGTAAAAGTAGTCTTAAGTTTAGTGTTTACTTGGTTAAATAACCAATGGAGTAGTGCAAGGAAATACGCCACCACCTCTAGTACTTCTACAAAAAGATGAATTAATGTTAACTGTGAGAGGTAGAAACCTTTATGCTCAGGACACAAAAACAAACACCACGAGGACACCCGATTGAGGTTCTCACTAGAAAAGAACTACACCTTAAAAGGAAAGTTACAGTTAGAACGTACAATGGGATTATTATTTGTGATCCAAGATAGAGAGTATTGATATTAGAATATTTTGTGTAAAACAACCAATAAGAGTATTAGCCAATAAAGTATTTCTATTTCTTAAATCAAATAAATTTTGACTTTTAATTACACATCCCAATAAAATATTTACAACAATAGTCCTTAATGGTCTAGCCTAGATTCAAAATAACGGCTGAAATCATCCATTTAATTTAATAAGTAACAATAATGAGGCACATATCAAATATAAAAGTCCTGTCTGCTTTCAGATTTAAATACATTACAGATAGTTAATAAAATTTTTAAAATACTTATGGTCAACCTAGAAACATTAACAAATTATTTTTGTGAATTTTTTATTTGGTATAAACCTGTTTACAAATATAATCATTCCTATAGTTCAAGCAATCTAAAATTATATTTACGTCATAGATGTGATTAATAGGCATAACAACACAAACCAATATTTTTGTCCTCTTCTACCTTCAACAAATTTCACGCGCTAAGTAGGTCAAAAATTAACGTTGCCGACTACTCTAACAAATTAGTGTTCATTTAAAATCTTGATAACTGCCTTTCGTGCTAAATTCCCATTCGTCTCTGCGGCACATCGTTTAAGGACTCCGCTTTTCATGATCTCGGTCTGGGGTTCGTTGCTCAGCTAGGTCTGCTTTTTTTATTTGTATTGCATTCTTTTTAGTTTTTTATCTTCTACTATGCATGGGAAAAGCAAAACAAACTTTTTTATTGCCGATGCGGTCTGAAACATCTAAATTATCACTTACATTTAATAAAATGTATGTTGCATTTACTGAAAAAAGATTTTGCAGCGCCTAAGTTGGTGTTTCTATCTTTTAATTTTATCATTATACAATTTTTGGCATTGTTTCTGTGTTTACTTTAAGAACTGTCAAACTACGGATATTTCAATCTTGTTTGTCTATGTGGCACGAAGCGTTATCGATGGTGACGCCACAAATTTAGAATTGTCACAAATTAGTTGCTGAATGTTGGGGTAGAGAAGTAAAATATGATACTGGTGACGTTGCACCTCTCGTTATTAAAGTTGATGATGTTGACAGTGGAGACCAAAGCAGCGGTTGGGACTCTGAAGACATTGCTTAAATATTTCATGTATTCCATATTGTGTTACATGTCCTTTACTGTAAATGTCTGGCTAATAAAATATACATATTGTTTTGACAAGTGCATTTCTAATAATGTATATAATTGATTATGTAATTAAATGTAATTCAAAAACACCGTAGTAGGGAGAGAAGAGTTATTCTAATATCAGGAATATCAAACCCTTGATTAAGGAATATTTAAATTCAAGTTTATTGTTCTTATTGCTAAATCGGTAACATTTGCGTATGGTTTTTTATGTAAAAAATTTTTAACTTTTATGTAAAGAAATTCTAAAAAAAATTTTTTAATTTTGCTCCATGTAAGTTCTTCAATATAATCTTGAAAATTTTCACACATACATATTTGCAAGTAGTGATGATGAAATTACTTCTTCGACGTACAATTTTACAAACAAACTTCTGGAACACCCATGGACTCATCCCTATCTCCTATATTACGGAGCTACGCTCCCAAATTAACTAGGGGATTATGTAGTAATTTACGCAGCAAATTAACTATAGTAAACTTTCTTTATAACGGGGAATTGTGTTAAACTAAATTAAAGGGGCTGCTTCACAGTATAGGAGGGAAATTATATAAGAACAGATATTTCAAAGGCAACTCAATGCACTTACCTCAATCTCAGACTAGCTATAAATACTTACGGTTATCCGTCCAAAGTTGAAAGCGTTATGGACTCTTAGTCAGAACAGGTTCATCGGCCTTTCACTATATTAAACTATTGCGGATTGATAAGACTGAGGTATACCAAAACATCTATTGAAAACACGTTCCAACTATCTGCTCCAAGTACAAGTAAACTAAACGTAAAATAATTAACAAACAATTGGCCTACTGCATGCAGATAGTTTACATCAAAACTCCATTAAGCACGAATTATTATAATGTTCTCAAAAATATTTACAACGTATGAAAAGGTTAAAATTCTTGAACTGGAATTTTCTTCTAATAATTGAATCAATAAATTTAATAATTATTATAACCAAAGATGATCAAAAAGTCAGCAAAATCACTAGTATTGTTAATTTTTAATTGATGCCTAATGAACGTTCATTTAACCTCATTTATTTACGTAATTTACAACATATACCCAAAATTAAATCTTGCCGACCCTTCACATAAATTATCGTGAAAGCAATTTTTAAAGAATTTAAATTTGTAATATTTAATTAAGTGTTAAATCTTAAGTTTTTCAATCTAGCAAAGTGCAATGAAATATCCACAAATAAAATAGAATAATAATAAACAGTCAGATTGGCTAACCTGTTGTTTTTTAGCTTAAATCAGTCTCTGGTCCAACCGTTGTGTGCATCTCTTACATGATCGCCTTAAATATACTAGGGTACTGCATTAAACTCCTTCACCATTAATCATTGAAGTAAATGCATGTTAGATTTTCTCTTTTGTTCCATAAATAATCGCTTCAGCATTTATTCAAGCTTGTTCTCTTATTTATAGACACTGGATTCCAATAATTATTTAAATTTGTCTACCGTAATTGTTTAGAGCTGTCTCCGGTGATTCTTTTAACATTCTTTAGAGTCCTTTTTATTAAGATAAAAATTAGAATTTATAATAAAACAACTTTCAGTTACTTAAGTTTTTCTATTTAAGGATAAAACGACAAACCATCAATTTTCCATATCCAGCGGTATTATTTTACACTTCACAATTACTCACTTAAGATGTATATTTACTTTATGATGAACTGATTTGTTTACAAATCTGGTCATATTTTATGCACCGTCTATCTATAGACAAGCGCAAAGTTCGTTGTTTGTGTATAGGCTTTTATACTGGGTTGTATATTAACATCAAAGCGTTCCTCTTGTCACGTACGATTTCAAGTTAATAGCATTGATCCGTTTGGATTTTCATATTTCTAGACAAGTAAACCGATGTTCAAATAAATTTGGTGAACTTTGATTTTTAATAAACATGCTTTGTTTTTTTCCAATAAATCAGGTGTTGATTTTAATTTTCTAGTCACTTAGACGAATACAATGTATGCATTAAATTATCTGCGTCTTCTATTCTACGCATTATTTAACCTGCTTGTATTAATTAGGATTCTTGATGTAATAATGTTGCGTTACCCACGCGAGTCGCGTTTCAGCTTGCATTTATGTTATTTAACGACTTGCGGTTTTATTTTATTCAAATAAATCTTCAAAAATTTTTCATTAACTGAATTAATTACGATTATTATTTATATACAGGGCGTTGTCTTCTACTTTCCAGTCTAATAATTGTATTTCTTGTTATTTTCAAAAAACTGTGTCGTTTTCTGAGTCCTTTTGTATTCTATGTGCAGTGCGTTTTACTCTTGGTCCTAACTACACCTAAATGACCCTAATAACACAGCAATATATATATATATATATATATATATATATATATATACCCTTCAAATCAAGAATTTGCATACTTTGGAGTAAGACAAGGTAGACGATTACATATAGAAATTTTTAGTGTTAAATGAAATACTTTTATGTAGCTTCGTGGTAAGGAAAAATCAATAATTTGTATACGTTAATTTAATACAAGGTTGACTATTTCAGGCAAATATAAAAGCTTCGAGGTGAGTAAAAGTCGATAATTGATGCAACGGTACGTTAATTTAATTCGTAGAAGTCTGCAAAATAACATAACCAAACGGTGGAGGAGTTCAGAAAATGAGAGCTTCAAGTAAATAAATATTTTTTTGAAAGCTATAAAACGTAACGATAACATTTCACGGTATTCCACAACGGAAAAACCAGGTTAACAAACAAAAATGTTATTTTTGAAGTAAAAATCAATAATTATAAGGGAGAGAGAGTTGTTAGAAGGCAATCAAGGGAGACAGAGAATACATCAGCTGGGAAAAG
Source organism: Platerodrilus igneus (assembly GCA_036346225.1). Classification (NCBI taxonomy): domain Eukaryota; kingdom Metazoa; phylum Arthropoda; class Insecta; order Coleoptera; family Lycidae; genus Platerodrilus; species Platerodrilus igneus. The sequence continues at coordinate 3,130,333 of JARFIW010000958.1, forward strand.
GACAAGCAGTTTCAAACACGTAACAGACAAGTATATTTTTAAAAACAAATGGGTGAAACAAAGATGCAAGATATTTGTTGACGATATTGATTTTCAAGGTGCACATTTAGCGAGGAAACGGTAACGAGCTCGATAAAAGTAGAAAAACACGAGGGAGACAGAAAATAGTGGTTATAAACGCATGACTGCAAGGAAAATAAAGACGCAGGTACTATGGGCGTGTTTTGCAGATGGTTAGAGTAAATGGAAAAGAAAGATTTTCTAGGTATGCGAGCTATGTATCACCCAATTTACCTATATATATATATATATATATATATATATATATATATATATATTCTTGAATTCTAATTTTTATTTTTATATAATTTATTTACTCCTCCTTTAAACAAGATTTTATTACACGACTTTTGTCGTCGTCACAATGATTTCAAATCGAGGTGCTTTAGCAAACGTTTGGTTGGTTTTTCTTTTACTAATTACTATATTTTGTATGCCTCGACTATTTGAAACTTTAATCTCAGGGTTTTCTCACCTACTCACCGTGGGTTCAATCGTGAGTAGATGTGCAATACCAACCAAACTGCACCCTCGTTTGTTTTACCACTTTTGAAATGTACTAAATTTATTTTAATATGCCAAATCTTATTAGATCAACGATGCCTGATGTCAAATTAATTTATGTAACTTTTATGACTTTAATTTCTGACGTTCTAATATATTCACGGTACTTACCAGAAATATACTGCGCTGAAGGCCTTCCTTTGACTGCTGGCTCAAGTTCGAAATTTGCCGTACGCACTTTTACACAAGATTCTCCAAAATTGTCCTCTTGCGCACTGCCTCCAGGTATTTGTAAAACAATTTTGATGCCCCAAACCTGAAATAATGTTACCCCAATTTAGAATTTAGTAAAACCTTTATCTACTTTCCTGCGTCAATTCTTCCTCGCCGTATTCCTATCTCCTGTTCCTCTGCTCCGTATCCCGCTTACTTCTCTCTTCGCACAACCAAATCAATCCCGCTGTCTTAATACAAATCACTCCTAATCCTGCTATACCAATTATCCATACGATGTCCTTCTGCCGTTATATCTTCTCAAATCAATCCCAAAATTCTTTACGTCGTCGATGCCTTCTTTATCCACTCCAATATCCTGCTGCCGTAATACCCAAATCTATCTCAAAACCAACACTAATCTTCTCAAATAATATCCGTCGCTTTCTCCTTTACACCAATAACCACTTCCAAAATCTTCCTTAAATACACGCTGACTTTCCCTTTTCACTTTTAAACACTTTATATACTTTCTTTTATACTTGGATTAAATAATACTCGATGAATACACAAATAAACTTTTATTTCAAAACTATTTTACAATTTTAACGCAGGTTTCATAAATAGGTCTGTATCTGAACAAATTTTAAAAGAAGTCCCTTATTTATATTGCTTAGTTATTAACTAAACAAACTTAGCTTACTACAATAACATTTTTACATATATAACATCCAATAACAAATCTCCTATCTTTCAGTGTCCAACATACCTTCGCTATAGTCTTTATAATAATTTTAAATTTCTACCATTGGTCCAAAACACTTCACTAAACTCCAATAACCTTTTACATTTTGATTCACTTTAAATTTTGATTTACAATTCGTCTAAAAGTTTGATTCTATAAAAAGGAAAAGCCAAATAATTCATACACGACCTGGACGCTTTGTTATATTGCAGATATCCATAAATGCGTCCGGCTTTCCGACGGCAAATGTACTCTCAACTGGCTCATGAAATATCGACTCAGTATAAAACCTCAAGTACCGTGCATTATATCAACGTCATAAAGTCATGTTACTACCTTTTGGCATATAAGTTTCAATCTGAGATGGTACATACTTTAACGTATGTAAAATATAGCAAAATTTATAGTTTTTAAAATATTAAATCTGAAATATTGACCCTATCGCTTGGCATACACCCCTATTAATACAAATATACCTTTAGAAACCTTCTAACCCCTCCCTTACACAATATTTGGCCCCACTGGTTTTAATGAAATTGGAAATTTCATATGTTTTCTCTTCCCCTGGTGTGCAAAAATTTCTGATTTTCATTCAAAACCATCCTTTCGATGTTTCTATTTTACTTTGGCAACCCGCATTCGCCTTTCTCTCACATCTATTATACTACGCTATTTTCTAACCTAGACTATACTACTATAACAAAACAAAAAACAAAAACACAAACTAAACTTTCCGTTGCATGAACCACATTTTAACCTATCCTATTAAACCCTCTTCCTGTACTACTCTATATGGGTACAAATTCTCCAAATGAAAACGCCCGCGATACCCCCCTGTCATATTCTCCAGCTCAAACGTATTGCCTTCAGCAAAAATACGCGTGATCCTGTACGGCCCTTCATAAGGAAACAACAGCTTCGCGCAAATGTTTTGTCGCGGTTTGAAACCCTTAATCGTTTGACGACTACCAAATCCCTATTCCAAAAATCGTTCTTTTCTTAATTTTCTACACCTTCGTTCGATGTCCCTACGCTGTATCCTTTCGATTCTGCGCCTGGCATTACTTAGCAACTCTGTTATGTCTTGTACCTCGACTTTCTCCCTCCATGGTCTAGCTGGTATAATCCTTCGCATTAATGTTACCGGACATGTTTTCGTAACCGAACTCGGTACGCTGTTCATAAAATTTTCTATTTGTGGTAGATACCTAACCCATCTGTCGTGATGCTCCTGTGTCGCTAATCGTAAATATTTTATCACCTCTCGTATGTAACGTTCGCATGGATTAGCTTTTGGATGTCGTATGCTACTAAATGATACTTTAATATTTGCCCTTTTTAACCCGTTCCTGAATCTTTGATTGTTGAAATACGTTGCGTTGTCTACCAAAATTCTATTTATCTTCCCGACTTGGCTTTCAAATTCTCCAATTGACTGCAATGCATGCACCGTGTTACACCGTCTTGCAGGAAATAATTTTACAAATTTAGAAAAAACGTCGACTACCACCAAAATATGTCGATACCCTGTTCACTCGTGATCAGGTTGCTTAAATAATCAATCGCCACCAATTCCAATGGTCCATTTACGCTCACGCTCATCGGCATATTCTGCAGCACCACGTTCTTGTCTTTACCTAGAATGCAAATTTCACACCGATTTATCCTTTCCTTTATCACCGTTATATCATTTTTTGCGTAAAACGCCTCTCTGAATACTAAAATGTTTTTCTGATACCTATGTGTCCGAATTTTAAATGAATTTCGTTTATGATTTCAGCGGCAACGTCTCTTGATAGCACTACCAGCTCTGCATCCCTATTTTTTACCACAAACTGCCCTACGATGGTAAATCCCTGTACTCTTCCATATTTTCTCTTGTAAGTTTCTCTCGTATCGAGCTCACCTCGCTGTGCCTCTGCGCCTCTATAAGTTTGGTGTTTGTCCATCGACCAACATCCCTGAATTCCTGCAAAGCAATTAAACACCCGTTTATGTCCTGATTCGATTCCACCTGCGGTCTGCTCAGAAAATCCGCCGTCACATTCTCCTTTCCTGGCTTATGCTTAATTTCGAAGTCGTATTCCTGTAACACCAATGCCCATCTATACAACCTGCTGTTTAAAACTCCTTTTCTTCATGAACGTTACCACCGTGTTGTCGGATTCTATTAGAAATTTCTTACCTAACAAATAAAACGCAACTTCTTCACCGCGTATACTATGGCCAACATCTCCTTCTCTGCCGTCGCATACCTGGTTTCGCAGTCTTTCAACACCCTAGAAATGAAAACAATTGGTACTTCAACTCCATCCTGTATCTGCACCAACTCAGCCCCGATTGCATATTTCGACGCATCCGTCCTCAAAATAAAATCATCTTTAAAATTGGGATATTTTAATGCTAACTCCTTGTAAATGCACCTTTTAAATCCTGGAACGCCTTCTCTCGTTCAGCAGTCCACTTCCATCTCTCCTTTTCTTTAACAAACTCACCAACGGTACGCACACTTCAGAATACCTCGGTATAAACCGTTTGTAATAATTTAGCACCCTAAAATCCTCGCAGTCCTCTCACATTCTTTGGTCGCTGAATGTTTTCAACTCGTCCAATCTTTTATTGCAAATTTTCATCCCTTGTTCGCTAATTTCAAACCCTAAGTATGTAACCTTGCTTTTAAACAACTCGCATTTCTCTACGTTCAGCTTTAAACCTCCTTCGTCCAGTCGTTGGATCACCTTTTCTAAATGCTCCAGGTGTTTTTGCTCGTCCCTTGAAAAAATTAACAAATCATCGACATAATGCGAACAGAAACATTCATATTCATTAAACAACTTCTGCATCGCTCTTACAAGTGCTGCTGAAGAACTACTTAAACCAAATGGAACTACAGAAAACATATAAATCTCGCCTTCGATACTAAAACCTGTAAACTTTTTACTGTCTTCATGCAACGGAATTAACCAAAACGAATTCTTTAAATCTAATTTGCTGAAAACTTTCATTTCATATACTTTATACAATAAATTATCCAAGCCTTGTGGTTGCTCATACTGCGGTTTTGTAATCGCATTCAATTTCCTCGCATCTAAACAAATCCTTATATCCCTTTTATTTGGTTTTGGTACTATAACTACTGGGTTTACATATTGAGTTCTCGCTGGTTCTATAATACCCTCTTTTAACATCCTGTCTATCTCTATTTTAACCCTATTTCTTATGGCAAACGGAATTGGATACACCCTTGTATTAAATCCGATGTCTTCTGTGACCTCCAATTTATGTGTGTACCGCCTCGCAAATCTTGGCTCTTCATTAAATAACCCTACATATTTATTAAATAATTCTCCTAGCTTCATCTTAGTATCAATACTCACTTTCCCTATCTGTTCATCATTAATTAATCTTACAAACATATTACATAATCGTACTTTAACCTGTCCATCATTATACTCTCTAATCATTCCTAATCCTTTACTATCTATATTATTTCCATTCCTATTTTCCTCACTAACCGTAGGCACCACCCATGACCTATCTTTATCAAATATCCTAATTGACCTATCCTTTCCATCTATATTCAATCCAAAATCCTCTATAAAATCCATACCCAATATGAAGTCTAACTGTAACCCTTTCGTAATTAAAAACTCTGCATTCCCTGCTTCTTTATTTCCTATATATATCGGTACACGGATAACATTATAAATCGTCGTAAGCTTTTTGTTCATCGCTGACCATAAATTAACCCCTTCAATTGTTCCTATTCTTTCCTTTAAAAATTCTCCATGTTCGACTACTACCCTCTCATTTACCAGCGACAACTGTGACCCACTATCCACTAAAGCAACATAAACACGGTCCCTTAAACTAATATTTATAAATAACAAATTCTTTTTATTAAAAATGTAACTGTTTAACAACAAATCCCTTATACTATAGCAAACATCAATCTTAACTCCTAAGCAGTCGGTCGTCCAAAAATTCGCGTTTTTTTTTCTTGAGGCGACTCGTGAATTTCCACCACCTCAATCCTATTCGGGTCCGTTGTAATTGCGCTCGTCGTCATATGTTGGACGTTTACGTCCCTGTCCGTCCGGTTATTTCCATTTTGTATTCCTCCTCCAGTCGTCCGGCCGTCATCCTCGCCGTTGTCGTGCCGGTTTCTGTTCTGTCCATTGTAGGCGTTATCCCGGTGATCCCTATTGAAATACGGTCGTCTATGTACCTCGTGTCCCCAATGATTCCTATGTCCGTAGTTAAAATTTTCCTGTCTATAATTTTGTCTGTTTTCGTGGTACGGTGGTCGTCGACTGTCTTCCATGTAACCCCTGTTTTGTTCCCAATGGTGTGTCCGCGTTTTCGCTTCCAGTACTGTCGCTAGATCAAAATTTCTCCTTACTCCTAAGAATTCCCTCAGTGTTTTAACGTTTTGTATCACTTGTCCTGTGAGTAGTACTACCATGTCGTCCGCGCCCAATTTCGGTGTCAAGTGCTGTGTCTGTCCCTGCAATTGTACCCGTGTAATTTTATTCTCGTCATCTACGCGGTCTATGTTGTCTTGTAATTCCGTCCCGCGTTCGTCCTCTGTCCGCGATTCTTCGATTGCGTCTGTTAGGTCCGTTTGTAGTTCCGTGTGTGTTTCTGTAATTGTGTCAGTTACATCGGTTTTTAGTGCCGTGCATGTCGTCTTGATATCTGTCCGCGACTGTTCGATTTTGTCTATTAAGTCCGTTTGTTTTTCCGTGTGTGACTCTGTAATTGTGTCAGTTACATCGGTTTTTAGTGCCGTGCATGTCGTCTTAATATCTGTCCGCCACTCGCCAAATAGGTTCATTAAATCCTTGTGTGCCTCTCTTCGTTCCGCGCGTGATTCATTAATTTCGTTTGTCAAATTTATTATGAAATTTATTATATCTTGGTGACTGACTGTTTTTGTCATCTTAACCTCTGGTGCCGTCGCCTGGTCCATGTCCGTGTCTGTCATCTCTGTGTCCTTGTTTTGAACTCGTTTCCTGAAAAATTTAAAAAAAAACTTGCGGGCCCCACCTAACTCGGGCTCCCGGATTCTACTCTCTTTCGCTCTAACACCTTTTTAACCTTTTTCTCGAGCCTCACGTTGGGTTTGCCACCTTCTTGAATTCTAATTTTTATTTTTATATAATTTATTTACTCCTCCTTTAAACAAGATTTTATTACACGACTTTTGTCGTCGTCACAATGATTTCAAATCGAGGTGCTTTAGCAAACGTTTGGTTGGTTTTTCTTTTACTAATTACTATATTTTGTATGCCTCGACTATTTGAAACTTTAATCTCAGGGTTTTCTCACCTACTCACCGTGGGTTCAATCGTGAGTAGATGTGCAATACCCAACCAAACTGCACCCTCGTTTGTTTTACCACTTTTGAAATGTACTAAATTTATTTTAATATGCCAAATCTTATTAGATCAACGATGCCTGATGTCAAATTAATTTATGTAACTTTCATGACTTTAATTTCTGACGTTCTAATATATTCACGGTACTTACCAGAAATATACTGCGCTGAAGGCCTTCCTTTGACTGCTGGCTCAAGTTCGAAATTTGCCGTACGCACTTTTACACAAGATTCTCCAAAATTGTCCTCTTGCGCACTGCCTCCAGGTATTTGTAAAACAATTTTGATGCCCCAAACCTGAAATAATGTTACCCCAATTTAGAATTTAGTAAAACCTTTATCTACTTTCCTGCGTCAATTCTTCCTCGCCGTATTCCTATCTCCTGTTCCTCTGCTCCGTATCCCGCTTACTTCTCTCTTCGCACAACCAAATCAATCCCGCTGTCTTAATACAAATCACTCCTAATCCTGCTATACCAATTATCCATACGATGTCCTTCTGCCGTTATATCTTCTCAAATCAATCCCAAAATTCTTTACGTCGTCGATGCCTTCTTTATCCACTCCAATATCCTGCTGCCGTAATACCCAAATCTATCTCAAAACCAACACTAATCTTCTCAAATAATATCCCGTCGCTTTCTCCTTTACACCAATAACCACTTCCAAAATCTTCCTTAAATACACGCTGACTTTCCCTTTTCACTTTTAAACACTTTATATACTTTCTTTTATACTTGGATTAAATAATACTCGATGAATACACAAATAAACTTTTATTTCAAAACTATTTTACAATTTTAACGCAGGTTTCATAAATAGGTCTGTATCTGAACAAATTTTAAAAGAAGTCCCTTATTTATATTGCTTAGTTATTAACTAAACAAACTTAGCTTACTACAATAACATTTTTACATATATAACATCCAATAACAAATCTCCTATCTTTCAGTGTCCAACATACCTTCGCTATAGTCTTTATAATAATTTTAAATTTCTACCATTGGTCCAAAACACTTCACTAAACTGCAATAACCTTTTACATTTTGATTCACTTTAAATTTTGATTTACAATTCGTCTAAAAGTTTGATTCTATAAAAGGAAAAGCCAAATAATTCATACACGACCTGGACGCTTTGTTATATTGCAGATATCCATAAATGCGTCCGGCTTTCCGACGGCAAATGTACTCTCAACTGGCTCATGAAATATCGACTCAGTATAAAACCTCAAGTACCGTGCATTATATCAACGTCATAAAGTCATGTTACTACCTTTTGGCATATAAGTTTCAATCTGAGATGGTACATACTTTAACGTATGTAAAATATAGCAAAATTTATAGTTTTTAAATTATTAAATCTGAAATATTGACCCTATCGCTTGGCATACACCCCTATTAATACAAATATACCTTTAGAAACCTTCTAACCCCCTCCCTTACGCAATAATATATATATATATATATATATATATATATATTAAATAATAGAATCTAATAGGAATTATTAGAAATTGTTAAATAAATCATAAGTCAATTGCAACAATGTAATACAAGAATAAACCAGACAGGTTATTAACAGTTCATGAGAACGGATATGCAACTTTGTATCCGAGACGACAGTGATACTGCAGGTGGCAGGTCACAGACGGTTAACATACCGCAATTACCTAGAAATAAGATTGTTACAATGTAATAAAGTGTAGAATTAAGAGTAAAGCAGACATGAAATCTGCAAGTTCCCACAGCCATGTGAGGGGCAGGATATTATAAAAAACCCGGGAGCTCAAGACCAAGCAGTCAGTCTTCGAACTTTATATTTCGTTGCTCAAGCTACTCAATTAAGTCAGTCTGAGTACTACAGCTTTTGCATTATTGTTTACCTAGACTACTCGCCCTAGTACAATTAACTAATTTCGATTTAAAATTATTTTTATACAGTTATTCAAAATTCCACTATAATTTCTGTTTAAGATAAGTAAATTTGTTAAGAGTTTGAAAACGTTTTTTTAAAAACATCGCTCGAAAAGCCCGAACCTTAACGGGCGCAGTCGGTAGGATGTCAAAAGGGCACTAAGAATCCAAAAATCGGAAGACTGGTGACTAAGGATTTCAATTCGCAATTTTGACAGAATCCAAACAAGATTGGAGGAGGTACAAAAATCCAGCATAACAAACCAACGTAGAGGAGATACAGAATCAATCGAGCCCACAAAAAATCAGATGAAGAAATGAATGTAAGTTCATTTCCTTAAAACCAAATTGATTTCAAAAAACTATAATTGATATATGCTAGTTGTATTATTTTATTATTATTTTTTTATTGTATGCTAATATTTTTTGAAAATAGTTTACGAAGAGAAATTATTTTCAAACGAGAAGGTTTTATAAAACTTGAATTTTAAAGAGATTTTTATGTAAAAGAGACTTGATTCTTAAGAGATTTTTTATTACAATTATTAAAACAAACGGAAAAATAAACCAAAAATAACTGACGCACATCCATTAATACCAAACGTAACCAAAGTACGAATAATTATACAAATTAACTAGCGTAATACAAAAACACAACGGTTAATCCAGCAACTAAAAACAGAACGCAAATTAAATCCATCATCTAACACCAAAAACAACTGCATGATTCTTATAAAGTTCACCTCTATCATACTTTATAAATTACAGCAAAGCACTCTGCAAATATATCAGTAACATAAACCACTGTGATTAAAAACCGGCGTGCAATACAATCCTTACATAAGAAAAGACCAGTGAATGAAACATCATTCATCACGGAAACGATTTATTTCAAACTTAAAAAACAATTATTTAAACAATTAACTTTCAGAACCTTTTCTATAAATTAAAAAAACGCATTTGCATTACAATCTACAAATAATTAATTCATCACAAAGTAAAATAAAGCGCATTGAACGAAAACTATTCATCACCGTAAGCAAACCTATAAATAAATTGCATTACGGTGAAGCTATTTATTCCAGTACAATACTGAATAAAGTTAAATGCTCATCATAAAAGCTATAAATAACCCATATTAAAACGCGTATTGCAAACTTTAAACCTACATTACGGAAAGCTACATTTACAAGACGTGCAGCTTAACTGAATACGGAAATATCTAAAAATAATCAGACGCAACATTTATGCAAGCAATTAACGAGTGAAAAAGCGAATTATTTAATTCCCACACCAACTAAAAATAACACCTTTTAGGAAAGTATTTATTACTCCAATAAGTATAATTGCATATTATACAGCACTTACGCAATTAAATAACAAAGAGACTAAACTGCATCTTCAAGTAGACATAACTTTGTGGTTAAATTACAAAGATAAAGTATGACAAAGTAATTAACTGAAAACCTGCAAGTTATATTTAGAATTCCAGGAGACGAGACAGACGAACTATACGTTTATGCAGTTCAATTAAAACCCACAGAAAGCATATAATTACAATAGACTAATAAAATCAGCAGAACCGAAGGAAGACAAAGCCATAACTGATGCAAAACATACAAAGTGAAGTAAATACCGTGAGAAATTAATTATCCACACCAGATTCTTTCATTAAGCAAAACTCAATTAGAACTCACGACAAATTAACATCCGCAAGATAAAAACAAGCAAACTTAAGGCTACAGCAATTAAACCAACATTATCGTGTATAAAAGCCCACAAATTATTAACACCGTGTAACCAAGTACAAATAACAGCAACTACAACTGTAAAAATAACCCGACGCAATCTAAACTGAAAATTAATAAATCCAAAACAAAAATAACGATGCAAATAGCGAAATAAAACTCAATTTATACAAAATATAAACTTACCCAAAAGCGAAAGCAACCCTTAACCAAAATGAGGGAAGATGTGAAACATTACTTGGAGACAATTCAAATTTTTGATGGGCAGCAAGCCCATCTCGTGAACATTATAATTGCATGCAAAATGTTTCTGAAAACCTTCTACAAACCCGGAGATAACAAAAGGAATTTATTGCTTTTACGCCTGACAATAAGCAAACTGACTGGAAAAGCACTAACCTTAATTGCCAGTAGGGACAATCTACAGGAATGGCAAGACTTTAAACAAATACTAATCAAATATTTCGGAGACCAACATAACATAAAATGTCTGGTACGAGACCTGATAAACCTCAGAATGGAAAACAACTAATCCCTATATCAATTCGGAATGAAATCCTAAGACGTGAGAAGTCTAATCTTAACGATATTAAAATATTCGACATTTGAAAACACAAATGTATGACAAAATGACACTGGACACATATAAATGCTTTACCAGAACGACTATCAGATAAGATTAAATTCCAACGTCCCCAAAACCTGGAGGAAACCATGAACCTACTAATAGAAGAAGGAAATGTAATGCATTACTGCAGTAGACTATACAACCCCAACGCAAATAAAAATTACTCACCAATAAAAACTATACAAGCCCCGAGACAAACAATCTCTCAACAAAAATTCACACCCTTCAACGCACAAACAAATCAACAGCAAATTAATACCCCAAATTTTAACAATACAAATTTTAATAATCAATATAAACATTTTTCAAAACCAACGTTTAACCCATTTTTTACAAAACCCGCATTCTAACCAAGATTCAATCAAAACCTAAACCAACAAAAACTAGCATTCAGCGCAAACCCCAGTAGAAATACACCAATGAATAATAACAACCCTAATAACTATTATAAGCCAACACCAATGGATACCTTATCTGGTAACACCAGACAAAATACAAAGATAACACATATCCGACCAAACCCTTATTAGAAACGCAAGTTTACATCGGAAGAACTATTTTCCAAGAAGCAGAAAAACTTGACAATGACCAGAATGATTACATTCAGCCCAGTACGAACAATGAATCAAACCATGCAGAAACTTATGAACGCGACCAACAATACTAAACTTACGAGGAGGACGACGAAGAAAACTTGTGCTCAAATTTTCAGATAGACCGTTTCAGTAAGGACCAAACTTAATAAACTTAAACAACATAAATCAAATAGTACTACCATACATAGAACTACCCCAAGCCGAATTTAATCTATTAATTGATACCGAATCTTCAAAAACATTAATTAGCCCTAGGACCGTGAAGAAACATTATTTAGATTATGTAGAAAAAGAACCATTTAAAATTAAAACAGCCCATCAAACAACACTACACCAATTCATAGCTAATATACCCTTACCGAGAACATTTAATGTAAAAATGAACTATAAATTTTGTATTTTCAAATTCGACGACAAATATGTCGGACTAATCGGAATTGACCTTCTAAAAAAATTAGGAGCCAACATTGACATACAAAACCGTTTATTAAGGACAAAATACGGAAAGATCCCCAATAAATTTTAAAACACTCAAATCGAACAAAAATACACAATAGAACCCGAACGGAAAGAAAAATAAAAATCACAGTAAATAATAACAAGAAAGTAAGAATAATAAATCATATGACATTTCAACAAGGAGTAGAAACCCCAACAGCCTTAGTACAAATAAAAGATAATTATGCCACTACAACGATATTAAATTCAAACGACTATCATTATCATTAACAGACCCAATTAACGTAGAAGAATTAAATTTAACGAAATGGAAATAGACGAAAATTTAGAAAACGATTACAACCCAATAGAACATGACAAAATGTTAAGAGAAAATTTAACTAACATCCGTTTTAATACCGACATCAATCAAGAAGAGCAAAGAGCAATTAAAGACTTATGTTCTGAATACCGCGACATATTCCACTGCGAAGGAATACCCCTAACATTCACCAAGACAGTGAAACATATTATCGAACTAACAGATAACAAGCCAATCTTTACAAAAGCATATAGACAACCTCATGCGAGCCAAGAAGAAGCTGATAGACAAGTAACAGACTTATTAGAACAAGACATAATCCAGCACTCCAACTCACCATGGAGCAGCCCCGTGTTAATAGTGCCTAAGAGAAAGTACAGAATTGTAATAGACTACAGAAAGTTAAATGAAAAAACGGTAGATGACAAATACCCACCACCCAATATAACCGAAATTTTAGACAAATGATAATATTTTTCAACATTAGACCTAGCATCAAGATACCATCAGGTAGAAATGGAAGAAAAAAATATATCAAAAACAGCCTTCAGCACACCTAGAGGACATTACAAATACAAACGAATGCCATTTGGATTAAAGAACGCACCCGCTACTTTCCAGAGAGTCATGGACAATATACTACGAGGAATACACAATGAAAAATGCTTTGTGTACCTAGACGACATCATAGTTTATTCCACATCATTAGTAGAACACATAGAAAGACTGAAAAAAGTATTTGAAAGACTAAGACAAGCACATTTCAAAGTACAATTAGACAAAAGTGAATTTTTACAAAAAGAAGTATCATTTTTAGGACATATAATAACACCCCAAGGAGTAATTCTAAATCCCGACAAAACAAATGCAGTTCTAAATTACCCCTTACCAAAGACAACCAAAGAAATTAAAAGATTTCTAGGACTTGGTGGTTACTACGCAAATTCATTAAAGGTTACGCTCAGATAACCAAGCCCCTGACAAATTGTTTAAAAAAGGGAAACAAAATTGAACACACCCCGGAATTTATTACAGCCGTAGACAAAATTAAAAATATATGAACGAATTACCCTGTATTAGAATACCCAGACTTTTCAAAACTATTTATACTAACGACAGACGAACCGAACGTAGCATTAGGCGCAGTATTGAGCCAAGGAAATGTAGGTAGCGATAAACCCACCAGCTACGCATCCAGAACCCTAATCAAAACTGAACAGAAATATAGCACCATAGAAAAAGAATTATTAGCCATAATTTGGGCAACAAAATATTTTAGATCTAACTTATACGGAACAAAATTTTACATATACACCGACCATAGACCATTAGTATGGCTATGCAAACTTAAAGAACCAAATTCAAAATTACAACAATGGCGAATCAGACTAGAAAAATACGATTACGAAATTATATATAAAAAGGAAATTTATAACAACGCAGACGCTTTAAGTAGAATACAACTTAATGCATTAGAAACGGAATCCATCGTAGGAGATGTAGACGAAGCAAAAATAAGGAAAAATCCAGATGAGATCGACACGATACATTCGACACAAAACGAAGAACGCAAAACCGCAATTAAAATTGTAAACTAAGCAATCGATATCAAACCCAACCAGTTTATAATTACTGATGTTTTAAATAACCCCAATCCCGTAAAATATACAAAAGTAGATAACAAAAACATGTACCAAATTCAAATAACCAAAGATGACAACGAGGAGCAAATAATTAAAATTCTAAAAGAATACACCACCGAGAAAAAACGATTTTATTTTTATTTCAAAACCTAACATTTATACAAAAGATTTTCTGAATTATACGTTAAACTATTCAATAACTCTGGCCCTGAACTTACAAGATGTACAAGTAAATTAATAACACTGGACGACCCTGACGAAATAAATGATATAACTAGGAATCAACACGAAGGAAAAACCAACCATTGTGGAATTAAAGAAACAATTTCAATTGACCAATGTGAACTATGTGACAAAGCGAAATACGACAGAAAACCCCCAAAGATACCCTTAATGTTAACCAAAAAACCCGACAAACCATTTCAAAAACTACATGCCGATACTCTAGTAGTAGAAGCGCAAAACTATTTAACAATTGTAGACGCATTCACAAAAATAGGCCAAGCAATACCAATCACATACAAAAATAGCATTGACGTGACCCAAGGGTTTTTGCAGTATTTCACATTTTATGAAACACCCGAACAATAGCTCTAGATAATGGTAGCGAATTTAAAAGTGAGACAATACAAAACACTTTAGAACTTCACAAAATAAAAATTTATTTCATAACGGAAAATCACCCTGAATCAAACGGACTAATTGAGCGACTATATTCAACACTGTTAGAACAAATTCGATTATTAAGAATAAATTATAAAAAGGAACATATAACCAATTTAGTGTCATACGCACTAATCGCCTATAATAATACAATTCACTCATCAACAAATTTTATACCCTTAGAATTAACTTTAGGACATTCAGAGTCACGCAATCCTTATGACATACACTATAACAAAGAAGTATATTAACAATATGCGAAAGATCACAAAGAAAAACTAAAAATAACTTACGACAAAGTAAAAGATAAATTAGATAACGATTAGGAACGTATCACTACAACCCGTAATAAAAATACCGACGCAAATAGATTTTCAATAGGAAAAACCGTGTATGAAAAAAATTTCCAAAGCAAGCGACATAAAACAGCATCCAGAAATTTAGGACCATTTAAAATTGAGAGAATATCAGACAAAAATATAGTAGTAGTAGACAACGGCAAAATAACGAAGTACATTCACTTGAAAAATCTAAGACACCGTGTAATTTCAGATGGACAATCATCACCCTTACCGTCAACCTCCGCCCAGGTAGAACGGACAACCAAATAATAATAGAAGATATAAAAAACAACCCCGGTACACTACCAATTAAATTAGGCAGTATGCAAAACACAATCGACTATTGGACATTTGCACAAAAATTCGACCTAACAGAATTAAAACAAGAATTTCACACAAGCGCAGAAAATTATTTCCGATTAAAACAATCAATGGACACAGCAAAATTTGGAAAGAAATACGCAATAGAAATGATGAATTACAACAGTATAATAGAAAGCATTATAAGAAACATAAAAGATAAACTTAATAGACTAATACCCAACGAACAAACTACGAGACGAAAAAGAGGACTAATCAACGGATTAGATAAAATAATAAAAGCTATCGCAGGCAATTTAAATAACCAAGATGTAGAACGTTATGACAACGCAATACAACAATTAATTGGGAATCAAAACGACATAAAAACCATAATCAGCAGCCAACTATCACTAACCCAATCAACGATTATAAAATTCAACGAAACATTGAGAAAGCTAGTAAGAAACCAGGACAGTATAGCCAACTGAATACAAACCCTTGAAACCAACATGCAAACTACCATGTTAGGCATGCGAGATTTAATTAGATTTAATACAATATTTACTCAAATAATATCAACCCTTACTTTAATTCAACAAATTTTAGTAACGTTAGAAAACGCAGTAACATTTGCAAAATTAAATACCCTACACTCTAGTATCATTGAACCAACCAATTTATTAATAGAATTAATAAGAATTAGATTATTTATAACTAACAGTAAATTACCTTTCGAAGTAATAGAATGAAACATTCTAATAATTGAAAAAATAGCTATAGTCAAAGGCTACACTAAGAATAACGAAGTAATATTTTTGATAAAGATCCCGATAGTAGAAAGCAACAATTATAATTATTATCATTTATTTGCTTTTCCAATGAAAGTTACTAGCACATACCAAGTTATCATACCCAAAACCAAATTTCTATCCTTAAATGAACTGAGATATGGTTATACAAACCAAAAATGTACTGAAGTAACATCAAACCAATACTTATGCCAATCGATGACGACAACAACCTTTCAAGAAGACAGCCCTTGTGAAGTACAACTATTAAAATTTTTAAATCATTACGAAAACTGTGAAGCAAAACCAGTGCAAATAACCAACATGAAAATTCAAAAAGTTGCATAAAATAAATGGAAAAACATTTTTCCAACAGAAGTAATAGCAACCATCCACTGCAATCAAGATGAAAATAACCTAGCATTAATCGGAAGCAAATTAATTACCCTTAAAGTAGACTGTTTTGTAAAATTGAGAGACGAAGTATTCAGAGTTTATTAAGATCCCATAGCAACAAAGAAACTTGCAAACCTACCGGAACTACAGTTCAAGATAGAACAACAAGAAGACGAAGAAATAGTCAAGAAACCGAAGATACAGCATCTAGACTTAGAAGACCTCAACCACGTCATGAAATTAATGGAAAGTTACAAAACACATTTAAGTGCACTCACAACGTCAAAGTTACATTATGACAATATAAGCGTTTGGACAATTGTGTTAATCATTTTAATAATTTTTCTAATTATATATGTATTTTACAAAATGCATCTTAAATATAAGAATAAAGGAAACAGTTTTAGATTTAAGGAAACAAAGAGAAATAAAGAAACAATAAGTGTACCTTTAGAAACAATGAATTTTAAATAATGAAATTGAATAATAAATTTTATGTATCTAAAAAATTAAGTAAAACCTTAATTTTTTATTTACGGCGGAAGGGGTTATGTATCCCCCAATTTACCTATATATATATATATATATATATATATATATATATATATATTGAATAATATAGTCTAATAGGAATTATTAGAAATTTGTAAATAAACCATAAGTCAATTGCAACAATGTAATACAAGGATAAACCAGTCAGGTTATTAACAGTTCATGAGAACGGATATGCAGGTTTGTATCCGAGACGACAGACTGCAGGTGGCAAGTCACAGACGGTTAACATACCGCAATTACCTAGAAATAAAATTGTTACAAGGTAATAAAGTGTAGAATTAAGAGTAAAGCAGACATGAGATCTGCAAGTTTCCACAGCCATGTGAGGGGGCAGGATATTATAAAAAGCCCGGGAGCTCAAGACCCGGCAGTCAGTCTTCAAACTCCATACTTCGTAGTTCAAGCTAGACAATTGAGTCAGTCTGGGTACTACAGCTTTTGCATTGTTGTTTACCTAGACTACTCGCCCTAGTACAATTAACTAACTAATTTCGATTTA
Source organism: Platerodrilus igneus (assembly GCA_036346225.1). Lineage (NCBI taxonomy): Eukaryota > Metazoa > Arthropoda > Insecta > Coleoptera > Lycidae > Platerodrilus > Platerodrilus igneus. The sequence continues at coordinate 3,148,071 of JARFIW010000958.1, forward strand.
AAGTTATTTTTATACAGTTATTCAAAATTTCATTATAATTTCTGTTTAAGATAAATAAATTTGTTAAGAGTTTGGAAACGGTTTTTAAAAACATTGCTCCAAAGACCCGAACCTTAACTCGCGTCGACGGTTACAACTGATAGCTAGTTATTCATGGTGGAAGGAGTGGAATACTAAGTTTTAGAAGATCGTTGGGTTTTGAATGGAGGAATTTGAAAAATTGTTTGTAACGAATGTGATAGTGCAGCAAAAACGTGACTAAAGAAAGGGTTTCAAGATTGTAAAAGATTTTGGCAGGGGTGGTAAAGCTCTCTTAATCTTCTGATTTGCTTCGAGTACATTCAGTAACTTCGAGAAGACATCCTAATTTAAAATTGAAAGCCGCGACATAGTGCAGTCCGTCCTATATTTTTACAAGTGCTCTAAATGCACGAGATGATGCTAACAAATTAAGCGGGCTGAAAATAAATTAGTATAGATAATTGTACGAGTACAACAGGGTGCTACTAAGGTAAGCAAATCAAGTATTTCTTAAACCAGAGTGTTGGTGGCACGTTAAATTGAGACGGAGGCATGATTTGGATGGATGGTGGTATGAAAAGCATCCATTAATAACTGGAGGAACTGGATGAACGAGTTGAGATGGAGTTGCTGTCTATGTAGGAGTAAAAACGTGGGAAAAATCCAAGTACGTGAGTTTGGTAGAGGTCATCCGAGAAGGTGGTGCGTCCGAAGAACACACCAGGTAACGAATTTTGTTTTATTGTTGAACTGTGGTGCAGGCATTGTGTTATAAAGCTAGGTGTGTTTAGAATTATGTGGTAAAAATTTTATGAATTAGAAATTAATTTGATTACCGTATATTAAAGTCAATTTTCTATTATTATTTGGGTAGGTAAAAACATGAGTAATAATTTTTCATGTAAAAGGTAAACGGGTCTTTAGCGTATTTGACCCTGCAATATTTCATGCATATCAAGGAAAAAGGTTTATAGTGAGCTCACCATAAACCAAATAAAGGTAAATTTAAGGTTTCACGATAGGCCCATCTACTTTAAAAAAAAATGTTGAAGTGTAATAACTGACAAACGATTTAGATTGAAAAAAAAGGTGAAATGTTTTGTTGTAAATATAACAATGTAAATATTGAGATTATCTGAATAATCATTTATGTCATATGATTAAAAGAGTGTATGTTTGTCGAAAGATTTTATTTTATTTTTGTATTTTGTTGTGTATAAAGGTGTTGAAAGAATGTGTAGTTGGGGTACGTATATCATAGGAGGTGGTGCACAGAGCTAGCCGTTGTAGATCAATTTGGAGAAGCAATTTTTGTAAAAATCAAACTAGAACATATCATAATCAAGCACGAAATTTGCATCGAAGCTTTATTTAGGTGCAAATTGCTGGAGTTATATTTCTATCTAGATGACCACTGCATTTTATGTCAACCCAACATTGGGGCTCAATTTTAGGGCTTCTTTCCAGGCAAAACTACTGCATTTTTATAACACCAAATAGTGGGGCACATAAATAATGCGGTGAAGCACAGTAATTATGGTGCCCAATTCGTGGGGCATAATTTTCAAATAGAAGTCCACTGCATTTTTATGGCTACCAACGGCAAGGCTCGAATTTAATTCCAAAGACACTGCATTTTTATGGTCACCCAACATTGAGGCGCAAATTAGAGAGCCGATCTAGAGGGTACACAGAGCAATATATATATATATATATATATATATATATATATATATATATATATATCTTCTTATTAATACTTAAAATTGTTTGAGGAATTGAGGATGAATTATTTTGCGTATATTCTCTTTAGTACTGTATAAATTCTCCGGGATATGTTGCATAAATATTGCTACCTTCGCTGGTTAGTTTTAATTTTTGTAATATGTTATTCAATTAAAAGTTTTGTAAATAAAATTCCTTACTTGAGGTTTTCTCTTTTTCTCTTTTGGTTGTGACCCATTCCGCTCTGCAACTTTTTAGCTCGCATGACATACTTTAAATTCCTTTTTTGTTGCGGTGCTCGGACGATGCGGGATATTTATATGCTTACTTTACTTTTCTTTCTTATTAGCACGGAATATTGTAATGTGTCCGAACGTTTGGAATTAGTGATCACGTCTTGCCCTGATAATGTCGATCTAATTAGTACTTAATACAAATGTAATTAATATTAACGTTAATAAAAAGCTATAATCGACACTCGAAAATCTGAAGCAAAAACTTCAAGAAACCATTCACCTACCAAGTGCGAAGGCAGCTTCACACTTATATTTCGAGTATCCTAATGGATTATAGTCACATTTTTTTAAGGTATTTTGGTTTTCTTTGGTAAACAGTTACTTTATGAATATGGAAATATCGGCAATAACGCAGTTACAAGTGTAGTATCGTAACTTATACAAATTTTTTGTACAAAACAGTATCTTTAACCGCGTCCATTGGATTATATTTACAAAATGTTAAATTTTAATTAACTGGGAAACAGGATATTCAACTGCCTTTCGAGATAGTAAAAGTGAAGGAAACAAATGGATTTGCTAAATGGTATAATCAGAGAGGTTGACGGTACACCACATTAGAAGCACTAATCGATTAGTCAGAGCGCAAAGAAGCGTTTTACTAGATTGCTTTTTTTTAAAAGATAAACAATCGCAATTATTGTAGCTCTCACTCCACTAATTCGTTCATATAACGAACTCATCAGGGAACTGAATCTTTTAATGGGTTCTAATGTTCAGAACTATACTTAGCTGAAAGCAGCTTTTAGTCTACTATCTTGCAGAAATGCAGTTTTGCAGTGCTTCTAATAGTAATTTAAATTATTGAAACAACGATAATGAAGTTGTAAATACTTAACTACTGACAAGTTTTAAAAATATAGACAGAATTATTGACTATTTCAGTTTCTTTAGTGCTTAAATATACTACCTATAAAACTTTAATTTATACAAGCGTAAAGGTTGCTTTAGTGAGTGATGCATTGCACGAGGGGTGCTCAAAATGTATCGGGAATAAGAAACATAAACAAAACTTGGGGGCGAAAACTTCTTTACTGTTTTTCAAAATATTCTCTACGATGATTGATACGCTTTTGCATAAGTTGGAACCAATTTTATGGCAATTTTCCATTCCGATTGGAATACCTTCAAAACATGGGTTTTGAACGCATCAACCACCTCTTCTGGTGTCGAAAATCGTTGTCCATGCAGTTTGTTCTTTACGTATGGGAACAAAAAGGAATTAGGTGCCAAATCAGGACTATACGGTGGATGACCCGCCAATTCGATGTTTTGAGTGTTCAAATAGCTACTTGTTTGGTTAAACAGAAATTACAATTGAATTTTGACAAACTGATTTAAATTACTCTAAGTCAAAATTAAATAATAATTGGAGTCTAATAAAAGCGAGTAGTCTAAGCAACGGCAATGTTAAAGCTGAAATACTCAAGACTGACTGATGGTCTTGGGCTCGCGGGGAATTTATGTAGCCTCTGCCCCTCACATGTATGTTGACAACTTGCAGAGCTCATGTCTGCTTATTTCTTAATTCTATTCATTATACAATGTAACAATCGTAATTTCTAAATAATCGCGGTTTCTTAACCGTCTGTGACCTGCACCTGAAGTATCACTTACTATCTGGAATACAATGTATTATATCCGTTCCCACAACTTGCCTGTCCTGCAAAGGATAAAATTGTTTCGCTTCGAAACAAAGTATATGCTACTTTAGCTTCTAATTTTCTGCATTTAAGTCTTTACAACCATGTACCTCCATCCGGAATGAAAATTGACTGTTTTAATGAGGAAGGTAAAATTGAACAAACCTTTATCGACAAAAAACGCAATGGCACAAAGCATGTAACCTAAAATACATTTCCCGAGATTTGATTCACTCTTTTCTTCGTTATCTAAAATTGTGAGGGCGAACTATGTTCTGAGTTGCAAGAAGAAGTTCATGTAAGTACTTCACAAACAATAAGAGAAAGTGCTGCTCGGTCAACAAGATCAACTGCTCCATTGGTGAATGTTGAAGAAGATGTTTGTTTCATTTGCACTAAACCAGGTGATAGAAAAGATTATTTACATAGGTGTGCTACCACGACGGTTTACGATAAAGTTAACCACACCGCAGAGACTCTTTGAGATGCAATACCCTTAGCCATGCTTGCTGACGGTGATTTGGTTGTACAAGAAGCTAAATACCATCTTAAATGTTTGGCACGTCTATACAAAAAGCGGTAATGTTCATATCTTGAAAGATGAGCTAGGAGAAACTATTATGTGCAAGAGTCTTGCATTTGCAGATTTAGTTCTCTATATGTGTGATGAATTAGAACGAATTGAGAGGAAGGTAGTATTTCAAATAAGTAAACTTAACAAACGATATACTTCTAGACTTACTCAGCTTACTGGTGTTAGTGCAGAATTTATGATACCAGAGCACCCTGCTCGTTAACGAGAAAAATTTTTAGCTTATATACCTGAATTAAAAGGGTACATTTCCGGAAAAGAACATGTGTTAATGGTTGACAAAGTAAATATACTAAATAAAGCCGCAATAGACGATAAAGATGATGATGCTCTGGCCATTTACCGTTTATTAGAAAATTGCGAAAGCGGATAAATGGCTCGTCTGTTTCTTTTTCTGGAACGTTTGATGTTCATTGTTAGTAAAGCGCAATACCTCCTGCATTACTGGCTATTGTTAATATGCTTTTGTAGGGTTTGACAGTATACACTGATTGTGGTGCAACTAAGCTTCCTTAGTTAATTACTATTATTTAACATGCATAAGAGACAACCAAAAAGTGATATGGTAAAAAATCGGAAACATCTCGAGCCACCTTTGCCTTTACATATGGCTTTATCAACGTACAAACAAAATCAGAACAAAAAGCAGATTGTTAAAATGCACCATTTAGGTTTAAGTGTATCCCATAACAAGATTATGGAAAAAACGTCACATCTATGTCACGTGCATGTAGCACAGGCGTAGGCAGATGCCGTAGTCTGTCCACCACATTTGAAAAAAAATTGTTTGCTGTTTTTGGTCTTGACAATGTTGACCACAAACCAACGAAGATGAATTTCACGATACAGAAATATCAATATTTTAGCTGCCACTGGGAGATAATTCAGTTCCTAGGTAATGTGGGTACAATTTGAAGAAGCTGGTTTGCCTGGTAATTGCAATGTTCCTCGTTTGTCTGACTCGTATGCTATGGTAATGAATTGCATACTTCGTGAAACCAAACTTGAGATTTCTAGTTGTAGTTTTAAAAATGTCGATCAAATACTTTCAGATTTCTTAATTATAAACAAGTGACGAAAAGTGGAGCCATGGCTGGCGCATTATCATAGCATTCTTTCCGATCAAACCCAAGAAAATGAATTGAAACGTTATGCAACGTAACTTGGACAGCATATTATGCTAATATATAAGGCAAAGCATCGGCACCGCCTGCCATCAACGCATAACTTTCCTTATTTCATGAAAAATCTCCCACATGTTCCATAATAAAACATGGCATGGACGTCGTAAAACAAATCACAGAATTTTTAAACACTGATCAAATTTCTGTTATGTACGTTGATCAACCACTATATAGCAAAACAAAACTTTTCATTGAACTGGCCCGACTTATATGGTGAATACAAATTTGTTATTCTCTTTAGAACTCTTCACATACAATAATCATTTCTAAAAATTCTAGAGCAACTGCTGGAGGAAAGTGGATGGATACGTTTAGTAGTCAATTCTGGAATCTCAACTGTTAGGTACGCCGAAGGCCTTGTGAAGGTAAATAAATTTAGAAAGGATTTGTAGAAAAAAATTATGTTATGTTAATGCATTTTTAGGTTGCACATGTTAAACAGTCTTGTAGTTATCACCAAATTACAACTACGTTGCTCCATTTTTTGATAGTTGATGCGTACGTGAGTGAAGTTGCTATAAGCCGCATTTTGTTCCTCTTCTTCGCTAGTTTCTCGGCCGTGATGTAACTGTGCATCCTGGGACGGATGTTGTCATTAGGGTGGTTATCTTCAAAACTGCTCATGGCAAGCTAAAGTGTTCTGTGGCAAAGCATTGTTTTTTGACCGCATTGTAGAAACAATTTTTTTTTTGTAAATCTATTTTTCTCTTTCACGTTTTCATTTCGCCCATTCCTTCTAATTATCTTCTTTAAAGTGCCTAACATTTTGGTGGGCGGTATGTTTCGTTTTTAATGTATTTAATAATCGCATGCATTATTTTTGGCATTTAGAATTTGTTAATTATTTACCTCCGCCCGGTATTTAAATGTCAATGCATTACCATGTCATTACTTCAAACACCGCGCCTGTGTTGTAAGTGCCGCCATATCGATAAACTATATTGTTTTTGCATGTGCAACGGCTATCTTTACCATCTGCCGTGATGAAGGAAAGAAGAGTGTATTTTCGAATTCCGATCTAGACGGTCGCAATAAGGAAGAGGCGTATTCGCTTTCCCTTCTGCACGACCGTAAGAAAATAAATGTATTTGTAAGTGTTTAAAGTAATTGTTTTGTTTTAATATTATCATTTATTTTCGTACACATGTTCCACTTCTCTCTACCATCAGTTAGTTATCGAAATACCGCTGCATAACAATTAGGTTTTATTAAATTGAAGAATAATTAATTTGCATTGAGGATGCTCTAGAAGAAAATCCCGAGCTCTATATTAATAATTTTAATGAAAAAGTGTTTCTAAACAGGCGATTTCATAAACTACCTAGTCGTGCGCCTCTTTATTTAGGTGAACAAATGTAGCATTTCGTGGTTATCTTGAGAACGTTTCGTCTGTTAATCGTATAATTTTTAAAACTATTTTACTATTTATTTTGATATGTCCAGTAGATATTCAATAGCAATGTAAAAAATCGCACCTGTTTCTGCTGGTAGCTCCAAAACTATACAAAAAGAAATGACTGAGTGTATTTCACAACATACAGATGAACGTGCAGTAAAGGGGTTAACAGTTCTAACTTAATTTTATTTAGGTAGACGATTCCATAGATGTTGTACGAACTTCTCAATGCAGTATTGTAATTAATTACTCAAATCCTGTATTAAAATTGGCGAAAAGATTTATGAAACTTTTTGAAATTAAAACAGAACTGCTGATACTTTATTTAAAACTATATCAGGCTGCCTAGACAAGTTCTTCTATGAATCAAAACCTATTGGTAAGTGCTTAGATGGAGCAAAGGTGATGTCTGAGCAATTAAATAAACTCCAATTAAAAATTTATGAAGCAGCACCACCGGCAATTTTCTTCAACTGTATAGCGAATCGCTTCAACTTACCACAACAAAGTTATGACTGTATTTTAGTGTCGCATATTTTTTGAAACTATTGATTTAACATCTTTTTCCTATCATTCTTCCAAACAAATATATGTAGTGACTAAAGAAAGGGTTTCAAGATTGTAAAAGATTTTGGCAGGGGTGGTAAAGCTCTCTTAATCTTCTGATTTGCTTCGAGTACATTCAGTAACTTCGAGAAGACATCCTAATTTAAAATTGAAAGCCGCGACATAGTGCAGTCCGTCCTATATTTTTACAAGTGCTCTAAATGCACGAGATGATGCTAACAAATTAAGCGGGCTGAAAATAAATTAGTATAGATAATTGTACGAGTACAACAGGGTGCTACTAAGGTAAGCAAATCAAGTATTTCTTAAACCAGAGTGTTGGTGGCACGTTAAATTGAGACGGAGGCATGATTTGGATGGATGGTGGTATGAAAAGCATCCATTAATAACTGGAGGAACTGGATGAACGAGTTGAGATGGAGTTGCTGTCTATGTAGGAGTAAAAACGTGGGAAAAATCCAAGTACGTGAGTTTGGTAGAGGTCATCCGAGAAGGTGGTGCGTCCGAAGAACACACCAGGTAACGAATTTTGTTTTATTGTTGAACTGTGGTGCAGGCATTGTGTTATAAAGCTAGGTGTGTTTAGAATTATGTGGTAAAAATTTTATGAATTAGAAATTAATTTGATTACCGTATATTAAAGTCAATTTTCTATTATTATTTGGGTAGGTAAAACATGAGTAATAATTTTTCATGTAAAAGGTAAACGGGTCTTTAGCGTATTTGACCCTGCAATATTTCATGCATATCAAGGAAAAAGGTTTATAGTGAGCTCACCATAAACCAAATGAAGGTAAATTTAAGGTTTCACGATAGGCCCATCTACTTTAAAAAAATGTTGAAGTGTAATAACTGACAAACGATTTAGATTGAAAAAAGGTGAAATGTTTTGTTGTAAATATAACAATGTAAATATTGAGATTATCTGAATAATCATTTATGTCATATGATTAAAAGAGTGTATGTTTGTCGAAAGATTTTATTTTATTTTTGTATTTTGTTGTGTATAAAGGTGTTGAAAGAATGTGTAGTTGGGGTACGTATATCATAGGAGGTGGTGCACAGAGCTAGCCGTTGTAGATCAATTTGGAGAAGCAATTTTTGTAAAAATCAAACTAGAACATATCATAATCAAGCACGAAATTTGCATCGAAGCTTTATTTAGGTGCAAATTGCTGGAGTTATATTTCTATCTAGATGACCACTGCATTTTTATGTCAACCCAACATTGGGGCTCAATTTTAGGGCTTCTTTCCAGGCAAAACTACTGCATTTTTATAACACCAAATAGTGGGGCACATAAATAATGCGGTGAAGCACAGTAATTATGGCGCCCAATTCGTGGGGCATAATTTTCAAATAGAAGTCCACTGCATTTTTATGGCTACCAACGGCAAGGCTCGAATTTAATTCCAAAGACACTGCATTTTTATGGTCACCCAACATTGAGGCGCAAATTAGAGAGCCGATCTAGAGGGTACACAGAGCAATATATATATATATATATATATATATATATATATATATGCTTCTTATTAATACTTAAAAATTGTTTGAGGGAATTGAGGATGAATTATTTTTGCGTATATTCTCTTTAGTACTGTATAAATTCTCCGGGATATGTTGCATAAATATTGCTACCTTCGCTGGTTAGTTTTAATTTTTGTAATATGTTATTCAATTAAAAGTTTTGTAAATAAAATTCCTTACTTGAGGTTTTCTCTTTTTCTCTTTTGGTTGTGACCCATTCCGCTCTGCAACTTTTTAGCTCGCATGACATACTTTAAATTCCTTTTTTGTTGCGGTGCTCGGACGATGCGGGATATTTATATGCTTACTTTACTTTTCTTTCTTATTAGCACGGAATATTGTAATGTGTCCGAACGTTTGGAATTAGTGATCACGTCTTGCCCTGATAATGTCGATCTAATTAGTACTTAATACAAATGTAATTAATATTAACGTTAATAAAAAGCTATAATCGACACTCGAAAATCTGAAGCAAAAACTTCAAGAAACCATTCACCTACCAAGTGCGAAGGCAGCTTCACACTTATATTTCGAGTATCCTAATGGATTATAGTCACATTTTTTTAAGGTATTTTGGTTTTCTTTGGTAAACAGTTACTTTATGAATATGGAAATATCGGCAATAACGCAGTTACAAGTGTAGTATCGTAACTTATACAAATTTTTTGTACAAAACAGTATCTTTAACCGCGTCCATTGGATTATATTTACAAAATGTTAAATTTTAATTAACTGGGAAACAGGATATTCAACTGCCTTTCGAGATAGTAAAAGTGAAGGAAACAAATGGATTTGCTAAATGGTATAATCAGAGAGGTTGACGGTACACCACATTAGAAGCACTAATCGATTAGTCAGAGCGCAGAGAAGCGTTTTACTAGATTGCTTTTTTTTAAAAGATAAACAATCGCAATTATTGTAGCTCTCACTCCACTAATTCGTTCATATAACGAACTCATCAGGGAACTGAATCTTTTAATGGGTTCTAATGTTCAGAACTATACTTTAGCTGAAAGCAGCTTTTAGTCTACTATCTTGCAGAAATGCAGTTTTGCAGTGCTTCTAATAGTAATTTAAATTATTGAAACAACGATAATGAAGTTGTAAATACTTAACTACTGATAAGTTTTAAAAATATAGACAGAATTATTGACTATTTCAGTTTCTTTAGTGCTTAAATATACTACCTATAAAACTTTAATTTATACAAGCGTAAAGGTTGCTTTAGTGAGTGATGCATTGCACGAGGGGTGCTCAAAATGTATCGGGAATAAGAAACATAAACAAAACTTGGGGGCGAAAACTTCTTTACTGTTTTTCAAAATATTCTCTACGATGATTGATACGCTTTTTGCATAAGTTGGAACCAATTTTTATGGCAATTTTCCATTCCGATTGGAATACCTTCAAAACATGGGTTTTGAACGCATCAACCACCTCTTCTGGTGTCGAAAATCGTTGTCCATGCAGTTTGTTCTTTACGTATGGGAACAAAAAGGAATTAGGTGCCAAATCAGGACTATACGGTGGATGACCCGCCAATTCGATGTTTTGAGTGTTCAAATAGCTACTTGTTTGGTTAAACAGAAATTACAATTGAATTTTGACAAACTGATTTAAATTACTCTAAGTCAAAAATTAAATAATAATTGGAGTCTAATAAGAGCGAGTAGTCTAAGCAACGGCAATGTTAAAGCTGAAATACTCAAGACTGACTGATGGTCTTGGGCTCGCGGGGAATTTATGTAGCCTCTGCCCCTCACATGTATGTGACAACTTGCAGAGCTCATGTCTGCTTATTTCTTAATTCTATTCATTATACAATGTAACAATCGTAATTTCTAAATAATCGCGGTTTCTTAACCGTCTGTGACCTGCACCTGAAGTATCACTTACTATCTGGAATACAATGTATTATATCCGTTCCCACAACTTGCCTGTCCTGCAAAGGATAAAATTGTTTCGCTTCGAAACAAAGTATATGCTACTTTAGCTTCTAATTTTCTGCATTTAAGTCTTTACAACCATGTACCTCCATCCGGAATGAAAATTGACTGTTTTAATGAGGAAGGTAAAATTGAACAAACCTTTATCGACAAAAAAACGCAATGGCACAAAGCATGTAACCTAAAATACATTTCCCCGAGATTTGATTCACTCTTTTCTTCGTTATCTAAAATTGTGAGGGCGAACTATGTTCTGAGTTGCAAGAAGAAGTTCATGTAAGTACTTCACAAACAATAAGAGAAAGTGCTGCTCGGTCAACAAGATCAACTGCTCCATTGGTGAATGTTGAAGAAGATGTTTGTTTCATTTGCACTAAACCAGGTGATAGAAAAGATTATTTACATAGGTGTGCTACCACGACGGTTTACGATAAAGTTAACCACACCGCAGAGACTCTTTGAGATGCAATACCCTTAGCCATGCTTGCTGACGGTGATTTGGTTGTACAAGAAGCTAAATACCATCTTAAATGTTTGGCACGTCTATACAAAAAAAGCGGTAATGTTCATATCTTGAAAGATGAGCTAGGAGAAACTATTATGTGCAAGAGTCTTGCATTTGCAGATTTAGTTCTCTATATGTGTGATGAATTAGAACGAATTGAGAGGAAGGTAGTATTTCAAATAAGTAAACTTAACAAACGATATACTTCTAGACTTACTCAGCTTACTGGTGTTAGTGCAGAATTTATGATACCAGAGCACCCTACTCGTTAACGAGAAAAATTTTTAGCTTATATACCTGAATTAAAAGGGTACATTTCCGGAAAAGAACATGTGTTAATGGTTGACAAAGTAAATATACTAAATAAAGCCGCAATAGACGATAAAGATGATGATGCTCTGGCCATTTACCGTTTATTAGAAAATTGCGAAAGCGGATAAATGGCTCGTCTGTTTCTTTTCTGGAACGTTTGATGTTCATTGTTAGTAAAGCGCAATACCTCCTGCATTACTGGCTATTGTTAATATGCTTTTGTAGGGTTTGACAGTATACACTGATTGTGGTGCAACTAAGCTTCCTTAGTTAATTACTATTATTTAACATGCATAAGAGACAACCAAAAAGTGATATGGTAAAAAATCGGAAACATCTCGAGCCACCTTTGCCTTTACATATGGCTTTATCAACGTACAAACAAAATCAGAACAAAAAGCAGATTGTTAAAATGCACCATTTAGGTTTAAGTGTATCCCATAACAAGATTATGGAAAAAACGTCACATCTATGTCACGTGCATGTAGCACAGGCGTAGGCAGATGCCGTAGTCTGTCCACCACATTTGAAAAAAAATTGTTTGCTGTTTTTGGTCTTGACAATGTTGACCACAAACCAACGAAGATGAATTTCACGATACAGAAATATCAATATTTTAGCTGCCACTGGGAGATAATTCAGTTCCTAGGTAATGTGGGTACAATTTGAAGAAGCTGGTTTGCCTGGTAATTGCAATGTTCCTCGTTTGTCTGACTCGTATGCTATGGTAATGAATTGCATACTTCGTGAAACCAAACTCGAGATTTCTAGTTGTAGTTTTAAAATGTCGATCAAATACTTTCAGATTTCTTAATTATAAACAAGTGACGAAAAGTGGAGCCATGGCTGGCGCATTATCATAGCATTCTTTCCGATCAAACCCAAGAAAATGAATTGAAACGTTATGCAACGTAACTTGGACAGCATATTATGCTAATATATAAGGCAAAGCATCGGCACCGCCTGCCATCAACGCATAACTTTCCTTATTTCATGAAAATCTCCCACATGTTCCATAATAAAACATGGCATGGACGTCGTAAAACAAATCACAGAATTTTTAAACACTGATCAAATTTCTGTTATGTACGTTGATCAACCACTATATAGCAAAACAAAAACTTTTCATTGGAACTGGCCCGACTTATATGGTGAATACAAATTTGTTATTCTCTTTAGAACTCTTCACATACAATAATCATTTCTAAAAATTCTAGAGCAACTGCTGGAGGAAAGTGGATGGATACGTTTAGTAGTCAATTCTGGAATCTCAACTGTTAGGTACGCCGAAGGCCTTGTGAAGGTAAATAAATTTAGAAAGGATTTGTAGAAAAAAATTATGTTATGTTAATGCATTTTTAGGTTGCACATGTTAAACAGTCTTGTAGTTATCACCAAATTACAACTACGTTGCTCCATTTTTGATAGTTGATGCGTACGTGAGTGAAGTTGCTATAAGCCGCATTTTGTTCCTCTTCTTCGCTAGTTTCTCGGCCGTGATGTAACTGTGCATCCTGGGACGGATGTTGTCATTAGGGTGGTTATCTTCAAAACTGCTCATGGCAAGCTAAAGTGTTCTGTGGCAAAGCATTGTTTTTTGACCGCATTGTAGAAACAATTTTTTTTTTGTAAATCTATTTTTCTCTTTCACGTTTTCATTTCGCCCATTCCTTCTAATTATCTTCTTTAAAGTGCCTAACATTTTGGTGGGCGGTATGTTTCGTTTTTAATGTATTTAATAATCGCATGCATTATTTTTGGCATTTAGAATTTGTTAATTATTTACCTCCGCCCGGTATTTAAATGTCAATGCATTACCATGTCATTACTTCAAACACCGCGCCTGTGTTGTAAGTGCCGCCATATCGATAAACTATATTGTTTTTGCATGTGCAAGGGCTATCTTTACCATCTGCCGTGATGAAGGAAAGAAGAGTCTACTTTCGAATTCCGATCTAGACGGTCGCAATAAGGAAGAGGCGTATTCGCTTTCCCTTCTGCACGACCGTAAGAAAATAAATGTATTTGTAAGTGTTTAAAGTAATTGTTTTGTTTTAATATTATCATTTATTTTTCGTACACATGTTCCACTTCTCTCTACCATCAGTTAGTTATCGAAATACCGCTGCATAACAATTAGGTTTTATTAAATTGAAGAATAATTAATTTGCATTGAGGATGCTCTAGAAGAAAATCCCGAGCTCTATATTAATAATTTTAATGAAAAAGTGTTTCTAAACAGGCGATTTCATAAACTACCTAGTCGTGCGCCTCTTTATTTAGGTGAACAAATGTAGCATTTCGTGGTTATCTTGAGAACGTTTCGTCTGTTAATCGTATAATTTTTAAAAACTATTTTACTATTTATTTTGATATGTCCAGTAGATATTCAATAGCAATGTAAAAAATCGCACCTGTTTCTGCTGGTAGCTCCAAAACTATACAAAAAGAAATGACTGAGTGTATTTCACAACATACAGATGAACGTGCAGTAAAGGGGTTAACAGTTCTAACTTAATTTTATTTAGGTAGACGATTCCATAGATGTTGTACGAACTTCTCAATGCAGTATTGTAATTAATTACTCAAATCCTGTATTAAAATTGGCGAAAAGATTTATGAAACTTTTTGAAATTAAAACAGAACTGCTGATACTTTATTTAAAACTATATCAGGCTGCCTAGACAAGTTCTTCTATGAATCAAAACCTATTGGTAAGTGCTTAGATGGAGCAAAGGTGATGTCTGAGCAATTAAATAAACTCCAATTAAAAATTTATGAAGCAGCACCACCGGCAATTTTCTTCAACTGTATAGCGAATCGCTTCAACTTACCACAACAAAGTTATGACTGTATTTTAGTGTCGCATATTTTTTGAAACTATTGGTTTAACATCTTTTTCCTATCATTCTTCCAAACAAATATATGTAGTTCATGCAATAGCTGGGAGACGAATGCTTACTTTTGTTATAGCACAATGGACATCAATCTATAAAATTCTAAATGTAAATAATGCATCAGATTTCTTAAAGCAGGTATTTACCAAAATTATAAACAATTCGATTTCTGATCAAAATTCTATTAGATAACGCGATGGCTTTCTAAACAAATTTAATGACTTAAACTGGTATTTTTTTGTAGTTGCTTTCAACGTTCCTTTCAGCCTGTCTAATGTTCTTCCTAAAATGCCGCAGAAAAAGTCATTGCCCAATATTAGCAGTGCATAAATGTTAACAAATAAGAAAAGAAATGAAGAAATTTAAAAAGCACCTTTGATCCAGCCGTTTTAAAACTGCAGTTCCGACACTATTTCACCCCTAAAAAAGAAAACAAATATCAGGCTAAATGAAGCTCATAAAGAATATAAAATTTTGTATTAAAAAGCTGTGGATACTTTTTTTCAAATCAGCACTCGCTTTCAAGATAATATGGCAAAAATTAATTTTTGACACTAATAAACATTTTAAAGTAGTTTTCTTACAAAAGCTTAACTAATTAAAAATATTTTATCTAAATTTATTCAATGATACACGGCGCTTAAAGTGTGAACTATAATTAATTTATACTAATGTACAACATAGAAATGTGAAGCGCCAAAATTTGGAAGACATAAAACAGATTATTGACTGCAATTTAATGTACGTATTTTGTGAAACATTTACTTTAGTTGAATGAAAAACGGTTTACTCAGGATATCACTTTGAAAAACGAGACTTTTCCTTAATGTGCTTTACCTGTTCTTAAGGGCACGAGAAACCACTGCCGCGTACTTTTTGTGTGAACACATAAGTTTAATGCACCGTGACTCTACACCGTTAGACATTTGAGTTTCGTTCAGTAAATAAAAGTTGCTATTAGCTGGTGTGATTTAATTCCAGAAAAAACTTGTGAAACTTCAAAATGCTTGTAGTTGTATAGTCGAGTTAATTTTCACACAAACGCACACGCACGTACGCACGCATGAAAGCTCAATCGCCCGCGCACGCACACGCATACACACACACAAAATTACAACCACAAACATACACACCCACAAACCCCCACTCTCTCACACATACTCACACTCACACGCACACTCACACACACACAAACACGCGCACACACGCACACACATACACACACCACCATAATTCTACTACATTATCGAATTTCTACCAAAACTTGATCGAAGTTGATTTGAGAGCAACATGACATTTACATACTTAATGTAAAATTATAGTCTCCCCTAGAACCTCGCCCACTGTGAGTTGAAGTGGTGTTCAATTTATGTTGTGTTGTCAATCTAAGTGTTAAATGTTGCGATAAAGTTTGGCCTACTTTAGTTGTTTGTGGCAGTGAATTTATACGGTTGAGCTACTTTATCAAAATCTGACAATACTTGAACTTTGCGTTGAAAGTAGCATAATTAATAATTGCCAAGTTTAATAATAGGCTTATGTCATTAATTTAAATACTGTGATCTTTCTTTTAGGGGCTCGCCGCGACTGAATAAAACGTGCTTCCTTCTCCAGTGTATGAAAAATGAGCCTATTTTGATTGAGGCCACATGAATTGTGTATGTATGGCTTTAGTGTATAGCATAAGTAACCTAAATAACTCAAACTACAGTGATTTACGAAATCATATCAGAAGCAGATGATTTTTTGCTTTATACGAGTCGAGCTGCGAATTATATCAAAAAAACTAAATTGGTTTATGTAAATGGAAAATATGCATAAATTAAACTAGCTTTATATAGATCGTACCGTATCAACAAAATTGTAATAAATAAAAACCGCTTACTACTGAAGCTACTAAGTAACGTAAGAAAATACTAGAGTATTAGCTTTATGGAGAAACGGGTATAATTTCTTATTTACACATAACCTAGCATAAGTATTACTTTAACAATACTCAATTTTCCCTTCCTCTAAGTTCATTAATCGTGTTTCCACTCGCACAATATTTTAGTAACTCTAATTACACTTATAAAAACAACTACTACGAATTTAAGGTTAACGTATTTATATAAGGGCTTACTACAAATCTTGATTCAAATAGTAATAAATACTGTATTTGTTAGATGGCTTGTAAATAAGTGACGATCGGAAACGTATGAAACAGTGTTCTTTGCTCGTTCGATTTTACTTAAATGGAACATTGGGTATCAAGTAATAATTGAAATAGCTAAGTAATAGCAGGCTTACTTTAAATACTAGTTTATAATGTTATCATGTGCAGAACAACTCCAGTACATGAACAGAACCTATGATAGTAAATGTATTTATTTATTTATGCCCCTTAGTTAATTTCTCCACTACCATGTAACCTTTTAAAACTACTATGTAGCATTTTCAAAATACAAACGCCTTCGTTCATGATATAATTACAATTATTTTCCCATATATTAGTATGTAATTTAAAAGATTCGTTGATTTACATTTAACAATAGATATAACACGTGGGTCGAATATTCTATACAATTTTTACAATGTATTTTTCGTGTACTAAAGTTAGCACTTGTCGATTTGTTATCTGTTCATGGAATTCGCAAGGTCCATTATTTCCTAACGCTCACGGTTATGTACGCTCCTTGTAAACCAAGTTTGACAGAGCTTAATAATGTTGAAGACGAAAGACGATCTACGTATCAAACTGCGACCTTAGTTAAGACAACAACGTTCGACCACTTTATTCGATTCTTTTACAATGTTTAAAACCATCGAATCTGTAACAGTTCGATCCTTACCGTTCCAAACTGCAGCGATTCCTGTTCAGTGAACGTATTCCGTGTAATTTATTATTTCGTAATAGGACCAATTAAAATTGTTCTCTTATTCAAGTGTCAGAACGCTTCTTTTAATATAGGCAGCCTTCCAATGTCTGTGGAATGGTTATTATACGAACGTTGTGATTTGACATTCTGACAGACTAATTTTATTTCTGTTGTCATCCAAATTATACTATACAAATCTGTACGTTTATTAAGTGTGCTACGGAGGAAAAGCGTGTAGCTTTATTTCAGGTTATTCTGTGTGGAATTGTTCCTCAATGCTACAAGCTATGTTGGTATTTAGAACAATCATAGACACGAACAATATCTATAAATTGAATGGGACAGCTGTTCTCGATCTTATTATCCTTCTTCAACCGTTAGCACAAAGGGTTGAATGGTTGGTGGACTGTGAAAGTACTGGGTTGCTGAATATATTTCCAAGCAAGGGTACATGTTGTGAAACAATACTGTGTGTTGCTCACGGAGGAATTAGCGTGGCGTCTGTAATTAAACGACCTCCGATAATATTTAATTATTCAAGTGGTGAAATCTTAACCACAGGTGAGTGAATAATTGCGAATACCAATACTTACATTAGCATTTTAGTACGCTGTATCGCGCCTGTATAATATTGTTGGTTATTAGAAAACTTCCCTAATAATTTACACCGCTAACAAGCGTAAGTAGATTGTCACATGTTAAGCTCTATTTAATTTTGTGTCTACAGGGTTTTCTTTGTTGGTGTATCTTTCTTGCGAGTGTTTTTGTAGCAAGCATTGGTGTGGTGTTTATTTTATGTATATGGGATTTGTCCTTCACGCTCTACGGTCAGTGAACAATCTTGGTCTCAGGCCGCTACATACTGGCTTCGTGCGGCACCTGCCTAAGGAATCCGAAGATCTAAGGGGTGACCAAAATATAAGTAGAACTACACCTGCCGTAAGAGATTTAAACCTTTATTTAGTGTATTTGATATAAACGGTGTTATTTTTTGTGTTACCTGAGAATATAAAAATATTCAGAGGTTTATGTATAGGGAGATCTTGTTTTTTTTTGTAATGTGGGAGATTTGCCATCCAGGCGCTCAAGCTGTAAGGTTGTGCTTTTATTATTACCATATTTAAACCGTTAAATGTTTGGTTTCCATTTATAGCCGAGGGAAAGTGCACGTTCCCAGGGATTATTAAAATTTAAACAATACAGCTAATCAATATCAATTTTCTTTCAAGGAGACTGAGCGCTTGTGGAACATTTGTATAGTAATTACCTAAGTAATTATTAAGGGAATATTTATTGATATATTTTATGGGTGGGGGATATGTTACTATATGTAATATTCAAAATATGAATTTACGTAACGGTTACTATTAGATGTACATATGTATAAATATTGTTGTGGAGCTTTATATGTTAAGTGCTGAATTGTTTATGTATGAATCACAACTGATTTATGATAAATATACTTCTTGTTTGGGGATTTCGTATTCTCTATTAAAGAGTGTTGTTACTAGTGAATTTATAAACAAGTTAGCTTAATTGCAGAAGCTGCTGTAGTTGTCCAATTATTCGGGGTGCATGCGGGTCCAATCAACTGCAATTGGCGCCCTCATTGTTATTATTCTTTCTTAGTGTGCTATCAACGCTCACGGCCCATCCTGACGCTAATCCGGGAACTGTACCATATTCAGTATTAGTTCTGAGTAGTGAGGTAAGGCGGGTCTGAATTCAAAACGGTGTACGCGTATGTTTTTTCTATAATATACATGTGCACCGTTTTGAATTCAGACCGGCCTTATATATGCTTTCAATGTAAAATAGGTGTGGGCACGTTTTGAAGTCAGACCGGCTTTATATTACTTTCAATGGCACATACGTGTGTGACTTCAAAACACACGTATGTTGAAAAATGTAAGTGCAGAGAAAATGTGTAGCTGTTTTGAATTCGCTTTTCTAGCGAGAAGTTATAAAGTAGGCCAGATGCAAAATATCGCATTCAAGTCAATTGTGTTTAATTAAAGTGGATTCTGATTTATATTTTTTACTTATGTTTAGAGGCTGCAAATACACATGGGCCGGTTTCAATTCAAAATGTGTGTTCGCTCTTGTGATAAGTTGAAAAGTAGATTGGCAAAGTACGCCGATGGTGGTAATCTGCTATATAAGGAGATTGCTCCTAATATTAATTTAATTAGTCGAAGTTTACTGCATATATTTACATACCTACATATACAAACATGTATATAATTGATATTCAGGGATTTAAATACAAGAAGAACGAGTTTGTGTGCAAAGAAATTGCGGTTTTGGACTTGTTGTTAGGTGATGTTTGGCATCAAATTTTTAAACTTCTTGGGATAAGTCTTCAACGGCTAAAATGGTGCCATCATATATTGCGCTTTATTTGAAGCAAATTATCCGATCCGGTGAAGAAGTATTTGTGAAGGGTCTAGAAAAGAAGAAATTGATTGAAACCTATCTAATGCAAAACGTTGTAACTGATATGCTTGCACTAGGTTGTCCTAAGCTATCGGAGTTAAAAATCAACAATCGTTTAATATATAACATCCATTATTATAGACACAGCAATAATAGTCTGCAATGTGCAAAACAAAATACTTTCTTATTAAAAGAATGGTTTGATAATAATAAAAAACAATAGAAAAGATTGTGTCTGTATTATTATTGTAGTCAGTAAGAAATTTTTAATGCTGATGTCTGCAGAAAAAACGATTAAACTCAGTCAGCACGAATAGGACTCTCAACCCTGAAAGCAATTATAATTGGTCAACGCAATAGCTCTTTACTGGTTTTACAACATTTAACAAATTGTACAGATATCTCGAAATTTGCTAAAGAGAGACAGACAGACTGATTGCACCGATTTCTTATTTTCGTTTTTAAAAAAAATAACAAGTTGTAGTTATTAAATCGCGAACACACAGTTATCTGCAAAAAATATATATACTGATTTGTCAAAGACAGACAGACTGATTGCATCAATTTTTCATTCCCGCTTTAAATAATAACAAGTCGTAGTTATTAAATCGCGAACTCAGTTACCTGCAAGAAATATAAACGGAGAAGTTTATGAAATGCTCCAACTTCAAAAACTAGAATTAAATCTATTGAAATATATGCTATGAGTTATTTACTGGTTACTGGTTTCCCAATGTACAGATATCTCAAAAAGCAAATGCGAAATATCACATCTAAGTCAATTGTATTTCATTAAAGTGGATTCTGATTTATGTTTTTTACTTGTGTTTAGAGGCTGCAAATACACATAGATCGGTTTGACTTTAAGGTGTGCCCACAGTAGGAAAAGCAGCGGTGGTAATCAAGGTCAATCCTATCTAATATAAGTGAGAAATCTTCGACTTGTAAATCATTACAACATAAATTAGTTAACGTAGTGTTGTGTGTAAGATAGAAGCAAGTAATTAAATGCAATATGGAGTTTAATATTTTTAATAAAATCACATATCGCAAACCTTATGTAAATTCAAAAGATCTTATAGTGAATAAGAGGTTTGAAGTTTTAAAAGTGGAAACAATCGAGACAAAATATGGAAAAAGAGTATTAGTGGAAACAGAGAGAGTTCAAAGGTATATTGCCATTGAGATATTTTGAATACCTTCAAGCACATGGAGTGTATCAATTAAATGAAAGTATTGGCTCGAACAAACACGTATATATAATTAGTAAGGGATCGATCGGTCTAACTGTCAACATAGAATTTTCAGAATAATATGGAACTATTCTAAGAAATTAGTTTATTATAATAATATACATCTAAGTCAATTGTATAAAGAATGCTGTATTTAATTAAAGTGAGTTCTGAATTATATTTTTACTTAGAGGTTACCGTAAATAAAGATAATTTTAACAACTGTTTTCAAAGGCAATTCTCTATGCTTATCAATTATACGTTTTATAACACTTTGTATGCATTCTTTTTTTTTATATATTCACATAAGAATAAAATGTTTTACAGTTGTTTTGCTTACGTCAGAACATATTTATGTATAAATAGTCAATAGATCTCTACAGATATTAAGTAATTTAGCTAGCAATTGTAAAGAACAACCATCATGAATTCTGAAACGGTAGCCAAAGTTAGTAGTGATATTTTAAAGTTAACAGTAAAGTGTATGAATCTAATTAAAGCGGTTGATGAAATTATCAGGCACATCATCATCGTTAAGACAAACATATGTTTATTAAAACTTGCAATTAAGAACAAGGTATACGAAGACAATCGCCAGGAAGATCCTAGTAAACTAGAGTCTAATTTGGCACATCTTAAATGTTACCTAGTACGATTGAAACACTTGAAACGCTCTTTAGAATACCAAGGTAAAGGTATTGATGCAACGCTTTCTAGAAGTCATAGGCAAAGACATTTGGTTTGGCATGATGTAGAATCCTGTTTTGGAAGTCGAATAATTACGGGACTTATAATCAATTTAAGTTATAAAGATCCTCTAGCGTTCTTAGACAAGGCGTTCGCTAGTTTTAAACGCAAGATTGTTGTTTGCTTAAAAAGTCAATGTTGAAAGTTAATGTAATACTCACCGGTAACTATGTTAAGCCTACAACTGGTGAAACAGATTTGAAGACGTTTCCTACTCAAATCGTCACATCGATATAAACACCAATCTCAAGCAGTGGTATAAGGAGAACGTATTGAACAAGATATCGAAGCGATTGGAAAAATTTAGCGAAAATGATTCAGGTTGGGCAATCCAAGAAGTTTTACACTTGAAGGTAAATATAAACAATCATGATCCGTTTAAAGGAGGGTGTTTAACGTTTGTTCCGGTTCCGGACTTTATAGCTTTATAGCTGTGGTAAATGTAATAAATAACGACCAACATTGCTTTCTTTGGGCCTTGGTTTCCGCTTTACATCCCGCTAAACAAAATTTTTATAGAATATCAAGCTATCCACATTCTGATACAGTATTACGCTACAATTCCATTCAGTTTCCAATTGCATTAAAAAACAAAATAAAAATTGAGAAGCTCAACAATCTCGCAATTAACCTATATTGCATAGAAAATACTAAGATACTCCCATTTTGTTTAAGTGAAAATTTATGAAAAATAGAACCTATTAATCTATTAGTTTTAAATAACGATTCCTTACAATATTCTCGTCCGACAAATGCTAATGAGAATCACTCTCATTTTACTTGGATTAAGGATATGTCAAAATTATTTGCAAAACAGTTGTCTTCACATCGCCATAGAAAATATTTTTGGTATAGATGTAAAAATAATTTTAGTACAGCAGCGTTACTTAAGCATCATTTGAATCATTGTGAAAAACAGAATACTTGCTCAATAAAATTACCCGAAGAATCTGAAAAGTATCTAACATTTAAACATTTCCACTACCAAGAAAAAGTATCATTTGTAGTTTATGCAGATCTCGAATGTATATTGGAACCATGCAATGAGCCGGAGGTAATACTAAACACAGTCCGTTACCAAAGGCATATACCCTTTAGTGTAGCGTACTATTTGAAATGCTCGTATGATAATAAATATTCCAAATTTCAATTGTATCGCGGAAAGGATTGTATAGAATGGTTTGTTGCTTAATTGAAACTGATTTCAGAAACGACGAATAAACTTTTCTGTAACCCAAAACCTATAAATCCTTTAACAGAAAAACAAAAGTCGGCATTTAAATTTGCCCTTCACTGTTACATTTGCAATAAAACTTTTAGTATATATGATATTAGAGTTCGCGATCACTGCCACTTTACAGGTGAATTTCGAGAATTCTTATATGATACCAGTAGTTTTTCAAAACTTTTCAGGCTACGATTCGCATTTCATTATTAAAAAATCTCGTTAGGGTTTTCAGGTTCCTTAAGCATGCTACCAATAAATAAGGAAAAATACATATCTTTTACAAAATATGTAAAAGATACGAAAGTTAGTTTTAGATTTATCGATTCATTCACGTTTATGGCATCTAGCATCGAAAAAATTAGCTTCCTACTTAGATGATAATAAAAATCCATCACCAGGAAAAATTGTAACACTGATAATGAGTTTGGGTTACTTACGCGTAAAGGCATATTTCCTTATGATTACATTAACTCTTGGGGTAGGCTCAATGAAACCGATTTACCCTGTAAAACCAGCATTCTTTATTCGTTTGCGCAATGTAGAAGTCTCAGATGAAGACTACAATCATGCTAAACACGTTTGGCAAACATTTAATATAAAAAACACAAGGGGACTATTTAGATCTACATTTAAAAACAGATGTACTGCTCTTGACTGATATATTCGAAAACTTTAAAACAACTTGCATGTTCACGTATAAGTTAGATCCATTTCACTACTTTTCGGCTCCTGGTTTAGCTCTACATGCAATGTTAAAAACGACGAACGTTAAACTCGAGTTGCTTACTGATATTGAAAAAATATTGTTTTTAAAACGGGAAATTCGTGGTGGCGTTTCTCAATGTTCGAATAGATATGCCAAAGCAAATAACAAATATATGAATGCAGATTATGATCCGAATTTCGATTCTAAATATTTAACGTATTTTGATGTTAATAATTTATATGGAGCTGCAATGTCTGAATATCTTCCATAAGGAGAATTTGAATTTTTAGATGGCACCAGTCCAAATATAGTACGTTTAGACATACTTAATATTCCCGATGATTCTGATGTAGGATATATTTTTGAATGCGATTTACACTATCCAGTATCTTTACATAAAATTCACAGTGACTTACCTTTGGCGCCTGAACATATGATACCACCAGTACCTTCTAATAAATCAAACTTAAAGAAATTACTTATAACTTTATATCCAAAACTCAACTATATTATTCACTACAAGAATTTAAAAATGTATTTAAGCTACGGTTTAAAACTGAAAGAGATTCATAAGGTTCTTCGGTTTAAACAAACTCCTTGGTTAAAAGAATGCATTGATTTGAATACGAAATTAAGACAACAGTCAAAAAACAGTTTCGATATATGTTTTATAAAAATATGATAATTTCGGTTTATAGAAAAATGATGGAAAACGTACGTAAAAGGAAGAATGTGAAATTAGTGACCGAATGGGAAGGACGGTTTGTAGCTCGTAGTTACATAGCGAAACCTAATTTTTACAGTTGCACTGTGTTAGACAAAGTCTTAATAGAAATGAATAAATTAGAGGTTTATTTAAACAAATCCATTATGCAGGTTTCTCTATTCTAGATATTTCGAAAACCTATTTATATGAATTTTACTATAGTTATATAAAATTGCAATTTGCTAACAAAGCAAAGCTTCTGTACACAGATACGGATAGTTTGATATACGAGTTTAGCGTTGAAGATATTTACTCTTATATCAAGCAAGATATTCGTAGATTTGATACTTCCGATTACGATCCCAATAATAAATACCATATCCCATTATCAAATAAAAAAAAAGGTTTCTGGTCTTATGAAAGATGAAAACAGTGGTGATATCATGCTAGAGTTTGTAGGGCTTAGATCTAAAATGTACACTTACAGAGTTCAGGATAGGGTAATAAAAAAGTCAAAGGGATCTTCCTCAGCAAGTATTAAGCAAACTTCTTTTAATGATTATAAGAATGCTTTGTTTTATAAACAGACTGTACAGAAACAGCAATGTTTAATTAGAGCAGTCAAACATGATGTGTTTACTATAAAACAAAACAAAATTGTTCTTAATCCAAGTGATGATAAAAGAATTCTTAGTACCTCAACCACTGATACTAAACCTTGGGGGTATAACTATACACTCAGAAATGACTTGTAAAGCTTCAACCACTGACTTAAATAAAGAATGCAATTTATTTTATCCCGATTAACATATAATATTTTTTTTTAGTTATAAAACTTCAGTGTTATGTTTATACCTGCAACAAGCACGCCGCTTTTTTTTGGATGTGTCTAAAATACGATACCTTTTAATCTATCCGAGTTGAACTATATTAGTATAAATGTATTGTAGAGAAAAATAGTAGTAACCGTTCTGTTAAAAAAAAATTCAGTTGTTTGTTAATAACGTACCAGTTTGTTTATTTGAGAAATATATAAACTTTGATTTAAATTGCTTGTAAATATTAGCGGTTTTACTGACATATTGTAAAAACATGTAAAATAATAAATAGGCCGTGATTGCTAAATAATTTATTGTTTTTCTTTTTCATAATTTGTAAAGGTACAGTAATAAAGTAATTATAATATTCTTATGCTGTTTGAGAGCGGATTGTATTTGACTATCTTATCATGTATTCCTATGCAATCAAAGTAATTGCATAGCGAATTGCTTTTGGAAGCAATTGTTAAAATCATCTTTATTTACGTTTTGATTCATGCCCTAAGCTAAATAAAGATGATTTTCAATCAAAAAAATGTATTTTATGGTTAGCTATAAAATTAGGCATTTGCAATTTTTTTTTGAAAATAAAGCAAATTCGAAATCTTGCATGATAACTATAAAAAAAATGCATATTTGCAATTTTTCATTCAATGAATCAAATGTGTTATGTTGCTGAGAGCACCACTATTTGTTTTGCTTACATACTGTTTTTTTACTCATTTCAGTATTGAAACAGTACGTTGTGTGTAATTTGAAATATAATCGTTGGTGGGCACTCGACAATCTTAAAACCTGCAGGTTCTTGAGGAAAAAACCACTTGCAGTTATCCTACATTTAACGTTGAAAGAATTTTCTGTAATTTAAGTACTTGACTACAAAAAAATTACACACCTCAAGCATTTTTTTTTCTTGTTCAACGAAGGCATAGAGTAAAATAAAACCTAGATTAGTTAAACGTCATTTCAAATAATCTGGTTGTGATTAGGTACACAAATTTTTAAAACCTGTATTAAAACGTACTGCAGTTATCCTAGAATTAACGTTGTGTGTAATTTGAAATAAAATCGCACACCACAGCGTTTTTTTGTTGCAAGGAAGGTCTAGTCTATTACACTTTAGAAAGAAAATTACAAATTTGCATCGTTTTCTGAAAAAAAATTGCAATGAAAACATTATATATTCAGCTATCTAATTATTCTAATGAATAAAAAAACAGTATGTAAGCAAAAATATTGATGCTCTCAGCAAAAAAATAATGATAACGATCAACATTGCATTCTTTGAGCCTTGGTTTCTGCTTTACAAAATCTTCATAGAATATCCAGCTATCCACAGTTTTGATTAAGTATTACGCTACAATTCCATTCAGTTTCCAATTGCATTAAAAGAAATAAAAAAAAATTGGGAAGTTCAACAATCTTGCAATTAACATATATATTGCATAGAAAATACTAAAATACTCCCATTTTGTTTAAGTGAAAATTTAGGGAAAAAATAGAACCGATTAATCTGATGTTACGTTTTTTGTAGAAGATGATATTCATGCCATCCTCTAAATAAAATATGCAAATTGTAATTTTGTGCAACGCATAGCATTTTCCATAAAACTTTGTCCTGTGAATTTCATGTAAAGATACTAGGCAGTGTAAATCGCATTTAAAAAATAAATATATCTTACATCAGAATCATGGGCAATATTAAGTAACGTCTAAACGTAATATTTCTGGACTGTAAAAAAATTGAGAAGCTCAACAATCTCGCAATTAACATATATATTGCATAGAAAATACTAAAATACTCCCATTTTGTTTAAGTGAAAGTTTAGGGAAAAAATAGAACCCACTAATCTGATGATACGTTTCTTGTAGAAGTTGATATTCATGCCATCCTCTAAATTAAATATTCAAATCGTGATTTTGTGCAACGCATAGCATTTTCTATAAAACTTTGAACTGTAAATTTCATGTAAAGATACTGGGTAGTGTAAATTGCATTCAAAAATAAATATATCTTACACCAGAATCATCGACAATATAAAGTAACGTCTAAACGTAATATTTCTGGACTGGTGCCATCTAAAAAAATTCAAATTCTCCATATGGAAAATATTCAGACATTGCAGCCCCATATAGATTATTAACATCAAAATACATTAAATATTTAGAATTAATATTCTGTCTTTTAATGCAATTGGAATTGTAGCGTAATACTGAATCAAAATGTGAATAACTATAAAGTCCGAAACGGGAACAAATGTTGAACACCCTCTTTAAGCAGATCATGATTTTTATATTTACCTTCGAGTGTAACACTTCACTGTTAACTTTAAAATATCACTACTGACTTCGGTCACTAGCTAAATTACTTTATAATTAATATCTGTAGTGATTTATTAACTATTTATACATAAATATGTTCTGATGTAAGCAAATAGCTATAAAATTAGACATTTGCAATTTTTCAGAAAAATAAAGCAAATTCGAATTCTTGCTGATAACTATAAAAAATGCATATTTGCAATTTGTTTTCAGACAATGAATCAAATTCATTATGTTGCTAAGAGCACCATTATTTTTTCTTACACACTTTTTTCTTCTATTCATTTCAGTATTGAAACAGTACTAACACTTTAGAAAAAAATTACAAATTTGCATCGTTTCCTGAAAAAATTGCACATGAAAATTTTATATATTCAGCTATCTAATTATTCTAATGAATAAAAAACAGTATGTAAGCAAAAAATAATTATGCTCTCGGCAAAAAAAATACCGATAACGATCAACATTGCATTCTTTAACCCTTGGTTACTGCTTTACAAAATCTTCATAGAGTATCTAGCTATCAACATTTTGATTCAGTATCACGCTACAATTCCATTCGTTTCTAATTGTATTAAAGAAATAAAAAAATTGAGAAGCTCAACAATCTTGCAATTAACCTATATTGCATAGAAAATATTAAAAAATACGCCCGTTTTTTTTGTTTAACTAAAAATTCAGGAAAAAAATAGAATCTATTAATCTGATGTTGCGTTTCTTGTTTCATGCCATCCTGTAAATGGAATATGCAATGTGCAACGCATGGCATTTTCCATATAACTTTGTTAAAGCAGCCCATTTTTTCATCAGGTGTAGGATTAATTATAGCACGTAGTAAAACTAACTCATGACGGAGGTTTAAAATATTTTTTTTAGAATTCAACAAATGCTACGTAATGAAATTCTTTCACTGTCAAAGTGCTGCAACAATAAATTAAATTACTCGACGTTATTTCTATGATAAAACTTTTGGTCTTTTATATGACTTTAATAAATACTTGTTTGAAATGAATGTCAATCGCTTTAAGTAAAAAATCAGTTAGACAAACCGCTCATTTGGCGATTTGTGAGTTTGTTCACACAGATATGAAAAAATATTATAACACCGTACAGTTACCAATCTCCTCTGATTTAATAAATTTTTCAGTTAAATGTGAAATATTTACTTTTCAGTAAAGCTAAATGTGATTTTGTATCAAGGCTTATTTATTATAAAAAAAATGTGGTCAATTCAAACTTTTTCTGCGTTGCCCTAAGCGAATAAAAAAGAAACGTCGTAAAAATTAACTCATGCCTTAATCAACTAATACAGTAATATTGACGGGTATTGATGTTACTTCTGCAACGAAAACAATTTTAAATAAATTTAAAGATCCTCCAAAAAATTTGTAGTCTGATTTTGGTAAAGAATATTATAACAAAAACTTTCAATCCTTAATGCAGACCTATGGCATAAACTATTGCAGCGTTTTTCTACATAAACCATTATAGCGTTTTCTATAAAGAAAGCATGCATTGTGGAACGTGTAATTAGAACTTTAAAGGGAAAAATTTAAGTGATATTGTGAAACAATACAACAATACGAGAAAACAGTTCACAGTACTCGCTGTCGTATGTAATTTTTGTAATCAATACTACAAAAAATAGACAATAGAAAAAACTCTATGATATCGATTAAAAATGTATAAAAGTCAAGTTCTTTCAGTTGTACTGAAAAAAAGTAAATATTTCAAATGATTTATAGGTAAATTTAATTTTTGTGGTTTTGCAATTGACAACTTTAATTTTAAAATATGGTATATACGCCTGCACCGTTTCGAAGCCAGACCGGCCTTCCATTAATGCTGACTGAGTGGATTTATTTATTATTCTGCTGATGTTAGCATTAAATTTTTCGCTTTTTTTTTCTGCGGACTTCAGCATTAAAAATTTTTACATGACTGACTTTATTAAATTTTCTGTAGATTTCATATTTACACAATCGCTATCCAGACAATACCTTAGCATTAAGTTCTTGCTGACATGGGTTGAATTTTCTGCTGTTTCTGTTGATTAATATCTTTGTATACTCAAGATATGTGTGTGATAATCGCTCAATCTTTATTGTCAAGTTGTAGTTGAGCGTTCTATAGAACAAACCAAAAATAAATACCTTTTTTAAAATTGCCCTTGTCAGGAAAAATAATGATAGTGATTGGGTTAAAATTATTGAGTAGTTTATAGTCAATCCAAATGAAGTGCTGGAAAAAAATTGTGACGCCGTGAGCAGATCCACCAATTGCAATGTACGACCTGATGACACCAATACAGAGTATGTGTTCGTTGGCTTAATATATAGATTTAATTTTCTTAATGCATTTACTTGGTCTAATCTTCATTTGAATCTTTTTCTTAGTGAACACAAAAAGAACAACCAGAAACGACCGCACGTCAAAGATGAAGAAGACAGCCCTCATAGAACCGATAATGCAATATTTTTTACTGTTCAGAGTTGGAGTGAGTTAGAACTGTTTTTTATATTTGGGAACTCAAGTGAATTATAGCATGTTTATTCTAGAGTAAATATATATATATATATATATATATATATATATATATATATATGTGTGTGTGTGTGTATTTTATAAATTACAATAAAGAAAAATATATTGTGTGTTTCATTTCACATTACTCTCGATTTAATAACTACGTAATCTCAGTTTACAGAACGGTGTAAAACAATTTTTAACTTTTAATTTGAGTGCATATTCCGAATAGATGCTCTCATTTTTTGCGATTAAAGTTAGAAATGCATTTCAAATAGATGCTTTCTTTTTTTTGTGATTGAAATTAGAAATGCATGTGATCTAAAATTGCAGAGTTGTCTTCAGTACGTAACTATGGAAATGCGAATGCTAAAGAAACAATAGACTAGACTATCGTTGACAAAGAAAAAAACGCTGTCTGACATGGGATGAATTTTCTGTTGTTCTTGTTGTTTAATATCTTTATATACTCAAGATATGTGCGTGATAATCGCTCAATCTTTATTGTCAAGTTGTAGTTGTGTTCTATAGAACAAATCAAAAATGAAAACTTTTTTTAAAATTGCCCTTGTCAGGAAAGAATAATGATAGTGGTTAGGTTAAAATTATTGAGTAGTTTTAGTTGTGTTCTATAGAACAAATCATAAATGAAAACTTTTTTTTAAAGTTCTCCTTGTCAGGAAGAATAATGATAGTG
Organism: Platerodrilus igneus; assembly: GCA_036346225.1. Classification (NCBI taxonomy): domain Eukaryota; kingdom Metazoa; phylum Arthropoda; class Insecta; order Coleoptera; family Lycidae; genus Platerodrilus; species Platerodrilus igneus. The sequence continues at coordinate 3,178,961 of JARFIW010000958.1, forward strand.
GTTAGGTTAAAATTATTGAGTAGTTTATAGTCAATCCAAATGAAGTGCTGGAAAAAAATTGTTGACTCCGTGAGCAGATCCACTAATTGCAACGTTAGCATATATTTCAATAGTTTTATTTGTAGTTTTTTTTAAGTTGGAGCATTTCATAAATTTCCTCGTTTATATATTTCTTGCAGATAACTCAGTTCGCGATTTAATAACCACGACTTGTTATTCTTTAAAAGCGAGAATGAGAAATTGGTGCAATCAGTCTGTATGTCTGTCTATCTGTCTGTCTTTGGCAAATTTCGAGATATCTGTACAATTTGTTAAATGTTGTAAAACCAGTAAAGAGCTATTGCGTTGATCAATTATAATTGCTTTCAGGGCTGTCTTTTCTATTATTTTTTATTATTATCAAACCATTCTTTTAATAACAAAGTATTTTGTTTTGCACATTGCAGATTATTATTGCTGTGCCTATAGCAATGGGTGTTACATAGTAAACGATTGTTGATTTTTAACTCCGATAGCTTAGGACTACCCAGAGCAAGCATATCAATTACAGCGTTTTGCATTAGATAGGTTTCCATCCATTTTTTCTTTCCTAGACCGTTCATACATACTTCTTCACCGGGTCGGATAATTTGCTCCGGCTAACATTGTAAAATTATATTAAAATAAATAATACAGACACAATCTTTCTATTGTTTTTTATTATTATCAAACCATTCTTTTAATAACAAGATATTTTGTTTTGCACATTGCAGATTGTTATTGCTGTGTCTACAACAATGGATGTTATATATTAAACGATTGTTGATTTTTAACTCCGATAGCTTAGGACAACCTAGTGCAAGCATATCAATTACAACGTTTTGCATTAGATAGGTTTCAATCAATTTCTTTTTTTCTAGACCCTTCACAAATACTTCTTCACCGGGTTCGATAATTTGCTTCAAATAAAGCGCTATATATGATGACACCATTCCAGCCGTTGAAGATTTATCCCAAGAAGGACCATGAATATTCCTTGTCACCCAGTCGTTATGTTTTATATGATCTGGGCTCAAACAACTAGACTGCATTGGCAGTTTAAAAATTTGATGCCAAACTTCACCTAACAACAAGTCCAAAACCGCAATTTCTTTGCACACAAACTGGTTTTTCTTGTATTTAAATCCCTGAATATCAATTATATACATGCTTGTATATGTAGGTATGTAAATATATGCAATAAACTTCGACTAATTAAATTAATATTAGGAGCAATCTCCTTATATAGCAGATTACCACCATCTACGTACTTTTCCAACCTACTTTTCAACTTATCACAAGAGTGAACACACATTTTGAATTGAAACCGGCCCATGTGTATTTACAGCCTCTAAACATAGGTAAAAAACATGAATCGGAATCCACTTTAATTAAACACAATTGACTTGAATGCGATATTTTGCATCTGGCCTACGTTATAACTTCTCACTAGAAAACCGAATTTAAAACAGCTACACATTTTCTCTGCTCTTACATTTTTCAACATACGTGTGTTTTGAAGTCACACACGTATGTTCCATTGAAAGTAATATAAAGCCGGTCTGGCTTTAAAACGTGCCCACACGTATTTTACCTTGAAAGTATATATAAGGCCGGTCTGAATTCAAAACGGTGCACGTGTATGTTACATGGAAAAAACATACGCGTACACCGTTTTGAATTTAGACGGGCCTTACATCACTACTGTTCTGGTTAGAGATCCCTGTTATCAGAACACCCCAACGGACCAGAATGTACTAAGAATATCCAACCAATAAGGTTTTTTTGTAGGTTATTCTTATATAACAAGAATGGCGTTACAAAATTTGGCGCTCAACCTTTAATTATTTCAGTTATTCAGCCTAAAAAGGAAGAAAATTTATGTCAGTTTAGTAATCTCTTTTATTTAGGGATTTTGATTTTTCTAGTTATTGTGCAGTGTTGCTTTAAAGTGACGTTAAAGTTAAATTTGTGTAAAATTATTGTGATCAGAATGACTTAAATTTTTATTTGAGATAGATCCCTATAGACTTTCAAAAGAGGAAATTCTATATGAATTTAATGCTAGAGGAACAAAAGTTTCTTCAACTACGACTAGTGCAGAGTTGCGGTCTAAATTAAAATCAGTATTAGTTAACGAATCGTTTAGTGTTTTAGTTACTTCAAAATTATTTAAGCCAGAGATAGGAAAGGAAATTGAAGTTTGTTTGCATAAAACTCGGGATTTAGAGGAGGAGATTAAAATTCCTAGTGCTAATCCATTGAAAATAAACACTAAGGTAAAACTTTTGTTAGGACGGTTAGCCCGTTTGCAAATACCTAAAGAGGAAAGTAATATGGAAAGCACTATTGCCTAATTATTAGAAAGATTATCAACTATCGATTCCTGGGTAGGAAAGTTATCAGTTAAATCTAATACATCAACATTATCAGCAGGTAGCATTGTTACTACTGTTAAAAATGCAGTGTCAATACCTAGCCATAGTAAAGTTATTCAACCATGCAAATGGGGAATTTCTTTTAATGGTCAAGGATTAAGTGTGAATGCATTTATTGAGAAAGTAGAGGAATATCGTTTAGCCAGAAATGTTACCGAGGGGGAACTTACTAATTCTATTAGTGACTTGCTTGAAGGCAATCCGTTAGTTTGGTATCGATCCATAAGATTACAAATAAATTTCTGGTCTGAATTTGTGTCTAAATTAAAAACTGAATATTTGCTGTTTGATTATGATCATGAATTACTGTGTGAAATAAGAACCCGATTGCAAGGTTCAACCGAAAGAATTGGTGATTTTTTTGCATGTATGATTAACTTGTTTGCTCGGTTATCCATTCCGATCACCGAAAAGGAGAAATTATCTATTGTTCGGAGAAATATTGCACCGTATTACATACATAGTCTTGGCCTTACAGAAATTAAATCTGTAAATGATTTGTTAATAGCGTGTAAGAAATTAGAAGTAAATCGACAACTGGCTATTAGTAGTCGACCATCATCGAAAAAATTTGTTAAGAAATTAGAGCCGGATTTGGCAAGCCTTTTTGAAAGTGGGAAAATTAAATCAGTAAACATGGAATATAGTACTCCTATTGTAAATTCAGTTACATGTTGGAATTGTAGAGATACAGGTCATCCTTTTAGAATCAGCCATAAACCTAGAAAGAAATTTTGTTTTGGTTGTGGAACCACAAACATTACCAAACATTCATGTGCAACATGTGCAGAAAACGAGGGAAAAGGTCGTCACGTGGTCGGTCGACGATCTTAACGCAACAGGCTGATGATTCATGGAAATCCTGGTTGGCGGTTGTACATGCAGAGTTCTAACGGGATAAATTAGTTAATAAATTTTTGTGTAAAGATAGAGATACACGACCTTACTTGCAAGTTAATATTTATGAAGTACTTTTTATCGGTTTATTAGATAGTGGTGCGGCCCAAAGTATTGTAGGCGGTAAAGGTTTTCAAAAATTAAAAAAGCTTGGTCTTATTATAACCTAGATACTCGTGTGCTAAAGTAGCAGATGGTCGTTCATGCATTGTTATTGGAGTGTTTCAATTACCTATTAATGTGAGTAATAAAGTCACACTTGTTGAAGCCTTGGTTATACCGGATGTTGTGGAGGAGCTTACTTTAGGTATGGATTTTTGGGTACATATGAAGCTTGTTCCTTCGTTCAGTGATATGACATGGAAGTTTAGAGAGGAGGTACAAGCTAATGCTATTTGTGCTAAAAGTAGTTTGTCAACTGAACAAATGAGGATGTTACATGCAGTTGTAAATACTTTTTTTGAAAATATGTCTAAATCGTTAGGTTGTGCGAGAGGAATTAAACATGTAATTGACACAAGTTGTAGTGAACCCATAAAGCAACGGTATTACTCGATTTCACCATACATAAAGAAGGTTATGGATGACGAAGTAGATAAAATGTTGAAGTTAAATATAATTGAGAGATCTAATTCACTTTGGAGTTTTCCGGTTGTTATGGTTAAGAAGCCTTTAGGCGAGTACCGCTTTTGTATAGATTTTCGAGAAGTTAATAGTGTTACTAAACGAGATGCCTATCCGTTACCATACATCTCGAATATTTTAGATCGTTTAAGGGATGCAAAGCTATTGTCTTTAATTGATTTGGAATCTGCGTATTGGCAAGTTGAGTTGGAGGAATCTAGTAAGGAGAAAACTGCTTTTACAGTGCCTGGCAAGGGTTTGTTTCAATTTAAACGACTCCCGTATGGATTATCTAATGCTCCGGGAACTTTTCGGCGTTTAGTAGATTTATTGTTTGGACCGGAAGTACAAAATTTTGTTTCAGTTTATTTAGATGATGTAATCATTGCCACCCCGGATATTGACACCCATCTAAAGGTTGTTAGCGAAGTGTGTCATCGTTGATTAGTTGCTGGCTTAACTGTTAATCCAGATAAATGTAAATTTATGAAAAAGAGTTTAAAACACTTGGGATATGTTGTTGATGAGTTAGGTTTGCGAGCAGATCCAGAGAAAATAGTGTGTATGGTGAACTATTCTGTTCCGAAATGTGTAAAAGATGTTCGTAGATTTATTGGGCTTATCTTGTGGTATCGTCGTTTTGTCAAAGATTTTGCTAGTCGTGTGGCACCGTTAAATCGTTTGACACGTAAGAAAATAAAATTTGAATGGAGTGATGAATGTGATCAAGCTTTCAAAGATATAAAACAATGTCTTGTTAGTTTGCCCATTTTAGTGTGTCCTGATTTTACTAGAGAGTTTGTTTTGCAAACATGCGTCACGGGTTGGACTTGGGTGTGTCCTCAGTCAGAACTTTGAAGATGGTGAGCATGTTATTGCTTATGCAAGTAGGAGTTTAACAAATCTAGAAAAGAAGTATTTAACAACCGAATTAGAATGTTTAGCAGTAGTGTGGAGGATAAAAAGATTTCGACCTTACATTGAAGGTGCAAAATTTGTAGTGGCTGCTGATCATTTTAGTTTGTTGTGGCTTAATAATTTGCAAAATCCGTCAGGTTCGTTGGCACGTTCGTCGCTTAGGCTTCAGGGGTGCGATTTTAAAATTATACACAGAAAGGAAACGACTCATTAAGTTCCTGATGCATTATCTAGAACTGTTACCATTCTAGAAATTTCTGAGCCTGATGTAGATGACTTTTATCGTAGCCTAAGAGCTAAAATTAAAGAGAATCCCCGCAACTACCAGCAATTTCGTGTGAAGAATAATGCCAAAAGGTATAACTTACGGCGACACCCATTAATGTTGTCTATTGAGCAAATTGTGTGGAAAAAGACTTACTCCTTATCAGATAAAGCTGATTATGTAGCTGCGAAATTGGCACCGAAATTTATAAAATGTAAAATTACACAGAAAATATCTCCAAATATATATCGATTAAAAGATTATTTTTCAGGTAAAGACCTAGGGTCTTGGCATATTCAAGATATAAAGGTTGACCATTCTAGCGACAATTAATTTTCTTCTGTTAATAACATCTCTAAAAGATTTTATTTTTTTTGGAAGGGGAATGTTGTAACGGTTTAATTCTTACCGTTCCAAACTGCAGCGATTCCTGTTCAGTGAACGTATTCCGTGTAAATTATTATTTCGTAGTAGGACCAATTGAAATTGTTTCCTTATTCGAGTGTCAGAACGACTCTTTTAATATAGGCAGCCTTCCAATATCTGTGGAATTGTTATTATGCGAATGTTGTGATTTGACATTCTGACAGACTAATTTTATTTCTGTTGTCATCCAAATTATACGATACAAATCTGTACGTTTATTAAGTGTGCTACGGAGGAAAAGCGTGTAGCTTTATTTCAGGTTATTCTGTGTGGAATTATTGCTTAATGCTACAAGCTATGTTGGTATTTAAGACAATCATAGACACGAGGATGTTTTTTGTGATAGTTGTTATCAATATCTATAAATTGAATGGGACAGCTGTTCTCGACCTTATTATCCTTCTTCAACCGCTAGCACAAAGGGTTGAATGGTTGGTGGAATGTGAAAGTACTGGGTTGCTGAATATATTTCCAAGCAAGGGTACATGTTGTGAAACAATACTGTGTGTTGCTCACGGAGGAATTACCGTGGCGTCTGTAATTAAACGACCTCCCATAATATTTAATTATTCAAGTGGTGAAATCTTAACCACAGGTGAGTGAATAATTGCGAATACCAATACTTACATTAGCATTTTAGTACGCTGTATCGCGCCTGTATAATATTGTTGGTTATTAGAAAACTTCCCTTATAATTTACACCGCTAACAAGCGTAAGTAGATTGTCACATGTTAAGCTCTATTTAATTTTGTGTGTACAGGGTTTTCTTTGTTGGTGTATCTTTATTGCGAGTGTTTTTGTCGCAAGCATTGTTGTGGTGTTTATTTTTGTATATGGGTTTTGTCTTTCAGGCTCTACGGTCAGTGAAGGATCTTGGTCTCAGGCCGCTACATACTGGCTTCGTGCTGCACCTGCCTAAGGAATCCGAAGATCTAGGGGGTGACCAAAATATAAGTAGAACTACACCTGCCGTAAGAGATTTAAACCTTTATTTAGTGTATTTGATATAGACGATGTTTTTTTGTGTTACCTAAGAATATAAAAATATTCAGGGGTTTATGTATAGGGAGATCTTGTTTTTTTTTGTAATGTGGTAGGTTTGCCATCCAGGCGCTCAAGCTGTAAGGTTGTGCTTTTATTATTACCATAATTAAAACCGTTACATGTTTGGTTTCCATTTATAACCCGAGGAAAGTGCATGTTCCCAGGGATTATTAAAATTTAAACAATATAGCTAATCAATATCAATTTTCTTTCAAGGAGACTGAGCGCTAGTGGAACGTTAGTATAGTAATTACTTAAGTAATTATTCAGGGAATATTTATTGATTTATTTTATGTGTGAGGGATATCTTACTATATGTAATATTCAAGGGATGAATTTACTTAACGGTTACTATTAGATGTACATATGTATAAATATTGTTGGGGTGCTTTATAGGCTCAGTGCTGAATTGTTTAATGTATGAATCACAACTGATATTTGATAAATATACTTCTTGTTTGGGGATTTCGTATTCTCTATTGATGAGTGTTGTTACTGGTAAATTTATAGACAAATTAGCTTAATTGCAGTAGCTGCTGTAGTTGTCCAATCATTCGGGGTGCATGCGGGTCCAATCAACTGCAATTGGCGCTCTCATTATTATTATTCTTTCTTAGTGTGCTATCAACGTTCACGGCCCATCCTGACGCTAATCCGGGAACTGCACCATATTCAGTATTATTTCTGGTTAGGAATCCCTGTTATCAGAACACCACAACCGACCAGAATATACTAAGAATATCCAACCAGTAAGGTTCTTTTTGTAGGTTATTCTTACATAACAAGAATGGTGTTACAAATTTATGTAGACTTTAAATAAATTAGTCATTACGGTGTAGCTAATATTAGATTATTGAGAATTCGTAGCATAATTATGGAATATTAATTTAGCAATTTAAATTTAAAGAAGTAACAAAGTTTGCATTGTGATTATTTCATCTTGGAAATAACAGTATTATTTTTATGGAACCGTTATGCAGCTGATTGGTTGCATTTTTATATCCGACTGATATTCAACATTTGGTGGATAGTTATCTGAATGTTTCGAGCTTCCGTTAAATATAATTATCAACATTCACAGCTTAAAGGGTGCGTAAAATATTCTTGTGTGTAAAATTTTTATTATATTACAGTAAGCAGATTATAAATCATTTTGTACCATACCTTATATTTATTACACATTCGGCAAATATTCGTTTGACGTCTAAAGTTTATTTTCGACTTGTACTTAAAGTGTATCATATGTAAAGTAGAAACTGTAGGAGAGTTTGTAACGGTTTTTTGTTTAGGCAAATACGTGTTGCACTTGGTGCTCTGTAAGTTGCCTGAATTTAGGCGCATATATCCCCGCAAACATGCTTGTAGTCAAGCGCAGTCGTAGTGAGATGACCATGCGCATAAAAATAGAACGTGGAACATTTTTTGTGGTATTCAGGATGTAGTCGCAAAACAGGTTTTTAAAAAAAAGTGGTGTGAATTTTGGGGTCCTCATGACTGAAATGAAGCTTCAGTCACGGCAGTTACGTTTGGCGTGGTGTTACAGCCATAACGACAAACTCTGGTAGAACATAGTTCTAATTATATTTATAAGACGGTTTGGTATTTTAAAATATGGCGTTTTAACTGTTGCTAACAAAAATTTTAATTTTTAGCAAGCAAACTATATATATAATTTATGGATTGGAAAATCGACAAGGATCTTTATTTCAATTTTAATCATCACATCTCAAGATGTAATTTGTAGTTTTGTTAAAACAAGCCTCCTGATTCTTAGAAAACCATGGCTGATGCTTGATGCTTTGTCAACAGGTATTTTTTGTTGTTACTTAATTCGTGAAACTCTGGTGAGTACTTTTTTTTGTGATCCGAACGAATCAATACGGACGTGATGAACCTTTTATTCGAAAAGCTAAACTAGCTTAACAATAAATACTTAAATACGAAATTAAGAATTTTTGATTTATAAGTGTGTACGATATATTGTTGAAACAAATCGTATTTTTATTTGAAGTAATTTAAATAATTTGGCAAAATTTGTTATGTCATCATTTTCTTTTATATAATGTTTGTTAAAAACAACACCTAAAGATAACATGTGTATATGATAAGAGTCAAGTTATATGAGTTTGTTTAAAACAGGTGACACTTGTGTTATTAATTAACTTTTGCTTTGAGCATAATATAAAGTAAATCTTTGTAAGCTAAATCTAAAATCTTAGATTACAAGTAATATAAATCATGTATTAAGATTTTTAATAATATTTTTTTAAGGACAAGTCTACCCTGTTAACAGCTATGACTTGTGCCAACTAAACAAGTTTAATTAACATTCGCTTCCACGATATAGTATTTACACTGCAACCCTTTTTAATTTTTTTTTGTACATAGTTGAAAAGAATCAAAATTTTTGTTAGATACAAATCAAAACTTACGATCGTTTTATTTCCAACAGCTCAATAAATGAAATAAGTAACCTTTCCGTTTTGATTGAGATAAAAATTAGTACAGAAATTATATTCTTTCATTTCTAAATTCAGATAGATATTATTCCCTTAAGGTTTATCTGCGTCTATCCTTAGGATGAATTTTTGTGTTCTATTGACGCAGTGGCGCCCTAATTTATTCAAAAACAGGTTTAGTCTCAGAAAGAACCCCGACCAGCTTATGCCTCCGCAGGAATAGACCCCGAGCTTAGAACAAGAGCATTGTATTTTTTTCTCACTACACCAACTTGACCCTACTACACCCTCAATAAAGGCCAATCTCAGAAATTATACATGAGAAGAGAAAAATACCATCACATGTTTTAATCCATTTTATATATGTATTTACATGTTTACGAAATTGCGAACAATTTATATAGAACAGATTTGCAGGAAATTGCTTGCAGTGTCGAAAGTATTAATTTAGTCCATAAAAATTTTTACAATATAAGTACTTGATGTTAGAACCTAACTGAATTTAGATATGGCTAATTGTAAAAGTTTGCATGTATACATAATTTAAAAAATTACCTTCTGTGTTAGCATACTTCAGAAACAATTGTATTGGATTATTCAATTATTGACGGTAGTGTAAAAGAATTTTGTACATACAAAATAAAATGGTTAGATCAGATATTTAGTGTAAACTCTTTCGATTTCTAAAATACTGACAGTTATATTAATTATCATTTTCCTGTCCAATATTTTTTTTCTTGTTGGATAACTTAGAAATCTTATTTGCAAACTATACGTTTGATGCCTTGAGATAAATAGATTTAAGTTATGTTTTTAGTAGAGACACCAAGTATTTGTTGTAGTAGTTTTAACTTATACCGAGTAGCGTATAATTATTTGTGAAAAAGTTTAGAAATTTTAAGTTGTAGGGACTAGTACCTTCACTGTTATATTATTTTTTTAATTTTGAAACTCCAGTTGCGGTTTCATGTACGTAATTCAGTAGAATGTTTCCTTCAGAAATATACTTTATATTCATGGTTATTGTTTGTCATTACGATACACGGCCTTAGGATTCCTGCTCTATAACTAGGTTACCTTATTATTGTTTTAAGTTATCAGAGGTTGCACTCAATCTTTTTGCCATTTTGGTTTCCTTTACTTTATCATGACCCCCTGCCCATTGCTTAGCCCTACATTTAACTTTCCAATGCTTTACCCTAAGGTACTACATTGGCCAAAAAACGAGACTTTTTAACTGGAAAAGCATCACTTAGTAATTGCGATAGTATCAATTTGATCACCCAATCAAGTATTACAATCACTATAATGGAATTTAAAGTGACGACCGTAATTTCTTAAAACACTTGCAGAATATTAATCAGAAAGTACTTGGTTTTCAATTACCACCCACGGGGCAGTAAAAAATCATAATTATTAAAATTACATTTTTTTATGCTTTCGTAACACAGCAGATCAACTTGTAATGCACTCCCAAACTACTACTCGACGATTGTTTTCCTTACCCTTTTATCCACGTCGCTCAAACGAGTAACCGCATACTTCAACTAAGTCTGACAAAAGACACACTTTATTATCTCTTTTAAACGACAGGTACTCCTACTTTACGAGTAATCTATTATCTATTACTCTGTTATTGTAAAGGGTTCAGATAAAGTATCAGTAACAAATAGCACAGCACATTCTTAATTTAGTACTCATTAGACAAATAGGTACAACAAGCGCTACACATGGTGAGTAATTCCAAATTATTACACCAAATAAGACACAAATACAAAAAGCGCGTAACACATTCTTGAAACCAATTTGCTCTTTTGTTGTACCATTTAAGTCTGCAAATACAATCAAGTGGAGTAAGAAAATAACACAAAAATGGACGGTACGAATGCAGTTTATAAGATTTTATCCGATACTAAGAAAATTACATTGACATGTTGCGTCCTACAACTTCCATCCAGTCTATTGCAATTTACCGAGTTGTTGAAAATCTGTTTCTTGTGGCCAAAAGTCTTAAACGGTGTTTTTTGATGATCTGTAGTCACCTGTGGACGTTCAGATCCAAAATAACGCGATTGAATCCCTTCGTCGGGCAATCTAGACCAACATCTTGCCACCGTTCCAATATCACAATTAAACGGCTAATAATATTCCCAAACGAGGATCCGGTCTCTCTCAAACCAATAAAACGGACACGTTCAAAATCATTTAGTAACCGATAATTTGCACGTTGACAAACTTTTGGCATTTTTAAATTTTCACAAAGCTATAGTGGACAAACTAATCGAAAACTAAACAGTTTACTACACACCAATAGCTTGTTTACAATTAATTGATACTAAATGACAGCAAAGAAATGAACCAAAAAAGCCAAAAAAGAATGTCTAGATTTTATTTAAATTTTAATTATTACCTTGTTTCATCAAAATAATCATCTTAATGATTTTCTTAAAAAAGTTCAACAACTTCTGTGTGTTGCGTTTTTTATGAACGTCAGTATATATCAACAACAAACAAGGAAATCTCGGTTGCTATCGTGTAAATAGAACATCATACCCAAATTGGTTGTGACCCACTACCGAGTGACCCACTTCCGGTGACCCAAATTGATATAGTGACAAAAATTGACCCAGTAACTAAAATTTTCCTACTACCTCAAACCAAATCGTCCCATTGTGATGCTTTCAATTAATGGACGAGTTTTACCAAACAACCAATTATGAAATATTTGTAATCTGACAAATTAAAAATATTGATCACAGTAAAATTTGATTATTAATTTTTAACATTATCTTTCAAAAACAGAAACAGTAAGTTCAATGATTGCGGTTTTCTGACATCTGAGTTGATATTATCACATTTCTTTATTTCATTTCGAGCATTCTTTTAGTTAATTATTTTTACAAAACAATAAATTACATATTACAATAAAATTACATATACATCAAAAAATAAAGACACGTAAATCTATAATTATTCAAAATACCTTAGAAACCCTCTGTAAATGGACCGAGGAGAATAACAAAAAATGTGGTCTATTCGTAAATCCACTGCATGTTCAATTAAAACTCTGTTACTGCCCTGCGCAGTGTTAAGACTATGAACAATCACGCATCCCTTCCACGTTTATTAATCTAGCATGTGACGCGCATTGTTATGTGGAACGAGTCGCTGTCAGGATGTCATACGGAAACGTCACGTTTAAGAATGTTTGGTCAACACATAAGTATATAATAAAAGATTTCTTAACGTTATTTGTGTTTATTTCCGACATCTTACAGCTTCCAAAGGGTACAGTTAACATAGTGGTCCTTCGAGCCGGATGTAATCAGTGCAGTTAATCAATTAAAAACGAAAATTCAAAGTGTTGTTTGTATGGTAATTACAGTCATCCAGTAAAATCGCGCGCATCAGTGTATATCAAATACGAAGTTTATCCAAACAAGGAATACTACACTGGGTCAACGTCACATTTTATTAGATTTTACAAGGTGCAAAACAAAGGAACAGGTGCAGGTATTGTTTTGAACATAGATAAGAAACAATCTGAGCTCGCTAAGTACTGTAAGTCGATCCTTTTCTTAATTATTGAAGTTTGAATCTGATCTTATTTACGTTATCTATTTTTGTATCCTCAATATTTATTTATAATGGATTCTAAAAATTTCAAACGTTTAATACACAAAAGAGATGTTTTTAAAGCACAACTTACATTGTTTGAAAAATGTTTACACTCTTTTCAAGTATTAGATGAAATTTCTGATTCTAATGTACTTAATTTACAGCAACGGCTTTATAAAATACAGCCTATTTTTGAGTTATTTAATGAAGTACAATTAGAAACTGATTTACTAGATGATAATTTAGAGAAAAATCTTGAAGAACGTGAAGTTTTTCAAGATTTTTATTTTGATTTAACAAGTCAAGCTCAATCTATTATTAGTAAATTTGATACTCTTGAATTAAAATCTGCTAATAATTGCAAGTCAAAAAGCCGTTCCAATTGCGATTCCGTAGACTCTCCAAGGCGTGCGGCAAGTCCTAAGAATAATGTAAAATTACCGAAATTAGATTTACCTATTTTTGATTCATCATTTACAAACTGGAAACCATTCTCAGATGCCTTTTTGGCTATGGTCGATAGCAATCTTGAGCTTTCTGATTGTCAAAAACTATTCTATTTGCGAGCTTCCCTTCGGGGAGAATCAAATAATATGATATCAGCACTGGATGCAAGTAATGCTAGCTATAAAATTGCATGGGAACGTCTCAAACAGAGATATAACAAGAAACGCAAAATTATTGATACACACATACAAGAAATATTGAATCTTGAACCCCTTGTAAAAGATAGTCACACGGGTATGCGCTCGTTAATTGATAAGCTACAAAATCACATTCAGTGTTTAAAATCACTAGGTCAACCAGTTGAAAATTGGAACGCGTTAATTATACCAATTGTTTTAATTAAGCTTGATGTTTACACCGCTCGCGAATGGCAAGGGAAATTGAATTCTGATCCAACAAATGAAGAAATACCGACTTACGAGGAGTTCATTAAATTCCTAAACACTAGGCAAGGTGTACTCGAAGCGGTTAATACTAGAAAAGTGTCTGTAGTACCCAATACGTCTGAAAAACATCATTTTAGTCGATCAAATCTCGTAAAATCAAAGCCTTTACTGCAGTCAACACGATTTGCTACAGCTGCAACGATCATCATTTAATTCAAAGTTGTCAATCATTTTTGCAACTAAACGCCGCTGAACGTAATGAAAGAGTAAAAGCTCTTAAACTATGTATCAATTGTTTACGTAAAGGACATTTTGTAAGTGAATGCAATTTAAGTAAGTTCTGTATTTGCCATAAAAGGCATAATACCACTCTCCATATTTATGATAAAAATTCTCAGAAGAGCAACATAGTTAGAAATCCGCCTTCTGGAATTTCAAATAATAATTTACAATCTCAAGCTCAATTCTATGAGCAACCTATTAATGAAGATAATTCTCAAAGCGTTACTCTTTCCACGGTAACCGAACCTACAAGTACTATTCTATTGTCTACCGTACAAATTAATGTAAAAAACTCTAGGAACGAATTCATAACCATTAGAGTAATATTAGATTCTGCATCTCATTCTAATTTTATTTCAGAAAAAGCATGCAAAGCATTAAAGCTACAAGTGTTTCCCACAAATTTATCAGTAACGGGAACAAATCAAGGTAATACTCAAATTAAATATGAAACTGATGTAACCATTTATTCAAAGGTTAATAATTTTCTAGCGAAAATAAAGTGTTTCGTACTACCACTAATTACAAATGCAATACCTATCACCACAATTGATGTTAATGATTTCAAAATACCCTCAAATATTAAACTAGCCGACCCTACATTCAATGTAACAAGTAGTGTAGATATGTTAATAGGTGTTTCATTATTCTGGGAACTTATATGCATTGGTCAAATTAAGAATGAAAACGGTAGCATTTTCCAAAAAACCAAGCTAGGTTGGGTAGTAGCAGGCACAATACGAGGTAGAAATCACCACATAGTTTCATCATTTTTGACATTTACACATTTGCATGAAAATTTACAATCATTCTGGAAAATTGATGAAGTGCAGACAAAAGATAAATTTTTAACTCCAGATGAACAGTACGTTGAATCATTTTTTGAACAAACCACTAAACAAAATGTCGACGGCAAATTTATTGTTAAACTCTCGCTTAAAGAAAACCTACATGAGCTAGGTGATTCGTATGAAGTAGCAGTAAAAAGATATTTGTCACTTGAAAGACGATTTCAAGGCGACCAAGCATTAAAAATACTTTATACAAAATGCATTCGAGATTATGTAAATCAGGGTCACATGTCTTTGAGTAGTTAAAATTCATAGCAATCGTTTTATTTACCTCATCACGCAGGGATGAAAGAATCAAGCAGTACAACTGCGTTACGAGTTGTATTTGATGGGTCATGTAAATTAAAGTCAGGGGTATCCATAAATTCCTTACAATACGCGGGACCCACTCTTCAAGACGATTTGTTTTCAATCATCACGCGCTTTAGAATGTACACATACGTACTTACGGGCGATATTGCTCAGATGTATCGCCAGGTTTGGCTCCACCCAGATCATCGAAGATTTCAAAAAATTATTTGGCGCGAAAATCCTAATGATCCGTTACAAATATATGAGTTAAATACGGTTACCTTCGGAATGACATCCGCTCCGTATCCTGCAGTTAAATGTTTGTTCGAAATTGCAGAACGCAATAAAAATATTTTTCCCAAGGAAACGCAAATACTTAAATTAAATTTTTACATTGATGACGGATTATTTGGCGCTAATTCAATTAGCGAATTACAACAACTGAAAGCTAATTTGGTCACCATGTTAGATAGCCACGGATTTACACTAAGAAAGTTTAGGAGCAATGTACCCCAGCTTTCAGAAAAATGCGAAAATTTTAATGTTACTCAAGTCAGTAAAACACTAGGTATTTTGTGGAACCCAACAATTGATTGTTTTTTATATTCTGTTACTAGAGATAAAATGTATACAAATACTGTTTCAAAACGTACCATTCTCTCAGTTACGGCTCAATTATTCGATCCAATAGGTCTCTTAGCGCCTATTGTTGTAATTGCGAAATTAATAATACAAGAGTTATGGCAATTGAACTTAAATTGGGATGAAACGGTTCCGAGTCACATTCATACACAGTGGCTTGCGTTTCTAAATGAATTGCCTTCTATTAATAAACTAGCAATTCCGAGAAACATTTTGATTAAACAGACTATACTTCATGAAATTCACGGTTTTTCAGACGCTTCCGTGAAAGCGTACGGTGCATGTGTTTACATCATTTCAATTAATGCGAAAAATCAACGTGAAATAAATTTAGCTGCTTCTAAATCCAGGGTAGCTCCCTTAAAAACGACATCGTTGCCTAGGCTAGAACTGCTAGCTGCAGTTGTACTAGCACAATTATTAAATAAATTAAAAGATATTTTGCGACTGGTGTAATTCTAAAATTGTTCTCAATTGGTTAAATTCAAGCCCCAGTAAATGGACTACGTTTGTCGCAAATAGGGTGTCTCTAATTCAAGAACTAACCAATGTCTGCGATTGGTATTATATTAGTTCTTTGGAAAATCCCGCAGATATTGTATCTCGAGTGCAATGCCAAGTAAATTAATGAACTGTCAACTTTGGTGAAAAAGTCCAAAATTTCTAAACCATCCTCAACCACATTTAGGGGAAAATTATGATGTGCATCATGAAAGTATTCCAGAGCAAACGGTAGCTATAAATGCCTTTGTATGTACAAATCAAGATTCGCATTTATTCTTTAAAAGATATTCCTCATTAACTAAATTAAAGCACATTGTAGCACTATGCCTACGATTTAAATTTAATTGTCAACATCGTCATAACAAGAAAATTGGTTTATTAACAATCGACGAACAGAATGAGGCATTAAATATTTTGATTAAAGCTTCTCAAATTGAAGCATACGCCAAGGATTATAAGGATTTAATGCAAGGCAGACCCATACAAGTTACGAGTAAATTAGTAAGTTTAACTCCATTTATGGATAAACAAGGTTTAATAAGAGTAGGTGGCCGATTAAAAAATTTTAATTTTAATTTTGACAAGCGCCATCCTGTTTTGTTACCAAAAGATCATATTTTAACTAAATTAATTTTTAAAAATCAGCATAGTCTGTCACTACATGCAGGTTCAAATTTATTATTAAGTCTAATAAGGGAAACCTACTGCCTATTTCCGGAAAAAATATTGCAAAATACACGGTGAAAAAATGCGTAACATGTTGCAGGTACAATCCTGTAATCGAAAACCCAATTGTGGGCGAGTTGCATAAGTTACGGGTCACAGCAATGCCCCATTTCACACTACTGGCGTAGACTATGCAGGGCCGTTATTAATTAAAGACAAACATGGTCGAGGTAGCAAAACAACTAAATGTTATATAGGTATTTTTATTTGTTTTTCAACAAAAGCGATACATATAGAACCCATCACTTCTCTGTCTGCAGCTGCGTTTCTTGCAGCTTTCAAAAGATTTATAGCTAGACGAGGAAAACCATTACATGTATTCAGTGACAATGGTGCAACTTTTCAAGGCGCAAATACCGAATTAAAGAAAATTTATACATTTCTCAAGGAAAATGATGAACTTATTGCAGGTAGCGCTATCGACCTAGGCATAAATTGGCATTTTATACCTCCTAATGCCCCCCCACTTTGGTGGTCTTTGGGAATCGGCTGTGAAAAGTGCAAAATATCATCTTACTAGAGTGATTTCTTATGCAAGTTTAACTTACGAAGATTTATATACAGTTTTAACACAAATTGAATCCATTTAAATTCTCGTCCTTTGACGCCTATGTCCTCAGATCCAAATGACTTACAAGCACTAACTCCGGCTCACTTTTTAATCGGACGTACGTTATCGGCAATCGCGGATCCAGATGTAACGGATCTGAAATTGAATCGATTAGATAGATACCAGCACCTACAACAAATTAATCAGCACATATGGAAACGTTGGTCAGTTGAATACGTATCTCAACTTCAACAACGTTATAAATGGCAACGCGACAACAGTGCTATAAAAATTGGTTCCTTAGTCATTATTAAGGATAGTAACTAACCTCCCTCCAATTGGAAATTGGGACGGATTATTGAACTGCATCCAGGAAGAGACAACACTGTACGTGTAGTGAGTGTAAAGTGCACAAATGGCGTGTTTAAGCGTCCAATGAATAAAATATGCGTTCTTCCTGTAGAACCTGAAACATAAATTTAATCATTAATGTGAATGTTATATGGTTCTATGTATAACACGTCACATTGTTTGAGTTATGACAAACCTCATTTCTACGAGTTCTTTTACATATTATTAGAATATGTTTTATTATTTTTATCAATTTGACTATGTACATTAATTCTATGAGATATTTTTATACTTATATATATACATGATAAAAATCTATGCTATATATAATACTTATACTATGTAATCATAAATATCTTAGCTAGAGTATGTTTTACTAAACTAATTATGTTGAACTATACTTACCTATAATATGTTGTGTTCATATTTATAATGTTAAAATTGTTATTTTAAGGCGTGCGGTATGTTAAGACTATGAACAATCACGCATCCCTTCCACGTTTATTAATCTAGCATGTGACGCGCATTGTTATGTGGAACGAGTCGCTGTCGGGATGTCATACGGAAACGTCACGTTTAAGAATTTTTGGTCAACACATAAGTATATAATAAAAGATTTCTTAACGTTATTTGTGTTTATTTCCGACATCTTACAGCTTCCAAAGAGTACAGTTAACACGCAGTGAGCACTTTTTTTTAACTTTGGAAAAAAGTACAGCCAAAAATGTGTTGTACCCGATTTTAAAATATGTGAAAGTCGTGGGAACGTGAGAATTGAAAAATAAACTTGGTAGTTCTAGTTAACGATATCTCCTTCGGCTATAACTTTCTTTATACCTGCACCAAACAGAATTTTTGTAAAATGCTCCTCTTAAGCCTGTCTTGAACACTAAATTTAAAACTGGCAAAAAATTGAAGAAAGTTTTTTACTTTTGTTCTAAATTAAAAATACATTTTTAATTATAGGGAAAAAAATCGTGTTTAACGGTGTGTAGCTGCTTCTTAAAAATGAAAGACGAAATATGACGGGTTTAAATGTATTACATGTTTTTTATTGACATAATATATTGATAATAATAAAAAATCACCTCGTTGCCATGCGGTGTATTGAAAAAAGCAGTGTCTACAGGATGGTATTCATTTTTCGAGCAGATTCTTCTCGTGTTTGTTGCCTATCGGTTTTTAATACCATGCTTGTATAATATTAATTAACGAAAGGTACCTATAATAAATAATTTTCGTCCATGCTTATCAAAAATCGTTATCAACAAAACACCCTTCTATTTTAAGCACTCACATAAAATGTAATCAAAGACACTAAAAATAAGAATGAATATCGGTATATACAAATACCAATTATCTTAGAAACCTACGCAATAAGAAAAAGGTGATATCACTTATAACTAAGTCGTACTTTAAAATTCCGTTTTTAGACATTTTGATACAATTAGTTGACCTTCTACAACAGTCTTGTGCATGTTATATTTCCAGCCCCGAAAAATGTCTTTCTGACTCAGCAGGTGAAGCTGGAATTACCAGAATTACTTTGACAATTTTTCTTAGAAGTGGGTATTTCTTTTTATTAACACCCACGCCATTTTAATGAATCAAATCATGCTTTTTCTGTTAACCTTATTAGCATTAAGAGGACCAATCTATAACTACGTTCATCATTGCTTATAAAATTTAGCAATTCATCTTCGGTTTGCTGTTGTAAAGTCAACAGTGCGTGTAGATGTAGAAGACATGCATCCTAGTTGTTCTCCAAGAGTACCGAAAGTTGCGAAATGTTCTAGCTTTACTTTCTTCTGTAAAAATTTTTTAAATCAAAATTAATTTGAATTCAACAAAAAGTTCTTACAACAGAATCGATTTTATAAAAATTTGGGGCAGACAATAATTTTTGGAGGGTCTTTAGCAAAAAATTATTCTTCATTGTTGATATCAATATAATAGGTAGACATAATATAATAAATCCATTATTTCTCACATGTTAATACAGTTAATACAGTTTGAATAGAATGAATATTAATGCAAACACAATGTCAACCGTAAAGCACAAATTAAAAGCATATTGCATGTATACATTATGTAATAATGTTGTCTAATGCGTTTACAGCAAAATGAAATGGCAAAGAGTGGACCGCGTAGCCGAACAGCTGAGCTTTGTCAAGAAGCGGGTCCTAATCATTTATTTAATTTGTGTAGGCATAAATCGGCTTTGCTTTTCAGTATTGTTGCATTCAACTCCGAAAAGTAATTAAAAATAGGTAACAGAAATAATAAAACCGCTATTCTTTAAAACCTATACAATTAACCATTAACATTTTAAATACATTAACTGGAATGTACGTTTTAAATATATTAATTCAAGATCAAAACTATAATACATTGGAATATTACCTGGAATGGTTTGTTTTCTATAATTTGCAGCTGGGCTTTTTCGTCTGCCCATGAACTTGTGTCGCAAAGACTTATTTCTTTAGCTACTAAAATCCCATACTCTACAGAGACTACGTGGATTTCCCGGTAAAAACGATTTTTATCTTCACCCTTTCTGACAAATAAAAATTCCTTTAATGGTTGATTCAAAAAATGTTGCCATTAAATGCAAGGCTGTTATTGAAGGCCAAAACTTTTTGTCCAATGCTCAAGAAATTCTCGCTTGTCACACATATTTTGCAAACAGTGAAAGGCAGGAAAGATGTTTTGGAGAGTGCATTGAAAAAACTGTTCAAGAACATCAAATATTTGTCCCAGATAATTTAAAAACTTTAGCACATCATTAAGCTGTTGACGATCAATGCATTCAAACAAACCGATGCGTCCTCGTGCAGTTAAGAGAGAAAGTAATACTGAAACTTCCCGTCCATTGGTGACCTATAAATTCCAAACAAAATATGTTGAGTAATGACCTCCAGAGTCTTGTTTTTCCACCATGCTTTATTGATCGAGGCAATTCCGATTGGACGTCTGTTGATTTCTTGACGTACGTTACAATCGTATTCAAACTTTCATCAAAGAGGTTAATATTTTTATTTAGCTTTGTACACTCTTTCCAAGCAGATAGTATGATAGAATTCAGTCTATGACACGCACAGTTTACACGTACCTTTTGATTGGAGGAAGCTTTAATATTACTGCCACAATCTGTTGTTGTTGGAATGTTGACAATATCACAATTGCATTGTAATAATACGTTATTAAAAACAAACGCAATATTTTCTTTGAGGGTAAGGTTTACAAGCATAAATACGTCTGCATAGGCTTCAAAAACCATCTTCTGATTTTTCAATCTAAAAAAATATCATGTCTAAATAGCTGCGATATATCACATTATCTAACCACAAATCAGGTGTGACGGCTATACACTTTACTTTTATAGATTTTTGCAAAGAAACCTTTATGTCGACCTGTACTACATTTGCACATTTTACTAATTCCTTTCGAACAGCTATTCAGCTACTTAAAGTGGTCGATGATTATATGTTTCTACATGTTCGCCTATAGAAATCATTTCTTGTGCATAGTTTTAAAATGCGGTTTTTTATTAACAGCAAGCGGTAAATAGGTACGCACCCGCAGTTAAAAATACCTGACGTTTTTTGACATTTATAAAACCCGAATCGGTTATCTTTGGATTACTTTTTTTAAATATTAATGTTATTTTGCTAGCTCTTGCGCTTACATTCTGTAGTGGCGAACAACTTTTCTGGTGATCATTTAAATTTTTAGTCCAAATTCGATAGTTTTATCTATTACTTTCTTCCGAAATTTGTAGCATGGGTAGCATTTTTACAACAAACTATTCTAAAAACATCCTCACTTGTTTCCTTAGTTTTAATCGTTTTAAAAGTTTTCCAAGTCACCTTCGATTTTTGTGTAATTACACAGTTTATAAACTATTTTGTCTTTTACTTTATTTCTTCAGAAAGTTGTAAAGGATCCATTTTGTTTATTCTTATTTATTATAATATTACTTAATGCACTGTATTAAAAGTACTAAGGTTCTTCGCAGTTCAAAGTACAACACTAGAACATCAGCACAACCACTATCACTGTCACCAACGTTGGAACTAAGACACCATTTTACTTGAATTCCGAAATTCTTATTCATTTGGTTCAGAGTGGGCGTAATTTATTCCTATACCAAAATTGCATATTTGTGTATAATAGGTATTTGTTACCGTTTAACCAAAATTACCCCGTATTCAATTACATCCCTTTCTTAAAAGCCCATTATCGTAAACTTTAAACAAACAACTCATTGTGTAACTAATTATCTATTATGTTTGTTAACCTCCCGTGAAAAGGATAAATACGGCAAGCATAAAATCAGATTTTTTCAGGAGCTCCAATTTAAAATTAATGAATTGCCATAACGTCATTTTTTAGCCAATTAACCTTATATTCGTACTGTGCTGTAGTTTAGTATCCTCCAATTGATAGGTAGCGGTCTGGCATGTTTGCAGCGGTTCGTTGCTTAAGCCTTACCATACAATTTAATTTAACACTTTTCCTTTTAACCAGGTAATATATCATTTCATTATAAATGGGAATCATGTAAACATGTTGGAGTTCTTTAACAACCATTAGGTGGCTAATATCTATGTAGAGCCAGGTGGATAGTAAAAAGATTGAAGAGTATATGAAGACCTAGACCAAGCAAATTATTAAAAATTTAGGTTGTGAAGAGTATGTAGAACTTTTTAGATTAGCACAGAATAGAAAAGAAATTAGAGCTGCGTCAAACCGACCTTAAGTAAGGTCGAAAACAAAATCATGATGATGAATTGATTGTCGAAATAAAAAATTGAAAATATCAAACCATGTCAAATTTTTTAGGTTACAGTGTTTTTACTTTTTATGAACCCCAAAATTAACTATAGAAGAACACTGCATATTACATTTACCGTGACTATCTTTAAAAGTGACCTAGACAACCCTGAAATAAGAAGGCAAAAAATTATATTTGTAGCAATTTCTTATGTTATACATATGTACTAGATAATACAAATTAATAAAAAGAGCATTTATAAAAAAATAATAAGAAATATCTGTAATTACAAAAATTGCAAAAAAGATTAAGATCTTTATTATAATCTCTCGCTCTCCAATAAATCTTCCGATGCCTTGTCAGTAGGTAAAGAAATCCAAAATGGTTTGCGGTTGGGAGGCATTTTCCTACTAATGCTTTAATGATTTTTGCCTTTTTAAGTTCTGAAATACCCTTCGGTTTATTTTTGGCTAAGGAAAAATAAGTTTTCTACGGTAGTGTATTCGTCACTGCCAAATGAGGTTTCGCAATACAGTCCTAAATATCCTTTACTAAATTTTAGCTTAACTACGTCTTTAAAGAGCGGTAAACATTCTCCACCGCTTTCAATACTTCGACTTCGAGCTTTATTTTTAAATTTCATTAAATCTCCAGTCTCTGGACAAATAATGTTTAATCGGCGCGATGCCTTTTTGCAAATATGCTTGAAGTCATAGAAATCGTCAATGTTTTTTAACTTTCTCATCTCCTGTTCAATACGACCGTGTATGCCATCCGCCGCTATGTAGGTAGGTATGGCCGGCACTAAATATTTAAGAATTATCTCCTTTGTGTGACATGTTCCTTGATTAACGTACGTTATTAAAGCTAAATAATAAATAAATTTTGATTTTGCTCGTAGCAATTGTTTACTAATAAGAGAAAATTAGTGACAAAGGTGATCGATTAGTGACGTTCTGTATAAAATATAAGCTGATCATTGCAGATGTTATTTTAAAGAATTACAAATCAAAATTATATAAATGAAAGAAACCAAGATGTTGAAACCAGGTTGACTATATTATGGTAAAACAAATACCTAAAAATTAAACAAATTGTTTAGGTTAAAATGTGTATCCAAAAGTCAATGCAGATCGTAATCGTAACTTATTTATAATGAAATGCCAACAATGTTTTAAAAACTCAACAGTAAGGTCTGGGCTAAGGAGTTGGAATTTGGGGAGGATATAGTATAGAGCAATTTTGATAAACATATTGCAAACGCTCTTGATAGTAAAATAAATGCGAAAACTGTAAAAGTATGAACTGGGGAGTACAATGTACAAACAACAAAGGAATAGAACACATAAGAAATGTAGGATAACCAAAAAAGTAGTTGTTAGCCAGGTCGAATCAACATGCAGTTAAAGCATGTTTGGTAAAAATGAAACCTGCACTAATAATTTAATAGACGAAGATATTAACCTTTTGTATAGCAGAATATATTGAGAAGATTGGGTTAAAAATTAACGTACTAAAAAACAAAGGTGTTATTTTTAAGAATAGAATTAGAAAACCAATCAAGGGATTTAAACTTCTATAAATCTATAGGAAATTATAACATACTAAAACTTTAAGGGCAATCGAACGTGACAGACTCTTCAGATTTGTTTCAAGAATATCTGAAACTGGGAAAATGCATCAAATTTTACGAAGAACCCTATTGCGATTATATCAAAGAAAGCTAAAACAAGCATGTCTAAAGATTAAAAAAACAAATAGTTTAATCTTCTAAATTTTAATTCCCATTATTTACAAATAAATATAAAGAAATGTAGGAAAGTCTAAGATAACTAACTTATATCAGCTTGTAATACAGCTCGCACTATTCCCCAAAAATCATCATGTCCTACTTCTCCAATTTTTTTTCCACAGATATCCTTATTCTCTTACTATTTCTATAACCTCTTTGTTATTAACTTTATCTGACCATGCTATCAACATCATACATATGAAGCATGGAATTCCAAAAGGCTTCTTCTTTTTTCCGTCTGCTTCTCCTACTGCCCCTATTTCATAGACGTACTGTGCTGTGTTCCACACTATGCTTTGAACAGTTTTGTCCTTGTTTCTATGTTTGTTGACTTCAAACATAGCCGCTGCTTTTTCTTGTTAGATACAGTTCGGTTCCCCTTCTATTGTTTTGTAAATATTTACCCTATTTCACCGATATTCAGTGGTATGTGAAGAGGGTTAAGCAGTCTGTGGCTAGCAATATCCCCGAGCACTTGAACATTTGCCGAATTAATAGTTTTCCAATAATTCCTTTGGCACAATCGAGATTTGTCGAAAATATTTCAAAACGAAGACCTGTAGTTTTTTCATAATAATCATCAGGTTTAAATGCAATTTATTTTCGTCATTAGATATTCCGTCTTAAAACTGGTTGAACGCGAATTAAGGTTCGGACCTTGGAAACTGCCTTTTTAAAAACCAGTTTCAAAACTTATTAACAAATTTATTTATTTATACAGAAATTAATTATGGAATTTTGACAAGTTGATTTAAAATTATTCTAAGTCGAAATTACACTAATAATAGACTATTGTGAGTAGCTTAAGCAACTGCAGTGTTAAAGCTGAATACTTTGACTGACTGCCGGGTCCTTGAGCTCCTTGGCTTTTTATAATGTTCCTACCCCTTCACATGGCTGTGGGAACTTCCAGATCTCATGTCTGCTTATTCTTAATACTGTTAATAAATACAATGTTGTAATCTTAATTTCTAAGTAATCACAGTACCTGACCGTCTGTGACCTGACATCTGCAGTGTCACTATCGTCTGCGATACAAAGTAGCGCATCCGTTCTCATGAACCTTAATAAACTTTACAAATTGTCCTTGTATTTACAATGTTGCACTTCATTTGGCGTATTCTTAACACTTTCTAATAATTCCTAATTATTCTATTTCTTTATACATATAACAATTAGGGGATACATAACTCGCGTACTTCCACAGATTTCTATTCTGAGCTAACCTACGCAGTTCCCTGAGTTTTCCACTGTTTGGATACAGCTCGATTCCCTTCTATTGTTTTGTAAATATATACCCTATTTCAACGATATTCAGTGGTATGAGGAAGGGGTTAAACAGCCAGAGGCTATCAATAACCCCAATTCTTGAACATTTGGTAAATTATAGTTTTCCAATAAATCCTTTCGCACAATCAGGATTAGTTGAAAATATTACAAAACCAACGCCTGTATTTGTTTCTAATACTCATCAGGTTTATGTGCAATTAGTTTTTCGTCATTAGGATTTCCGTCTTGTAACAGATGCACGCGTACCTCCACAGACCTATATTCCTAGCTAGCCTACACAGTTCCCTGACATTCCTACACCCTAGATACAACTCGGTTGCCCTTCTATTGTTTTCTAAATATATGCCATATTGCATTGATATTCAGTGGTATGTGAAGGGTGTTAGGTAGTATGCGGCTATCAAGGTCTTCCAACACAGACAATTGCCGAATTACTAGTTTTTTAGTAAATTTGTTCACATATTTAACATTAGTTGAGAATATTCCAAGACCAATACTTGTAGTTGTTGATAAAAATCATCAGATTTAAGTACAATTTTTTTTTTTCGTCATAAGGTTTTCCTTGGGACTGGTTGAACGCGCACCTTCATTGATTTCTATTCTGAGCTAACCTACATATTTCCCTAAAATTTCCTACGTTCCTGCTCTAATTCTATTACAACTGTTTGCTTTTTGTATAAACTTTGTACAATCGGTCTATCTCTAAAACTCATTTCAAACTTTATGAGGATTTTGAATATTTTTATCCATTTTACATTGTCGAGTTTTTTTCCAGATCAACAAACCTTATATACACGATTTCTCTTTTACTATCGTCTTTTCCATCATCACCCTCAGAGCTAACATAGTCTCCCATGTTCCTCTGTTTCGCATAAACCCAAATTGAGCTTTTCTTAGTACTTTTTCGGCCCTTTTTCCATCCGTCTTTGTACAATTCTAGTTAATATTTTTGACACGTGTGATGTCAAGCTTATTGTTCTAAAATTTTCACATATATCTGCGCTCTCGTTTTTAGCATAACGACTAGGATGTGTTACGTTTGAAATCTTTGAGTATCTCGTCTGTCTCATACATATAGTTTAAAGGTTGGAAGAGACGTTCTGTTACTACTTATTTATACCCGGTGTCTTACCATTTTCAGAACTTTTAATATTTCAAACTCATCTCTAAATATGGGATAGTGAAGCATATTTTTATAAATGGCTGGCCCCACGCATATTTTTTATACGTTGCGGCGTCAGTGTTACAAATTTTTCTAAATGGGCGCCAGTGAATAAATATCTTCCGACGTAGCTAGGGGTCTATTCCTGGGTAGAGCAATGAGAAGTGAGGGGTAAGTCGAATTCTGTTTGCACACCAAAGTTAAGCTAAATCAAATAGGCGCCACCATGTCCTGAGATAATGACGATAATTGCAAAGCACAGTTCCAAGGGCGGACGTGGAAACCCAAAAAATAAGTGATCGCCTTCGTGAACAAAACCTGTCTTAACAAAATAAGACGCAGCTCCTGTAAGAAATTACAATGGTTAAATAAATAAAAAAAGTAGAACACCACGTGTGTCTTATAAACATATATAAAGAACTAATAATAAAGTATTTCCAATATAATATTGGCATCAAATTATTACTCAGATTAATTTTAGCTTTATGTAATTAGGTTTGATCGCACTTGACCAAAATAAAAGTTTTAGATTTTGAACTAAATGTTTACTAAAAAAACTGTTTTAAAATATTGGAACTTGTAACAAAAAATGGTCATAATCAACTACATCAAAATTAAAGTTTTAACTTTCCTTTTTTTCTTTCATTAATCAAACAACTTTACATTAAACATGAACTTGTTATACAAATTAAAGTAATAATGATTGGCAAGCATAACACAGTGAATTAAATTCTAATCTGGGCAGATCTTTTTAGGTAGATAACAAATTACTTGAACCTAACATAATGAGAATTTGAGCTTCCAAATTTACGTCTAATAATCTATGTATAGATAAAGCTGATCACAAAAATAGGCATGTTTGTTTAAATTTCATTACAGCTGCTCAAAGCATTTGCTTTCAAGACAACATATGTCAACTGTACAAAATAGAAAAATATGACGTCGAAAACACATGTTGAACTTATCGACGGTTTATATGGAACAAAGCATGTTAATTTAGAAAGCTAATTCAACAAAATTTCGCTTTACAGCTTGTAAAACCAGCTCAACAATTAATTGATGTTTATACAAATTACGTGTACTAAACATAAAAGCAAGTTAACGTGTTCTAAACTTTGAAACACATGCAAAAAAATAATCTTATTGCTAATTACGAACCAAAACTGCATTACCCGCATCACAACAAACTGAGACGGGAAATCCGTTTTTTAGGCAAAATTAACAACGTTTTTAATTTGAAACGACTCCATCCAAATTAACTTCTATAATTCCTTACCAGACAAAGTTCTTATTAGGCAAAGTTTAAATCGGCTGTTCTTGTCGAATTATATTTGTTGCAATGTATTTTATCGTTGTCGTGTTTTAAAGGTTGTTTTCGCATTCTAAAGGTTGCTGTCGCATTCTAAGGGTCGCCTTCTACTTTGTCGCGTTCTAAAGGTCGTCTTCTACTTTTTCGCGCGTTATTATAAGATATCTCTACAATTGATAATTGATTCGAAGGTTGCCGGCCTCTAGCCAAAAATACATCTTAACAAAGCCGTTGCCCGTGGCCGACTATCCATCGAAACCAAAGCCGAACGGTCGCGCCGTCAGAGGGGGGAACACGAAACAATCAAATAGATATGTACTTGGAAATAACTTTATGCGACACAGATATCTTAACATAATTAGATCCTCAAGGAACAATACACGCTTAGCGTGCTTAGCGTGTAATTCAATGCAATTAAATTACGATTTGAAAAATAAAATGTTACAATAGTCCAAGTCATGGTTTTCAATGTCTGTATACTGTTCTGGTACTGTTAGTTCCTCTCCTGTAAATAATCTGTATATATTCTTGCTATCTAATCACTTTCTCTACATTTTCTGTAATAATGTCTTCTTCCGCGCACCTTATATTTTTGCTGTGCGTTTTTATGTCCCTATAATTCATTCATCTTTCCTATTTTCATTTTAGGTTGTACCTCTTTGCTTTTTTATCAATCTATCTTTAGGTTTCAAGCATTTGCAAATAGTTTCCCATTTTATGGCTTTGTATTTCCGTTTTCGAGCTTCGTACGGTCTGTTTTTGTATTTTCGTCTTTCCTCTATTAAATTTAGGACATCCTTTGTTATCTGTAGCTCCTTATTTTTTTTTTGTATATACCCCAGAATATCTCTGACCGCCATGTCTAAACTGGATTTAATGATGTTCCATTCTGTTTCTACTTTCTTAGTATCAGAAATTTTCCAATATCTTTTAACAATTCATTTGATTTTTTTTTCAAGTCTTTCGTGGATATCTTCGTCTTTAGTTTCTCAAAGTCAATTTCTATTTCTTTTTCTCAGATTTTTAAATTTAAGAGCGGCCTTCATAATTACAATGTTGTGGTCAGTGTTTATATCTGCTTCTGGGTAGCTTCTACAGTCCTTTACTCGATTCCTAAACCGCTATCTAAAAAGAATGTAATCTATTTGAAATCTCTTATATTTCCTGGCATCTTCCACGTGTATCGATTTCTAGAGCAATTTCGAAATATGTGTTTATGATGGTTACGTTGTTTTTGTTGCAAAGTTCGACCAACCTATTTCCCTTGTCGTTTTATCGTTTCTCGTGCCTATATCAAATAAACCTACTACCGCTACTGCCCTACTTCCTCCTACGTTAGATTCCCCCCGTTACTATTAAATTTTCATGTCTTTTTACGTACCTAAGTATGTCTTCGAAATCTTTGTAGCTCACTTCTACCTCTTCCTTGCTGTAGCTAGAGGTGGGCATGTATACTTGTATTATTACTTTAATAAAATGGGTATAGGACTAATAAAGTGGTATGCTAAATTTTAATAAGGTGCAATAGATGAGTCACTATCGGAAACATTTCTCGATTTTTTGTACTGAATTGCTTAAGAGTTTTATTAATAAATACTTTAAAACTAGGTTAATGATAATGAAGCATGCAATGTTGCCAAATCATGTTGTATCACAGCTAGCTTTCTGTATATGTTTTCGTACGACAACATTTATAGACAGTTTCCAATATACTGAATAGGATTATAGGTCTGTATAACTAAAGTGAAAATTAAAATTCCAGGAGTAATTTGCAGGTATGATTAAAATGTATGAACATCCTTAATAACGGCTTTAAATGTTGTAAGTGAGGTATAAATGAAAGCATGATAAACAGCGGTCAGGGATATAGTAAATTATGGAACAGTTGTAACGTCGGTATAACTTTCGTGTCTAGAATTCGAAAAGGGTATTTAATCGAAGGATACGTGACCTGCTTGAGTTAATGCCATCGATATCATAAATTGGTAATCGTCTGCATTTAATGCTCCAGGAATGCCACTACTAAAAATATTGATATCGAGAGCTCCAGTAATAAAAATTTCTTTTGCGCTGTCTAGTTTCAGTATAAATACTGCTATATCTATATCTCCAAAAACAAAACCTTCGATACTTATGTTCCACATTTGATACGATATAACAGATTTTTTTTCAATAACAAGATCACTATGTCTTTTAGGTAAATCATATATAATATTATTAATTGTACCGATTACATAAATAGTAAACGTTAAAACAATATTTCCCTAACACTTGTTTTTGTGCCGAAGCTTTATATATAAAAGAGATTTTGCACAGGTTGAACATTTTGAAATTTATTTATTCCAAGTCTAATCTGCTGTATGTATAGCAAAGGATTTGTTTATGATTACTTTTGTAATTTGGCATCGTGTAATACAAACAGTTCAATCAAATGCAGAAAGTTTTTTTACGAAGTTTAAAAGAATTGTGAAATCGTCTATTTCACACTAAAACTTGAACGCAAAAAAACACAGATTCCGAAAAATAAGATAATGATAAATGATAGTGAAATAGAAAAAAAGCAAAACCAAAATAAGCGTCATGGAACATCAATGTGAATACAAAGAATATTCCTGTAAAACTTATCATGTAGAAAAAACTATATAATGCTCGAAATAAAAGGATTAAGGAAAATTAGAAAATGTAAGCTTAATAGAAAGAATATGTTCTCTTCAAGACCTTATATTTTCCATCTTTCAATTACTAGCTCCATTTGAAATAATCATTTGGGGTTTGCATAAAAGTCTAAGTTATTATTTCAACTTATTCACTGTAATACAATAGTATTTATCAACCTAGCTTATGTATTTAACTACCTAAAATATTTATATATTTAATACTTGACTTATAGCCGTAATTTTGGGCGTTGCTTCTTGTTTATAACTGACATAAGTCAAAAACTTGACAATATCAGACTTGATTGACAAAAATACCAAACGCAATTGAAAGTTAGGTTTATATATCGTTTTGTACACGATTTAGATTTGTAAATCTTCCAATTGTCGTCACCGGGTAATTGAAAGAAGGAAAATATAAGGTCATGGACAGAAATTGAACCTGTACCTTAGTTTTAGCGATCCGCTAACTACAAGTGTTATTCTTGGAAGGTGTGTGTGTGATCTTCCTCTTGCTTCAAAAGCTATTGAGACAAATTTATACCTAGATGATTTTGCGAGTAGAGCAAATTCTGTAAACGGTACACTTGATTTAAGGAACCAGTTTATTCATCTTTTAGATTCTGCAAGTTTTCAGCTTTGCAAATGGAATGCAATAATGCTTTAATATTACAAGGTATCCCAGAAGATCACTTATTCTCTCAAAATCGGAATTTTAGCAAAAATGAAACACTTCAAGTATTTGGGTTACAATGGTAGGGTTGTTGTAGCTGTAAACACCTCATCCACTAAAACGCGCTATATTATCCGAAGTAGCTAAAATCTATCACTCATTAGAATATTTAGGTCGTGTGACACTTTTTGCCAAAAGGCTAATTCAGCATTTGCGGTTACTAGAATTAGGGTGGGATAAGACTGCTTCAAATAAAATTTACAATGGC
Source organism: Platerodrilus igneus (assembly GCA_036346225.1). Taxonomy (NCBI): domain Eukaryota; kingdom Metazoa; phylum Arthropoda; class Insecta; order Coleoptera; family Lycidae; genus Platerodrilus; species Platerodrilus igneus. The sequence continues at coordinate 3,210,684 of JARFIW010000958.1, forward strand.
AACAATTTTAGCGAAACCTTCTATTGTTATCTTCATTAAATATACAGCGATTGTTAACTGATATTGTTTCGACTGCTAGTCAGCTACACGCGTTTTGCGATGCCAGCGAGATCAATCTTAGTGATCAAACATCTTGTCAATCGGTAGCGTTTAAAACTAAAGTTGCACCTACAACACGTCTTTCTATACCAAGTCTCGAATCGTGTGCTGTCGTATTGCTATCGAATTTAGAAACATTCGTTTTCGAAATCTGCAATGATTATTTTACAATAACTGTTATTTTTGCGTGAAGTGACTCGATGGTTACTCTTTTGTAGGTCCGATCACTTCCGTATAGTTGGAAATCCTTTATAACCAATGGTGTCAGTCAAGTCCAAGAGACTATTTTTTCCAGCGCTTGGCGTCATGTCAGGTGTAAGAACAACCCAGCGGATCCAGGATCCCGTGGTTTATTGGCTGGCAAGTTAATGTCGTACACGTTTTGTTAGACGGGTTTCCCTTGGCTTAGCTTACCACATCTGTAGAAAAGAAAACGGATTTCAAATCGATAAAAATCTTACTAATAGCCATTTAGCACATGTTTCTTCTTTACGGCAAATTGAACGCATTAGTACCTACTGTCTTCGTTTAGATACAATTTCCAAAGATCGTATCAAAGACCTGACAATAGTAAGAGAGATAAAATGCACTTAAAATTATTATTAAACACGTACAATCTTCCTTTGAAAGAGAAATACGTGCAATCGTAAATAACACTAAGCTCGCCAAATTCTTTTGCAAGTTCTTTCCATTTATCGATTCGGAAGGCATTCTAGGGGTAGGAGGAAGGTTCGGTCACTCTACACTTTCATATTCCAAAGAACACCCGGCGTTATTACCCAAACGACACCGAATTACGGAATTATTAATCACTACAAATTTACAAAAGATTTTGCCATACAGGCATTAACACTGCGATTTACCTTTTGCAACAACAGTTCTGGATAATTTCTTCAAAAATGCAATTTGTCATTATTTAGCATCTTGTTATTAATGCTTTCGAGATTGTCCTAAAACAGTAATGCCTTCTATGGGTGACTTGTCCAAATATAGAATCTGTCAATTAAAGCCGTTTAGTTGTGTTGGTACAGACTATGCGGGACCGCTTGCAAATAAATCTAGTCGTCTATGAAATCCGAAAACTTTAAAGGCCTACATTAGCTTATGCGTGGGTTTTGTTACTAAAGTGGCACACCTTGAACTTGTAACAAATTTGAATACAGATGCCTTTCTGACAGGCTTGCGCAATTTTATTGCTCGCCAAGGGCGATGCGGTCTTACTTTTAGCGATTGCGGAACAAATTTTAATTAAGCCAACCGCATCTTAATGAAACTTACCAAGAATTTTGCTAAACAACAAAATGTTAGACGGTCATTTAACTCACCTTCTTCGCCTCACTTTGAGGCATTGTGGAAAGGAGGCATTAAATCGCTCGCGCTGTTGTAAACCAAGTCCTCACTTACGAGAAGATAAATACAACCCTAATTCTAATAGTCATTACTTAACTTTAGGCCCCTTAGCAGACTTCTTAGTACTGCTTGAGTAATGATTCTAATGACTTGCAGTCACTTACATCCGCGAATCTTTTAACCACGGAATCACTGACGGCGCCCTTAGGTACTGACTTACTGCATTATAAAATTTTTCGTTTATCTCGTTGGCAACTTCTGCAATGTTTTCATCACAATTTTTGGAGCAGGCGGCAAAAAGAATACCTACACCATCTCTATTACAGGAATAAGCGTAATGATTTTAATAAGTTAACTAATTATTTAAATGCCACAATTGAGTTTGTTTAAGATGATCTTTCACCGCTTCAATGCGTTCAGGAAGAATTATTAATACATTTCCTGGGTCAGATGGCACTGCGCGCGTTGCGGACGTGAAAACTGTGCAAGGCACAATTAGACGTCTAATTGCAAAATTGTATCCCCTTCCAAACCAGTAGGTAGTAGTTAGGTTGTATCCGTGCTCTACTTTAATAGTTTCGTATTCTTTTGATACCTATTTTTATTTGAGGACATTATACCTTAACATTCTTCTCATTAAAAAAAATCAAAAACACCTAATTTCATGGTATTTTGGTGGACGGTATTTTAGGTGCATCATTATAGTACCCTACTTCTTTTTCGTCATCACTAATATAAATTGAAGCTAGTTGCCATTAAGCTCGCATTTTCCTATCTTCCAATAGAAACATTCCTTGCACCCTAAGGCTTGACCCTTAAAAGAGGAGATGGAAACGATCAAGGCATAAAACTTCACCACCCGACAAAGAAAGTCTCTTACTCCTTGCTTCTCTTGAACTTACTACGTTCTCGCTAATTGAACTCTTCATGTTTGATAATATGTAACAAGTGAAAGGACAGTAGTGTTTAGTTCTAGGTTATAAAAAACTCTTAAATCATGCAGCGCGGGTACGAGAAATCACCCAATTGAAGGTATAACCATCATGGAAGTATCATCGTCTATCAACTTTACAATAACACGTTCAGGAAATATATCAACGGATAAAGCATATACAAATAATTAGCTTACAGATATGGGTATTTTATAGAAAACCAAGACCTTATGTTAGATAGGTAGAAACTTTAAAAACGTGTCAAGTATTTGCAAATAAAATCTTCGCACTACTAAAAGTTCTATCAAATTTTGTAGCAGTAGAATCTACAACTGAGCTAGTAGCCCACTATAATGACAACATTTGGAGGAAATAATACTGACTGGACTGAAGCTTTGTAAACAGGCTTGTTTTAGGGTAATATTTAACATATTACAAGTCTCCATGTCTAGACGCTACGTTGCGGACAGGAGAGGGTCCAAGAGTTCCAAGACCTTATATTTTCCATGTTTCAATTACTAGCTTGATTTGAAATGATCATTTGGGTTTTGCATAAAAGTCTAAGCTTTTATTTCATCTTATTCACTGTAATACGATAGTATTTATCAACTTACCTTGTGTAATTAACTATTTAAAATGTTTATATATATATATATATATATATATATATATATATATATATATATGTGAACGTGCTGGAGTAGTGTAAGTCCTTCGCAAAGTATCTTTTATTTAAAAATAGTTTATGAACATTGCTGTATTTTTGATAAATTATGGAAAATTTGCATTAGCATTGTTTTTTTGTAAATATCTTCGTTTCTATTAACTTTACGAAAAACTTCAAGAGACCGAAATTAAAGCTAATAAAATTTCCTATAAAATAAAGTTTGTGGCATGTAATTTTGAATGTATCATGATGGGAAACTGGCGTTTCAAAAGACAGGCAATTTTACGTATGTAGCAGATCATCACTATGAGTCGCCTGAAATGGTGAAAAAACGTGTCCTTAACCATTTTTCTGTACTTATTGAAGTGTCGGAAATTATTTTGGAGTCTTTCTAAATCGCTTGGTACTAGACCGATATTTTTACAAGCAATAGAACTGTGCGTAGGTACTAAAGATTGAGAAGGGTCCGAAGCAATAAAGTAGCAATTGGTTAATAAAATGTGAGTATTATATTTTTTATATTGTGCATGTAGGTTATGTTGTAAAAACGACACTGAGAAAAAAGTTTCTTTGAATTAAATAAGGTATATTTATTATTAAGAAATATCTTTACTGCTAACCTCTGTGCTAATTGCAATCAGAACGACTGCCTAATGTTCGTATCTGACGAAATGAGCGATTCCGAATCGGATGAACACTATTCAAATAGTGCAAATGAAGAAGAAGAAGAAGGCTAACAACTAATTTCGTAATTACATTCTATAAAACTTTTATTTTGAACATTTTTCAATTCGAGAGTTTATTTTACACTGTATATGTACGACCTATACTTTAAGAATTAATGCTGATTTTAATATGTAAAACATCCACTACCAACATAAAAAAAATTGTTTTTTAATTAATAACTCGGCGAATTTACGCCGTACAGTAATGAATAAAAGAGGAAATTGTTCATAATTAGATTTCTCTACAACTTTTATTTAAAACATGTCTTTATTCCAGAGTCTATTTTCGAGATATTAGGGGAAAATGCGGTACGCGCGTACGCGATTTCGTTGAGTCGCGAAACTACCGGTGCTTAAAAAAATTATATCTCTACTCCATTTGGTCGTACAGACTTGCATAAGAAATGAAATTATGCAGGATTTTGCAAGCTACAATTTTGATATCTACGGAAATTTCCGCAAAGTTGATATTTTCCGAGTTATTTGCGAAAAACTAATTTTTTGGAGCTTTTGGACCCTCCCCTGCCCGCAACGTAGCGTCGACACGTGGAGACTTTTAATATGTTGAATAGTACCCTAAAACAAGCCTGTTTACAAAGTTTCAGCCCAGTCAGTATTATTTCCTTCAAAACGACAAATTTAGAGTCATTTTACTGGGCTGTACTACCTATTAATAAATCTATTAATTGTTAACTACTGTAAACGCGAATAAACCAATCCCGTTGCCAATGAATCATAAATTTCTTCTCATAATTAATTCCCAATTTATTTTATTATTAAACAAACAACAATGCAGTACGCCAAACTCTCTTGGGAACCATTTTGATAACAGATCTGTTACTACGGCGCTTCATTACGAAAACAAGTAAATCTATTTACCAGGCGTTTATTCAGAGTATTGCACTTTACATAATATTACCACACAGTAGCTGCTTGTAATGAGCCAACTCGACCTTTGCTTCTTATACGTCTACGTGCATTGTTATCAGTTTTAGAAGAAATATTTTAGATAATTTTTTCTTGAGCTATAGTGAATCATATTCACATTGACTATTCATTATAGATAATATATTTGCCTTTCATGAATTGTACTGTACTAAGCTCAATTATAATCTGTTTTCTATTTGTGTACATATTAAATCTATAATAAATTCCATTGAAATAATAATTAGATCATAAGCCTTAAGAAGACTTTTTCTACTCTTTTTAAATGTATTTTAAATAAAAAGCCTTTTATCTTCACTTTTATTACAAATTTTTGTTTCAGAATAGGGATTGTATAAAAAAACGTCAGAATCAGAAAACCCCACAGCAAGAAGAAACCTGAAGTAAAATCCATCTGCTAGAGCTGGGGCGAACAACTGTGTTGGACCAGGGGTCACTTTATGGGTGCGGAAAGTCGCACCTTTTTTGCCGTTCTAGTGAAAAATACAAGACAAATCATAGAGACGAATCTTTAATCGTGCATAGGAAAGAAATCTTTTTTTCTAACTGGGGCCACAAAAAACTTTGTGGGGGGCGTATATGGCCCATGGGCCGCCAGTTACCCATCCCTGTATTAGAGCATTCATCGACATGACTCCACAACGAGCTACAAGTTTTCTTATCGTCTTATACCAAGGACGAAAGAAAAGATTTTACCATGAGGTTTTACTTCAAGCAACAACCTCTCATAAAACTGCTGGGGAAAACATGCAGATGTTCCTATTTCTTTAAGTAAGAAAGTCATTTCTAATTATTAAAGATTACGAATTTTTGTAGCCTGATCAAAAAAGTTGATTCCACCGAATCTTAAATATGAGAAATGTCTGCCATATCTATTACAGTAGTTTTTCAAATTAAACAAATTTATCGATAACTGTGACAAAGCTTATTCTTTAGTTAACGAAAATTTAAAACCTCTACTATTTGCTATCATTGAAACAAAAATTACAGATAACGTTGATGCCCTAATTAAAGATAGGCATTTCAACACTTATGACGATTTAAAAACACTATTAGTTATTTATACCGAAATGGCGTAGGACAATGGCAATTAGAACTAGTTCTGGTAAATAAAATTCAAATGAAACGGTATTATCATATTTAAATAGCATTAAAAACTAGTGCATTAAATTGATTAATTCAGTTAGCGACACCTACTCACCCAGGGCTAAGAAAGCATGCAAGGAATTGCTAAAAAACTAAGTTCTAAGTGTTTTTATTACGAGTCTAAATAAAGACATTGCTTTAATAATCAAGGTAAGTAAGTCGGACTCTTACTTTTGTAGAAGAGCAAGAAATTAAATCTAAAAGTGAAATCTTCCTATATCAGAATCTTAATAGTTCTGCTTCAAAATTTTGTAGCTTTTGTGGCAAAACTAATCACAACACTAACAATTGCCATTTCAAAAACAAAATTAGTGATACTAGTAACAAATTATGCATACAAAAAGATCACATTACGGTAGTTAACCAAAATAAGAATAGTAACCATCCTAAAGTTACAAATTACCCTAAATCTAACTAAAATAAATTCCATAAACTACAACAAACTTCGAACTTTTCTTCAACAAATTTTTGTCGTTATTGTAAAGAAATCGAAACATATGATAGATAAATATAAAAAGGCCAATTTAAGCCAAGTTTGTTCTTTGATACAGAACGGATTAATACGTTTCTAAAGATTAATCTTAGCAAAACAAATAAAACATAATTCTCTATTATTGGATATAAGTAAAGAAATATGAAAATTTGTGTAGTATAATCACATAAAGAAATTAAAACGAAAACCAAAGTTTAAACTTGTAACCAAATTAAACGTATACTACACTTTCAATATCAGAGTATTCTTTCACAACCATAATTAATCTTTCAAAAATATACCTTTTATCAAACATGCTTGTAAATTGCCCTTTATTATATAATAATAATCTATAGGAACACTGTGGCACGATTTAAATAAAATTAAATAAAAACCCTTAACCACAAAAAATATTTAAATTACTAGATACGTATTTCGACCACTATGTGGTCATCATCAGTAGAAAAAAAAAAAAATTAGCTGTATAATTTACTGTATAATTCACTTGTTTGTTGTTGAGAACACCAGCCTGCGGGTGAGGAGAATATCCTCGATAGTGTTTAAAGCAACAATATAGTAAATTATACAGCTGATTTTTTTTTTTTTCTACTGATGATGACCACATAGTGGTCGAAATACGTATCTAGTAATTTAAATATTTTTTGTGGTTAAGGGTTTTTATTTAACTTTACTTTATTATATAAATAGATTTACTAACTAAAATCTTGAAATTTTGAATTAATTAAACATTAAAATTAATACTTCTCACAATAAAACTATTAAATACTAAATGCGGATTTAAATATTTAAATAAGTCCCTTACATAAAAAGTCACAAATCTTAAAAACCAATATTACCTTTGAACTCTGGTGCTTTGAAATAATTTCTGACTTGCAAATTCTCAATACTTTAAATGTGGACACTAGAAATGTAAATGCTCCTAATATAAGCATCGCCTTCTATAAATCACTACCAAATTTTTTTCATGACGTGATTGCTTCTTGAATAAAATACACTAGACCTTTCCCAGCACAAAGTAAAGAAAATAGTATGCAATGATTTTAATTGGAGTGGAACTAACGTGAATAAAATTTATGTAAAGTCGCATAAAATTTAAACAGAACTTAAAGCCTTAATATAACTCCTAATACTTAGGCAAATTTAAAAATGCAGACCCCACGAACAATTTCTTAGAATTGGAGAAAACCAACTAACCGTAAAACACTTTATATCAATTTCAGTATTTTTATAATGAGGTCACAAAAAGTCATTGGGCACCATATTTTGTGACAATACAGATTCGAAAATAAAATTTTGAGTTTAATTTTACCCTGTATAATATTTTCATAAGATTCCAATAGCACATAAAATAAAATCTCTTGCAAAATAACACGCTTTAAGTACATAGAGTGTTGTGAGATAATATTTAAAAATGAAGCCCAATCAAGCATTCATTGATTCAAAATCCGTCTGTAAATAATAATTCTTGTGAGAAATGCTTTTGAGACAAGTTTTATTGCAGACTAAAAAAATCGTAAAGCGAGTCTAAAATTTAAATTTCATAATGCATTTATACTTTTTAAAATATCATTTAATAAACGTAATACACGATATTTATTGAATAATAAAAATTATTTTTAAATTAACAGCTAATTATTTTCTGTCGACGATACGTTTATTCGAGGAAAGCAATAACAAGAAAACACTCTAAAACAGATAAGATAACGCGTTTTAACGGCTATATAGAAGCACTTTTTATTATCTCAATTACTTTAAACTGACAGCTCGTTAAAGGGATAAGAACGGGAAATTGTGGGTAATTGCTACATCAAGCATATGACGAATACCTACAGAATGTAATCACAGAGTTCGAGACCTATGACGTATTAAGATTATCATATAAAAACAGAAGGGAGTTAGAGCGATTCAATCATTTCCTCGGCATTCAAGATTTAGCATTGAAATTTTGAACATAAATGCTTTAAGATTCGACAGCTACTGAATGGAGTGCAAAGAAGAGTAATTTATTGCTCCAATATAAAAATAAATTATTTTGATACAAAGTCCCCACTAATTTTAATTTATTTAAAAGAAATGTACTTTGTAAACTGATACCTCTATGTATGAAAATTAATTAAAAAGTAAAAATCTAAAAAATTAGAGCCAGAAAAGTTTTGATGCAGTATATTTCTATGGAAACGTTCTCTTAAATAGCCAAAGACGGGTGATTAGAAAGATTCAGAATATCAACACAAATTTAGCTACCCAAAGCGCAAGTATAATCTTGTTTTAAACCAAAAAGGCTATTTGTGAATTATTAAGTAGATTAAGCTAGACTAAGTTTTTAATTTTTGAATAAAAGTTATTTGTAAATGGATAAATTTTTTTCAAAAATTTTGAGGTCAGGGTTCAAAGTGTTGTGACCCTTGCAAAAATTTCTACTTAATGTCGCTGATCAACTATACTGAAAGACGTGGTAACACAAATATATTTCAGTTATCCAGAAAAATTTTTAAGTAAAATTTGTGACTCACATAAGAAATGTTTTTGGGTTTTCTAAAAATTAACAAGGATTAAGTAAATATTGTTGTATAACGCAAGTTGTGATAAAATACTGTTTCTTTTTTAACTTAAGCTGTTAACTGCATTTGTTAGCATTATTTATAATTGTGTGTGTAAGCAAATTACTTTGATAATGTGTGTAAAAGAAAGATGTTTTCGAATGTATTGAGGACTCTTCATGTTTCTTGAGATTTATTTGTTTCGCATTTTTGTAAACTGCACACCATATTTGTCGCTGAACTAACAAGAGAAAACGAGCCCAGTAGGGTAGGAATTCAAATTTTCAATTAAGCTAGCATCTATTGCATCCTTATGTTGGTCAGGGCGGCTGAATTCAAATATTCACCGCATAATTTAGTGATGCCCAAAGTCAGTGAAGTTTAATCAAGCATCAATGCAATACACACACACACACACACACACACACACACACACACACACATATATATATATATATATATATATATATATATATAATCGTGTAATTAAGGGGTCATTGGGATATATAAGGGCACAAGTGAACTCATAGGTTGAGAACTTTTGGATAAGATAAAACAAATTTATTCAGTTAAGGAGTTAGAATATCTGTTAACAATTATTTTTTTAGTTTAAGTAGAGTATAATAATATAGGGTCAATTTAAATAAGCTAAGGATAATGTAACATAATACTTGTGTATATATAGGGCATAATAAATAATAATTAAGATAAAATTATTCGAACGTATTTAAATTTGTAATGAAGTATTATATAACAATCTAAAAGCGTGGAACAGGTGTTAAAATAACATTTCTATTTTTAAACGTAAAACCCAACATGTTTAAAACAAAACAACCAGGGGAGATAATATTTTTTGGTAAGCTTGGCAACAAACAAACTTTAATGGGTTATTGGAAAAGAACAGCCGTAAGAATTAATGTATACGTTGTTTGTTGGTTAAAATATTCATTTCAATCTGGAAGATAGTATAGGAGAGAACCAAGAAAAGACCAAGATAGAATAAAAATGTTTTGAGTACAAGAGAGTTGCATATACTTAATTCAAGAGACAGTATAGTAGGGACACTTAAATAAAATCAATAATTTCAAGGATATTTAGAAGCAAACACTCGTCTGTTAAAAGGTGGGAGAATGGAGCCAAGCAAGGTGATTGGTGTAAATTGTACAAGAAGGTCAGAGATCCAGCTGCTGGAGGCATATGTGTGAGATAAAGCTATATTTACAAGGGAGATGAAAGATGTTTGTTTAAGTTGGAGGCGTAGAGAAATGGAAAAGTAGAGGCTAAATTAGAACGGCGGTTGACAGTTTACCGAGTATTGTTGTGTTCGTTATAAAAATTCACGAGAAAACGAGGTTTGTTAGGGGCTTTCGCTGGAATACCGGACGGTAGGAAAAGAATTTTCAAAAATTATAGGAACGGGTATACAAGCGTACGTGCCAATTTGAAATATGGAAGGGGCGAATTTTACTTATTTAATCACTGGCAGAGAGGGGCCGACCTTTCTTTTCTCTTTGATGTCATCCATCATTCGTGAAAATAGTTACTTTCAAGTAACTAGTGCAATTTAATAAAAATTGATGCAGAAGCTAATAGTGCATCTTTTTGTTAAAACGTTAAAGTAGTGTGTAAGTACAAAGCTTATTATTTTGGTATTGAAATGCACGGAAGTATTAGAATTTGAAATTGTTTGGATGATGGAAAAAGCGATGTTTGAACAATAAAAGTTAATTTTGGAGATTGGAATTTTTGAATTGGAAATTGTAAAGAGCGGCATACATTAGCAGATATGGTAATTCGACTGGGGAGTTAGCTGCTGGACTCGGAACCTACTAGACTTCAGCATCTCCAAGGAGCTAGGTGGTGGAGCACATTTAGAATATAGAAACCAGGTAAGCGATAGAATAGAACATTGAGTGGTGAATATTTTTATGGTGTTTGTGACTATTTGGATTTGAGTTTTGATGTGTTTTTATTATTAGTTGATATTTTATGAACAAACATTTATGGCACATCAAAAGGAAATTGATTTTTGAAAATAAATAATGAATTTACAGATCACTAAATGTTGTAAAGAGGTATAGACGGTTTATTGATATTTGGTAGTGCAGGAAACTTATATGCACAGTTATAGACTTTTATTATGAGCTCATACTAAGACAAAAGAGTAACGTAAGGTATGAGGAAAGCCTCTTACTTTAATAAAAATATATGTGTTGAAAAGGTTATCAATTTGCATGATTATTGTTATACTATTGAATTTTATGGATATACCTAAAAGAGTAGTGTTTTTAGATGTACTATGCATCTAATTTAAATAGAGTGTGATATATTTGGTTAATTGAGTTATTTTAGAGTGTGTGATTGGTGTGAATTTTTATTTAGGTTTTAGTATGGGGATATTGAGAGGAAGTTTTTGGATGTAACCGGTAGGTGTCAACATTAATTTTAGGAAATTTGAGCTAATGGTAATTATTGGGAGCAGCCGAGGGCAGGATTCAAGCTTAACAACACAATATTTTGTTGGCCCAACGCTGGGGCACGATTTTTACATATATATATATATATATATATATATATATATATATACATATATATATATATTTATATTGCTATGCTATTTATCCTTTTCCGACGTTCTCGTTCCACGTTGATGCGTCATATAAGTTTATTGCTATGTTCGTACTCGGCGTTATACTTTGCGTTTCTAAATCTATACCTCTTTTAATATATCTGCCTCGGCTTGTTCAATCTAATTCACACAGGGTGCCCTACGACACAACAATGAAGACTGTTTAACTCCTTTTTCTTTAGCTCATATCTGTTAAAATAATGTAAACGAAGCAAACCAAAAAATCGTATAATAACCAACAATATTTACACTTTGTATTTTAATAACTTATCGATTTGATTTTATATTAAAAAATTAGCCCCTGAATAGAATATTAATATTTATCAGATTCCACCAAAACTAGACTCCTTGAAAGTTAGCAAAAATACCACTTTAGTTTACTTTGAAGCCCCTTTGAACTTTCAAACATCTTCCTTCTATATTTATAAATTCTCAAAAGATTTTTGATGACCCTTACAAATACTTCGATATAAATAATTGAAAATGTTAAAAATTTGAAAATACAGTCTTATTGCAAATAAAGGATTGTAAATCTCTGATCTGTGTCTCCTTGTTTGTTTCCTGGAACTGCCTCTGTATGTGGATGATCAGCACCCCTGAATTGTTTCCAATTTGATTCTCTGTTACCGCTTCTCCCACTTTATTTTTAGCGTAGTATTCTCAACTTCTTAACCAGAACAGTTACTAAAATTTGCTTGAATTCTCCCTTCAGATTTTACCCAGATTAAGTTTAGTTCTATTTTAATTACTTGCAATGACTTGGAGTTTACTTGTAGTTTCTTGAAATTTATTTGAAGTTTAATTTAAAATTGATCCTTCGTTATTTGAAGTTTATTTATAATTTTTGTTTAATGTCCATACGTCGTTGTTTGAAGGTTATTTAGAATTGATCCTCGTTATTTGAAGATTATTTAGAGCCCTAAATTCTTAAATATTAAAGTTATATTTAATTAATAATTTACTTCACGTTTTTAAAGCAAACGACCGCTTCGGTTGTATTAATTTGGGACTTGATTTTGCACTTTGATTTTACTCAATTATTTATTTTTACTAAGTTTATTTTGTGTAGTAATTTACTTCTCGTTGACGTGGTTCGTGCCTTGGTTACAGAGATTCTGCTTGTTTACGAGGTCCGCGAGTTATGTATCCCCCAATTACATATATATATATATATATTGATGTATTGAATCTAATATGAATTATTAGAAATTATTAAGTAAAAGTATAAGTTCAATGCAACATTGTAACACAAGGATAACCCAGAGAGGTTATCGACAGTTCATGAGAACGGAATGCAGCTTTGCATCCGTGAGGGCAGTGATACTGCAGGTGGCAGGTCACAGGCGGTCAACATACCGCAGTTACTTAGAATTAAGTTGTTACATTGTAATAAAGTGTACAATAAAGAGAAACGCAGACATGAGATCTGCAAGTTCTCACAGCCGTGTGAGGGCAGGTTATTATAAAGGCCCGGGAGCTCAATGCCCGGCAGTCAGTCTTCAAACTCCATACTTCGTTGTTTGAGCTACTCAACCGAGTCAGTCTTCAAACTCCATACTTCGTTGTTTGAGCTACTCACTAGTACAATAATTATTTTAGTATTATGTACAAGTTATCAAAATTTTAACTTAATAAAATTTGTTAAAGTCAAAGTGTTTTAAAAACCAGCTCCAAAGGCCCGAACTTTAACTGGCGCAGTCGTAACGGATGTCAAAAGGGCACTGAAAATCCAAAATCGGAAGATTGGTGACCAAGAATTTTTATTCGAAATTTTGGCAGAACCCAAACCAAGTTGGAGGAAGAACAAGCATAGTCTGAATCCAGCAACAAACCAAGTTGGACAAGGAACAAGAATCGTCTAAGGCCAACAAACAAACCAAGGTGGACAAGATACAGAATCGATCGAACCCACCAAAGAAACAGATGAAATTAATGTAAGTTCATTTCCATAATTTTATTTCAAACCAAAAACTATAATTGATATATGCTAGTATTATAATTATTGAGTACCATTTATATTTACTGTTTATGAATTGTATTTTATGAATATTTTCTTGAAAATAATTACAAAGTGAATTATTTTCAAAACTAGACTGTAAAACATTTTATGAGACGAATGTTAAAGAGATTTTTTTTCTTTTAAAAAGCAAATGAGACTTGAATTTTAAAAAAAAAAAAGATTTTCTTAAAAAAGCAAAAAGAGACTTGATTATTTACAAAGAGATTTTCTTAAAACAAATAAGAATTGAAATTAAAAGAAATTCTTACCACAATTATTAAAAACAAACTCAAAATAATCCAAAAATAAACGGGCGCACATTCACTAAACACCAAAACAAGAAACATTAACAAGCGCGATCCAAAAAACGTTTTCAATCCGATAAAATAAAGAAACACAGAACGCAATTTAATCCTTTAAGCAATCACGGAACAATTATTAAACCATTGACCTCTATAATACTGAATAAATCACAGCAAGAACTCTGCATTAACTAAAGACTACGGTAACCTAAAACCACTGTAATCTAAAACCTCACATAAGATAAACGAAGTCTGCGAACGCAATATCATTATTACCTAAAGAAATAGCTTTCAGGAACTTTCAGTACTAAAGTATAATTTCAATTTGCATCCATCACGGAATAATAAAGCAATGCAGTTTGCATTTAATATCTACAAGTAATTAATCCATAAAAGCTTGTACAATTGCAACAATCACGGTATAAATTCTAAACGTTTTCAACTAATTAATCAGCATTATAAAGTGCAGTAAAACGGTCATCATAAGAAGCTTTAATTAAAACGCTGAAAACCTACATTACGGAGAGATTCAATTACCAACAAGCATTATAATACCAAGAGATCTAAAAATAAATAGACGTAACACTTTATACAAAGTACGGAAAGTAATTCCTATAATTTCTATTAACACCTGTAAGTGCAATTACCTCAACGTACGTGACAAAGATTACATCCTTTAGTATTCAATTTCAACAGTAAAGTACAAAAGTAAGTAACCTCAGGTCATAACTACGCAACTCAGTAAAACCCACGGAAGAGTATTAATTACGAGTTAACCGAACTGAAATAAAACAACGCTAAACGAGAATAAATCAATCCATTTAAGATTCCTTAAGAAGCAAAAACTCAAGATAAATTAAAAGTTGCATAAAAACAATTAATCCAAGACTACGGTAATAAATTCAACGTTATTGAAGATAAATCTCACAATTACATCACCACACTGTGTAATTAAAAATAAATAACAGCAACTACGATTAAAAAAATAACCAGACCAGTCTGAACTTAAAATTAATAAATCAAAACCGAAAATTAACAAATCCTAACTAAAAAAATAACGCCGAAAAATAACGAAATAAACCTCAACCTTTACCAAATTTTATCCACCCAATCCAAACTGAAAATTAACAAATTCAAATCAAAAATAACGCCGAAAATAGTAAAATAAACCTCAATCTTTACAGAATTCAAAATTACCCAACCTAAAGGAAAAATTAAAAAACCAAAGCAAAGTTAACGTCACAAAAAGCAAAACCAACCCCAATTTTTACAAAATTCGAAATTATTTCATCCAAAAGAAAAACTAATACATCCAAAGCATAATTAACATTACAAATAGAAAATCAACCCCAATTTTTACAAAAATTGAAATTTTACAACCCAAACGGAAAATTAATAAATCCGAAGCAAAAGTAACCATACAAATAACGAAATAAAGCTTAATTAAAAAAAAAAAAAAATTTAAATTTTCCAAAAATCGAAAACAACCCTTAACCAACATGAGTAACACAGACTTACGTCTCTATTTAGAGACAATACAGACGTTTGATGGCACGCAGGCCCATCTCTCGAATTTCATTGGAGCATGTGAAATGTTCCTAAAAACCTTTTACAAACCCGGAGATGACGCAAGAAATTCATTGCTTATACGCTTAGTAATAAGTAAACTAGCCGGAAGGGCACTAACCTTAATCGCCAGTAGGGACGACTTATCAGAATGGGACCAGTTTAAACAGCTACTAATTGCATATTTCGGAGACCAACGTAATATAAAATGCCTGGTACGAGACCTAATATACCTTAGAATGGAACACAATCAATCCCCTTAACCAATTCGGAATAAAATGCCAAGACGCGAGAAGTTTAATTTTAACAAAATTAAAAATCGAAGAACCCGATCAAAACGTTAGACATTTAAAAACCAAAATGTATGACGAAATGGCACTAGACACATATATAAACGCTTTACCAGAACGACTATCGGATAAAATCAGATTCCAACGACCCCAAAATCTAGAAGAAGCTATGAGCCTAGTAATAGAAAAAGAAAATGTAATGTATTACCGCAACAGACTATACAACCCCAACGCGAATAAAAGTTATTCACCAACAAAACTATACAAGCTACAAGACAAACAATCCCTCAACAAAAATTCACACCCTTTAACCCACAAACAAATCAACCGCGAAGTAACAACCCAAGTTTTAACAATACCAATTTTAATAATCAATATAAACATTTTTCAAGACCAACATTCAACCCAACTTTTACGAAACCCGCATTCCAACCGAGATTCAATCAAAACCTAAACCAACAAAGACCAGCATTCAATGCAAACCCTAATAGAAATACACCAATGACTAATACTCATAACAACCCTAACAATTATTACAAACCAACACCAATGGACACCTCATCTGGTAACACCAGACAAAACACAAAAATAACACATATCCGACCAAACCCTCATCAGAAACGTAATTTTACATCGGAAGAATTATTTCATCAAGAAATAGAAAAATTTGACACTGACCAGAATAATGACATTGAGACACCTACGAACAATGAAACAAACCATGCAGAAACTTACGAACGTGACGAACAATACGAAACTTACGAAGAGTATGATGAAGAAAACTCGAACTCAAATTTTCAAATGGACCCGTTCATAGACAACCAAACTTAATAAACTTAAATAACATAAATCACTTAGTATTACCATACATAGAAATACCCCACGCCAAATTCAAACTATTAATTGACACCGGATCATCAAAAACATTAATTAGCCCTAGAACCGTACAAAAACACTATTTAGATTATGTAGAAAGAGAACCATTTAAAATTAAAACAGCTCATCAAACGACACTACACCAATTCGTAGCCAATATACCCTTACCAAGAACATTTAATGTTAAAATGAAACATAAATTTTGTTTATTCGAATTTAACGACAAATATGACGGATTAATCGGAATAGACCTTCTAAGAAAATTAGAGCCAACATTGACATTAAAATCGCTTCTTAAGGACAAAATACGGAAAAATCCCAATTAAATTTCAAAACACACAAGTTGAACAAAAATACACTATAGAACCCCGAACGGAAAGAAAAATAAAAATCCCAGTAAAATCTAACAAAATTTAGGAATAATAAATCATATGACATTTCAACAAGGAGTAGAAACCCCAACTGCCTTAGTACAAATAAAAGATAACTTTGCAACCACAACAATATTAAATTCAAACGACTATCCCGTAGAATTATCATTGACAGACCCAATTAACGTAGAAGAACTAAATTTTAACGAAATGGAAATAGACGAGAATTTAGAAAATAACTACAACCCAATAGAACATGACGAAATGTTAAGAGAAAATTTAACTAACATCCGCTTCAATACCGACATCAATCAAGAAGAAGAAAGAGCAATTAAGAACTTATGTTTCGAATACCGAGACATATTCCATTGTGAAGGAATACCATTAACATTCACCAACACAGTAAAACATAATATCGAGTTAACAGACAATAAACCAATTTTACAAAAGCATACAGACTACCTCATGCAAGCCAAGAAGAAGCTGACAGACAAGTAGCAGACTTATTAGACCAAGACATAATCCAGCACTCCAATTCACCATGGAGCAGCCCCGTGTTAATAGTACCTAAGAAATTAGACGCAACCGGAAAGAGAAAGTACAGAATGGTAATAGATTATAGAAAGTTAAATGAAAAACGGTAGATGACAAATATCCACTACCAAATATTACCGAAATTTTAGACAAATTAGGCAAATGCCAATATTTTACAACATTAGACCTAGCATCAGGATACCATCAGGTAGAGATGGAAGAAAAGACATATCAAAACAGCCTTCAGCACACCTAGAGGACATTACGAGTACAAACGAATGCCATTTGGACTAAAGAACGCACCCGCTACTTTCCAGAGAGTCATGGACAGTATACTACGAGGAATACACAATGAGAAATGCCTTGTATACCTTGACGACATCATAGTTTATTCTACATCATTGGTAGAACACATAGAAAGATTGAAAGAAGTATTCGAAAGACTTAGACAAGCACATTTTAAAGTACAATTAGACAAAAGTGAATTCTTACAAAAAGAGGTATCATTTTTAGGACATATAATAACACCCCACAAACTGTTTAAAAAAGGGAAACAAAATTGAACACACCCCAGAATTTATTAAAGCTGTAGACAAAATTAAAAACATATTAACGAATCACCCTGTATTAGAATACCCAGACTTTACAAAACCATTTATACTGACGACAGACGCATCAAATGTAGCATTAGGCGCAGTATTGAGCCAAGGAAAAGTAGGTAGCGATAAACCCATCAGCTACGCATCCAGAACCCTAAATGAAACCGAACAACAATATAGCACTATAGAAAAAGAATTATTAGCCATAATTTGGGCAACAAAATATTTTAGACCTTACCTATACGGAAGAAAATTTTACATATATACTGACCATAGACCACTAGTATGGTTATGCAAACTGAAAGAACCAAATTCAAAATTACAAAGATGGAGAATCAGACGCGAAGAGTATGATTACGAAATTATATATAAAAAGGGAATCTATAACAACAACGCAGACGCTTTAAGCCGAATCCAACTCAATGCATTAGAAACGGAATCCATTATAGGAAACGTAGACGAAGCAGAAATAAGAGAAGATCCAGACGAGATCGACACAATACATTCGACACAAAACGAAGAACCAAAAAACGCGATTAAAATCTTAAACGAAGCAATCGATATGAAACCTAACCAATTTATAATAACAGAAGTTTTAAATAACCCCAATCCAGTAAAATATACAAAAGTAGACAAAAAAAAAAATATATCAAATTCAAATAACTAAAGACGACAACGAGGAACAAATAATTAAAATTCTAAAAGAATACACCCCCGAGAAAAAACGATTTTATTTTTATTTCAACACCGAACATTTATACCAAAGATTTTCAGAATTATACATTAAACTATTCAACAACTCTGGACCTGAACTCATCAGATGTACTAGAAAATTAACAACACTAGACGACCCTGACGAAATAAACGATGTAATTAGAAATCAACACGAAGGAAAAACCAACCATCGTGGAATTAACGAAACTATAAAGCAACTTGTAAGACGTTATTATTTTAAAGACATGAAGGACTTGACCACAGATTTTATTAACCAATGCGAACTATGTGACAGAGCGAAATACGATAGGAAACCCCCAAAGATACCCTTAATGTTAACCAAAACACCCGACAAACCATTTCAAAAACTTCATGCCGATACTCTAGTAGTAGAAGCGCAAAACTATCTAACAATTATAGACGCATTCACAAAAATAGGCCAAGCAATACCAATCACATCCAAAAATAGCATCGACGTGACCCAAGGATTTTACAATATTTCACATTTTACGGAACACCCGAATCAATCACTTTAGACAATGGTAGCGAATTTAAAAACGAGACAATACAAAACACTTTAGAACTTCACAAAATAAAAATTCATTTCATAACGGAAAACCACCCTGAATCAAACGGACTAATTGAACGATTACATTTAACCCTGTTAGAACAAATTCGATTATTAAGAATAAATTATAAAAAGGAACATATAACCAATTTAATGTCATACGCACTAATCGCCTATAATAACACAATTCACTCATCAACAAACTTTACACCCTTAGAATTAACATTAGGACATTCAGATTCACGAAATCCCTATGACATACACTACAATAAAGAAGTATATCAACAATATGCGAAAGATCACAAACAAAAATTAAAAATAACTTACGATAAGGTAAAAGATAAACTAGAGAACGATAAAGAACGTATCACCACAACCCGAAATAAAAATACCGACTCAAATAAATTTTCAATAGGACAAACCGTGTATGAGAAAAACTTTCAAAGCAAGCGACATAAAACAGCACCCAGAAATTTAGGACCATTTAAAATTAAGAAAATATCAGATAAAAATATAGCAGTAGTAGACAACGGTAAAATAACAAAATACATTCATTTAAAAAACCTAAGACACCCTGTAATTTCAGATGGACAATCATCACCCTTACCGTCAACCTCCACCCAGGTAGAACGGACAACCAAGTAATAATATAACACATAAAAAACAACCCCGGTATGCTACCAATAAACTAGGCAGTATACAAAATACAATATTTACTCAATAATATCCACCCTTACTTTAATGCAACAAATTTTAGCAACATTAAGAAAAACGAAATAATATTTTTAATAGAAATCCCGATAGTAGAAAGTAACAATTATCAATATTATCATTTATTTGCTTTTCCAACAAAGGTTACTAGCACATACCAAGTAATCATACCCAGAACCAAATTCCTATCCCTAAATGAACTGAGATATGGTTATACAAACGAAAAATGTACTGAAGTAACACCAAATCAATATTTATGTCAATCGATGACGACAACAACCATTCAAGAAGACAGCCCTTGTGAAGTACAACTATTAAAATTCTCAAATCATTACGAAAACTGTGAAACCAAACAAGTGCAAATAACTAATATGAAAATTCAAAAAGTTACAGATAACAAATGGATAGCCATTTTCCCAACAGAAGTAATAGCAACCATCCACTGCAACCAAGATGAAAATAACCAAGCATTAATCGGAAGCAAACTAATTACCCTCAAAGAAGATTGTTATGTGAAATTGAAAGATGAAGTTATCAGAGTTTATCAAGATCCCATAGCAACAAAGAAACTTGCAAACCTACCGGAACTACAATTCAAGATACAACTTGAATACTAAGAAATAATTAAGAGACCCATGAAGCTAGAGCATCTAGACTTAGACGATCTCAACCACGCCGTGAAATTAGTGGAAAGTTATAAAGAACAATTAAGTGAACTCAAAACGCCAAAGTTACATTATAACAATATAAGTGTTTGGACAATTGTATTGACCATTTTAATAATTTTTGTAATCATGTATGTATTATACAAAATGTACCTTAGATATAAGAATGAAGGAAACAGTACTAGATTTAAGGAAACAAAGAGAAAAAGAAACGACAAGTATACCTTTAGAAATAATGAATTTTAAATGAATTTAAATAATGTATTTTATGTATTTAAAAATTAAAAAAAACCTTAATTTTTCATTTACGGTGGGAGGAGTTATGTATCCCCCAATTACATATATATATATATATTGATGTATTGAATCTAATATGAATTATTAGAAATTATTAAGTAAAAGTATAAGTTCAATGCAACATTGTAACACAAGGATAACCCAGAGAGGTTATCGACAGTTCATGAGAACGGAATGCAGCTTTGCATCCGTGAGGGCAGTGCTACTGCAGGTGGCAGGTCACAGGCGGTCAACATACCGCAGTTACTTAGAATTAAGTTGTTACATTGTAATAAAGTGTACAATAAAGAGAAACGCAGACATGAGATCTGCAAGTTCTCACAGCCGTGTGAGGGGCAGGTTATTATAAAAGGCCCGGGAGCTCAATGCCCGGCAGTCAGTCTTCAAACTCCATACTTCGTTGTTTGAGCTACTCAACCGAGTCAGTCTTCAAACTCCATACTTTGTTGTTTGAGCTACTCACTAGTACAATAATTATTTTAGTATTATGTACAAGTTATCAAAATTTTAACTTAATAAAAATTTGTTAAAGTCAAAGTGTTTTTAAAAAACCAGCTCCAAAGGCCCGAACTTTAACTCGCGTGCTATTTAAAGACTCCACCTACCTAGTTTTCCTATTGGTTTCCTCGTGTGTTCGTAGATTTAGACGTTACATCTTGCGCTATCTCTATAGGACTCTGTATTGTTGGATTTTGTAAGAATACGTCTTTGGTCACGTATTAATATTTTTATAATGACGTATTTGAATGCGTTTACTTATTTCTGCGTTAATACTTTGAATGATGTTATTATATAGCTAGGATGCCAGGTTGTTTACCTTTACCGATTGTATGTTTATTTTGATAAAACTCGTTGCGTTGTAAACATTACTTTTTGCTTGTTTCTTTTTAATTCTAGACTTGTATATTTAACTTATACCGTATTTTGCGACTTACACATTATTATTCTTGCTAAATATGATCTGGTCATTGCAGAAAAAGCTTCCCTTTTATAAATTAAATTAGTTATGATTTATATTGCTGTGATAAGGGGTTGTTTAAGGGTGCACGTTATAGTAAAGGTCGTTCAGGAATGAGTAATTAGAATAGGCAGCAGAAAACTGCACTTATTTAAGGAAATAATTAAGAAATAGACATAGTTTGTAGATAGTAAGTAGTCAACACCCTGTATATAAAGTAGAAATAGTTTTTGGGCGACGCAGGTAAACCTAGGAGGACGCATAGTTGGCGTAGGAATGAGAGATACATGTATTAAGTAGATAGTAAATATTAAATACCCTGTAGATAAAGTTTAGTTAATTTAGGTAAAACAAATAAGGATATTTTTCAGTGGAAGCACGCGTATATTTAAGAATAAATGATAAAGTGTAATTAGACACGCATTAAGAAAAGGAGTTCCAGACGATTAAATTAATACGGATATAGAAATAGAGTTTCAGGTAGTTAATATAAATGCGTACAAAGATCTAACCATTTTGATAAGAGAAATGATTAAGAATTGCGTGAATCGCATGTAAACATGAAAATTTAAAGTCGAGTTGCATCAGTTTGTTTATGGAAAAGCAAGTAATCTATCAAAATACAGCATGTTGATAATGAAAGACAGCTGCGGGCAGGTTGTGATTATGGGAAAGCGTGGAGCATTGCATCAGAAACTGCTCTAAAAGCAATTATTTGATTGGTCAGAAACAAGCGACGAGTTCTAGGCCATACTCACTAATGGAGTGGGAATTTGAGATTATATTAGCAAGCACCGTGATAAGAAAGTCAGTTTTGAACTCAACGAAGGCCGAAATGCGTTGCCATTACAACAAAGTAATACGTAATAATTATAAAAGTGAAATAAAAATGAGTGCGAATATGAAGATTATAATTACCGTTTAAACGTAAGTACGTTTTTAATGAATTTATTGTAAACTAAGGCATAAAAATAATAGGGTTTCGAGGTCTGAGGGAAATAGACCATGATTCTGATGTTAAGGGAAAAATACAGTAATACAATTGAGATGTCCAGGGGAAAAGAAGAATAATACAATTTTGAAGTACAGGGATGAAACAAACTACAATTTTAAGTCTGGGGCAAGAATGATAAAAGTCTAAGTTTGAAGAAATTTGAAATGGAGCGACAATAAATTGGGGTATAATGTAATAATGGTGGTCCATAATGCAATGGCAATACTTTGAATGGAATCCAGAATTGGGGAAGATCATTTTTATTGGAAGCGTCGATGTGAAAAAGATAAAACCAGGTCAGATTTTTAGTTATAAGACATTTGTTTTTCTACATAAATTTTTATTTTATTTTTAATATTGAATTTGCTAAATATGATATGCTTGTGAAGAAGTCAGCAAAAGAGGTTGCATACGTATAGAATGAGCAAAATGATAACAGGTTTAGAATATTCTACATTTTGTTGGTAAGGATAATAAGTTTTTTTTGGTGACTTTGGGTTTTTGAGTACATACTAGATGGTTGTTAATTTATGAAATTTATAAGGTTAACTGATTTAAAAATGTATTACAAATAATTTCAAAAGCTGTACATAACATATTGGTGTCATTATATAAAATCGAAATTTACTGAATTTTATAATTCCAAATAAATGCTAGCCGAGGTCATAAGGTTTAAATAGTACAAAGGCGAAACCACAAGTTGAATAGGAAATTGATAACACGCAAGGCGGTAACGTATCGAATTTTGCCATTGGTAGATAAAGTTGTTTAAAGATAAAATCCAGTTGATAGCGATACTAAGGAGACAGCTGTAGAAGGAGATAATTACAATTAATAGTGAATATTAAAATGGTGGTCCAATAATTTAGAGTACGTAGAAAATTAATAAGGCGCACAACGAAGGGGATCATGAATTCCAGTTCATAGTAATAAATATAACAGCCCAAAGTTAGGGGCACGACAATTTAGGGAATAGCATAGCAAATAAATATGATGCAGCCCAACGTAGGGGCTCGATAATCCGCCAGTATCATAGCAGTATATAGTGTGCTCGATATTGACTTTATGTAAAATTGTCGATTTACTCTTATTTAATAACGGAATTGTTTGGTTTTCTAAACGCTAATAATATTTACATGTATCTTACGACCCCTATGACTTAATCTACCCTTAAATTACCCCCTTATCACAGCAATATATATATATATATATATATATATATATTGCTATGTTAAGAAGGTAGTTTAAGGGCATATTAAGTCATAGGGGTCGTAAAATAAATTTCTATTGCTTTTGCTTGAACATCTTGTGCTGTTATTTTGTGCTTGAGTGATTTGACACATTGGTGGTGTATTTTATGACCATAAAACTCATTTAAGGGGTATATGTAAAGGACAAGTTGTATTTTTTTATTTAAAAGTGTAAATAAGTGACAAAATTTTTGATGTAAGGAGTAAACGGGTTTTTAAGGTTGTTTTAAACAAAGATGCGATGTATATAAGCATTTACAGTAACTGGGTTTATACTGAGTTCACCATGGACCAGAATAAAAGTCAATTTAGGGTTTCACGACGAGCCCATCTACTCGTATAAAATAAAACTTTCCAAATAAGTTGAAATCATAAAATTTTAAAAGGATGTAAGGATTGAGATTGTAATATTATATAAAGCTGTATATACGAATGTTTAAATATTTATTTGGAATGGAAACTTTTAATTTGTATAAATAAAAGGTTGTATGTTTCGTTTCATTATTTGAGTGGTAACTTTATTTGACAGTATAAGTGAACTTAAGATGGTAAGTATCTATCAAGAAGCAGATTTTAGAGCTAGCCGGGGTGTGCAGAAATAAGGAGGCGTTCCAGAGGTATTGGAAGGTTTTTTTTTTAATTTTATTTATTTTCAGAAAAATATTTAGAGAACTTATGCAATAGCACCTAACAGAGAAATCCACTGTAAATTCGTGAAGCGGGAATGGTTTTTAGTTAGTCCACAGAATTATGACGGCCTATCAGGGGGCTCGATTTTTCCTGACTTCTACTGCAATTTTATGTCGGCCCAAGCGTGGGGCACGATTTTAGAGGTTTAACTACAGCATTTTTATGGCTCCCAAGTGTGGGACTTGAAGGCGATCCCGATATCTTTAGAGTAACCTCCGCAATATATATGTATATATATATATATATATATATATATATATATATATATACTGTGATATTACCTTTATATTAGGCCCCGCGGTTTGGGCATGTTATATTTATGTCGTGTTATCTTCCTGTAGGAAAAATAAAACTTTTGTTATTCTCGCCCCACGATTGGGCAGACCATATTTATGCTGTGATACTCGCAGCCCCTTGTTATTATATTAGTATTTAGCCCCACGATTGGGTCGAGCTATTTATGCTGTGATTTATTCTTTTATTATTTATTATGGCATTGTGTCTCCGTTTTATTGCTTTTTCTGATGTGTTTTGTATCTTCTATTAAATTCAGGATATTAATTGTTATCACTGGTTTGTATTTTTTATTTTTGAGTATAACCCAGAATATCTCTGACCTCCACGTCTAAGCTGGATTTAATGCTTCTACTTCCTCAGTAACAAAAATTTTCACCATTTCTTTCAACAATTCAATTAAAATTTTTTCAAATCTTTCGGAGACATCTTTAATTTTTAGTTTCTCAGCGTCAAAGTACCTTTTTCCGTTCCCTTTTTTCAAATCTTTAAATTTAAGCGCAGCTTTCGTAACTACGATGTTATGGTCTGTATCTATATCTGCTTCTGGATAGCTTTTGCAGTCTTTAACTTGATTCCTAAACCCCTGTTTAACAAGAATGCAACTATTTGATATTTTTCTATATCTCCTGGCATCTTCCACGTAAATCGTTTTTTTGCACGATGTTGCGTAACTCTCCCTACGCCCAAATTTCCTTTTTTGATCTTGTATGAACTACTTCAAAGTCATTATAAATATTTATGGTTCCGGGTTGGGATCGTGTTATTTTATAAATTAAGGTCGCCGTTTCGCCCACTTTTGTAAGGGGTTTCATCAGGACAAGAAAAGAAATAAGTAATAAAATATTAAGTAGACAAGTTAAAGTGTAAAGAGAAGAGTTACTCCTGAACTAGTAGACTCACTAGCCCATTCAAAGCCTAAAGATGTCTTGTAGCGAAGTAACTTGTGAAAGTAGCGAAATTGGTAGTTTATATAGGGCAAGAATTTGATGCATGAGCGATCATGAATAGAGAGGAGTGTCGTAGCGGATCAGTGAACGTCACGGTTTCGCTGTTGTGAACATAAACTTTTAATTTATAAAATGATACGGTTCTAACCCGGACCCATAAATATTTATAATGACTTCGGCCGTGAAAGGCTCCGACAATACTCCAAAGTCTCCGCTCGAAAAACCCCCGCCTCTGGTCACCGCACTTCGCTGTTTCATACCATGTCTAATGCTAACCTATCCATTTCAGTTTTCAAGTTCTCTAGTTTACCTACTAACTTCATACTTCTGACATTCCACGGTCCGACTCGCAAAATGTTTCCGATTCTTCTTCTAAACTGATCACATCATCTGAAGTAATTCCCTCCTGGAGATCCGAATGGCGGACTATTTTAACTCCAGAATTTCCTACACCAGAAGATGCCATCATTTTAATTAACAATTTAAGTGCGTTATGTACTTGGTAGGTAATGTGGTAATTTCCCGTCCCCTTTTACATCGCAGTAGTGTGTCTTAGAATGCCATACTGACTTCTATGGTCTCATCCACTTAACTACCAAAGGAGCTGCTGCCCTCTTTCGGGGAACTGTCTTAGTCTGGTTCATCACTAAAGACACCACTAATTTGGATAAGCCTGTAGTTCGGCTCTTTAGATCACTGGAATATGCAAGCCATTCTACCCGTTCTAGTAATCTAGAACTTCTAAGAATATACATGTCCATTCACAACAAAATAAAATTTTTAGTGCAATAAAATAATCACTCAATTGAAACAAAATTGTATAAATACCTGACTTCAATAAAAGCCAAGTTTCTTTTTGTTGTATGCTTTGAAATTACCAGGATCTACTCTTTATAACTTTATATACAAGAATTACCCGATTCCTTTAAATCAATATCAATGCTCCATTTTTCTTTTAAAATCGCTTAGATAGTACAACTACCATTTTAAATTGCAAAATAGGCTTCAACCCTTATGGTTTCATAAACCAAACTCCAGTCTTCAAATTATTCCAATATGTATGAAATTGTAGGCCCTGCATTTTAAGGAAATACACTTTAAATGAGAACTCGCCATATATTGTTTGATTTACATTCGAAAGTAATTACGTAACGTGTCATAACTATATCTGCAGCCAGTTCACTAACGGCGCCTAAATAGTTACTAACCTCCAACCTGTTACACGCATCTGTTTAAATACAATCAGATCGGTTAAATCATACGTTCTCGTATCGTCCCGTCTTTCTGGAAAATTATAAAGACATCCAATTCAATTCTTATTGGATAAACAATTCGACTTGAAGTTCAAACTTCCTAATAACTATAAATTTCGAAATTAATTAAATTTAATATCCTCAAATAGAAATGCGACCATTTGCTATTCAATATAAATAAAAACCGTTTTAAAATTTCGCTCTGTGTATTAAACGCCGTCCCATTTAAAATGCATTTTTCTCAATTATTAAATATGTATAAAATTTTCTTTTAAAATCGTGATTTTGAAGTCTTAAACGCAACTAATACATATTTATATAGTGCATTTCAAAAATACTTTCTAATATCCTATATGCCAACAAATAGCTAAAACAAAAAACATTAAAAATGTCGGAGGATGCAAGCATGCGTCAAGCTCCAGAATAGAGTCACAACATTTGATAAAAAGTCACCTTGGCAGACAGCACCGCGAGTGCCAACAGCTGGAACAATGATTAAAGAGCAACCGTATGTATTGTCGCGTTACGAGCTGTGGACTAGAACACTTTAGAGACCATACAAGACGATGGCCAAAGAAACTACGGGGTATTAACATCAAGGCTAGAGATTAAGCACAGACTTTCATCTACCACAAGCAAACCATTTCCAAGTTAAGAACCGTTTCGAAAAACTAACAAAAATTCACAAGCATTTAAAGCAAATATAACTCGCTTGGTGAGACTAACCTATCCAACAGCACCGAATATCTTCCCACAAAAACTGGCAATACAGATTTTTATTGACGGGATACGCAATCGAGAGATCCAGTAAACACTAGGACAGACTCGACCAAGAACCCTAAATTATGCGCTAGCACATGCTTTGGAATTTGAAACAGTAAAGCTAGCTTCGTATCTTGGTATGGCAAAGTAAGGTCCTCCATAGAGGAGTAGTGCCAAAATAGCACAAAAGATATGATTCGAGGGATACTTTATGAACACCAACCCAAGAGAAAAGAATCCACATGCTCGAATTTTTGCGGTTTTGGCATATGCAGTCCAAATGCAAAGAAGCCAAGAAAGGAGCGGAATATTCAAAAAACTGATTGGGGTCTACAGGAGGGGGGAAAGTTGAACTACACGGCATTTGGCATGGAAAGCATCATCCTGATTGCACGATCTAAGCATACAGACAGCATATACACCTATGTACAGCTTGACTGCAAGAATATGAAGTTCTTGGTTGATACTGGAGCCACTAGACAATTACTGATCCGGATGAAATGTTTGACAGTGGTAAAGTTTTACTCGCGACAGTGAGTTTTTGAGTTGTGATTGGTGAGGAGATTCACATGCACGGAATGCTAAATATATAAATCGGAGTTGGGAGCAAGGTATTTGACCATCAGGCAGTAATAGCGAACATCGTCGGATAGGTTACCTTGAGAACGGATACCTTGAAGAGGTATGGATTTCATGTAAATATGAGAGTGTCTTGAAAGTAGGAAAAAAGGAAGTGCTGTTTTGCGAAACAGACGACGTGTCTGTACCAGTTTGTTTGACAGACGACGTGGTCCTACTTTGAAGAACATAAATTGGGGCGATGGGGCGCTTGGATGGTGCTCCCGGCAAAGGCTTTGTGTGTGCGCTATCGAACTGACTAGTGAAGAATTTCTCGGAAAGGATGTGCTTGTAGGGAAGGCCCTGACCAAAGTGACAAATTGTGTACCTGTTAGTATCTTAAACGCCGGTGACTACGATACCGTGCTGACGAAAAACACAAAATTTGGGTGGACTTCTCCAGAATGTTGGTATTGAGAAAGAACCTCCTACCAGTGAGTGTTCCGCGAAGCTATTGAACCAGTTGATAAAACCGTTCCAGCATCTTGAACATGCTGGTACGGTTTTACCAACTTGTCCAATAACTTCGCAGTATTCAAGCATAGAATCGATACAAGAGGTGTTCATCTAATAGGACAGCAACCGAGAAGGTTTACATTGATCAAACGCAAGGAGGCCAAAAAAATGATAGATATATGGAGGGGTAAGGAGCTGTTGAGCATTCTGATAGCCTTTAGGCATCGTCTGTTGTTCTTGCTAAGAAGGAGAGCTTGTCAACAAAATGTTGTGTAGACTTCACGCGATTAAATCCTGGGGAAATCTTGAGAAATTTAGAAGAAATGCTTTGAAGACACAGAAAAGATAATTTGAAGCCGAGTTCAAAAATGTGTCAACCGTGTGCCAGACGCAAAAAACCAAACACCAGTTACGCAACTTTTTGGGGTTGAGCACTTACTATAGAAGATTAGTTTCCGAGTTTGCGAATATAACCAAACCCTTGACCAAGCTGACCGAAGATGGGCAATATATGCTTCGGCAGCTAAGGAGTTTATTGACAGCAGCTCCGATCTTACGTTATCCAACGTCAGAAAGCAAATTTATATTGGATACACTCGCTAGCAAAGTCGCCATCGGAAGTGTACTATTCCAGATGCACGACGGACAAGAAAACGCCATTGGTTATTTTAGCAAGGTGCCCTCGAGACCGGAACGAAACTATTGCGTTACTAGAAGATAACTATTAACGGGATGAAATCCGTAGAACACCTTAGCAAGTACCACTGCGGGAGAAAATTTCACCTGAGCACTGACCACGGTTTGAAGTGGCTATTACAGTTTAGAAACCCACAAAAGAAAGCTACAACATGGATAGAATAGCTGCAGGAATATTACTTCGCCACGACACACCGTGCTGGTACAAGTCATCGTAATGCGGATGGCGCTTTCAAAACAGTCCTGCCCCAAAGTTTGTAGCCATTGGTCACGGTTAGAAAGAACGAATGATCTACTTGGTCGAACTACCGTGATCAATGACAATTGATAGTCTCTATAAACCTAAACGAAACCTAATGACAAAGACGCAGGCTTCATTCTGGGTTGGAGTGTCAGAGGGGAATGTCAGTCCTGGCAGGACATTATCTCATTTAGTAGCACCCTGAAGTGGTACTGAATACAATAGGGTTTCCGAAATGTACAGAATGGGATCTTGGCGCATTCCTTAGAAAATGAATACGGACCCGGGGATATGCTTCAGATGGTATTTCCTAGAAACAGAGTGTAAAAGGTTTTAGGGCACCTGCATAATGGAACCTCAAGAGAACACTTCGGTGTTGAGAAGTCTTTCAAGAAAGTCCGAGTTAAATTTACTGCAAGGATGAAGATGCCGCAAGTGTCAACTGTGCGCACCACTGGGAAACTAAGACTCCAATGAGACAGTACAACGTGGGGAGCCACTTTGAGAGAGTGGCAATCTTTAGTTCTAGACCAACTCCGTGAATAAGTATATCTTGGCAGCCATGTACTACTTAACTAAGCGGGCCAAAGCTTATGCCGTACCAAACCAAGAAACTACAACCGTCGTGGACTTGTTACTAAAGAAATTGTCCTGCCATTTTGGAGTTCCTATGAGTTGCAACCCGACCAGGGCAAAAATTTTCAGTCAGCGTTGTTTCAAGACGTTTGTTGTTTGCTGCGTATGAGGAAGATCGAAACCACACTATTGCACTCGCAATTGCATGGTATGGTAGAACGCATGAACCGCACCTTAGGCAAGAACCTTTTTCAAGGGGGTCTCCCAAAATCAGGGACAAGAACTAATGTTTGCAACTAATTTTGTTGGCCTATAGATCTTTTGTTAATGAGAGCACTGGGTAGACACCTGCGTGTGCTATACTGAGATGCAAGATACGTCTGCCATATGATTTCGAGTTTGAGTGTAAGCCCGGGATGACATTGTGGGCTAGAGCTACATCGAGAAGCTTAAACGCAAGATGCACTACATCTATAACAAGGTAAGAAAAAATATTTGTATCACAAGCGAAACAATAAATACCAAATATGACGTCAAGGCACAGGAGTCCCGTTTGCAAGAGGGCGACCGTGTCTAGCTGAACAATCCCAGACTGAAGCGTGGACTGTCGCCAGAGTTACACAGATATTGGGATGATATGTACAATGTTGTAAGGAGGATCGTCAATGTCGTATATCGGATTCGTAAGCTTTCAAAGGGGAAAACGATGGTGGTGCATTTTAACTGGTTAGCACCCCGCGACAGCGATGACGTCTGTAATGCCGCAAAACGGCAAGAGTGAGACAAACAAACAGTTATGCTCCTGATAATTAACAAAGGTCTGGAACGTGCTATGATTGGCCCATGCCACCGCGGCACTAGCAAAACGAGACTTAGGCTCACAGAAGGGATTTAAAGTGATTTATTCAATATGCCA
Source organism: Platerodrilus igneus (assembly GCA_036346225.1). Lineage (NCBI taxonomy): Eukaryota > Metazoa > Arthropoda > Insecta > Coleoptera > Lycidae > Platerodrilus > Platerodrilus igneus. Next base: position 3,242,356 of record JARFIW010000958.1, read on the forward strand.
TCGGAATTCTCCGTGGCATATTGCGTAGTTTGGTATGTCTCGAGGAATTGCTCGGGTGTTTAAAATAAATTTGTTGGTTTTGATCAACTTCGCCGACAACAACCAGAGGTTGTAAAAATCATATGGCTAAGAGCACCATATGGCAGCATCTACCAATTGATGACTAAGCAGCAGCCTTCTAGTAAACCGAATTACCAGGATCTGAGGAAAGTGTTAGCAGACCACAAGGACTAAATAATCAAAATTGAAGACAATAAGTTGGCCATACCCAAGATCCATTGTAGACTCGCTGGGTTAGATTAGAAGATGGTACAAAATATGCTAGAGGTACTGTTCCGGAATGCCGGGGTCCAGATTTTAGTGTGTGGTTACAATTCAAATGGTACGGGCGAATGCTAAAAAAAGTGTTGATTGCTACTTCTATCAACATAGAGACCTCATCAGTGGTTTCGACTGTCTTTACCGCCACATGGATTTTGAGTCTCGAGAATACAGAGTGTTCTAGTACAGAACAGCTTTAAGAGAGACAATGTAGCGCCGCTGGGTTTACCTGCAATTATATTCGACCGCAGACCAAGCGTTGCGTACACAAAAGATAATTGGTGTGCACTCTGTGGCGTGACATTTTTAAATATTTGATAATTGACAGATCCTGCAGTGCGAGATTACTTGATTGACTGGTACATGGCTTTTATACTTAAGGCTTATTAATATTGCAATAGGTATATTCAAGAAGTTATTTAAGATTGCAATAAGAAATTCTCAGATTGTAATATGCATATTCTGAGTTATTGTAGATCAATCGCTAACAATTGGATAGGGTATAAATCAACCCTAAGTGGTTCTGCAAGTCTGTTTTTATTGTAGGTTCGATTGTAATACTTGAATGCTAATTTAAAGCTGTATGTTGTAGTTTAAGCTTCAAAATATGTGACATGAATTACTATACTGTTGACATAAATCGCCTCATACGATATAAATAAGCTATAGTAATTGGTTATTCTTATGGTTTCTTAGAGTTTTTTAGAGTCACTTAGAGCCCTACATTACAAATATTTAAAATTAATTAATACATTTCTACTCACGTTTTCCAGCAAACGGCAAACTTGTATTATGTATTTTTCACTAATTTTAATTTTGAAATGTTTAACATCACGTTCACAAATATCTAATTATTTAATTTCATTCGTTGCGTAAATTTTTGACTATAAGCGACGTGAACTGTTCTAAGTTTGAATGAATACTGTCTGCTTATCAAATTCGCCTGTTATATAAGCACCGCCCCATCTTAAATTCATTGGTTATCGGTATTGTTTGTTAAAAGTTTACGACCAGCCATAGGATGTTTTGAATATTTCTAGACCTTTACACTAGTAAAACTAATATATGACACAGGTGAGGTTCCAATAGATTTCGAAAAAATATTATTATCCCAATCCCAAAAAAGTCAGGAGCTGATAGGTGTGAGAATTTTAGAACGGTTAGTTTAACTTCTCATGCTTCCAAAATACTAACAATAATAATTAAAAATAGAGTAGAAGCTTTGACTGAGAATTATTTAGGCGAAGACCAATATAGTTTTCGTAAAGACAGAGGGACTAGAGAACCGATACTAATGATTAGGGTAATTATCGAAAAAAGGTTACAAAAAATAAAAAGACTCATTTCGCGTTTGTAGATTTAGAAAAAGCATTTGATAGGATTAATTGGATTGTTATGTTCAGGGTTTTGCAAAAAATAGGAATCTCTCATAGGGATAGAAAAATTATTTACAGTCTATATAGAAACCAAAGCGTAGTAATTAGATTTGATAAAATAGAAAAGGAAGCTAACATTAGAAATTGTGTTAGACAGGGCTGTATACTATCTCCCTTGATTTTTAATGTTTATATTGAGGAAGCTTTAAACTTAGCTAGAGAGAGAAAAGAGATAGGTATTAGTGTACAGGGACAGAAAATAGACATGTTACGTTTTGCAGATGATATAGCCATTATAGCAGAGTCTAGAAAAGAGTTAGGAGAGTTTTTAAATATTTTAGATGAGATACTACGGAGTAACTATGGTATGAGAATTAACTCAGCAAAGACAAAGATAATGACAAGTGAGTTACAGCCTAGTTCGAAACCAAAATTAAAAATAGGTAATACCGAGTTAGAGGAGGTGGATGAATTTTGCTATTTAGGTAGTATAATTACAAAAGATGGACGTAGCAGAAGGGATATAGTAGCTAGAATAGCTCAAGTTAGAAAAATGTTTTTAAAAAAGAAAAACTTACTAATAGCTAATAGTATTAGTTTAGATAATAGAAAAAGTTTCTTAAAGTCGTACGTATGGAGCGTTCTACTATACGGTAGTGAGACTTGGACAATTAAAGAAGTAGATAAGAAAAAGATAGAAGCTTTTGAAACTTGGTGTTATAGGAGAATGTTAAAGATTAGTTGGACAGATAGAGTAACAAACGAGGAAGTTTATAGAAGGATAGGTGAGGATCCCTGTATATGGAAACAATTGAAGGTCAGGAGAGATAGAATGATAGGGCACCAGTTAAGACATGAGGGACAATTTAGTAAAGTCTTAGATTATAGACTACCAAATAAAAATAGAGTAGGAAGGCCTAGACAAAGCTATATTAGTCAAATTATTAGAGATGTAGGTTGTGAAGGGTATGTAGACCTTTTTAGACTAGCTCAGAATAGAAAGGAACTTAGAGCTGCGTCAAACCGACTTTAAGTAAGTTCGAAAACAAAATAAAAATAAAAATCAGTTAACTAAATGTCACCAGGACATGACTCACAATTGGTTAGCGGTCTGGCATGTTGGTAGCGTTTCGTTGCTTAAGCCTTACCATAACATATAATTTAACACTTTTCCTTTTTGAAGCGGATAACCAGGTTATATTTCATTTCCTTATAAATGGTAATCATGTAAACATGTTATAGTTCTTTAACAACCATCAGGTTGCTAATATCTATGTAGAGCCAGGTGGATAGGAAAAAGACCTAGACCAAACTATATTAGTCAAATTATTAGAAATTTAGGTTGTGAAGGGTATGTAAAGCTTTTTAGATTAGCACAGAATAGAAAAGAAGTTAGAGCTGCGTCAAACCGACCTTAAGTAAGGTCGATAACAAAATGATGATGAGACTTTTACAGGAATACGTCTCATAATCGTTCGGCGAAACAATTTTTTGGTCACGTAGTCTACTAGGATTTCTATTATGTATTGATCTTTGACCGTTTGAGTTGATGTTATTACAGGAAATTTTAATTCGCCGTGGCGCGTAATTTTAACTTATAGCTTATGTTTGTCAAGATAAAACTTTTGGGTATTGTATAAAATTTATGCAGAAAATCACGTAGGAGAAATGACTTAAATTAACATATTTCTATTTACCTCATGCGTTTGCAAAACTTATTTCTTTCGAAAGGTGCGTTTATTATCAGAACACTTTACTATCTTCTTTCATTATCGCATGTTTAATTTTAATAGACATTGCGTCGTGATTTTCTAGCTTTTACCGTATTTCCGCGTGTCTATTTGCAATTGATGAATGCTTTTTGGTTTAAAACGGGTTTGATTGCGTGTATAGTTACTTCTCTTGCTGAATGTGTTTTTATTGTTGAAGGATATGCTTCCTGGCCTTAATTATACTCATTTGTGATCCTTATACAGGGTGTTAAATGTTTGCTCTGCATAATATGCGAATTACGTATTTTTCATAATAAATAAATGTAATTTCTAACTTATAATACTATTTACATGTGTTGTCTGACCATAATGATTCAATCTACCTTTAGATAACCCTCTTATCATAGCTATATATATATATATATATATATATATATATATATATAGTGAATAAGATGAAATAATGACTTAGACTTTTATGCAAAGCCCAAATGATCATTTCAAATCGAGCTAGTAATTGAAAGATGGAAAATATAAGGTCTTGGACAGGACTTGAAGCTGTATACTGGTTTTGCCGGAACCATGCGTTTACCAATTATGCCACCGTGACCGATGACGACAATTGGGAAATTTACCAATTTAAATCGTGTACACGACGATACATCAATCTAACTTTCAATTACGTTCGGCATTTTTGTCAATCATATCAAAAACTTGACAATGTCAGATATAATTGACAAAAATGAAAAAAACTCACTCTGTATTTAACATTCAAAGTCACAGAAATATATATATATATATATATATATATATATATATATATATATATATATATATATATATATATATATATATATATGTATATATATATATATATATATATGACACTGGTACATTGTGTATTAAATGATTGTATATAGGGTTTAGCAAATGTTGAAGATAATGTGTATTATTTCATATGATATGGTTCAAAACACTCAACATAAAATTATGTCACACATAACTAAATGTCAAAGGCTTCTTCTGACAGTTTGAGAATTGATATCTTCGTTGTTTATCTCTTCGCTTTATCCAGTAATTCATTTCATCATACATTATATTAGGTACCACACCATGTACGTTACTTATTCTTGAAATCCCTATATGCCCTAATTTTAAAGAAAATGTTACTACACTCCTTCGAAAGTTTAAGCAGTATAAGGAAGTCGGACCGTGAATTTTTTGGTAGAGAGTCCATGCATTTACAGTTGACATGTCAATCATTCTTGTAATTAGTGACCAATACCATTTTTTGCCTCTAATTCTAGTAGTATACTTTCCAACCAGCCAATTATGGTGGTAGACGTCACCCATGTGTTGATTATATGATTTAATTATCATCAGTTGTGGAATTAAAATCCTTTGTTGTTTTGACTTACACCATATTGCTACTTTTCCAAAGGTCCAATGCGGTCAAAGTTTGTACCCATTATAACACACTCATTGTCATTCTATTTTAGTATCAAGATTTCACCGTTTCGGTCAAATCTGTAATCAAACGTGCCACGTTCTTTTTTTGAAAGTTCCTTGGAATTCATCAGAGGACATTTATCTGCCAGATTTTTACGCATTGTCCCTGTAACATACGAAGCTAACTGTATGTCTAAACCCAATTGCCCTTAAATGAATTAGTATGTCACGATTTGTAAAAAAAATTATCAAAAAATACTAAATGATCGTTGGGATTCTCAATACTTTCCAAAAGATCTATAATAACTTGTGAACCTTGCAGTATACCTGGAGTTGCATCCTTACACTTGCCCGTATAAACAGAAAATTTGTAACAATATCCACCTGAGCTACAGAGTGACCATAATTTGTATACAAATCTTATTGGTTTTGATTGTATGTGTAAACTGTTTTAGCTGATTGTAACCATAGTATCCTATGATCATCTCATCACTAAATAGATAAGTCGAAAATACTCCCCATTGTTGAAAAGCTTTATTTATTTTAGTTATGAGTGGACGAATTTTATAGCACTTATAATACATTGATTAAAATATATAACGCATTCAAAATAGTTTGCGAACCGTTATAACCTTTCAGTCAAATCAGGTTCTTTATTAATACAACAGTGGAAAACAGATTTCAATTGCAAATATGTGTTTCGTGACAATGACTCTTTTACAATTTGTATCCCAGCTTCTTCATTTGTATTCCGATATAATTCCTCGGAAGGCAAAATGTGATACCTAGAAAGCAGTAAAAATCGAACAAAAATTTTCAATTTATTGGTAGTTACAGTAAAATCACTAAGATTTTTTAAAGATTTGGAAAATCGCTTAGTTTCTATTTGTATATAATTATAAACATCATCAGAGAACAATTTTTCAAACAATTGTACAGAAGTTAAATGATGTACTTCTTCACTAATTTTTTTAATCTTGTCTTTCTTTATTTGCATTTCCTTTATACTACTGGAATAGACTGGCTGCGACTTGCACCAGGACGCAGAAATGTTTGTTAATTTTTGGCCTCTTTTTGTTTTTGAAGAACTTTTACCTAACCGGCCACTGCGTGTGACATTTTTATCATCGTTATGTACACTATGCGATTGAAGCTGAGCTTTTAAATTACCAGGAACATCGTTCACTTTAATTTCAACCGTTTCTTCATCATCACCTTCATCATAATCGCTAAGACATCAAGACCGGTGGTAAAACTGCAATATCAACACTGGCTGAATTTTCTAAGTTTAAAAAATTCGTCATTTTCAAATAATGCTTCAATATCTTTTACACTTAAAAGCCGTTTGTTATCCATATTGCACCCACAAACTAAACACACTAAATGCCAGCTTTCGTAGTCTCCAGCAGTTATATTCATTGCATAAATACATGTTCAATTGCGCAAATATATGCAGCCACTAAAAGTACAAGTATTATATGCATTAGACCAGTATCCTGTAAATATGACACCAAGTTTTAGACTTGTATATTCCTGTCTGAACTCAAGAATAGACTCACACAAATAGTGTAGTTATAACCATGCAACATTGTTTTCATTATTGATGGACAAAAGGGAAATTTAAGTTTTAAGATAGAATTATATGAAAAACAGAAAAAGCTAAAAAGGTAACCTGTGACTAAAAAGAAGTTCTACTTTAAAAATTATTATTTTGTTTATAACTAATAGTTATAACAAATGTACATAGCGATCTAATCGATAAAACTTTAAAAATAAAATAGTACATAGACACAAGTAATTTGTTATTATCTAAGCCATTTAAAATAATTTTCTTCTAACTGCACTATATATACGACACCGGTACAGCATTGGTTAAAAGCTTTTGATTTCATTTTATTTTGACGTTAAATTCCAGTTTACCAGTTTGTCTATATCATTTCAAATCTCTTTTTTCGAATATTAGTTTGCGAAAGTGCACCTTCTATTTTTAATTAATTAATTTTAAAGTAGCTTTTGTAACGAAGAACGTTTAACTTCCATAGTACTTTTATAAAACATTTGATGCTTCATTTAATAATCACATTCGATAACTTCTGTGTTTGAAACTACTCAAATTTATAAGTATCATATTTGTGCAAAGTTTATCAGTGCTTATTGCATGTCGTAATATTATAGATCTCTCAAACTTATGCGTTCAAATCTTTACCCAATATTACATATTACGTGGTGACAAATCGCAAATTAACGAACAAAACCTCAGTGAATCATTTTAATCAAGCTCCGACCTTAAAGTCAAACTATGCGCCGAATGATTTACGAGTATCATCAAACCGCCTTCGATTTTTGCTTAACGTACGGCGTTGATGGTTGCGTCGCATTCTACCTTAGAATAATGCTAAAAACTATAAAATCGATTTATTGGATTTTTTAATCGTCGCGCTAGTTCCTTGAAGAACCATTTATTTACTTAATGACGTTTAAAACATTTCTTAGTAATGAGTAGCGTAATTGAAAAATTTGTTATTATTTTTGGATTAATGCTTATTTTAAAACTCGTAAGGGAATTAAAATGTTATACAGAAATCAATTTGGCTAATAATTAAAATTTTAATTACTTTACTTATTCTTTGTAAATGCAATAAGATTGATATAGCATTTTTACAATAAGTGAAGCGAATATTTTATGCACGGAAAATGAAATGAATTCTAGTGCATCTGCATGCACAGAAAATTAATTCAGAATGTAGATAAAATCAATAAAAACGTGTTTTAGCTTGCAGTAGTGAAAACTCGTTTTTATTAAGTAGGATTTTATTTACACACGCGCAAAAGATTTGTTTCATACATGGAAAAGTATGCTGTTTATTAAACCGGAATGAATTTAATGGTTTTATATAAGCGACTTTTTTAGTCTTTACGGAAATGTATTTCGCTTTGGTTTCATGCCTACACGCAAGAATTTTAATCACATATCTAAAAAGAGCTTTGTCCTTTAATGGCAAAGACGTGCGCTTGTATTTTTATACAGGGTAGAATAATGAATATTTGAAAATTTCAATTTCCAGCTTATTTCTATTTGGGTGGCTTTTATTTATGGAATTCGGGTTTTAATAACTTTTCGTAACCTCTTTATCACATAAATATATTATATAATATATATATATATATATATATATATATATATATATATGTGTATACACAGAGTGTTTCTAAAACATATGTAAAAATATTATCACAAATTCCTGAGACTAAAAATCCCAATTTGCTTCAGTCCAAAGGTTGATATTTTTCAAGATACGGGGTGTCAAAATTATTACTTCTTTAATTTGTTCTTTAAACAGGCATCTTAATAATTATAATGTGAATAAGAGCCGCTATAATTGCGGCCACGTCCCAAGTGCTCCACCCGAAGGTACTACATTGGGTTTAAAGGCGAAGTTTAACATGCTTCAAATGTAATTTAACTTCAAAATTAATCGTTTATAAATACAAATCTAACAAACTAAAACAAAACTAGAAATAGTGTTCGAATAATGGTATTCCCAGCCTTGACTTTGAAGTGTGTCCGATCATCAAGACACAAGCAAAATGAAAAGGGGAGGGATCCGAAATACCGGATAGCAACTGCCAGCTCTGCTTACCGGTGCGACCTGAGGGGTCGTCTTGAAACTATTAAAATCTAGCAGGCTAATTTACAAAAAATGTATTCAAATTTTCTAAGCATTCGCCAAATATTTTAATAGTGAATTCAGCTATTTTGTCTCCTTTATAAAATTACAAATTCGTGCTCCCTGGTCTAAGTATTTTATTCTAAGTCAATCCTATATTCATCCCTAACGTTTCCTATCGTTCCCTAACTTGAGATATTATATTTACATTTTTCTTTCCTATAAATACTGCGCCTAAAAAATGGACGGCAGAACGTCAAACGCACTAAATCAAGCTACAAAACAATATATGCAGGAAAAAAATATATAAATTTACAATAAATATAAATATAATATAAATATAAAAATAAACATATAATAAATATATAAATAAATATCTAAATAAGCAAAAGCATGTAACAGTGCATAAATTAGCAAAAGCATCACCCAAATTATCAGTTGCACTCACCAAGCATTATTTTGGCTAACGCCATTACACACCAAAACGTGCTCGTTAAATTATTTCAAAATCTTTTTATTAATACAAGTCAATGCTTATGCGAGTACAGCCGCCACAATTTTATTCCTACCTCGTATATAAATTTCTCCAGCACAAGAAGATCTGGTCGTCTTCTTACATCTATTAATATTTTACTGCTAAGAGGAGATGTATATGCCCTGTTAGAGTCTTGGTGGGTAGGCACTAAACGTTCTGGTGGGTTTACAATCACTATCACTTTAAAAGTCCTGGGGAAATGTGCGGTTTTACTTTATTTGATTTCCCTATTTATTTTACTGGTTTAAATTAATGAGGGTTTTCTGATTTAGTTTGTTATTATTTATTTACGTTTGACTTATTCCCGATACTCCGCACGTTTAAGGAGAAACAGTAATTATTTTAGTGGTGTGGGGGGTTTCGCCGTGCATAACAGATTTTTGGTTAATGAATTTTGCTTTTGTTTTTGCTTTTAATTTTTTTCTGATTTTCTTATAATTTTGTTTTAATTTATTTTATTTTTTTTTGACAGGTTTTAAATTGTGCTCATATATTGTGCCAAGTCAAATCTTAGTTTTCCAATCCTCCCTCCGCCGTCTCTCAACCCCCGATTTACGCGCGGTTATCACCGTACAATTACGCGACTCTTTCTGCAAATTCTTTAAAGGCTGTCCAGAACGCCTTCTGGTTAGTCACTTGGCCATGCTAGTCCTATTATAGCTAACTTCATATCAGCCAACCCTCGATTTATCACCTCGAGCGGACTGTCGAAAAGCTCGTGCCCTGCGCTTTCTGCGCTCTCACCGCATTTGCAGCGGTCGTTGTCGGTTAAACCGAATCTTTGCAAATACGCCTTCAAGGCGCCATGCCCTGTTATTAGTTTCACCATTTTATGGTCGAGCTTTCACCTCGATCCTATCTCTAGCTACTATAGTCGGTGTGAATTTATGTGTCAACCTGCCCGTCGCAGCGTCGTTCCGCCTCTGTTTCCATTATCGTATTGATCTTTCCCGCAGCTGTTTTTTAATCAGAGAGTACGATATCCGGAAGTTGCCCGTCGCGGCCTCTTAAGCTAATTCATCGGCCCTATCATTTCTTACGTTACCATCGTGCGATCTAACTCAGGAGAACTTTAAATGTCGAAACCGGAGCGTCGTATGTGCTACCCTTCAGACGTCCGCTTAGAGGTCTGTCAAGGTGTTCATATTTGTTAGGGGCGTCAACGCTGATTTACTATCGCTAATGATGTAATACACGTTTCTAGTGTGTTTTATCACATAAGCGATAGCTTCCCGTTTAGCAACCAATTCGCCTCCGTGGAGGTGGTCCTGTACGCCCTCGCAGCCTTGAGCGCGGTTATGCGTTGCACGCTCGTCAGCTATCGAGGTTCCCTTACTTTACAACCCTCCGCCCAAACGGATGCTGCGTACAGCATCGCCGGGTCTATTGCTCCGGCGTAAACTGTTCTAAGCGATTCGCCCTTGAAACCCCAATTAATTTTGGCCACCGCCATCATTTTATTTGATATTTTGCTGCATCTTAATAATAGCAGGATTTTCATGAAATTTGATATATAAGGGTTTCTTGAGATAAGAAATTCGAGTTGAAAATAGTTTTGACGTACCTGGCAAAGGGCGCCACCAGCAACCTTTTGACTACATTTAAAGCACCGTAACTTTTCTGCGTCTCGGTATACCAAATTTCGGTTCAAAATTCTTATTCCTATACATTTCTTCTCCAAAAAAGATATACTTTATACATGTCGCTTTTGAGATTTCTGAGATAATCAAATTTAAATGTTTTGTTGCATAGAAACATTTATCATAGCCCTTCTTCGCACTTTATCCTGGTTTATGACTAGTCTAGGAAGCTTGGAGCGTGTTTAAGTTGCCAACAGGTCTACAACAACAAAATTTTATACAATAATGGGTTATAATGATAAGAATAAACTAACAAAGAACTAGAGAAATATGACACAAGGCCAATAACAGAACAAACGTCAAACTTGTATTAAATTATAAATTGTTCAATAAAACTCTACGTAAAAGTTTAAAATAACCATTCTTTTTATGTACACTAAAATTATTTTTATAAAGAACATTGGACTTCATCTTTCGCATATTTGTATTCGTGCCCACTATTCTTCGGTGTTTACAGGTCTAAAATTTACAATCTCTTTAAGTGTTCCCCATAAAAAGTAGTGTATTGGAGCCAAATCCGATGAGCGAGATGGCCAATTTGCAGGAACATTATTTCCTCTACCGATCCATCGATTCCAAAACTTCTCATTTAAGTGATTCCTAACTTTTAACGTAAAGTGCGGTGGTGAACCGTCGTGAACGAACCACAAAAGCTCTAATACCCAGTGAAAGATCATCAAATAAATTTGGCAAATTTACTAAATATTCTAGATAATTTACACCAATTAAGCTAAGTGGTAAGATGACAGGACCAATAATAAAACTGTCAATAATTTTTGCCCGCACACTAATTTTAAAAGGAAAGCATTCTCTCGTTATCGTGTCTATAAAATTTGACACTCTTATTTAGAAAATTAATTTGTGAGGTAATGAAACGGGTATACATGTTATATATATTTTATATACAAGAAAAATATATCGCTTCCTCATCCTATATAGTCAGGTTTTGTACAGTTTTAGTACAGTGAATTGTTCAAAAGAAGCTACCTCGAGTATGTCCAACACGTTGGAATTTTCAGTCACGTTCTGTACATACCGTTTATGACAATCGAGATGAATTAGTAGTCATGGAAGTTATACAAAATAGTGATGAAATTACACTGCCAAGCACTATTCAGCAAGCGAGTGCCTATGAACGGTTACTTTTAGAAGAAAAGTTTATATTTTGGCTTTCTGTTTTTCATAAGATTATGCCAAACGTTAACATTCTTTTTAACCAACTTCGGCAAAAGGTTACTGATCCAATAAAAGTTAAAAAAATAATTGAAAATTTTGACAAAAGAATTAATGATATTTGCGAAGAAATGTTTATTATAAATGACAATCTTGAGGAGCAAACTATATCTGAACTACCAGTCAAACAAAGAAAGTGCAACAATAATGACAAAAAGTCGAAAAGAAAAGAAGCAATAGAAGTTTGTTACCTCTTGGAAGGCTTAAACCACTTAAACGTAGTATTGAGGGTCTTGTATTGTGTTACAAACGGATGACGCATTTTAGGATGAATCTTTTAAAACATGTATGTACGGATATGTATTTTCAGTTTTACTAGAACTTTTGTTCTGTAAGGACCTGTCTATATTAATAGTAAAAGTTTGTTTCAAAGCTGAGTTTTGTTTTATTTCATAATTCGTTCTTTTAAAAGGTAGGTACATTGAAATGTCCTGGCACTTTTAATAGTGAATATGTAGTATAATTCAATTCAATTTACGAAATTAATAAGATAAAATAAGCATTAGTGTTATTTGCTATAGTTTCTGAAATCATATTTTCTTTTTTCTGTGAATATGAATAATATTCATACCTTGTTAGAACATCCATTTTCGAGATGTAGTTTGACTGACAAACTTAATATTAAAGATTTGGGTCGACCGCTACCGCACTTAAAACTTGTGCATAAACAAACAGTTAAAAGCAAAGAAATTGTGCGTTAATTTAATAGAAATGTATATTCTAAAAATGATTGGATTTGTGGATGTTAAGGAAGAAACGCGTTTTATTATTTTCCGTGCGTGCTTTAGGGGACGAAGCTGCTTGGGCCAAAAACAGCATCACCTATTTAGTTCATATTGCAGCTAAAATTAAAAAACATGAAGCCTCGGTTGGTCATATCAACAGCGTGTTTATTTTTAAATTATTAAATAAGACGAATATACAAGTTCAATTAAGTTCTGAATATAGAAACTCTCTTTTAAGAAAAAACAAAGGAATTACAAAAAATCGATACGTTTTTTCGAAAATAATTAACTGTATAAAATTTTGTGGTTCTTTCGAATTAGCACTAGGGGACTATAATGAAAAAGATGCCTCTGCAAATAAAGGAGTATTTAGAGAACTTGTTAATTTTTCGGCAGATTTAGATTCCGTATTAAAGGATCACTTAGAAAAATCAAAAATTTGTAAAGCAACATCAAAAACTATTCAAAATGAAATTTTAGAGTGTATGTTTAAAGTTTATCATGAAGAAGTAAAGAAGGAAGTTGAAGCAGCGGACTACATTTCCATAACTGCTGATGAAGCCACGGATATAAATTACCAGTTCCAATTAGTTCCTATTTTGAGATACCTTAAGAATCGACTTCCTGTAGTAAGGCTGGAAATTTTTGCTTCTTGATGGGCAGGACTCTGCATCTTTGTCTCGATGTATATTAAACGAATCAAATTTTCTTCTAAACGGTCCCAATAAGCTAATAGCCCAAAGCTATGACGGCGCTGCTGTTATGAGCGGATCGCTTAATGAAGTTTAGAAGGTAGTTAAAGATAAATATCCGTTTGCAAATTTTGTGCACTGCTGCGCAAATCAAGCTAATCTTATGACAAAATCAACGTCAGTCAATAAGAACGTCAGAATCTTTTTTCTAATTTTACTGGTCTTTGTGGGTTTTTTCAACATTACCTCAGAGAATACGAGTTTTAGAAGATATTGTTCAAAAGAAGCTACCTCGAGTATGTCCAACACGTTGGAATTTTCAGTCACGTTCTATACATACCGTTTATGACAATCGGGATTAATTAGTAGTCATGGAAGTTATACAAAATAGTGATGAAATTACACTGCCAAGCACTATTCAGCAAGCGAGTGCCTATGAACGGTTACTTTTAGAAGAAAAGTTTACATTTTGGCTTTCTGTTTTTCATAAGATTATGCCAAACGTTAACATCCTTTTTAACCAACTTCAGCAAAAAGTTACTGATCCAATAAAAATTGAAAATTTTGACAAAAAAATTAATAATATTTGCCAAGAAATGTTTATTATAAATGACAATCTTGAGGAGCAAACTATATCTGAACTACCAGTTAAGCGAAGAAAGTGCAACAATAATGACAAAAAGTCGAAAAGAAAAGAAGCAATGGAAGTTTGTAATGTAATTATTTCGCAAATAAGGGACAGATTTAACTTTGTTGGTCACTTGGTTGCTGCAAATTTATTTGTTATAGAAAAATTCCCCAAATTTGTTAAATCTTTTCCAGATGAATTTTTGCAAGATACAGTTGAATGTTATTCGTTCCTAAACGCAAATCAATTAAAAATTGCATTACAAGTTATTTATAAGCGGGAAGAATTGCGTGACACTTCTGGTGCTGTGACTTTACTTTGTTTGCTGTTGGAACAAGGACTCGATGCGGTATTTACAAAAACCGTAAAACTTTTGACAATACTGGTAACAACACCAATGTTAACTTCTGAATCCGAGAGATGTTTTTCTATGAAGAAGCGCGTTAAAACTTTTTTACGTAACACAATGAGTGAAGATCGATTGAATGCTTTGGGGGTGATGTCATTTGAGCGACTTTTTGTTCTAAAAATAGACAATGTTAATAATAAGATTATTGATAAATTTGCCGCTAAGAAAAACGGAAGAATGGACTTTATTCTACATGTCATTTAACGATTATTATAGTATATTATAATAAAAGTATATAGCATTTAAAGCAGACTTTACACGCATATGGGATGGTATTCGCATTTTAATTTTTTAAGTCATTTTTCGTGGTAGGTCAACTCCAGTTGTTAACCTAGACAATCTTGTAATTGGTGCTTTATACTCACCAATTATCGTTATGTGCCCAGTTGTCATGAACATTTTGAAAATCACGATAAGAAGAAGATTTGCTGCAAGACTCGTTTTTGAACCTTCAGCAGAAGTATTCGTTCCGAGTGGCGGACCGGTGCAATATGGTTGAAAGTATTTTCAAATGCCAACAATTCGATTACTCACAAGAATAAATAACTGCTCAGAAACTACTGGAAGTGTGTTCGTTTTTAATATATTCATGTAATTTGTTGATCGTTTTATTTTAACATTAAGTTGTTTAGCAAAACCTAAAGTTTTGATACTGCCGGCAACCATGTGTTTATGCATGTTTTGCAAATAATTAAAGGTCCTTCACATTAGCCATTAAATCGTATTGTATTCGTGGTACAAAAACCAGAAATACGCCCACGTATCATACCATATTTTTTAGTATGCATCATAATTTGGAAAATAATATTGAAAATTCAAATACAAACATCAAGATTATTTTCATAAATTCCCTCAAGTAGATAGACCACCTCGTGTTCACCAATGTGCACCTCCTGTTACTAATGCACCGAGCCGCCACTGATAAATTAAAATCTATTAAAACTACGTACCTAAATTGTTAAATAATCAAAAGTAAATGACTAGACCTAAATGTTGTAATCTAATTAAAAGAGATATGACTGTAAAGATACGTTTAATCAGTTTAGTAATGTACGATTTCTTTACTAGCATTTTGTTTTGTGAAAATAAAATATTTTTAGCTTCGTCTCGTTTATTTCATCAATAGTTCATCTCATAAGGGTGGTTGATGAGGTGGGTAATATTGTGTAGTTAAAGTTTTCTTTTTCAGATAATAGATCATAGATATTCCACAAACCTAAAAACTGAGGCAAACCCTTTACCAGAAGTTATTTGAAAGCTAAACCTTGTAGCATTTAATGTACTAGTCTGCGTTTGCTTCGTACTAATTGTTTCGTCTTTAAGCTGCAAAAATGCACAAAATAATTGCCCACGGTAGCAATGTAGCTTATCGCGTCATCAACCTCTGTAAAAAGAATAAAGACTGAGTGCAGTTTCATTCTTCCTCAGTTCAGGATTTTGATGATTAAATTTATTGAGACATGATTGATTTCCATTCCAACATAACCTGCGTAACAGACGCGATTATAGGAAATCCTCAGTACCAGGAATATTCGCTTTAATCTATTTTCTCCTGAAGAACTTCCACACTCTAGCAGTTAACTGAAGAAACTATTCTTCCCGTCTCTTTTATCTCAATGACACTTACGTTTTTAGAAACAAGTGTGTAAGTTTTCACAGTTGCCCACGAAGAACATTAATCAAAAAATGTATCAAACATATCTTGATATATCTGGTTACTTTTTATCCCTTACGAATACATGTATTTAACGAATGCTCAAAATTTAAGCTTTTAGATTTATATATTTGTGGCTGAAATGCTTTTCATAAATTTTATAGCAGGACTGCACTTAAACTTTCTCTAAGTGACAGTTAAAGGGGACACTTTTAGTTGCTTATTGCAATGGTAACGCAATTTGCTTGAATTACAGAAAAGCCTTTTAGGCTAACTAGATATTTATACATTTTCATATACAGTACGCAATAGACTACCGAGCTATTACTTAGAATTTTTCTATCGGGTGTACTTCAAATGTTCTTAGTAATACTTCAACGTTTTTGTCATAGTTTTATTTCTTAACAGCCTCGTACCTACTGTTTTCTTAAATAACTGTAATGGTATCTTATAATTTGTCTCAATGTGTTCTTTGAAATTGATTTGTTTAACAACACATGTTCAGTTACAACGTTAGGCTATACTTGATTAAGCAAACTTGACCTCAACTACTAGAGATGCTACATCAGAATATTATCTGAAGTAATTTCAACAGCTGGCGCTGGTTCTGTTAAATTAAGTTTGGATAACAAATTTATTAAATGTTTCAGTAACAAAGCAATTTAAACTCTTCTAGTTGAAATTGTATTAATTAAAATTGAAGTTTTTATAAGTAGTTTACCTGTCAGGTGCTAAAAACTTCATGTAATTGCTGCTGAATAACGAAGTAGTTTAACTGTGTCACCAACAAAGTAATTAAAGTCATTCTTGTGGTATTATTTAAAAATGCAATACTACATAGTGATATCACTTTGATGAACCTAGCTAGATACGCAATTTATTCACTACTCTCTCTGGTTGTTAATTTTTGTTTTTAATATATAGAGAGGATTAAATTAAATAAGCACCTCTTTGTTTGATCTACTGTATAATCAAATGCAGCTACCTGTAGAGATGAAATTGCTATAAAGACGTAAGTATTGTAATAAAAACTGAAAAATGTTACTTGTATTGATTAATTTTAGTGTATTGCAAAAGAACTGCCAAGTATATATAATAATCAATATTACGAGAAACGGAAAGGTAGCAATCTATTTCAAACTTTTATTTCAAGCTCTTTGTATATAAATGGATTATAAATTACAATCAATCGCTTTTCCTCTAAAGATTTTGACTAGAATTGGATTTTATACCAGAGGAAGTTTTACGAAAACCGCTATACTTTCTATAATTTACATTACACTTGTCCTTTTTTTACTACTCTGCAATTTAATACAATTGATAAATTTTAGGGGAACTGTATGTGAACTCTCTGAAAATATAGAAGGTTTAGCGGTATGGTTTGGTGTAAGTATTATTAGTTATAACAAATTCATGACTTCTCAACTACGGGGTGCGAACTTCCTTATTTTCATTTCAAGCTGGAAGTGGTCAAGTGAAAATCAATAGCTGTGGAAACTTAATTCAGATCGGCAATTGTATGTATTAGGACAATACAATCTGTGCTTTAGCCAGTATGAGTTATTTCCTTAGCTTTAGTAAACTTAATAGTGTTATTTCCGTTTAAAATTTCAACGCGTCCGTAGTCGTAATATTATGAATGGTGTTATGTAACTTCCATACTTAGTTGAAGTTTGAGTGTTTGTGTGTTTCTAAACGTTATTCAGTGGAAACTTTTGGTAAGAAATATACGTAGAGAGTGCTGTTGAAACGTTATAGTATGGTTGGTTTTTACAAGCTAGGCACTTTTTTTAAAAATATTACATTTTAAAAAACGTTCATGGTACAAAGTACACATATTTTGATTATTTAAATCACGTAATTTAGAGAAACCTAAAATATTTAAGCTATTTACTGAAGCGGGTTCGCAAATTTTTGTTTTTTGAATACACATTAATTAGAAGTTTCGTAATGATGGGTTACTCTCTACTATAGTGGGTTATCACTAGCAGTTTAATTTCCGCCCTTTAATTAAAAAATTAGCATAAATTCTCATTTGGATATTTTCTCGCTTTATGTAAATGAAAATATTAATTACAGCATTTTGTAATAAAAATGATAAAGTAATTCGTGATAGAATACAACTGCTAAATGTGGCGATTATAAAAACCAATTGTGCTATATTTCAAAATACGTAGTAACTTCTTACTGGTGACATTTACAAAAAAGGGACAGTCGTCCTCAAACTTATACTAAATTTTGCATTTCTTTTTTACAGAAACGCTATAGTGACAATGTCCCCGCGACGCCCTTTAAAAAACCAATTTGAAAATTCTAGGTGTTAATTTGATCTATATAACGTTTTCAGTATATTAATTTTTTAAATTTACAGGAATTAGTAAACGGATATTAGCAGCAACTACTTATGTTAATATGATATCCAATATGCATCAAACTAACTTAACTTCCGTTATAAATTTAAAGAAGGATTAAAAAATTACCTTTGTAGCTATTACTGTATCAGAATTGTTAATAGCAAAATACTTACTCTATTATTTGGTCGGAACAATCCTTCTTGATACTGATAGTTTGACCGATACAATGATTTTGCGTACTTTTCAAATTGTATACCATTTAAAAATAATAAATTAAAACACTGTGGCACCATACAAATTAAAGTAATTAGTACCCCTTTACCACAAAAATATTGTTAAAAAATTAAATACCTATTTCGACCACTATGTAGTCGTTATCGGTAGTAAACTTATAAAATAAAACGCATTAAAAATCAAAAGTTGTTTAGGAAACCCTTTTGAGGATATTCTCCTCACCAAGTACACTGGTGATCTCTACAAAATACAGTAATTGTCGTATACCATTTAGATGTTCTAAAACAACGAAGACGGCATTATTTTTCTACAATTGTATAGGGAAGCATAATGATGCATTGTGTTTCGATATCAACATTTGTTCATATTTATGCAATATACCATCGTTGCGCCATATACGATTAGGGATCGGTAATGTCAATTAATTTCCAGCGAAATTCTATGCTTAAACTAATTGCAATCGCTTGTTGTCAACACGTAAACATAAGCTCGTGATTACATAAACTGTTGTCACTTCAAGTTTTATAGTGACCATACCAATGAAACGCAATGAAGGATACGATTTACTTAAAAACCCTATTAACAGCTTACCTGTAGAACTGCACCTACCAGTTTGTCATTATGGACGAAAAACTAAAGTTTACCAACTCGAACATAATATTAGCCGCAGTCTCTTAGATAGAGCGCGCAAGCAACACTGCATTGCTTGGGATCAGTTTTTTGACTCACAGTCGCGACATTAAACGAATAGTCGCCTCGTCAGAGCAACACATCGATGGCGTTCGTGCACAAGGCGCTTCGTAAGAAAAAAGCTTGCAGCCATAGCAGCAAGATCTGTAATAAAGCAAAAGCCAAGTTTGGATTAGGCTACTGTGAGAAGATGCAAGATTAACAAAAAGATCAGTGTACATGAGGGGAGAGGTTGACAAATAATTAATCTTCTGGAAACTGCAAACTTGCTATGGCACCAATAATAAACTTGATACAAGTTCACGGGCCACCACCTATGATGTCCGTATCTAAAACTGGCGACGGTATCTTACCTTTGAAATTCATTATTACAACCTTTTTTAATGCTGGAGGTTCATCTAATGGTGCAGCTGTAATAACGAAAGCTGCAAATGTGGCTAAACTTGCACAACAGCGACTTGGGGAGGCGAAATGTCTTAATAAATTGATGGAGAGAATTTCAGTCGGAAAAGGGATGCATTTGAAAACCAATTTACGTGGAGTCTTGTTACATCGGGAGTCATAACTTACACAAGTGCAGGCTCAGCGTAACCCACTGAAGCAATTATGAGGAACAAGGTCAAAGTTCTAACTGACTTTGTGTGAGCTAATCGTTAACCGATCCTTACTTGTACATATAGTTCTACCAAACGTGTCCTGTTTTTGACAATGCACAATTCTTTTCCAAACAAAGATGTAATCTTGTTCATCATGGTACTACACGAACTACAGAAACCCAACCAACAGCGCACAGAAAGAGAGCTTTGGTAATTGTCTATTCTGATAGTGCCTTATCACCGAGGAAGCTTGTCTGGTATTTCATTTAACCCGATCCTATGTTTCACAACAAATTACGCTAATCACCTACTGTTTAATTTGGTTATCCGTGAGCATTTAGTCCTAAAGTGTTTATCCGCCGGATACCACTGATGGGTTTTTAATGTACAACCGTCGTCTGGTGAGAATAGCTATTTGCTGCCGTCAAACCCAGAAGCTGTAAATATTTAATTTAACTAGAATTGATTTAACACTTACAGTCACAATAAGTCCGTCAACGGCGCTCAATGATGAGTAGGAATATGCCACAAGCCTTACAAGCGTTGAAACGTCCTGTTCAATTCCAAATGCAAAAATTGATATAAGATCTTACATCAACCATAAGGTGATTACGCTACTAAAGGGTAACGCAAGAGATAATAATAATAACAATAATGCGCCTGTGTGTTGTGAGTGCAGGGCCCTCGCAAATGCAGTGCTTTTGATTGTTATTCTTAGCGTTCAAGCTAATAACAACCCTCTGCAAACCAAAATGACGGTGTAGTGTAATAGACTATGTAACGTGCTCTTACGTTGCGAGTCTGTGCAGCATATGATTGGCCCCACGCTAGAATGCCTAAAAGCGTAACAAGGTAAGACGGAAGAAGATTTAGATAAGCCCTTTCCAGAGTCGGTACTTTAGTACCTAACATCCTTGAAGCACACAGGGGTTTTCTGAATATAAAACTAGTCCAAAGTAAGGATATATGTCAATCGACTAATATTAAAAATAAAATTTCTCCATAAGTCAAAACGACTAACTCTGGAAGTTATTCCAACGTTGTTGCAAAATCCGAATAAAAATGCAAAAATCATGTTTACGTTTAATTTTCGTAATTCGTATTAAAATAACCGAGGTTAATTGGTTGAGTATGCATTCGCGACGCCATCTTCATGCTGCATGTTTATATCATAGGATAATATTACTTAAGTCCCCTGAATTCTTATGTAAACTTATCCGATTCCAAACTGATATTTATGCTCTAAATATAAGGTTCAAAAGAGCGTTGACTAGATATGGCATTAAAATCGCTTCTTTTAACACTTTTAGGTAAAATTATTATCCCACGACGGCTAGACGGTATTTCAAACATTGAAAAATACCGGTATAATTGTAATTGCTTTATGGTGTATTAGTTTATTAATACTTTTTGATATTATTTATAAGAAAACTTTTAAGGTTTATGCTCGCTACTCAGCTGTTCATTCTAGCAATCAAAAAGTGTAACTCCGTTTGCCACAATTTTTTTCAGTGAATTTTCTAAATACCTATTTCGACCACTAGGTGGTCATTATCAGTAGAAAACAGCTACTTATATTGCCGGACTAACATTTTCGCTAAAATTAAAGCTGGTTGCTAGTTCTTAATTCTGAGGATATACTCCTCATTGACTAATCTGAAGTAAAACTTAGCAAAAACGCCGAACTCTAATCACCACCTCAAATGCCCAACCTATGATGGAAATAATACGACAACGACATGTGATTGTAATGAGTGCTAGCTTTTAAATTGTGGCGGTTTGTTTTGGTTTCAAATAAAATGAAAAGGGGTGATGACCTGAAAGTGAAATCTTACGACTTATTTTTAAATACTTCAGAATTTGTTTATAACTACATTAAATAATATGCTGTTGTAGTGTGTATATTTCCATCTTCAGCACGTTACCTAGTTTTAAAATAAAATAAAGAACGTTTTCCTTAAGCTTTTCTATCTTAGATTGTGTCCAAAGATTTTTCCCATAACAGCCATGTAAATTCAAATCCGTTGGTATTCGCGAATATACCTATAATTCCTATAATTCCAGCAAGTTGTATTCAGGTGTCGTCGCATTACTTTCATTTAGGAGAATTTTAGATGGATGAATCACTATTACTCATACTGCAACAAACGTAATGTACATTACGCAATCTAAAAGGATATGTTTTGAGCTTTAATTATTAGCTTAGGCCTCACAAATAGTTGTTTGGGTAATATTGTTATTTTACTATGAAAATGTTCACACGGAAGTATGATTAAAATTATAATGTAGCAATGCAAATGCTTTATTATTTATAGAAGCTTTTCCTAATAACTCTCTAAATTGCAGGGACGTCATTAGTACAAGTGTTACTCTTACCAATTTTTTTAACTAATAAAAATGATAGTTACGCCTTCTATTTTGGTTGAATAGCTAAATACTAGTGTCTAATGATCGCTTTGAACATAAAGAGTGATTCATCGAGAATGTGCAATCTCTAAAGTAGTGATATTAGCACCAAAATATTATGATTTAGTCAACATGCATTATACCAATGTCGCTCATTTAAGATATACTGGATGGGATGTTCAACGACTAAAATTTATTTTGAAATTTCTAAATCATTTTAAAAGTTGTAACATTTTCAAATGTTACGTTTGTCAATATAATCTCAATAAGAATTTTAATAAGTAAACCCCAATATTTGCAATACACCTTGTAGTGCCCACTATACAATTAGTATATTTAATTAGCTATGGTTAATACGTTGGGAAAAAATAATTATATCACAACAATTGAGTCAGCTGTTGTTTACAACATTTAACTTATATCCTTAACCGATTTGATGAAAATCTATTATTACATTTATAATGTAGGTAATGTAGGTAAAATACTCCCTCATTCGGATCTCCGGGAGGGGGTACTTGGGGCTCGTCATCGTAAGAATATAAAACAACAGTTCGATTTAGTGATAGGGACTTGGAATGTAAGGTCACTACTTAGAGTAGATAAGTTAACGAATTTATTAGTCGAAATGAGAAAGGAAAAGCTGGACATTTTAGGTATTAGTGAGGTGAGATGGCCAGATAGTAATGACTTTTGGAAAGATAATTATAGAATAATTACAACTTCTTCAACTAATGGACAGGCAGGCGTAGGAATAGTGTTAGGTAAAAGATTAGGGCATAAAGTTAAAGAGTACTTACAATTTAG
This sequence comes from Platerodrilus igneus, assembly GCA_036346225.1. Classification (NCBI taxonomy): domain Eukaryota; kingdom Metazoa; phylum Arthropoda; class Insecta; order Coleoptera; family Lycidae; genus Platerodrilus; species Platerodrilus igneus. The sequence goes on from JARFIW010000958.1 coordinate 3,265,482, forward strand.
TAATAGAATAATTATGGTTAGATTGAGTACAAAACCCACAGACACTGTTTTAGTACAGGTATACATGCCAACAACTCAGTACAAGGATGAGGAAGTAGAAAAGGTATACGAGGATATAAATAGTATTGTGAGAAAAGTAAAAGGAGATGAGAATTTAATAGTTATGGGCGATTTTAATGCGTCAGTGGGAGAAGGTAGGGAGAGAAAAATTGTAGGAAAATTTGGGTATGGCAGACGAAATGATAGAGGAGAAAGATTAGTTGAGTTTTGCCAGTAACATAGATTAGTAACTGTAAACACCCTATTCGAACAACATGTTAGGAGAAGATATACCTGGAAAGCGCCAGGTGATAGGGCTAGATACCAAATAGATTATATTTTAGTTAAACAAAGATTTAGAAACCAAGTTAAAAACTGTCGTAGTTATCCAGGGGCTGACATAGATAGCGATCATAACTTAGTTAAAATGAAGTGTAAACTAAAATTCAAAAATTGAGAAAGGTTAAAAGAGAGGATGGGATCTAGGTAAGCTTAATGATAGTAGGGTAAAGAGGAATATAAACAAGTATTAGATAATAAGAGCAAAGAGATAGCTGTAGGAGGAACGTAGAAAATAGATGGAAAGAAATAAAACTGACTGTACATGATACAGCAACACAGACTATAGGTAAGAAAAAATAGAAGCGAGAAAACCCTGGGTAACAAAGGAGATATTAGATTTAATAGAGAATAGAAGAAAGCTTAAACTTTTCAGAAAAGTGGATAGTGAAAGTAAGCAAAAATATAATACAGTTAGAAATAAGATAGTACATGAGTGTAGAAAAGCTAGAAATAAATGGATGGAGGAGAATTGTAAGGAATACAAGATAATTTGAGAGTAGGTAAGACAGACAGGGCTTACAGGGCAGTTAAAAAGTTTTTGGGAAGATAGGAAAAATATAATGGTATTAGAGACGAGAATAATGAGCTTCTAATAAATAAAGTTGAGGTAGCAGATAGATGGAAAAGATATTTAGAAGATTTATATAAGGGAGACGATATGGATGAGTTAGAGAACGACCAAGAAGAGGATGTAGAAATAGGGTTCTCAATATTAAGAGAGGAATTTGATAGAGCTGTTAGGGATCTTAAACTAAATAAAGCGCAAGGGATAGACGATATTCCCGCAGAATTAATAAAATATGCAAGTCAGAAAACTTTAGACAGATTATATGAACTAGTAAAAGTAATATATGACACAGGTGAGGTTCCGATAGATTTCGAAAAAAATATTATTATCCCAATCCCAAAAAAGTCAGGAGCTGAAAGGTGTGAGAATTTTAGAACGGTTAGTTTAACTTCTCATGCTTCCAAAATACTAACAATAATAATTAAAAATAGAGTAGAAGCTTTGGCTGAGAATTATTTAGGCAAAGACCAATATTGTTTTCGTAAAGACAGAGGGACTAGAGAACCGATACTAATGATTAGGGTAATTATCGAAAAAAAGTTACAAAAAAATAAAAAGACTCATTTCGCGTTTGTAGATTTAGAAAAAGCATTTGATAGGGTTAATTGGATTGTTATGTTCAGGGTTTTGCAAAAAATAGGAATCTCTCATAGGGATAGAAAAATTATTTACAGTCTATATAAAAACCAAAGCGTAGTAATTAGATTTGATGAAATAGAAAAGGAAGCTAAGATTAGAAATGGTGTTAGACAAGGTTGTATACTGTCTCCCTTGATTTTTAATGTTTATATTGAGGAAGCTTTAAACTTGGGGCCAAGGCCGAGAGATCATATATAATTTTTAGAAAAATATGAAACAGCAGAAGGATGCTGGTCAAAACGTCATTTGTCTGAGCAGTTTGAGCAAAATTGTGTCGGAAGTAACTAGTGTTGGGTTAACGATTACTAGAAAAATTATTAAGGAAGGCAAAACGGAACCAGTTGGTGCTAAGCTACAATTTACTTCGCTAAGGAAAACCATCAAGAAAATCAGCACAGTGTCCACTTTAGGTGAATGTTCGAAGAAGATATTGTGCGCACAATTATTTATCGATTTGCAACTATCCACCACAAACATGCTATACTGCTTGCTGTCTTTGAAGCTCCCAAATTGGAAGGAATTAATTTCTGTTGAACAATAAATTCGTTTAGAAAATTGGTGCATAAAAATGAGGTTTTGTTGGAAGAAGTGTCAAGACAATCTTAAAGTCTTAATTGAGAAGCCAGAAATCCGAGCAAAACGAGTCGATTCTTTACGGAAAGTACAGCAATATCGAGTAGATAAAAGAAATATCATATGTAGTGATGAAATTTACTAGCAAAGTTCACGCTCTGCATCGAAAGCGTGTGTTGATGGTTTAGATCGATGTGCCACGGGTATTTTTAAGTGAACGTACAATTTGAACGCCAGAAATTTTATTGCAAAGCAAATGATCAGGTTGTCATAAACCAAGGGTAGGAGGGGGAGTGTCACGGCTAGTGTGAGTCGGCGAGTGGGGGGAGTAACCAGAAAAATAAGGATACCCGCAACGATTTACCTAGCTCAAAAATAAAATACAGTATTAGCACAAACATAAAATAAAAATAGACATTTATCAAATAGCAGAACACTAGTCCGCTCAAAGAAAATAATTATATATTATATTTAAATATAGAAATCAATAAGAAAAAGAAATTCATACAGAACGCTAGTCTGCATATTAACTGTGGGAATTTCCCAAAGAACTTTGTGTAAAACTTTTACTTTTATTTTTTTTTGTTTCTATAAAATAAAGAAAATAATCATAATTATACCTGGAGTTCACAACCCCAAATAAAAGAGTAAGATATAGTAATTTCACTTTAATAAATAATCTAGAATGCTCAACCCAAACAAATTGACTTTTGTAATTCATCAGTAACAATTATCAAATTACCAATTATCATTATTTTCACAATGTTTTCAGAAATTAGGCATAGTAACATTTATAATATAATAGATTTAATAATATTGTTCAATAATTCAAGTAATAAGTTCGATATCTGAAAATATGAAATGGCCCAAAAGGAAAACATTAATCGGCCGACTGGGACGGAACTCGATGGTACTATCGTTTGTACCGCTTACAGCAAAATGAATAGTTATAACTTGTCTTACTGAGGTCAAAAGTAAAACCCCTAGCTAACATAAATTTACTACTTCATTCATAATTTTCAGGAATTTAATATTTTTTAAATTATTGAGCTTCTTACAAATTCTCTCTTTTAAATAAGATACAGGTTTGATGCTAAAGATTGTTAACTTAAGAAAAGATATCCGTGCAGTAAGTATATGAAAGTTCAAATCAGCTAAAAGTAACATGAGATATAATTGATCTATAACATTTCAGATATACGAATTCAGTCTGTAAGCATTTAAGTGTCAAAAGTACGAGATTTTCACTCAACAAGGTATAAGTAGATAAACATGTTTTTGGTGACTTGATGTACAGAGTACAACCAATTTAAAGAAAACGTTCTACGGATATTCTTAAATCGTAGGTAGACCAAATTAGAAACAATACGTAAGACATAAAAATCAAACAGGTACTTATCTGAAACTACGTTGAATGTAGCACATACTCAAAAAACTACACTCGTACTTTTTAAGTGAAAGAGCACTTATTGCTTTCATTTTTCAAAATATTTAGTACAGAAAGTTAAGTATCAACGGCGTGGTATGCCACGATAGTTCGTACCACACCTCACTTTTCGAAGGAAGCCGCAAGAATAATCATGTTTTTACAGGTGTTTACTTTAAGAACCTGTTATCGATAACCAGAAGCAAATAATACCAACTCATTATAATAGGACGCATTCGCCCAAGGATGTGTTTCAATCTCGATCATCTAAAAACACTATCGAATCGTGGAGAGTGAAAGTCGATAATCACGTAATATAATATAAAGCGATTATTCGCAAAGGAGTTAATAAATATAAGGAATAAAAATAGTAGTTACAGAAATGTATTTACGAATTGAGTAAAGCGTAAAATGTTGAGCTACAAAAAATGCACGTTACAGATGTTTAAAAGCATCGTTAGTCAAAGGAAGTTATTACTGTGCAGCAAAAACGGTTTGTTACTATTGAGTTACTAATTTGTAAAACTGACCTCAATAGTGGAGCTTATCACGATAAAATGAATAATAGAAATTTTTATAAATGGTTATAAGATAAATTGTTACAAAGCCTTGAACCAATCTCTATATAAGTGATGGATAGTACAACATATCATAACGCAAATGTGTAACCATATCCAACGTCTACTTGGAAAAAAGAGGACAGGAGGTGTTAGCTTTTGAAAAAAAACGTACCTTTTGTGCTAAGATACGAAATCAAAACTATTTCCAGACATTAACGAAGATAAACCCACATACAAACAGAATATTGTTGATAAAATGTTAACCGATTACCTTCATAACATCCTGAACTGAACTTCGTCGAAAAAATATGGGTGACAGTAAAGAACCATGTTGCTGCACATAACACCACTTTTAAATTGGAGGATGTGTGGAGGTAGGCTAAAAATAAGTTTAATGCTTTTGGTCAAAAATAATTGATAAATGTTTGTTCTCGTGTGGAGAAAATTGAACAGGGCTATCTTGCCACGGAATATGTAATAGACTATATAGAGGGGAACTAATAATAAGCGTTAATAACAATAGTGATCATTCAGACTTTGGTTTGCCCAAAGATGATCTTAGTTGCACACCGTTACTGTAACGTGCAATACTCTAAATAAACGATATTTCTATGTTACATAATAATGTTGATAACTACTACCATGCTTAAATGTATTATCTAAATAATATGTTTAAAGTTTTATTAAATTTACAGGAAGCTATTTTGGTAGTATTTATTATTAGTCGAATTGTACGAAAATTTCAAATTATGCTGTCAAAATCAATGCAACGCTTAATAAATAGCAGTGAGATAGATAAAATAATGTATTCAGCTATTTACCAAACTGTTGTAATTTAAGTGTTTGTAACGTGTCATTTATTCCACGGTACCATCTACCGCTGTATATATTGAATCCGACAATAGTTATTGAATGCAGCCATCACTATTTAACCAGTGATAGAGAACACACTTGTTTTACTGTCATATTTTATTTTAAGTTGGAATGTGAATACAACACATTCATGATTATTTGAAGTTGAACACATTTTGATTGTTAATCAAACTAGATGTATTATTTTTTGTATGTGTTGTCTTATAATTGATATAACGACCGGTGCCATATGCCGGCCTGTTCTTGAATATTCGTTGATGTGCAAATACACACTTTAGGGAGGTTAGCTTGTTTCTTGGTGGTGTGAACCATAAATTTCAAGATTTACTACATAAAGTATTTGTGGACAATCCTTCTGTACTAAGGAGAAAACTATATTTAATACTTGTTGGAAAAGTAGTTCTCCAGATAATTATCTTAACTTGTGTAAGATTAGCACACGGTGAGTAAGTCCTTCAATAGATTTGATCTTACCATGTATTACATTTTAGGTTAACAGTAATTCTTTTATGAACCATATTTGCATTTATATTTGTTGTGAAACAGGTTTAAATTAGAAACCGCTTGGTAAAGCGTAAGTACCTTGTTACGCACTTGTAACATAACTTAATTATTGATGTGTACAGGGTTTCTTTCTTTCTTCATTTCTTTTCTGCTTCTTTTGTTTTTTGAGTTTTGCTGTTACTCACCTACAAAGCAGAGGGGCCATCTTGTTATCGGAACTGTCATCGTGCTGTCACATTGCTACTCAGGACTGGCATCGAGAGAATATTGTGAATTGTATTACAAGTAACGATTACAATTTAGTGGTGGTTTACTAACCTTTGAATCTGATTAACATAAGTAAATTGTTTAATTCAATTTATTATTTAATCTTGACATTTATGATATGTATTAAGAGGGGTAAATATCTATGAGCAGTTTTGTCCTAGCTGCCGTATTAAATGTTTCTGTAAATTGCAGAACGGAGAGTGCACTACCATGTCTACAATAGTAAAGGGGAGATTGTATATAGTTATTTTAATAAATTATGGTGGCGTAATAAGACCACTTAGGTCCATTTACTTTAACAATTCATAGTGTGGACAATAAATGATTTAGTTAAGGTACGAGTTCTAATATCTAACCAGAAGGTAGGGCTGGCTACAAAGCCAGTTGTACTAATATTCTCTTATCAATCTAATCTTATCATTTTGGGTATATTGGAGTTTTCATTAGTTGTGGGTGTAAAATATTATGAGTAAATTAAGGTAATGTGAACATGTTTATTTGATTATAGGAATTGATGTGTCTTTTCCTATATGTGGTGCGAAAAGAGCTTTTCTGTAATTGGCGCCCTATAATTATTATCAATATCTTGTGAGCTGTCACAGCTCACGGCCCATCCTGACTAGTCTGGGAATTGCACCATATTCAACGATTCAGATTAGGGTACCATTTCAATTAGTTACCTTAATTAATCCGAACGTGAACAGAATATTATTTACTACTTTACTTTCATGTAACGTTACAGAAAAAAATTGACACCCAACGTCTGGGGCCTGATTTTGCCATATATACCTTATGTTTGTGTATATGGAACAGGAACTTGTATAAAATTTACTACGGTTTAGTTCACTAATTTTTACTAAAATTATTTTTGACATATATTTTAATTCTGTAATTTTTTAAAAATAGACCCATACAGGTTGTTAAAAGATGAAATACTTTATGAATTTCAAGCTTGGAGAATTAAAATTTCGCCAGCTACTACTAGTGCTGAGTTACGTTCTTAATTAAAATTAGATTTAGACGAAGAACCTTTTGGAGAGTTGGTTACAGCAAAATCTTTTAATTCCGATATAAAACTATAGATTAAAACTTGTGAAGGAAAACTTAAAGATTTAGAGAAAGAGGTTAATAAATTTTCTGGTACAAATCTTAGGAAAATCAATACAAAATTAAAACATCTATTAGTGCGTTTGTATCGGTTACACTTGGAAGAAGCGGAGACTGATTTGGAAAGTGCAATTGGGGCACAACATGATAGATTGGATGAAATTGATTTGTGGGTAGACAATTTACGGACACCTACTAGTAAACCTTTGTAAGAGGTTGTACCTAATCGTGCTGAAGTGGCACAAGCACCTTGTCGAAAATTAGATGATCAAAATCTTCTTGCTTCCCAAATACCCGCAATAAATCTTAAAAGTGTACCGCTTTGTAAATGAGGTATTTCGTTTAACGGCAGTCCTCAAGGCCTCTGTGTAAATGCCTATATCGAACGTGTTGAAGAATACAAACTTGCTCGTGGGGTTTCGGATGCAACATTAACTCATTCAATAATTGATTTACTTGATGGTAGGGCTTTGATATGGTATCGATTTATTAAATCACAAATTACTTCTTGGACTGATTTTGTAACCAAATTAAAATCCGAATATTTACCATTCGATTACAATCATGAATTATTAACCGAAATTAGGACGAGGATTCAAGGTACTAATGAGAGGGTAGGAGATTTTTTTGCTTGCATGATTAATTTATTTGCTCGTCTTTCTATACCTTTGTCAGAGACTGAACAATTAGCTATTTTGAGAAGAAATATATCTCCTTACTACATACACGGTTTCGGTCTAACACAAATTAACTCTGTTGATAATTTATTGAACTCTTGTAAACAATTAGAAACTAATAAACAGTTAGCAATCAGTAGTCGTCCTACTTCATAAAATGTGGCGAATAAATTAGAACCTGATTTAGCTTGTCCTTTAGAGAGTTCAGATGTCAAAGTTTTAAATAAGGATCAGGAAAATACTTCTAAAAAGTTAGTAAAATGTTGGAATTGTGAGGATGGTCATCCTTTTCGTTTGTGTCCCAAACCTAGGAACAAGAAATTTTGCTTTCGATTTCACAAAATACAACTGCTTGACGTGTTCGGGAAACGGATTAAGAGGTCGTTGGGTAGCCGATCGGCGATCTTAGAGTCAAAGGCTGATAATTCTAGGCAGACATGGTAGAATATTGTCCGTACGGAATTTCGACGGGATAAATTTATGAATAATTTTATATCTAAAGATGGAGATTCTTAACCTTATATCCAAGTTAGCATTTATGATGCAACGTTTATGTGTTTGTTGGACAGCGGTGCTACTCAGAGTATAATTGGCAATAGGGGACTTAGGAACTTAGAAAAACTGGGAATTAGTTTACAACCATGTTCTTCTCGTGCTAAGGTTGCAGATGGTCGTTCGTGTAGTGTTACGGGAACTATGCATTTGCCTATAAAATTAGATAATAAAGTTAAGTTAATTGAGGCCTTGGTGATACCAGATGTCGTCGAGGAAATTATTTTAGGAATGGATTTTTGACTTTTTATGGATATTGTGCCATCGTTTAAAGACGGGATTTGGTGTTTCAAAGAGGATGCAGTTGTTAACGCAATCTGCAGTGAAGAGGGTCTGACTAAGGAACAATCTGAAATGTTAGATGGTGTCGTAAAATCATTTTTTCAGAATATGTCGAAAAGTTTAGGTTGTGTTAAAGGAGTGAAACACTTAATTGATACTGATAGGAATGTGGCTATAAAGCAGCGTTATTTTCTAGTTTCGCCATACATAAAGAAGGTGATGGATGCAGAGGTTAACAAAATGCTTTCATTAGGGGTGATCGAAAAGTCTAGTTCGCCTTAGAGTTTTCCTATTGTCATGGTGAAGAAACAATCAGGTAAATATAGGTTTTGCATTGATTTTAGGAAGGTTAACAACATTACTAAACGTGATGAATAAATATCTTTTACCCTATATTTCAAATATTTTGGACAGGTTGCGTGATGCAAAATTCTTGACGTCTGTTGATTTACAGTCCGCTTACTGGCAGATTGAACTAGAGGAATCTAGCAAAGAAAGGACAGCCTTTACAGTACCTGGGAAAAGTTTGTACCAATTTAATCGTTTACGCTTTGCATAATGCTCCAGGAACTTTTAACGCTTAGCTGACACTTTGTTTGGTCCGGAACTATCTGGCTATGTCTCAGTTTATTTGGACGATGTAACTATTGCTACACTTAATTTTGACGCCCATATTGCAATGCTGAAAAAAGTTTTTAACCGTTTATTACGAGCTGGTCTTACGGTCAATGCTGACAAATGTGAGTTTATAAAAAAAAGTTTAAAGTACTTGGGTTACATTGTGGATGAATTAGGGTTAAGAGCTGATCCTGCGAAGATAGAGTGCATGTTAAACTACTCTGTGCCTAAATGTGCGAAAGATGTGGGGCGATTTCTTGGACTTATATCGTGGCATCGTAGTTTTGTTAAAGATTTTGCCACTCGTGTTGCTCCTTTAAACCGGTTGACTTGAAAGAAGATAAAATTTGAATGGGACGCAGCTGCTGATCGAGTTTTTGTGGACATTAAACAATGCCTTATAACACCTCCAAAAATATCGTGTCTTGATTTTGGTAGGGAATTTACTTTACAGACCGATGCGTCGCAAGTCGGACTGGGTTGTATTCTAACCCAATATTTTGAGGATGGTGAGCGAGTGATTGCCTATGCTAGTCGTAGTTTATCTAGTCAGGAAAAGAAATATTCCACTACAGAGTTGGAATGCCTCGCAGTTTAATGGGGAATCGAGAAGTTCCGTCCGTATATTGAGGGTGCAAAATTTATTGTGATTACGGACCATTACAGTATATTATGGTTGAACAAACTGCAGAATCCGTCTGGTAGATTGGCTCGATGGTTGCTCAGACTTCAAGTTACGATTTTGTTATCAAACATCGTAAAAGTTTAGCTGATCAGATCGAGGGCAGTTTGTTTAATTTAGTCAAAAGAAAAGGATGTTGATGAGTTCTGCACAAATTTAAGGCGTAAAATTTTAGCAGATCCGATTCGTTGTCCTCAGTTTCGCGTTATTGAGAAGACAATTTATAAAGGAGTTTTGACTGATAAATTATTGTATAAAGAGGAAGAGCAGTGGAAGTTGGTTGTTCCAAATCGGCTTAGGAAAGCAGTTTTCTTAGAAAATCATGATGCTGCTACGGCAGGTCACCTGGGATATTTTAAAACGCGTTAACGTATTGGTCGCTGCTATTATTGGCATGGTATGAACAATTGCGAAGATCGTACCCGTAGGTGTGAACACTTGAAATTTGTTAGGGAGTTGTTTATCAAGGTTAAGGCAAAACTTGATAATGCCTATTAAGCCAACGCTAAACGCTATAATTTACGTCGTCGTCCGTTAGAACTGCATGTTGGGCAAACTGTATGGGAGAGAAATTTTGCTTTATCCAAAAAAGCTGACTATATTGCCACTAAGTTGTAACCCAGGTTTATTAAATGTACAGTGGTTCGAAAGATATCTCCAAATGTTTATCAATTGAAAGATTTTATTACCAGTCGAACTTAGGATCGTGGCATGTCCAGGACATAAAACTGGACAATCCCGAACCATCTGATGTAGTTTAATTTTTTTTTTTTAAATTATTTATTTTTTGGAAGGGGGGTGTTGTAACGTGTCATTTATTTCACGGTACCATTTACCGCTGTATATATTGAATCCGACAATAGTTATTGAATGCAACCATCATTATTTAACTAGTGATAGGGAACACACTTGTTTTACTGTCATATTTTATTTTAAGTTGGAATGTGAATGCAACACATTTATGATTATTTGAAGGTGAATACATTTTGTTTGTTAATCAAACTAGATTTATTATTTTTTGTATGTGTCGTCTTATCATTAGATATAACGATCGGTGTCATTATTACGTTTTGCGTTACTAATGGGTTTTTACTCCTATATTGCTAACTGAAAGGCACAAGAATAATTAACGAGGATTTCCTGATGATGTAAAGAGCCCAAGGTTAGTTTAGATGGAAAACGGCTCCTATATAAAAAAAACCTCCAAAGCTAAGCGGCTAGTCGAGGGATTTGCTCTGGGTAGAACACGAGTTGGGGTCGGGATTGGATTACGACCAAAAATATAGTGAATATGGCGCCACCGAGTTTTTCAATACAATGATGACCTAATTTTAGTCTGTTTGTATAAGGGGAATGCGGAAATCTATGCTCAAATACGGCTGTACAAAAAATATTACATAGAAATAACCCTTACAAATGCTTACCTTCTGGCTCGATATTGATTGTTAAAGATGCACTGCTACACCTGTAATCAAATTAAACCAAGACTAGCACAGTTTGTGCATTCTGTTAATTAATTCAAAAAAGTTTAGAATTACTAGGAATCAAACCTCATTCATTCCAACTAATAATCATAGACATGGCCGAAATGAATTTCTATTCTCATAACTATCAGTTGAAAATTATTTACAATGATTTCACATAACAAATTTACTTCAAAAAATTGGACAAATTATAGTTAAAGAACATATGTACTTATATACACGATAATCTTCTCAACACCTATATCTCACAAAGTCGATAGGTAAACTGCTCCGTATAGAACACTTTAATGTATTATTGTTTGTACACAGTTTAAAATATTATTCAATGTTATCGTTGATGTCTGGTACCGTACTGAGCCATTGTTAGAATTTCTCTTGTATACAGGGTGTCCCATGTTATCGTATACCGTCAATATCTCCCTTATTTAAAAATATTAAAAAAAAATTAAAAAACAGTTTTCAATGGCACACCAATACCTTTCTACTAACGTATTGAAAAACAACATTTGCTTTTACAACTCCTTGAAAACCACTCCCACCTTTTTATTGTTAAATTGCACCCCCCTGTATATTTTCGTCAAAAATGAATTGCCATTGCATTGTGAATACAATGACATATCATATTTGGTAGTTTTTATTTACTAATACCAAAAAAAATAACAATTTATGTTTTATAAATTACATGTGTTAACATAATGGAAACAATAACAAAAAAATAAAACTCTTTTATTCGCTTTAATAAATTAAAGTAAATGTTCAAAATTATTTTCCGCCGATTCTACGCAGGCTTCAAAACGTCCTAGAAGCGCTCTTGTGCATGCAGCGTGAATCATAGCTAATGTAATGCTACGGCATACTTCACGAATACGCTCTTGAACACCATCTAAATTTACAGGTTATGTTTAATAAACCAATTCTTTTATGTAGCCCCACCAAAAATAGTCCAGTGGTGTGAGGTCTGATGATCCGGCCGGCCAAGCTATCGGTCCATAAGTACCAATCCATCTGTTTGGAAATTGTTGATTTAAATATTCAGCAACAACGTGTGCATTATGTGGTGGAGCACCGTCTTGTTGCCAAATAAGTGTGTTCCGTTCTTCCAAAGGAATGTCCTCCATAAGCTCAGGTAATTTATTTTGTAGAAAACGTAAATACCTTTTTTCACTCAATAAACCTTTATAAAAGTATGGCCTAATCAGATGCCCATTAAATAATCCACACCATACATTTATACCCCAAATTGTCTGAAATCTTGTTTGTTGAACCCAGTGTGAGTTTTCTCTCGACCAGTAATGAGAATTGTGTTTATTCACTACACCGTTGTTGTGGAACCGACATTCGTCACTCCAACATTATTGTTTTAAAAATTTCAAATTTTCGTGGATCATAAAGTTTGTTAATGGTGTAAATTGTAATCTTCGGTTGAAATCAGTAGGTCATAATCCTTGAACTAAATGCAGTTGAAATGGATGATATTTGTTTTGCTTCAGTATCTCCTGTACAGCGGTTTTACTTATTCCTAGCTTTGTAGCTAATTTTTTAATGGAAGCATTGGGATTGACCCCAACATATGCAAGTACATTAATGACTCTAGTGTTGTTTGTTCTAACTGAATTTTGGAGTGATGCATGTTGTTTGTTAGAAAAGAAGCCGGTGCGCATTTTGCGTTCTAATCTTGGAAACACCATATGAGATACTTGAAGTCTCGAAGGAAAACGTTCATGGTATAAACGAGCAGCTCTTCGAGCGTTTTTCCTACATTCTTCATAAACCAATAACATATCAATGTACTCGTCTGGACTAAACGTAAACGGCATTCTTGTAAACCAAGATCAACAAATTTTTTTTGAATAATTACTAACGCAAACAACAAATTCATGTAACAACTAAATTACACCAATAAAATATGTTTAAAATAATTGTAAATTCAAAACAATTGATTAATTTTTTGACACAAGCAGTGTTGATTTCCAAAACAAAAAGACTGTTCCTACTTTTTCAACATTCAATAACGTTTTTGTAAACTGCAGCAACAGTAATCTAGGATTTCAATATACAATAATTGTTAGATCATTTATAAAACATAAATTGTTTGTTTTATGGTGTTAACAAATGTAAACTACTAAATGTCATATGTCAACGTATTCACAATACAATAGCAATTCATTTTGATGAAAATATGCAGGGGGTGGAATTTAATAATAAAAAGTTAAGGGTGGTTTTTAAGGGGTTGTAAAGGCTAATGTTGTTTTTCAATACGTTATTAGAAAGGTATTGCTGTGCCATTGAAACCTGTTTTCTAATTTTTTCTTAATCTTTACAAATAAGGGAGATATTGCCTGTATACGATAACATGGGACACCCAGTATATACATTTACTTCTTCCAATTCGTACAAACCCGTTTCAATGATTATTTTATGCTGCTCTGAATCATCAAAATACAAGATGTTGTTTCCTGGATGCACGTTTTGAACAGTGTTACAAGTATACAGTCCCACTAACCCAAAAGCATATTTACCATTCTGCCTCAACTTAATTAGAGAGTAAATGGATCCTGTCGATATAACATCCCCGTATCCGAATACGCTAACAGTTTTAACCATAGTCATAAGAAACTTTATACTAAATGCCCGCAATTGTATGTGTTATAGCTGCTGTAATAAATTCTGCAACCTCGAACATATGTCTTAACTTCTTCCGGTGGTCTCAAGTCTCCAAACGAATCGTAGTAAAACACTAAATTTTTTACTTTTCTGTAACTAACCCAGTGCGTACCCAATCCTTTTGTTGTATCCAAATTAATCACACCCGACTCGTTGATACGTGGTTTAATCTTTTTCAACTGATCTTTTGAAAACACGTTGCGAAAATGAGGAATCCCAACTGCAAATTTCTTTATATCCACTTCGGTGAGAGCTCTTCGAGGTAACCTCCTTAGTTTTTTGATACTTTTTTAGAACACCCGCGTTCCTGGTATATTTATAAAAATAATGCGGTACCTTATTTGTAAGGTTTTAAAAATAGTCCATTGCCCTTTTTCACGACGGTATTGGCTTGCATAGATATGTTGTGATGTTCACTCTTCTTAAGCTGCTCGTTGGCTGTCGGCATCATTTACTGCTTTAGTTATCCCTGCAGTTCCTCCTGTTAGGACTCCAAGAGCACATAGTCCTGCGAATATCGGAATCAATGGACGAAAACCTTCTTTCTGTGGAACGGATAAAATATGCGGGACTTTAATTTTATTTTCCCCACCAGCTCCTTTTATGATTCTTTTTCTAGCATGAATGTCAACTTCCAGTAACTTTTTCAAGTTATCGGATTTAACTCGGTCAATTGCTAATCTTATTTTCTTCAGGAATCCGTCTTTGAAACTCATTTTGTGCTTTTTCTTCTTCTTCATACCGATACCCATTTTCCTCTTTGCTTTCATAGCGCTTGTCACATACCAAGCAGCAGCCTTTTCGCCAAACTTTGCGTTTTTTTACTTTACCCGCTCCCATGCTCCTACTTCTAAAATTTTATCTGCTCGATGTCTAGTCGGAAAATCGTCAAGGTATTTGGAGTAACCAATGTCGTGCTCCCTGCACAAGCGATCCAACTTATTGAATCCGGGATCGCCTCTAGCTATCCACTCTTCCAGCCTAGTGTCTGGTTTGCAAAAGTGATAAGACGAGATATGAGCTTCAAATGGCAGCTTATTTATAACTTTGTTAAGCAACCCATTCCTGCACAATCATAGGTGTGTACTCTTCAACAAATAGAAACTAAAGGAGCGTCATTTGCAAAAACATTTCTATTTGTACTTTTCATAGTTGTGTGTAGATTTTTAAAAAATCTGTACATTACAATAATTTTTAAATTGGACTTAGGTTAGGTTACCCCGACTTATCTGGGTTTAAGTTAGGTTAGATAGCAGGAAAAATTGATAGGTTAGGCCAGCGCCGCGGAGTACGAGCGTAGATACGTAAACATCAGGAAAGTGGTGAAACAGGGATGTGCCTTATTCCCATTGATTTTTAACTTGTACATCTAAAAGGCAATGCATACTGTCAAATGCAGCAAGACATTTGGAATTACTGTACTGGAACAAAAGATTGATATGCTTAGTTTTGCAAATGATGTAACGGTATTAGCATCTAGCAAAGAAGAGTTAGAAGCTGCTTTGAATGAAATGGAAACGGTTCTAACAGAAACATACGGTATGAAAATTAACAAAAATAGAACTAAAGTTCTCGTGTGCAAAGGCGGGCAAAATAAATCAAAAACAAGAAAACAAATTGATAACGAGAACGTACAAGAGCGTGAAGAATTCTGTTACCTAGTAAGCCAAATAACGAAAGATGGGAAAAGCACACAGGATATAAAACAGAGATAAGCGCAAAATCGTGCTACATTTAACAAGAAAAAGCAACTACTGTATTCAAAGACAACAAACATAGAAACAAGGAAAAGATTGTTAAAAACATATGTGTGGATAAAGCATTGTACGACTGTTAAGCCTGTACAGTAGGAGAAGTGGTCAAGGAAAAGGTAGCAACCAATGAAGTGTGGTGCTGCAGACGTATGTTGAAGATATCATGAACAGACAAAGTTAAGAACACAAAGGCACTAGAAATGGTAGGGGAAGAAGGAAATATGTTGAAAGCAGTAAAAAATAGAAAAGGTAGGATAATATGCCACATACTGAGATATGAGCGAATAGTGCGGAATGTATTAGAAGCAGAGCTAGGAAAAAAGAGAAGTAGAGGTAGACCGAGGTTAGTCTATTGCACACAGATAGTGAAAGATGTAGGCTGTGGGATTTTTAGGAAAATCTGTAGGTTAGCTAAGAAAAGAAATCAATGGAGGTACGCGCCCGACCAGTTCTAAGATAGAAAACCCATTGCCACAAAATAACTGTACTTATACCTAATGATTATTATATGCAATCAAAGGTACAGGTTTTGCAAAATTCACATAATGCTAACTGTGCTCAGAATCGAAATCAATGTAGGTACGCGTCTAACCAGTTCCAGGACGGAAAATTTAATGACGAAAAATATTATTGTACTTAAATTGATAATTATTATAAGCAACTGCAGGTATTGGTTTTGCAATATGCAACCAGTCCTAAGATAGAAAAACAAATGATGAAAAAAATAACTGTACTTAAACATGATGATTTTTATAAACAACTACAGGTATTGATCTTGTGCGAAAGAATTTACTAGAAAACTATTAATTTGGCAAATGTCTAAGAGCTGGGGACCTTGCTAGTCAGGCTGATTATCCCTCTTCACATAAATTACATGTGATTTTCCGATGCTCCACCCGAAGGTACTACATTGGCCAGGAAGCGAGTTTTTCTTTACCTGAAACATTTTAAATTTTGCCGAACCCTTGCTGTTCCAAGCAAGGTAGGGATCTTTGACGTGCGTGACAACACTCACACACACGACCTCCATTTTACCGTACTTTTGTGAAAAATGTTAGCCTAACATTTTTCAAGCGGACCGTGTAAGTATTTGGACCCGGAACCTTGGACGTAGTATTCACACGCATACGAACTACGTCACAGAGCCTCCTCCCCCCTTCACATACCATACATTTGATTTTCCAATGCTCCACCCGAAGATACTACATTGGCGAGTTTTGTACCGTAGAATATACCGATTATTTCCTGTAGCCAGAAAAGCTTACCCCATACCCTTGGCCACAAAGCGGACATCCCACACTTGGGAAATCAAACAGCAGTATTTTATTTCTTATGGCAATTTTTAGCTGGGGGGTCAAAACACTATGCCTAAAAATTATCTACTATTCTGTTCAATTGCAAAAGAACGAGTTCAGGCATCATATATTTTAGAAGTTTTCCTAGTCAGGATTGAACAATTGCCTAGATTCGGGTCCTTGCGTTAGAGTGAAAGTTAGCGGAGAACCCCATCTTTCAGCCACCCTAGAAGAATGTTTTCTTCAGGTTACACAATCCGTTTTGCATATGAGGTATCCTCAATTTATTTGCTAAATTTTTTAGAAATATTCTGCGTTTATAAATCACACAAGTGTTCATGTTTGGATGTTCTTTACTAAAAACGCTAAAAGCATTTAGTCTACTTCAATTACGTTGAAGGAAAATGCGATAGGCTATCGCTTGGTTTGCCATTCACATGCGTAGATGCATAGTCTTTGATCCATGCCATCGACTCCACCTTCTGTTTTATTATAGTGTAAAGTAATTTTGGGTTTTCTTTTAGTGTCATCATTGACAGCTTTGTCATGGCGCATAGTATTTAGCAAAGTTACTCATTAGTTCTTCTTGCGTACTTAGCTTACTATGCTTATATTATTTCTGAAGCAAAAGAAGGAAGACGAAACGGAACGATCTTTCGATCGCTTCATCTCCTATGAAAGATTCTGCATATTTTGTCGTAGAGTGCCTACCAGGTTAATACATTTTCCAAAAAGTTTGTTTCCAACAAAACCCTAATAAAATATTATCAGTCGCTACGTACTAAATTTTACATTGTTACAAACATCAAATTGTTTATGTGAAGGCTCTTCAGATTGACGAAAAATATAAACTAAACCACTAAGAGCATGACAAGAATCAGATTCGTATATCCAAAAATTTTCAAGGATTATTTCATTGGTTTACTAGGCATGTATTTAACAAATCTGTTTCTGGTTTTAACATCAACAAGTTGTTCGTGTATTGTTACATTGATATCCGGTGTAAGGTGTCTTTTGTACTGCTGAATAAATGATTCAGAAATGTATAATTCAGGTTTTTTTATCGTTATACCTAATAAATTTACGCACTTTTTCAAATCAAAATATATACATGTACCTATCAAACTTGCCAGAGAAAGTTTTAGCTATACCAATACGTCTTTTTAATTTTTTTATTATAAACACGCCTTCCTTCTCAGTGGGAAAATGCACTATTTTTTGCTTACCAGCTTTGGTCACAAATAACTAAAAAGCTGCTTTCGGAGTAGCAGCCATATGCTGTCGTGCTAAACCAAGTGGATACCGCATAGTACCATGTGGTTGAATTATATTTCTAGCTAATGGCACTATTTTCCATTCTTTACCGCTAGGAGAAACATACATTGGAAGATGTAGAATTTGAATTTAAGCTGTTACTGTCACTAATATTTTTCGCGCTGGAGACTACTATAATCATCATCCCTACTGAATTCTGAGTTGTGTCACAATTTACATCGAAATCATTGCGATGTCTCTACTTTCAAAACACCACTTTCCTCAGAAGATATAAAATCGATCTCGATAGCCCTTTGCAACACTGTTTCTTCAAACCCAGGATCACCAAGCTGTATACTTTTCCATATCTTTTTAATGAAATTATTATTTTTAAATTTCAAGTTTGCCCAATGTAGATTTGGTTAAACTGAACAACTTCGCATACTGCATACTGCAGTAAAACAAGTTCCAACTCTGTTTACTTTAAATTGCCTAGTAGTTATATCAGCAATAACAAGTTAGGTCGTGTTGATAGAAAAAATTTGGCTACGGGTTTAGTAGGTGCGGTTTGTGTAAATGCAGGGTAGTGATAAAAAAGCGTACCTATCCATTAATTTCTAAAGATAAAGATAAATAGTTTGAACTCAGAAGTAGTTCAATAAATCCCTATTTAAGGCATACCACAACGCTGAATTTATTTAATAACGTTTAAAGCGTGAGCTTATACATCTTTAGTTTATGGAGGGTTTAGAAAACTATTTGTACCGTATTAATTGGTGGGTAGTAGTAAGACATCTTTAATGGGTAATTTTTATCGATAGCGGTAAAGTTTTCTGGACACTTATAATACAAGTCAAATTTAAACGGCAAGACACCAGTAGAAAAACAAGTTGATTCTGTGAACTCATTAACATTTAAACGGAAACGTAAAAATTAGAAAACAAAATCTAATTTTCTGTTTCTGTCAGATTTCTTTGCACATTGGTCAATGACGGCATCTAGCGATTACTCTATATTTCACTCATGAATATGGAGAAGAGATAATTTTGTTAAAAGACTTTCCGACGTGCTTTGTAAGCCAGGTTTTGAGTCTCCTTAAAGCTGAGAAACTTCCTTACGAAGTAGCTACACTGGTTGGGTATATTATCACGGTTTTTGACACCTTCTTAATGTAAGCGAAAACATTTTCATCACTTTTTTTGTAAGCTGAACCAATTATGTCTGAAATTTCATTTGTTGAATTTTTCCATGGACTTCGATGCAATCTTGCCTCTTCACATGTATTTGTGTAAACATACGTTTGGGGTTCATTTTCCAATTTAGCCAGCTCAAACAAAATTCTTTAAGTATCCTTCTAGTTCCCTGATTTCTTACGTAATGGGTTATTTATGATTCAAAATATTACAATCAAGAACAATTAAATTATTTTTGTTAAATCACGTGTCTAAACATTCCATCATTTCGTCAAACAGAGAAATGAAGGTTGTCATTCTAAAATATTTATCAGGTATCTCAACTTTGGAGTTTAACTTGGTTTTTGGTGCTGTGCCGGTCATGGTATAGCAATTGAGATTTCAAGTTTGATAGCATATTTGTAATTTCGATAAAAATAATAGTAAAGTATATATTTGAATTTTCTCTTTTGCTTTAAAGTTGTATTGTTACGATTGATTAGAGATTGTGTATAATTTTACTTGATGGAGTGACTGTAATATCTAGCTCAAGCTAACGTTTGTACTTAGAAGTTTGGATAGCATTGGAGATTTACTAAAGATTGCGGGGTCAGACGTGTCGCTTTTGATATTGATTCTGATTCCTGCCAGTTGACTACTACCGACAAACATTTAACAGTATTTGTTAAAATACATGTAAAATGCAGCATTACTGATCGAGTATCGATTCATTAGGTTTCATATAGTGATGCTAATTTTTCCTCGTTTCTCGATTTCAGAAACAGCGATCTATTAAACGGTGCATTGAAAAAAGTATTAACTGCTGAAACAACATACAGAGAGTGTCATATATACTGAATAGAATTACATTTTGAAATTAATAAACGTGTGACTTCTACAAACACATTCTACCGCATTTTTAAATTGTTTTTGTAATTCTATTACAGCTCTTTTCTGCATTAAACTGCGTGCATCTGTAGCTATTTCAACACAGATGGAAGATTTAAATTAAGTTTATAAAAAATTTTAAACTGTATTTGAAAGAACTTTTCCAATAGATTTGGTTCTTAGGTGGTGATATTATAACTTAAGTGACAGTCAACAAAACTAACAAAACGTTCTTGTGAATCTCTTCTGTATCGACATAACGAATCACGAAGGACATCTGTGGAGCGTGGCTTAAATCGGTAGTGTCATTAATGATACTGAAATATTTACTGTCGTTAATTTGATGTAAAATCCTATGAAGGATCTCTTCATCACTGCACTGCAAGGCCTTTCTGTGTGACATTGCTATTGTAAGTTGCTTTCGATTTGCAGAAATTATGGTTTCTTAATAATATTGCAAGTCATTGTGGCAAATTAAGTCTTCGTCTTGACCAAAAAGCTATGATTATTTTGTTAGTAGTGTGGAATTATTGTTAGTTCCACATGATAATCATAGATAAATTCCAAAAATATTTTCATTATCTATTATTTTATAATTTCACAGGGAGTAAGTAAAAAATTTGTCTTCATATCGCTTTTATCATACCAAGCGTTGGTTTTATATGACGAAACTAACTAGTCGACTAATTAGTAGTAGTACATGTATGATATGAATTTAAGCCTCCATATAAAGCTAACATTTGTGTGATTTTTCCTACATTAATACAATTTGCGGCTTGAATAAATGCGTCTATCCCATTATTGACCTTCAATATTAAATAAATGTAAAATATGCATAAAGTGTTCATTAGTTTCACTAATATATAGTGCATTTGCAAATATCAAACGCACTTAATAAAAGTATGCTGCTTTATAATTAATTACTCGGGGTTTAACCCTTGTGGACTAAAATGGCAACCTTTTCTCACCATTTCTCCCCCAATTAAAATATGAAATTTTAAAATAGACACAATTTTATTATTTCGACGTTTCTTCACCTTTGTTCTGTATATCTTGTTTATAACGGTAAGTAAGATTGATGCGGAATTTTTCTCGTACTCTATTCATCACCATGCCTATTTTACAGTTTTGTGGAAAGAATTAGCATTTGTCCAAACTCAAACGAAGTCATGCGACATTTAATTCTAACAAGACTTTTTCCAAATGCATTAAGTGCTCTTCTAAGTTGTCGCTGAAAATCAGAATATTGTCCACATAGTAGATGCAAAAATTTTCATACAGTTCTAAATTACACTGCATTGCTTTGATGAAAACTGTAGAAGACGACAAGCCATACGGAACAACTTTAAATTGATAGATTTTACCTTCAACCGAAAAACCTGTATATTACTTTGAGTCTTTTTCTAAAGGAATCAACAAACATGAATTCGTAGACCTAGTTTCAAAAGTATTACTTTCTCATAATCTAGCTAAAATAAGGACAATCCTGAAAGGAATGTGATATTGTGGTTTTGTTCGCTGATTTATTTCTCTAACAGTTGAGCATAAACGAATACTGTTATCATTTTTTTTCACCACCACAAGCGGATTGACAAAGTGTGTCAAACGTCCTCTATGTTACCCAGCTCTAATATTTGTTTATTTCGAGATTTACCTGTTTCCCCTCCGCCACTGGTATCGGATACACTTTCGACCAAAAAGGTTCCGTATTTACCACTTCTAATTTATGCGCACAGCCTCTGACAATTCATGTCTCTGAACTAATTAATCTTGGATACGTCTATAGAACTGTGACAACTTGTTCCTTAATCTTGCCAGGACAGTTAATGGATCTAACTTTATTTACCTCCCTTTCACTTTCAATATAATTAACACTAATGCAATCGGTCTTTACATCGATGATTAATTAATCATTTTACCCCATACAATAATTCCCAACTATAACATTTTAACTCAAGGCATTAAACTTTATTTTTAATTAATTTATTAGAGCCATTCCAATTTTACGTCCTAACTTGAGCCTTTGTACTATTAAAGATCTATCTTGCTCTACAGCTCTTCCTATTTACAGGTTCAAAAATACTATGCTATTAACTGTTGCAAACCGTTTACAATTTGGCGATATCAACTATTTTTCTTCACACGTATCATATTTTTTATTAGTAAATCGTTATGTTCCATCATAGAACTTCAGTAATCAAACTGGTATCCGTCACAATATCAGCTGGCGTTTTAACCACCTTATTTTTAATAACCATATTTATAATCGGCAACACACTTTTCTGGTTGTATTCCTTTTCATTTTACGTACGAAATTTAATAAACCCTTGCTGATGTTCATACTTTCTTATGTTGAAAGTGTTACATAAGTTCATCTTTTACTGAACATTCGGTCTCGTCCAAGGTCCTGGTCGATCGACTATGTCCATGTAGGTAGACTGGTTTATGTTTTTTCTCGCGTTTTCCGTCGTGGTTTGCTGTCTTGTGTTTTCCGTCGTCCGTTTCTGCCTTTTCTTTTCACTATTTTGTTATTGTCTGAAGTGTTTCCTTTGGTCCGTACCCTTGTCAAGATCACAGTTATTTCTGTATGTGTCTCTTAGTGTCCGGATTCGAAAGTTCCTCCGATTGTTTTGGCGTCCTCTGTGTATATATAATCAAAACTTATTTATGTGGTTACCCTTACAAAGAAAACCGTTTTGTAGCAGTGAAGCTATCTGTAATTATAGTGAGTTTGGAATCAAATTCAGTGCGGCTCCGTATAATGTAAAAGTAAATAGATATACTAAAGAACGGAAAGGTTTTGTAACAGCAAATCGCTCCATAATATACATAGGTAAGTAACATTGGCGAATCGTTCGTTCTTCGTAAAACTAAATGAGGAATATTTGCGCAACATAATAATTGACCCGCAACCATGAAAATGCTCTAACCACATTGGCAAGACTGCAAGGAAACGGCGCTTTTCAAACTTACATCACAAAACTTCCCTGCCGCTTTTTCAAAGTAAAGTTGACACCGTTTATGTATCAAGGATATACGGTCAAGTACTGCATTTGGGGATTAGGTATTGTTGTGGCATACAATAGATCCCTCTTCTATCAAACGATTCTTAAGCGTTATATTAGCGTTCGGAAACCGGCGTCCAATGTAAATAAAAACTGCTATAAATGTATGCTTTTATTCCGTTAGTGGTTATTTCACTTCAGAGTATTTGATGTGTTCATAAAAGATGAACGTATTCACCAACTTTCTCTCCATTTTCGTTTGGTTGTAGTAATACATTTCAGATATACATCAAATGCCTTTGTTGGCATGTTGGCCTACGTTGCAAAAAGAGCCTTCATGGCATTTACGCTAGTCATATTAAAATGCTTCAAAACATGAAAGTGGACTTGGCTAGAGAAATCGGCAATATAAGAAACCTAAAAATTTACTTTCGCGATGTTTGTACGCAAAGGTGTGTTACGAAATAATTCCCGAAGAATTTGTTTCTACAATTAGGAGATATTTTTCTATCCAGATTTCTATGTCAAGTTAAAACGACCACCATTATTTATACTGCTGATAAAACGTCAGTCTTGCTACAACGCGGAAATGTAGAATAGTATGTAGAATTAATACGTATTTGCTGAAAAACCTGTAAAATAGAAAGTTAGAGTTAGTTTTCCCAAACTGCAAATACTTTCTATTGGTTGACTTGTAAATTAACAGCAGCACAGTTCAAGCAAAAAAATTATGAGCTAATTTTACCCCAAATTGATCTGACAAATAAAGGTTTAATTTATAATGTCCTATAAACTTTTAAACAGTGTACCTAATTTATTGAAATTGCTGCATGCTTGTTGTATAAAGATAACTCTAGAGCTTTTTTAATTCTTTAGCCCTTAAATTGACAAAGTGTATTTTGAGTTCCTGTTTTTGTTTTATTTAATTGACAGTAAATGATCTTCTAGAACCTACTTAACCACAAATTAAAAAAAATAGTGCACAACAGAAGAAACACAAATTGTATATAACAAAATACGTTGCGAAGCTTCTAAGGTTCAAAAACATTTAAAGCTTCCTATATCTAGTTTAACCCTAAACTTGAAGAAGCAGCCTCAGTATATAATTAGTTAGAACTATAAGAAGCACATGCACTTGAACTTGCAGTAAAAGTAAGTGGGGGTTTTTCAATATTATCAACAGTAATTCTATTATCATTGTCTTCAATACCACTAGAGCTTTTTTTCAGTTTTGTGGCAAAATTATTTAAGGTGGATTTCCCCTTATTCATTTCTTAATTATAAAATACAGAGAATTTGCAATCAGTTCTAAGGTAATAAAAAAGATAATATCTATTAATAGTCAGCTTCGCTGCACTGCAACGTCTAAGTCCACACGATTTTTTCATACGCTTGAATTTTTAACAATTGTGTTTGTGTTTCGTGGTCGAACAAAGTTAAGTTTATGTAATTTGAATGTACTACGATAAACTTACTGTATAAAATATCTACAAAGAAATTCAATAGAATGCACTGTATTTTAAAAACGGTACCGCTAGGATTTTTTGAACTAAAAAACAATACATCCGGTTAACTAAGCCGGTGGCGAGCGATTGTGACGGAAGAGTTGAAGGATTACTTAGTAACAATTTATTATTTCTATCGTCATTCAATCTATATGTGTAAATACAATTTTTTCCAATACTTTAATAAATACTGGGAGGGTTGGTCCCTCACCACCTTCATGTATATGCCCCTGATTTAAAGCAAACTGGTAGCAATCAAATACTAACCCGGGTATAAAAAGAGCAGTGTGTGTGCATTCTAGTGCTAAACTATATACGATGTAGAAAGCCAGGGCTACGATTCTCCAACTTGCACGAAAACATTCTATTAGAAAATTATTCTATTAAAACGTTTCTATTAGAAGCACCGTGATCAATTCTCCAGCGACAGTAGAAATAAGTTCTACGAAAATCGTTTGTGATAGAAAAACTAATACGGCAACATTGCAAATTGCGAATGTTGTACGGTATGACAGATACTAAATTCATTTTTAGGTTATTAATTTTTATCGGTTTTTGCGGTTTTGATTCTTAACGGTTTTTTGTTGAATTGAATCATTGGATATTGTTACTTAAAATGACAGAAATTGTAAAAAGGGCAGGGAATATTAGTGCTGCTCAAAAAGATTACCTATTGGAATTTATGAAACAGCATCCAGAGTTATCGAGTAGAAAATTTTCAACAGATTTTACATTTGCTACTAGCAGAAATCTGTGGCAGCAGGTATCTTTTCAGTTAAATCAAATGAATGGGGGCAAGAAAGATTAGAAAGCTTGGAGAAAGGTATCTTAGTTTTTTATTGCATATATATACATATTAACCATGTTATAATGTACACTAAACTTGGCAAGATCTCCGAGCAAAAGCCAAAAAGAAGAGCTCAGAAATCTGTCGGCATGAACAAAAAACAGGTGGCGGAAAAGCCACCGATATTCTTTTAACACCTTTGAAGAAAAAATGACATCTATAATGGGAATAGCATGCATTGAAGGAGATCTTAATATATAAGAATCTCCTGTAATATTCGATAGTGAAGAAAGTGGTAACATCTTTGTACTGTTCATTGCTACATGTAATAACAAACTGTAGATATTGTAGAACATTCTACAACCACTGATGCAACTCCAATTGTCGTAGAAACAGTAGGATTTGATAATGAATATAGTAATTGTTATGAAAGTTGTTAAACTAACTTTTAATGAAAACTTTTTAGGGACTGATATTGCACATAAACAGGTGGTGGAAAATATATTGCAACATTACCCGAAAATGCAACTCCATTTAGAAATTTCAATTTAAAGAAGCGACGATTTGCATCTGAACATTTAGATAAAAGTATTAGGTACAATAGTAAATTTTGTGAGCAAATGGACGAAAAATTGAAACTTAAAAAATGGTATTATGAGGAAAAATTAACTTTATATAAAAGAGAAGTAGAAGCGAAAGAAGCATATTACAAAGCCAAATTACTAAAACTCGATTCATCCATATAGTTTATTAGTATTATATGTATTTAATATTATAGTAGATTAAGTGCTAATAGGTGTAAGTTTTATATTGAAGTACATATTATTAAGTATATGAATAAAAACAATTTAATTAAAGCTAATTTGTTACAATAATCTTATCTCTAAGAAATTTTTACATTGAAGATAAAAATAACATACAGCCCAAAGTTATCTTATTGAAATCTGTCTACATTATAAAATGATTACGTACTGTGTTTCGCTGTACCCGTCTTCCTTCCAACAAAAGAGCATTTCCATTTGCAACAGCTACAGCTACATTATTTGCTAAATGATACATTCCAAAATCCAGATTTTATCTCTATTTTCTGGTGGAATATCGGGAATACCATTAGCAATACACATATTATGCAAAACCACACGTGTATTTATAATTTTCGATGCTGTGGTAAGGGTGTAATGCATTAAACACCTAAAGCGCAACTTTAATATGCCATTACATCTTTCAATTAATGATCGTGTAGCTTTTTGAGCAGTATTAAAACGCGCTTCTGGTGTATTTGGTTGCACTTCGGTTATGGGTGTTATCAAGTAAGGTCTTAATGCATACCCAGAATCACCTGAAATTTTTTTTAACAATTTCAATGAGAATTTGTAAAAATTAATTACTACCCAAAAGCCAAAAGGAACTATGCCCATTGTTGTGGAGGTTTTCTACCAGTTGACGTACATTAGAATTATTCCAGATATGGAAATCGTGAGTGCTTCCTAGGAATCGAGCATTTACATTTAATATTGGTGTATTTGCATCACATATCTGTAAATATAATACAATTAATCTAATAAATTAATTGTGCACTACTTACTAATTGTACATTAATTGAATGGTAACCCTTTCTGTTGATATATAAATGTTCAGGATACAATTGATCGTTAACTTTTTGGGGATATATAGCCACGTGAGTACAATCTAAGCAACCAATTACACCTGGAAAATTATGCTTTATATAGAATCTGCAACACTAATATATCAAATTTTCTATTACTTACTCATTGCGGACGTTTTGAAGTTCTTGAATGTTTCTTGGAAAACAAACATACCGTGTAAATATTTCTTGCCTGTTTATTGCATCCACAACTGCATGGATAGCTCGACTAACAGAAGATTGGCTTATAGCTGCATAAATATTTCGTCCAATGCCTAACTGGTAACTGCCATATGCAAAAAAATGTTAGAACCTACAAACTTCCAATTATGAAGTGCTCGAATTACAACAAGCCATACACCTTGGTAGTAACATCAACTGCAGAACCTTTTGTTTGTAGTCGTAAAAAGGGTTCTACTAAATCTATAAGTTGGACAACCATGCCTTTACTCAAACGGTATGTTCTACGAAATTGACTTTCCGATAAATGAACAAAGGGATCATCTCCAGAATGGAAATTACGTTGGGGAGCATCTTGTAGGATTTCTGCTTCTTCCAAATCATTCAAGCCATCAATAAATATAAATTCTTGCAAATTTGCCATCCTAAAACAATAAATTCGTTTCAACTTAACATAACTGTTCTGTATATTTTGACTTTTGAACCTATTAATCTATTTTGATGATTAATAAAATTGGGCTGTACATACTTGCTTTTAATTAAAAATTTACTAATAGTACTATTATTAGATATAAACAACTAATACACAATTTAAATCGAAATACATTTATACGTTCATCGAGATTCTACTGCTACAGACCAGTAGTAACTTTTCGATCAGAAACATTCGTATACGAATGACATTCACCGTTTGAGAATACCACATTCAAATTTTCGTACGAAAAGAAGCAAGATTCTATTAGTAAGTTATTCTATTAAGTTGGAGAATCGTAGCCCAGATCTTCAAAGTTTGATCAGACTCTAACTTATAATTTTTAGATATACAGGAACCTTATAGCCGTTTTCCAAAGTTTTCTAGTGCGAAAAGCACCCACCACTGACCTAACTGTAAAATGGGTCTTTAACCCATTAGGTACCGGTCATTAAAACAAATAAAAATTGTATAAATTTTTTTATCAACTATTAGCTTTAGATACATTTTAAAAGATACTACACTAAAAAAAAATTTTGTTGTTCATGGTTTTGACGAAAAAAGCTAATCTATATATATGACACTGATATATTGTGTATTTAATAATTGTATATAGGGTTTAGCAAATGTTGAGGATAATGTGCATTATTTCATATGATATTGTTCAAAGCATTCAACACGTAATGTTATGTCACACCTATAACCAAATGTCAAGGGCTTCTTGTGACAGTTTGGGAATTGACATCTTCGTCGTTTATCTCTTCGCCTTATCCAGTGATTCATTTCGTCATATCTTATATTAGGTACCACACCATGTACGTTATTCATTTTTGTTATCCCCGTATGCACTAATTTTAAATAAAGTGCTACACTACTTCGAAAGCTTATGCAGGATAAAGAAGTCAGCCCATAAGTATTTCGGTAGAGAATCCATGCATTTACAATTGACATGGCAATCATTCTTGTAATAAGTGGCCAATACCATTTTTAGCATCTACTTCTAGTAGCATACTTTCCGACCCGCCAATCATGGAGGTTAACGTCACTTATGTGTTGATTATATGATTTAATTGTCATCGGCTGTGGAATTGAAATCCTTTGTTGTTTTGCTTAAGTTGGCAATGTAGAAAATCTCTTCAATATCTCGTTCTACACACAGTCGTATTCTATTACAAAGCCGTTGTTCTTTTTGAAGAATCGTCGGTGTTGTATTGAAAGCACTACATAACCAAATAGTAAAGTGAGTGTTCCATATATATTAAAGTAAGTTTATTTTCTTAATTGGGCATTTTGCTGTCCTAAAAATTACTCTACATAAGCTTGCTTTTGTATAATTTTTCCACTAGATACGCGCCAAAGGCTACCTAACCTGAATATACACATAGAAAAATCCAGGGATGGACCACCGTCGCACATATTAGTTCCAGCCCACTTCCATTTTTTAAAGGATAAGCAGATGTTTGTCTTGACAAGGTTCGATTTTACAAGTTTAAGTAATGTGAAAGAATGCAAACAATAATTTCCTGTGGTCCCGTTTAAACCGTTTGCAATGGTTTTTTCCCCCAATTCTGTGAATTACATACGCCCAACTAGTGTGTGCCTTACTATCTAGTTGTACCATTTACACCTGAATTTCAATAGATTAATTTATTTTTAGTATTCCTTGAAACTACGTTGAAAATTCGCGAAAATGCAGAAAATTCCTAGCTGTATGTTCTGAAGGTGTAGATAACTTTAAGGGGTGGTGTATTTACAACTCTCGATCTATAATACGCGATATCAAATTTTTGTTAGCTCTGTTGTTCAGGTTTGTTGCATATTAGTTTTTAACTGGATAACTGATTATTTTAATAAACTGGTTTTCCGGTTTGTAAATTTTAGCTTTTTATAATACGTTAGTAATTATCAACGCATCTTGTGTAAAAAACTACTTAAGATATTTATATATTTATATATATATATATATATATATATATATATATATATATATTGCCGTGGAAGTCGGGACAGTCTCTTTATTACTCGCTTCAGCTCCTAAAAATCATTCAAGCCACACAAATTCGGCGTCATAAAATTGCCGTCGAACAGTCTACTAAGCTTCTACTAAAATCTCAAGCCTCACAAATTTTCCCAATGTAACATTTTCTTAACTAAAATTTAAAAGTATTCCTTACCCTTTTATTAAGGCCGCCTTCGAATTTCTTCTGCTTTCCTGGCTAGCTCAGCAATTGGCCTCTTCTTGAATACTTAATTTTACATTCATACCTGTTTTCTACTCACACACCATTAAATAAAATTACCAAAATAATACCACAAACAGATAAAATATATTTACACATGTTTTCAAACAGTTAGCTACGAGAATTATCAGCTCAATATTGTATGTTTCAAAGTCCTTGATTTTTATAATGATTTTAAACAAATTTGATTAAATATGAGTAGATGGACACTGGAGTATTGTGAGCTCATTATAACCCAGTTTTGTTTGTATATGCTTTTTAAAAACTTGCATCAATTAAAATAAATTTCCAGACCCGTTTACCCTTTACAACTCAATTTATATTTTGAATGAATTTTTGATATAGTCTAAATACACCCTTTTTCAATACTCCAAATCAGTTAATTGTCCAGTACATGTATCTTTTAAAATAAGTTTTTACAACCATAAATATGCTACCAAAAGTTAACCACACAACACAAAATTCCACAAATGTTTATAAAACAACAGAAATTTCAAAGTAATTACCTGGAGAATTCTTCATTTTTCATTCCCGTCGGAGATGGTCACCAGAAAACCCCTCGGCGTAGTTTCTATTTACTATGCTGCTTGGCGGATCCACAGGCCTCTACCATCTGATATCTCTGCAAGCTATTCGCCTCGTCTCACAGTACCATACTATACCCATATATCATGCATACAAACTTGATTACCGGTTCTGCTTACCCCCATATATCATGCATCCATTAAATAATTTTTATCGTAGTAGCCGGACCTTTTTATTTAATATGCACTAACTCGTACTTCACGTTAATAATTAGAGGTCCACTACTACCGTTTTATATTTTCAACTACTATATTAACGGTAACATTACTATACACACACAAAAATACTGACCAAAAGCTTTATTATTATCGTGGTCTGAATCAGTATTCAGCACTTGATCGAAGTAAAAGAGAAGAGAGAGCTTTATAATTCCGCTGGGGTATTTATATTCTACCAACCCCCCCGTGGAACCGGTTTCGCGTAAAAAGCTTATTTTCGAAACGATTTCTAAAATTTTTTATCGTAACCGTCACTAAATTCGAAAAATTTTTGTCTCGTCTTACGTGCTGTTTATATCCAATTCGTTTTCTATCTTTGCGTGTGCGTTCGTTTTGAAACTGTTAGCTTTCAACCAATGACAAAGTTTTCTGTCGGCACCAAAGTCCTCCTAAGCGCTATTCATCTTTATTTTATACATGCTCGCTGTTTCCTTCAAAACCACACTTGAGTGACAGAAAATCGACATTGTCGACGTTTTACATCCACTCCATGTGTATGTCTTATGTAACTTTCAATCCAAACGCTGCTCTATATTTATCTCTATCTGTTGTATATTACCGATTGTTCGTTTCATTCGCTCTTTAAGATGTTTGTTACCCTAGCTGTTTGTACAAATTGACGGTTGAAAACAATTTCTATGAAACCTTATATTAACGTACGTTCCAATTCTTTGAGCGTAACCTATAACAAGCAGGTGTTTCTGTTAATTATTAACCGTTTGAAAATAACAATTCCTCGATCTTCTGCTTCTTCGTATCTGATAAAGCTGACGTTGGCTTTTAAACGAATATATTTGCCTTAGAAATTATCGATTTTCTTACGCAAGCACGCTCCCTTATGCTTATATGCATTTGATTAAAATAAATTATGATTACTTATGTGTATCCTTGAACTTCTATATTCTTTAAAGCTTTCTTTTTTCATGTGATCCTAACATTTCAATTATTAAATATAAAAGTACCCTAATACTCGTCCGTTTTCACTAAATGAATTAAATTAATTTTGCGCGTAAATAATTTGCTTTTTTCTATGTACATGGTTGCTGAAATTTTGTTGTATGTACCTATTTACCCCTTTGAATCCACAACAATATATATATATATATATATATATATATATATATATATATATATTGCTGGGTTATTTTCGCGCCCACGGTTGGGCATGTCATAAAATGCTGTGCTACTTCACCAGCCCCTACGATTGGGCGTACATAAAACGCTGTGATACTTCACCAGCGCCTACGATGGGCACCATAAAATGATGTGTTAATCCCTTTTTATTAATCAAGCACTTGTAAAATGTTAAGTTATAGATTTTCTTTACCTCAACTAGCTGATTCAATTAAATAAAGCAATTCTACAGTACACAATATAATGATTAAATATTTACAACCTTTTTAAAATCTTCCCCTTTTTCAGAATACTTTCATCTGCCAGATTTAAGAAATTGAAGGCAGCAAAACGAGCCTTTTGTTATATTTAAAGACCTTTTGAAACGTTTCAAGATGCCTATTGCCTTTGATAAATTTATCAAAGAAACCCCGGTTTTGTTGCCTCTTACATTATTGAATTAAACAGTTTACAGAAATAAATTATCAATATATCTAACCTGGTGTGGTTCAGTAGTTTGTCTGCATCTCCAACAGTTTTCGTGTCCAGTCTGAATGTCTAGAGTCGAATTTCAAAGTCGACATCAAAACCAAAATACTATCCAAATTGTTATTCAATATCCCTTAAGTTGATCGAATAAAAGGTTTTCCATCTCCGTAATTAACAAAACAGTAATAGAACATTTACCATGTCAGTGATTACCAAAATTAATTTAACAGGAGGTAATCTCAAAAGTCGTCTCCAGAGCCCGGTTTTATTTATTTTAAAAATTGTATAATTTTACTAAATCTGATTTACTTACGTCTATAATAGATCGGCTTACTTACACAATCTTTACACTTTTATAAAATGATTTTCACTTTACTTTCGTTTAACTGCTTACGTAAATAATTTAGCACTTTTGAGTATCGTGACAGCCCAGTTTAAAATGTGTACTAACTTGTTGCTCAATTGTTATCGTATTTATAGACCTTGCCCCTTTGTTTGCTATTCGTTGTTTTCACGTGTTGGGTCGACACCATTTGTCTTATCTCTTGTGTACTCCGGAAATTTTACCAATTGTATAGTTTAAATACTTGGCAAAACGCTCAAGTTGTCACGTACTCATTTACATAACATTCCATTTAATTTAGAAATCCCAAGAATCTTTGTTCATTGAATCACGCATCATTGTTATTTGCTTATTTTAATCTAAACAGAAATAAATTTGGTGTTTGTTTATTTCCTAGTTAAATTGGATTTTTGAACAAATGTAAAACTTTACGTCACGTACAATTTATTCAATTAATGCATAATTTTTGCCTGCGTAAATGATGATATATTTAACGCACTTCTTGGATATTTATCTAGCCAATTCATATAGGTTTTCTGTTGATTTAATTTCGATGCATTTCGTTACTAAATCTTATCTTTGCTCGTAACTACTCTTGGATATGCGTTTAATCTCTTGTACTGTTATATACAGTGTGCGCTTAATTAACAATATGTATAGTGAGCTATTTACTCTTATAATATCTGTAATCATGTGCTTTTGTTATTTGGAAGTTTCTTTTGTTTATTCTACGACCCCTATAACTTAACCTACCCCTAAATTAACCCTATAATTATAGCAATATATATATATATATACACACACACACACACACACAATATATATATATATATATATATTTAATTAATAAGATGAAATAATAACACTTAGACTTTTATGCAAAGCCCAAATGATCATTTTAAATCGAGCTAATAATTGAAAGAAGGAAAATATAAGGTCTTGGACAGGATTTGAACCTGCATCTCAGTCTTGCCGGCACTGTGCGTTTATTAATTACGCCAACGAGACCGATGTTTATAATTGGAAAATTTACAAATCCAAATCGTGTACAAAACCATACATAAACCTAACTTTCAATTACGTTTAGCATTTCTGTCGATCATATTTGACATTGTCAATTTTTTTGACTTATGTCAGATATAGACAGGAAGCAACGCTCAGAATTGCGGCTATAAGCCAAGTATTAAATATATAAATATTGGATAGTTTTTACTTAAGGTAAGTGAATAAATACTAACGTAATCCAAGACCCTATATTTTCCTTCTTTCAATTACTAGCTCGATTTGAAATGATCATTTGGGCTTTGCATAAAAGTTTAAGTTATTATTTCATCTTATCAATTGTAATACGTTAGTATTTATCAACTTACCTTGTGTAGAAAAACTACCTAAAATATTTATATATTTAATACTGGCTTATAGTCGAAGTTTTGAGCGTTGCTTCCTGTCTATATCTGACATAAGTCAAAAAACTTGACAATGTCAGATATGATTGACAAAAATGCTAAACGTAATTGAAAATTAGGTTTATGTATGGTTCCGTACACGATTTGAATTTGTAAATTTCCCAATTATAGTCATCGGTCCCGGTGGCGTAGTTGGTAAACGCACAGTCTTGGCAAGACTGAGATGCAGGTTCAAATCCTGTCCAAGACTTTATAGTTTCTTTCTTTCAGTTACTAGCTCGATTTGAAATGATCATTTGGGCGTTGCATAAAAGTTTAAGTTATTAATTCATCGTATTAATTGTAATACGTTACTATTTATCAACTTACCTTGTGTAAAAAAACTATCTAAAATATTTATATATTAAATATTTGGCTTATAGCCGTTACTTTGAGCCTTGCTTCCCGTCTATATCTGACATAAGTCAAAAAGCTCGACAATGTCAGATATGTTTGACAAAAATGTTAAACATAATTGAAAGTTAGGTTTATGTGTAGTTTGGTACACGATTTGGATTTGTAAATTTCCCAATTATAGTCATCGGTCTCGGTGGCGTAATAAGTAAACGCAAAGTCCCGGCAAGATTGAGATGCAGGTTCAAATGTTGTCCAAGAACTTATATTTTCCTTCTTTCAAATACTAGCTTGATTTGAAATGATCATTTGGGCTTTGCATAAAAGTCTAAGTAATTATTTCATCTCATTAAATGTAATACGTTAGTATTTATCAACTTACCCTATGTAAAAAAACTATCTGGAATATTTATAAATATATATATATATTATATATATATATATATATATATATATTGCTATGGTACGAGTGTAGTTTAAGGGTAGATTAAGTCAAAGGTATCGTAAGATAAATGTATAAATAATTAAAGTTAAGAAAACTAAATAATTTCACCATTAAATAGGAGTAAATCAAGTATTTTACAAAAGATCAATAGCGAGCACACTATATATATATATATATATATATATATATATATATTTTATATTTAATATAATATATATATATATATATATATATATTTAATATATATATATATATATATATATATATATATATATTATATTTAATATAATGCATAAGAAATAAGCACATTTTGCAATATTTAGATAATATTTAGCTAAAGTAACAATGTGTACGTTTTATAATATGCTTTAAGTTAAAGAAACAAACAAAGAGAATGTTTTAAATACATCAAGTTTCAACAAAATAAACACGTAATCGGTAAAGATTAACAACCTGACATTTTAGCTATTTAAAATTTTCATTAAAATGTCAATGCATAAATAAGAAAACGCATTCAAATACATCATTATTAGAAAGATGAGTACGTGACTGGAATATCATCTTTACATGAAAATCCAACATATTTGAATTAACAAACAATAAATAACAGGCGGTCTGCGATATGATAAAAGTTTGGACTATAATCGACAAACATGAAAGACGTGACAAAATTGAAATGGATATTTGGAAAGTCTGAGAATATAACGACGAAATTTTAAACGTCTACGTGCGAGATTGAATGAAGTAACAACAATTAAAGCCAGGGAATTTTAAAAATACCGGGTTCTACAGAGATAAGTGCAAAGTACAAGCCTTGATCAATGAACACGCCAATTAAAGCGTTGAAAGGTGGGGCTTATAAATACCATAGAAAACTCGAAAATGAACAGTATATCTTCAACAAGGCACAAACCACGTCGATTTAAAAGTGGAAAATTACGTACCAGTAACAATTAGACAAAAGTCAATAATTTATTAACAGTGAAAAATTGATAGTGACAATATGTGCAACGTAGAATGCCGTTCCACGCTTAAACGTAAGATACACTATTAATCGTATTCTATTTTAATATTTAACAAATTTAGGGCTCCGAATAAAGATCTAAATGTAGATCAAAAAGCATATCTAACGATCGAAATATATCTCTAAATGTACATATAAATGAAAATCCAAAGATACTTCAAAAATACTTACAATAAAATAAACGTAAAGATACTAAAAGATACTCCAGAAATCCGAGCAGAAAAATACAAGCCACCATGAATCCATCATTCTGGCCAACAAGGTAAGCAAGTCGAACTGTAACAATCAAAAGGTGCTGGCCACTAATACTCTGAGGCAATTTCAGTGACAAGCAAGAAAAACGCAGGTTAGAGATCTTAAATTTTTCATTTGTTAAAGACTGTTTCAATTTTAATATGTGCTATATATTATACATCTGTAAATGTCAACAAAATGGTCAATTGAGAATTTGAAAAATAGAGAAAGCATCTGTAAACGTTCGAAAGGTACTTAAGTGTAATTACAAAGATATTTTTGCTGGCTTCTAGAAAAATTAAATTTGGTGAATGTGAATAAATTATTCAGGGGCTAATTTTTGAATTGACATAAAACCGTACATATAATAAATCATTACACTGTGTAATTTTGGATAACTTCATTTAAACTATTCTAACAGTTAGGTAGTAGGAAGAAAAAGAGGTTAAACAATCTTTATTGTCGTGAAGTAGGGAATTCAGTGATTGATAGATTGAGCTAGCCGTGGAAAACAAATTCAAGAAATTATAAGATTTTAAAAGGGGCTAATATTCACACCAACTAAAATAGATACTTGAATCATAAAAAGGCGTATCACAGCAATAAAAATAACAACCAATCGTAGGGCATAAAGGAAATAAGAGTAATATCACAGCAATGCAAAAGGCACACCAACGTAGGGGGCTATATCACAGCAATATTAATAACACCCAATCGTGGGGAAAAGGAAAATAAAAGAATACCACAGCAATTAATATATATATATATATATATATATATATATATATATATATATTGATATGATAACGCCGCATGCCGATGTAATTAGCGTTCAGTTTTCTGCTGCCTGCCACCGCTCTGTGTCTCTAAATAATCTAAAATTTAAATATGTCTCGACAAACTCAGTCTAATTCATACAGAGTGTGCGACGTTACGATAACAAAGAATTTTTACCCCCTTTTTATCTAACAGTTTCCTGCTAGAATGAGACAAACGAAATTAACCAAAATTTGTATAATGACAAAAAAATATATATACTTTACAACTTGGTAATATGATTTACTATTCGTCAAAATAAATCCCTGAATCAAAGTAATGATAATATCAATTTGTTCATCCCTGAAATTATAGCTCCCTTTAGTCAGTTTAAAGCAAGCAAAAATGACACTGTATGCTATTGAAAATACTTTTGAACGTTCAATAACTTTCCCCTTTGACGTAAATTTTTACGTATAAAAAGATTTTTGATGACCCTTTAGATAAATATTCTGGTATAATAAAAAAAAGTAAATGTTCAATAAAAAAGAAAATAATGCCTTATACTGTTAGACAATGTTTTTGACTTGTAGGTTTCCTTGCGTGTCTTCTTGTTTCCTTATTCTTGGATCCGCTGCTACGTGCTGGTGACCAGTACCCCTGGATTATTTTCAGTTGGGTTCACTTGTTGATTTTATAGTACTGCTTGGTCAAACACCCATTTAAAGCTTAAAACGATCCTCCGTTTAGTGCTCCGATGCAAATCCATGTTTTTATGTAAATTTTGATCGATGTATATTTAAATTCGAATTTATTTGCAAATTTAGATTTATGTACCAACCTAGATTTATGTACCAATTTAGATGTCCTAATTTAGATTTTTACCTAGACCCCTAAATTATAAATATTAAAATTATGTTTAATTTATAAACTTTCCCTTACGTTTCTCAGTTAACGGCAAAACTTCTCTCGTAAATTTTCACTATTATTTTAATTTCAAAACTTTTCTATCACGACTTCCACAAAATATAATTTTTTAATTTTTCTATGTTTACTTTACCTAATTTTCTAATTTAAACCTCTATAAAGCGTGCTCTGGTTGAGGGAAGACTGATTGTTTATCAAATTTATGTGGTATTTAAAACAACGCCTCCATCTGATATCATTGGTTAACCGCGTCCTTAGGTCAAAGTTTAGGACGTGCTATTATTGTCCATACCTTAAGCTTCCTCCAGCTGAATTTGATAATAGTTTGTTAAAATGGGCAAGGGGTGCGCGCGCAGGGGTGCGCATGGGCTGGGATGTGTCTCGGCGTACACGAGGGAAGCAGAAGTTAACTGTCACCAAGCATCTAATTCTTTATTTGGGTGGTAAGGAGTATTTGCCGGTGTATGTATCCGGACTAAAAAACACGATTTGTACACCCAGATAATTAATAAAATCAGTTTATCGAGCTAAGATGACAACAGGTACATCATTCCGAATAGTTCAGCAATCTACGCAGGGGGGCATAAAGATATAAATTTAAGATAGTTGTTTATATTTTTATAGATTTTGTAAATCTATTGTATATATTAGTTTTAAGATTCCATAATTTTTAAGTTTTTCTCCCACCTTCCCTTCTTCCAAATCCTTCCTGCCTCTATCCTGGCTGACAGAGTATACGTGTTATTTCCACGTGGTGTTCGCGGGACACATCGGTTTTAGATTTCTCGGGAAATGGTTGGTTAAACCATATGCCTTGGGCAGCGAAAAAAGGTTCTAAAGATGTAGTTAAATAAAGATAGGCAAAAATTAGATATTTGGGTCTTTAAAAAGCGTAACTGTGTAAGGGGTGCTCTTATTTAAAATCAATTTACAGGTTTGGGCTCCCTAGAAAAATGTAATATTAGTTGATACCATACAAAATATAGTTATCTTAAAACAGTGACTACCCCGCGGATAATAAATGCAAAATAGCGCTTGTCAACAAGAAAAAGTATGGAAATTCAAAAGACGAATTTAATGGGGATCTAGTATTAGAATTTGTTGGTAGTAGGGCTAAGTCCTACTGTATTGTAAGCGAGAAGGACGCGATTATAAAGATTAAAGGGGTCTCACGAAGTGTGGTTAAGTAAAATCGCGGGTCTACAAACTATAACGAGCATATATTCCCAATAGGGGTAAGCATGCAACAACGCAACAGTGCGTGGGAGAATAAGGATTCTCTCTAATAAGAAATTAAAGTTTCCATGTACGTAGCACCAGTTATTGGAAAATGGTAGAAATGTTAAACCTATAAAGGTGATTAGTAATTGTGGTTTAAAAAAATATTAGTTTTCTTGGACTAAATAAAATAGCTGGGGCTGATTAATGTATATGGTTACATATTCTCGTACACATCCACAAACATCTGCTTACGTCCACATACGGATAAGGCGATGCCGGTAGTTTTTGTTTAACAAATAGTAGGAAAGATACGTTAGATGTTAGTGTGTGGAAGCTCATCGGATCGTTGGATTCAAAAAGAATGGTGTGGCAGAATGTATGGTGGTTAATCGAAAGTGGTTAATCGATCGTATTAGATGTTTAAATATGCGAAAGTGTAAAAGCCTACATAAGCAAAATTTAATTATCAGTCAAAAAAGTGCGCGATGTGTAATACCTTTAAAAAAAGTATAGAATGGTGCTTTGCAGCGGTCCTAGCAGTAAAAAAAAGCGATTGACTTTTTCAAGCAACTACAAGAATAGCAGTAGCGCAGAAAAAGGGTATGCATGTATTATACAGCGCACTGTTACTATAAAATATGTTAGTTTACGGGTAGCTCGAACGTGTAATTGATTACGACTTATAAATCCCTCGAAGGTTTAAAAATTCTGAGACCATTGTCGTTTGCAAAATGTTTGGAAATTGTCAGAACGGAAGCGGGTCGAAGTTTAAGTTAGATGGATTATTGACCGAGTTTTTTCTACCTTTTACGAGGGAATCGGAAGTTGACAGACATCGAGCATCTAATTTTCTATTTGGGCGATATCGAGTACTTACCGGTTCTAGAAATCATTACGTGCTACCGACCGCTATGCGGAAGATTTTGTTTCCAGGAAATGAGCAACCTATGAAACCACAGAATACTCGGTATTAATGCTAATTGGTTTAGTGACCGCGTTTGTGCACTCCTCGAGTGTCTTCAGCAATCTTCGATTGTTTCCAAAGAAAATATTCAAGCCTGCCATTTCCTAAAATATGACGTAGAAGTTATTTAAAATTAAATTGCTTTATTAGTAAGTATTCTGTAGACAACAAGTTTGGTATTCCCTTAGTAAAGGTTTAAAGTGTTTTATTAAGTTTTTGTTTATAGTAGCACTGCATCTTCTACCGCACGACTTGTAGCCAATTTGTTTGCGTGTGCTACCACCCTTTTGGATTTTTAATATGCTTGCAAAGCGATTGTTGATCCGTATAACATGGAATACGTTTTCGATGTTTCTACTAACTGCATTCGCAGCATGGACGATGCGAACCGGGTGCATGCATTAGTGCTAAATGTACTGGACGAGTAACAAGGATTGGTAAAATATGACGTCATTTAGTTCCCCGCTGAATCCTCAACTTCGTTCGACCGTCTTCAGAAACTTTCGGTTTGCATTCTATAGGGTACACAAAAGCAGGTGCGCTAGAGTAAACTTTTTAGTTATAAGTTAGTTCGCTTACAAGTTTAACCAAAGCCTTATAGTGCGGATTTTATTTTGTACTAAAATGGTACCTGCAAACGTTTTTAAATGCAACTCTTGCGGTGCTTCTTAGACCTGGAAAAATGCTCTCAAATGGCACCAGAACAAATGTTGTGGTGTAACATCGTCTACGGTTAAGCTTATACACCCGTCAGCAGCAAAGTACTTAAACTGTGTGTCTTGCGGTTTCGCTTTTACGAGAATGGACAACTTACTGCGACACAAGTAAAAACAGCACGGTATGTCATTAAACCGTAAACGTTCAGCTCCGACAGCTGTTAAAGGGTCTTGTACGAAACAACCACGAATTATGTGTAAAGTATGCAATTTCGAAATAGAAAAGACTACCTATGCCGCACACTTGAGAAGCAGCAGGCATAAAAATGCAACAGTTACTGCTACTGGCGAAGATGGTGTAGAAATGGTTAGCACAGCGTTTAACAACCGTATGGCTAGCTATCGCATAAAGAGCGCCAGTGTCGATGATGGAGTGTCCGAGTTTCTTTGGAAGCAGAAAGAACGGTTTATTGGATTACTTAATGAAAAAAGAACACAACATACTGCAATAAAAACCTATTGCGAACTCTACGGCGTTTACACCAAAATGGTAGAAGAGACTACCGGTGTGAAATCCTTTAACACAAAAAATATGGTTATAACGTCTTCTAGTAATCTGGAAAATATGTACGAAGTCTTAAGCGAAACCATGAAAACAAAATCAGAGGAATTTGAAACACGTGGAGCCGGTTGGTCTTTGGAAAAGTGCTCTATTTAGAAATAAATATTAATAGGTATAAGCCGATGTGAGTTCTAGGTTAAGAATAAAAATTGTCAATATGTATTTAAAAATGTGGTTTACAAAACTTAAACTGTATTAGTAAAAATTGTCTGTAATAAAAAGTTTTAAGAATGATTTTTAGATTTTCTTTTAAGTATGAGCTGCAGGAAAGTTATAGTTTAGAGGGTATATGTGTAACTTTGTAAGGGGTGGTCCTATATTAAATCTGTTTGCAGATTTGGATTTCGCGTAAAATTCTAGACTAAGTTGATGTGTCGAATAGTTAAAATTTATAAGGACAGTTAGAAATCGCTGCTGCTGGTAAAAAATCTTAAAATTGGGGTAGTTTCCTGGGGGATGATGC
The DNA here is from genome assembly GCA_036346225.1 of Platerodrilus igneus. Taxonomy (NCBI): domain Eukaryota; kingdom Metazoa; phylum Arthropoda; class Insecta; order Coleoptera; family Lycidae; genus Platerodrilus; species Platerodrilus igneus. Next base: position 3,307,395 of record JARFIW010000958.1, read on the forward strand.
AACCTAAAAAATTCCTAAAGGTTTGGGTAGCTGAGAAAAATCTAATATTAATTGATACCAAACAAGGCACATTTATCTCGTAGGTGGAAATGTGGAGAAACATTTATCTTGCAGAGGGTATATGTGTAACTTTGTAAGGGGCGGTCTTATATTAAATCTGTTTGCAGATTCAGATTCTGCGTAAAATTCTAGATTAATTTGATGTATTGCATGGTTAAGAAAATTTATAAGGACGGTCAGAAATCGCTGTCGGTATAATATCTTAAAATGAGGGTAGCTCCCTGGGGGATAATGCAATCTAAAGAATTTCTAAAGATTCGGGTAGCAGAGAAAATTTCAATATTAATTGATACCAAATAAGGTACATTTATCTTGTGGGTGGAAATGTGGAGAAAGATTTATCCCGCAGAGGATATGTGTGTAACTTTGTAAGGGGTGGTCCTATTTAAATGTTTGCAGATTCGGATTCTGCATAAAATTCCAGATGTTTGGGGTAAAAATCCCACAAGGCGGTCCACAATGCGAGAGCAAGGTGGAGGAGATTCATCTCCTCATTTTCTCCTTATAGGAATTTACATGTAAATTGGTCCAGATGAGTGTGGAAATGAGGGATTCTGGTGTAAATGAGGCACCAGGAGCCCCCATAACTATCTACTTGCGGTTCAATATTGTTCAAGTTGCTAAATTGGAAACATATATTTCCCTTTTAATTTTCTTACAGGATGTTCTTGGGTTCATCTCCACATTTGGTTGCAACAGTAGTTTGCTCTTGTTTAAAAACAGCATATTGTCTCATTCTAGGTTCATCAAAACGTCCAAACTGTTATAAATTACATTCTAACCTTTTAAAAGCTTTAATATTTGGTTGTCGTTTTTCAGAATACTTGTATTATTTGCAAACGAAATAGTAATATTTTTTGGTATTAGTCACACAACTACCTGTTAAAATATAACGCTTTTGCCGATATAGAAATTCTTGCAGACTCCATATATGCAACTAGCATATCGTATTTCTAGTAATTTACAAATTTTGTCATTTAGTATTAGACTGTTTCACTTAAAAATAAACAATACAATTTATTACAGGTGCAATAATTATGATTGAAGCTCCTTGACGCTTGTTATTCAAACAATTGACATTTTACGTTTACCTTTTGTTTTGCGACCAACTATTTATTACCAACATATTAAATTAATTTATTATACCGAAAACATGGAATAATTCGGTCATTTTAAAAATAAATATAACGAACTATATACTTTTGAAAAGCTCATGAGAAAAACTTTTAAATAAAGTGGCAACCAACGGCGGTTTCCATTTAAAAAAATTTAAGTTTATATTATAACTTCAAAAATGTTATAATTATAAAATATTTGCGTACTTCACTGTATTCTACATGAAAGCTGTATAAAAACTTCAACAGTATTTTTGAATATTTTTGCAAACAAAAAAGTTATACAAGTTAATAGAATTGTTAAAAGTATCAATTTAGGCTATAATTTGAAAGCAAAGGAAGATAGGTCATTTCTAATTTTTGCATTGTATTGATCTTTATAAGTTGGTCCAAAACTGCGCACACAGTCCCCTTGTATCCTTAACATAAACCAAGATACCTATTAGTGACATAAAATTTGGGACACACCGTCCTTTAGTTTCATAAGCAAAATAAACAACTAGAACAAGTGCTGATTAATTGTTCCCCTGCTCTAGATAAGAGTTTAAAAACATCACCATCTTAATAGCCGATTATAAGACGAATTGCGTAATTGACCCTGGTCCCACGTGTTCTTTATTAAATGCGACTGTAGTAGATAAACTCAACTTTGAAAGATGCTACGCACTATTGCCTTTAAATATTTTAATAGTACTATGTATTATGCACCATCTGTGAGGAATGCTTTGATAACATTCCCAGACGTTTAGCTAAAACTTGATCACGTACTATCGCATAATTATTTATTTTATAACGTTTTTATTGGTTAGAATATCTATGATGATAATGTAACCTTATTAAAAGATAAAAATACTTTGAAATTTGTTCCCACAGCACCAACTGATAATATAGGTATTGAAGCTGTAATTACTGAGTTGAACGTCCTTCACAAACAGAAGTTTGTAGTTCTTCTTTCGTGTATTTGCTTCTGCTGAAATTGTGAAAGCTTTAGATGTAGCCGAATTAAGCATAACTCCAACTGAAAATATAATTATTTCCACCGCCCCTAGTGTATGCCAGAATTGTAAGGTCTACAAGTCAGGGGTAATATTAACGATCTCCTTATGAAAGGCATTGTACGTGAAAGTCGTGCTAGTCCCATAATGGAAATCACTACACGTGATAGTCAACGACACCTTTCAACGAACAAACCCTGTGTTCTATTTACGATACCATTAAACAATCTTGGTTTGTAATCGAAAGCCAAATTGGATTTAATGGAAATGGACGCAGTGTTTTATCGCGTTACATGCGATGAACATTTTTCACGGACCTGCGCAGTTTTTCCCTACAGACTTCGGAATCAAAACCACGAGAATCTAGTTTGTTCTGGAGCTCGGTTTCGCGCAAATTGTTCACATGAATGCGTTATCAATGTGCCACCATGAATATCAATAACTATAGAATAAAAAAATATCCAGTAACTGCAACCGGAAACCAACAAGGACTCACATCTACAAAAAAATACAGCGAACCATAAAACAAATTAGCAGGAACTCGCAACAAAATAAGAAAAAAAGTACTAGAAACAAAGGACGAGCAGAAAGAAATTCGGCGTTCGGGTTCTCGATGGGAAGCATTAAAATTATCTGCGAAAGGAAAATTTCGATAATTCGACGTAAACCAAAGCTCTATAGAGAATCTCAATTTAACGGAACAATAAAACGGACACAACAAAAATTTTTGTTGAAACGAAACGGGGTGTGTACAAAGATTCAATGCCAAACATTAAATAAAAATAGATCTTTCCATGAAACGACGAGAAACGTTAAGTAAAAAGTGAGGTTTTTCAAATCGGAGCCAAACATTAAGTAAAGGAATAGAGGTTTCCAATAAGGAATTTGGAGAAACCATAAGTAAAAAACACGGTTTCAAAGATCGGGTCTCTACGTTGGGCATGCCAAATTTTATTACTATAATTCGTTCAGATGAGATAGAAGGTAGTAATAGCAAAGAAAATAGCACGTACTGAGTACCGCAAGAAATCAAAGGAAAATCTAAAGAAGTGAATGCCATTCTAGCTAAAAGGTTGTAGAGTGGTGTGGGTCAGAAAGGAAGAAAAAATAAACCCCAAGAGAGAATGCTTTCGTTACAAGACTTTTAGAACAAACATGATACACAAAGAAAACCAACTTGCGGAAAAATAACATTTATTCAAAACATTCCGTATAGTTTACACGATACAAATAAGACTCCGCTAACACAAAATAATTAATCAGTACCCTTTTTAAGTATCTTGTTACATTGGCCTTTTGACGATGTATTAAACCGTACCGTTTTTATTTCCTTACCTCATTCATAAAGATTCTGTTTTCAATTCTCAAACAACACCTTATATATTATACCTTCCTACAATAAGTACGTTTTATTATAATTTTATTTAAACCCATTTGCTGCGAGTTAAAAAGTTTCCGTTATAAGTTACATAGTCAGTACCTTGTTTTAAGTATCCCTCGACTTGATACATATTCCGATAGAGCATAACTACTTTCTATACTTTTCCAACCTAAAGACTCGTTGCAATAATGGATCATACTTTACTGATAGAGCTTGTGTCGAGTTTCTAATCACATTTGTATTGTTGATAAAACAAAGATGGAATATAGAATTCAAGTTATTTAATGAATTGTACTTTGATTCTACACCTCGTGCTATGAGATATTTTTCTACATTACTCGTCCTAGTACTTCAGAGCGATGCACGTTTTTTTGTTCGACAAGTAGTGGATATCTTGGGTGCATCATCGGTAAGTTCTTCCGCGCTTACCCATCCTAATAAGATTCTCTTTTTAGCTCTTAGCTGTGGGCCAAATTGTTTTTATGTAAGCACGACTGTTCTTTGCCCCAGACTTGTAGATAGCTGGTGCCGTTATGGTAACAGGGTAAATGGATCGCGATTACCATGGCGATGCTGTGCTGATTCTCTTCCGATGGTATGCAAGCTAAGTATTCCGACACGTGCAAGTATATGACTTGTTTCCTTTTTGTGTATATCAAGAGATTATTCTTTATCAGCGTTTGGTGTAGTTACGTGAAAAGAAACTTGAAACTGTAGAACTATTGTTTGTTGCTGCGAATCGATATTAGAATCGCTCTACAGGTGAGATGTACCATTTTTAAACATGCTTGTCAAAAGAGCACACAAGTTTTATTTTCTTTACTGATTAGTTTATTGTTCAACAGGTATTATGTACAATTTTAGAAATGCTTATCAAAAGCTCTCGCACGTTTATTTTCTTTACTGATTAGTTTTTTTTACGTAAAATACGAGATGCGCACTTCTATCTAACTTACTAAATTGTCCTTATAATATAATTGTTTACTTTTAAATAGTAGCTCTTAATTTACTTCTTTTGCTTGTTTGTATAAAATCTTTTATTTATTCCTTTTGTTAAAACACATACGTTGACGATGTGCTTTTTGGTAGTTTGGTAGTTAGTCTGGTATTTCTGCGTTTCTTTGGTTTAATTTTTTTTGTAATTGTGATTTGTGCGGGTCCTCACTTCAATCACCCTTTCTCTTTTTGTCCTATACTCAACGTTCGTCCCGACAAAATCCTTCGTGAAACCAGTTTTCGATTTTCGGTGTTTCTTCTGAAATTTTATTAATCTGTTTTCTTTGTTTTTCTTTTATATTACATAGCAGTTTCCCTTAATTTTTGTTTCTCTTCGAATTATTGGACTTGTGTTTTCGCCAATAATTCTAGTCCGTTAAAAACGCTGGCGCTCTATTTCTAGTTTCTATTTAGTTATTCTCCACCATTTCTTTTATTTGTATATAAAACAACTGATATGGGAATAAGACTGTTTGATGATATCTGCAATAGACAGCAGGATTCAGCAGAAATTATTACTGAATATTTCACGTGTATAACGGCTCTGTTTCAGGAATACGGATCTCTCAATATTAGTAAACCGGTATCGTTAATGCCTTTTGCTACTGTTGTCGAGAATGCCGTTCTTATTGTGGCTGAAGTTTTGCTTGGTCCCACTTTATTGTCTAACATGGAGGAAGTTTTTACTTGATTCTATTTCTTTACCGGACTTTGATCAAACGTTACCTGCTCTTACTCATTTCTCTAATATTGACGAAATTCTTTTTGATTGTGCTTTTTTATGTAATTCTGACAAAATTCTACTTGCTTCTGTTCTTTTATCTAAGGTTGATGAACTTCTAGCCGATGTTCCTTTATCTACTGTTGATGAAGTTCTACCAGGCTCTATTCTTCCATTTACTCTTGATGAAGATATACTTGCTTTTACTTCTTTTTCCAATGCTGACGAAGTTCTTTTACTTAATGTTGAGAAAATTATGCCCGATTCTATTCTTTTATCTAAAGTTGCTGAAGATCTACTTGATTTTGTTCCGTTGTCTAAAGTCGATGAAATTTATCTGCTTCTGTTTCTTTATCTAACTTAAATGGAGTGTTCTCTGATTGTGTTTTTTCTGTATGGTTGATTCTCTTACAGCCAATGCTTTTCCTTTTTCTACCGTTGATATTCTCATAGTCCATGATGTTCCTTTTTTGACCGTTAACTTTCCTGCAACCAATCCTAAAACAAATGGTTTCCTTGTGTGACGCGTTTTGAGTTTCCTAAACCACGACAACCACAACTACCTCCACACTCGTGACCACCTCCAGAACCGCGTGCTACAACTACTACCCCCCTCCTGTTCCTGTTTTGCAGGAAACTGCCTAAAAGAAGCAGACGATAGTCTATGGTAATTCAGAACCTGAAGATGTGTGTCGGCGAAAACCTAATGTTTTTGTCCTCGTTTTGTTTTTCTGGTGGCGGCACAAACATATTAAGCTCAATATCTAGTCCTCACGCCCAAGATCCTTATGCCGATTTTGCTCCCCTTAGGATTTGACTTTTGAACTTTACGATTCCTTTATTATTTTCGTATTTTGTTTTATTTCTCTTCCTTCACTCACCCTGTATGGATCCGGGAATAGAATATTCCCACAGTACGACCTGCCTGTCTTAAGAGGCGACTAAAGCGGTCCAACACATACACGCACACTTCATACACACACACTTCATACACCCACACACACACACACACACACACACACACACACACACACATACACACATATCTTTTTGGTTTTCTTTTTTTTCGCTCTCTTCTTGTACCCCAACCCGTGTGGGTCCGGGAATAGAATAGCCCTATGGTACGACCTGACTGTCGTAAGACGCGACTAAAGCGGTCCAACACATACACACACACACTTCATACACAAACACGCACACACACACACACACTTCATACACACATTTCTGTTTGGTTGCCCTTTCTTTCTTTCTCTTCTTGTATCGCAAATCCCGTGTGGGTCCGGGATTAGAATATTCCCACGGTACAACCTGCCTGTCGTAAAGGGCAAACTAAAGCGGTTCAGCACACACCCACCCACACACACACACACACTACACACACAAACACACGCACACACTTACACATACATCTATGCACACACGTACACACTCTTTCGCATACTCATTCATAACTACACTGGGATTCTGTTTTATTTTCCTTTGTGCTACTCTTAGGGTTTTTTTTAATGTGGTTTTTGTACTTGTTGCTTGGTGTTGTTGTTTTTGAATTTTTTCTTTTTTTCCTCGTTCCTCCTTTCGTTCCACATTCCTCTCCTTTTTCCTGTGGGTGGTCTTGCTTTTTGTCGGTCTTCGTGCTGACCTGGTTTGATTTTTGATTTACTTTCTGTGGTAGATGCTTTCGAGTCCATTTTTTTCTTTTTTTTGAAAACCACGACTTAGTCGACTTTAGGCCTAGTTAAAAATTCTTTTCTTAGGTTCTTCGTTTGATGTGATTTTTTGGTACCACAGTTTGAAGTACTTTAATTTTTTTCTATCCAGCATTCTTGTTGTTCCCTGGTTTACTTTGGTACTTGACAGTTAACGTTTTGTTTTAGCTATTACTGTTGGTTTTCTTCCTCGCTTCTTTTCTTTACTTTTAGGTTTTTTGCAGGAAACCAATCGTCGTATGAGGATGAAGGCTGTACTGTTTTTTTTTCTGCTGAAGCATCAGTCCTGTGACGACTTTGGCAGTGTTGATTCCGCTCTAGCTTTGCCTTCGTTTATTGCTACTACCTACCTATCTTTCCCTGAGGTTCTTTTCACTTTTGGCTTCGTCGTACCTTGGACTTTGAGTCGGATGAAAACTCTGTTTTTTTGGTTTTTGAGTGTTCATTGCAGTTTTCTTAAGCGGATTTTCTCTTGGTGCATGCTATTATGGTATATGGGCTTTTCGAGCCGGATATCAGTTGATTTTGTTGATTTTTTTTTACTTTTTTTTGAATTTTCTTAAATGAATTTTTCTTGTTTTTGTTTTTATTAAGTACTATACTTCCGGTTTTGTTACTTTTGTTTTCCAACCCCAACCTTTTAATTTTGCTGGGGGGATTTGTTACGTTCGCCTTCCGACGATGTTTTAAACCGTACCCTCTTTATGTCCTTCCTCATTCACAAAGATTCTGCTTTCAATACTCAAGCAACACCCTGTATATTAGACCTTCCTGCAATAAGTACGATTTATTATAATTTCATTTAAACCCATTTGGTGCGAGATAAAAAGTTTCCGCTATAAGGTACATAGTCGGTTTTCGTTGCAATAATAGATCATACTTTACTGATAAAGCTTGTGTTGAGTTTTTAATCACATTTATATGGTTGATAACGCGGGGATTGAATGTAGAATTCTGGTTATTACTCAAATTTTAATTTGATTCTGCAGCTCGTGCTTTGAGGTATTTTTCTACATTACTTGTCCTAGTACTTCAAGAGCGATGCACGTTTCTTTTGTTTGGCAAGTAGTGAAAATTTTGGGTGCATCGGTAAGTTCTTCCGCGCTTACCCATGCTAATAAGATTCTCTTTTTAGCTCTTAGCTGTGGGCCAAATCGTTTTTATGTAGTCCCGACTGTTCTTTGCCCTAGACCAACTGCTTTTACCTGTACATTGCCAGTGCCGTTGTGGTAACAGGGTAAATGGATTCCGACTACCGTGGCGATGCTCTGCGATGGTGTGCAAGCTAAATATCCCGACACGTGCAGGTATATAACTTGTTCTCTTTCTGGGTATATCTAGAGACTATTCTTTATCAGCGTTTGGTGTAGTTATGTGAAATAAAACTTGAAACTGTAGGATTATTGTCTGTTGTTATGAATCAATATTAGAATTGCTCTACAGGTGCGATGTGCCATTTTTAAACATGCTTGTCAAAAGAACGCACTAGTTTTATTTTTTTATTGATTAGTTTATTTTTCAAAAGGTATTTGGTACAATTTTAAAAATGTTTGCCAAAAGCTCTCACGCGGCTATTTTTTTACTGATTTGTTTTTTGTGTAAAATATGAGATGCGCACTTCGTATCGAAATTACTAAATTGTTCGTATAATATAATTGTTTGCTTTTAAATAGTAACTCTTAATTTATTTCTTTTGCTTGTCTGTATAGGATCCTTTTTTTAATTCTTGTTGTTAATAGAAAATCGTTAGCAACGTTTCTTTTGGTATTTTATGTGAATCTCCCCACTCTCCGCTTTTGGTAGTTAACTTGGTACTTCTAAGTTTTTTTTGTTCTTTTTTTTGTAGTTGTGATTTGTGCGGGTCCTCACTTCAATCCCCCTTTCTCTATTTGTCAGACTCGTTCGTGTCCTAACATTATAAATTTCTACACCCCTTTCGGTTACGTCTAGGTACGTAATATAAGACGCCCTGACGTTGGGCCCCGGTTGCGTGTTGCTTAACGTTTAGCTCGATTTTGTTTTGCTTAACTTTTGCTCCAATTCTATTTTGCTTAACTTCTGGTCTGATTTTTTTGTACTGCCCGATTTCCTACATTACCCGCTTTTCTCGACCTGATGCAGCTAATTTTTTTCTCTTTACGTTCGGCCTCGGAATCCTATACTCAACGTTCGTCCCGACAATATCCTTCGTGAAACCAGTTTTTGATTTTCGGTTATTTTGTTCTGAAATTTTATTAATTCGTTTTCTTGGTTCTTTTTTTAATATTACATAGCAGTTACCCTTAATATTTGTTTCTATCCGAATTATTGGACTTGTGTTTTCGCCAATAATTCTAGTCCGTTAAAAACGCTGGCGCTCTATTTCTAGTTTCTATTTAGTTACTTGCTACCATTTCTTTTTATTCGTATGCAAAATAACTGATATGGGAATAAGACTGTTTGATGGTATCTGCAATAGACAGAAGGATTCAGCAAAAAGCATTACTGACTATTTCACGTGCATGACGGCCCTGTTTCAGGGGTACGGATCTTTCAATAAGCATGATCAATTGCCTATTGTGCTTTGTAACCTTGCAAGAATTAAGGAACGAATGTCTGAAGTTAGAACCGGAAAAGTTTTTGGCCGATAATTTCGTAACCCATAGTCAAGACCAACATGTTTTTACTGCTGAACCGAATTTTGCTGATTAGTCTGCTATAATAAGAAAACTACTTTTACCTCACATGACGGAATTGTTAAGATTTCTTCTATGCCTACGGGCAGATCAAACACTTCTTCTCTACTTTCTGCTGTTTGTCGTCCTAGTTCTACTTCTACTCGTCAGGTTGTATGCTTTAATTGCGACAAAGCTGTTCATGTTTCAACACGTTGTATTCGTCCTCAAACACTTCATTGCTATGGTTGCGGACATAAGGGAGTTTTTCGCCGCAACTCTCCCAACTGTCATCCTACTACTAATAGGTCTTCGAATAATACTCTAAGTTCTGCTCTCAGCTCTAGGAGCCAAATTACTTCTGTTTCTAATTATACGTTCTCTTCTGTACCTCATTCAGGTCATCCTGCTACTAATATCAAAGCATACCCTTCTTCGACAAAAATAGCTTTGAACAACATTTTTTTCGTCTCTAGTTCTACATCCAATTCTGCACCTCCTTCTGCTCGCTCTACTACCATCACATCATATTTTTTTTTTGCTATATGAGTCTTTAAACTATAATATTGACTTCTACGGCTATCACGCCTGTACTTACCGAACCTCGACTAACAAAAACCAAATTTCTTCCGTGTTTTGCGATTCAAACGATGATAAATGGATCCTACGTATTCACTCTCATCGCAGGCTCTGCCTCCTCCACGAGTTGAGCCCATACTTCAAATTAGTGACTTACAGGTAGCAACTCAAGAGTTTGTTCCTGCTTTTTAAAACGATTCTACCCAAGAAACTTCTGTCGTATCTGCAATAACAGCTGTAGCTGAAATAACGATAACCTCTAATAGTTTCAGAAAGGTTCTGTTAAAATTAGTAAACCGGTATCGTTATTGCTTGTTGCTACTGTTGTCGAGAATGCCGTTCTTATTGTGGCTGAAATTTTGCCTGTTCCTACTCTATTGTCTAATATGGAGAAAGTCTTACTTGATTCTATTTCTTTATCGGACTTTCATCAAACGTTACCTATTCTTATTCATTTCTCTAATATTGACAAAATTCTTCTTGATTGTGCTTCTTTATCTAATGCTGATAAAATTCTACTTGCTTCTGTTCTTTTATCTAAGGTTGATGAACTTCTAGTTGATGTTTCTTTGTCTACTGTTGATGAGGTTCTACCAAGCTCTATTCGTCAATTTACTCTTGGTGAAAATATACTTGCGTTTACTTCTTTTTCCAATGTTGACGACGTTCCTTTACTTAATGCTGAGAAAAACCTGCGTGATTCTATTTTTTATCTAATGTTGCTGAAGATCTACTTGATTCGGTTCCGTTGTCTAGAGTCGATAAAATTTTATCTGCTTATGTTCCTTTATCTAATGTAAATAAAGTGTTCTCTGATTGTAATTATTTCTGTACGGTTGATTCTCTTACAGCCAATGCTTTTCGTTTCTCTACCGTTGATATTCTCATAATCCATGATGTTCCTTTTTCGACCGTTAACTTTCCTGCAACTAATGCTAAAAACAAATGGCTTTCATGTATGACGCGTTCTGAGTTTTCTAAACCCCGACAACCATTACTACCTCCGCATTCGCCACCACCTCCAGAACCGCGTGCTACAACTACCACATTGCTCCTGTTTATGTTTTGCAGGAAACTGCCCAAAAGAGGCGGCAATAGTCTATGGTAATTCAAAACCTGATGATGTACGTCGGCGAAAACATAATGTTGTTGACTTCGATTCGTTTTTCTGCTGACGGCGTAAACGTCTTAAGCTCAATATCTAGTCCTCGCGCCCCAGATTCTTATGCCAATTTTGCTCCCCTTAGGATTTGACTTTTGAACTTTATGATTCGTTTATTTACTTTTCTGTTTTTCTGAGTTTTCCTTCTTTTCTTTCACTCGCCCAGTATGGATCCGGAAAAAGTCCCACAGTACGACTTGCCCGTCTTAAGAGGCGAATAAAGCGGTCCAACACATACACACACACTTTGTACACACACACACACTTCATACACACACACACACACACACACACACACACACAGATAAACACAAACACATATCTTTTTGGTTCTCTTTTTCTTCGTCCACCTCGTCCAAATCCCGTGTGGGTCCGGGATTATTTGTTATTTTTTCTCGTTCTTTTCGTTCCATATTCCTCTCCTTTTTTCTGTGGCTGGTGTTACTTTCTGTCGGTCTTTGTGCTGACTTGATTTGATTTTTGATCCACTTCCTGTGGTAGGTGCTTTCTCAATTTTTTTCTTATTTTCAGAAACCACGACTTAGTCCACTTTAGGCCCAGTTAGCAATTCTTTGCTTTTGCTCATCGTTTGATGCGATTCTTTGGTGCCACAGTTTGAAGTACTTTAATTTTTTTCCATCCAGCATTCTTGTTGTTCCCTGGCTTACTTCGGGGTTCGACAGTTTTTGTTTTGTTTTGGCTATTATTGTTGGTTTCCTTCCTCGCTTTGTTTTTTTACTTATGAGTTTTCTGCAGGAAACCAATCGTCTTATGAGGTTGAAGACTGTACTGTTTCTTTTTGGAAGAAGCATCCGTCCTGTGGTGACTTTCGCAGTGTCGATGCCGTTCCACCTTTGTCCTCGTTCATTGCTTCTACCTACCTATCTTTCCCTGTGGTTCTTCTCACTTTTGAAGTCTTCCGCTACCTTGGGCTCCAAGCCGGATGAAAATCCTTTTTTTTTTATTTTTGAGTGGTTCTTGTAGGTTCCTTAAGCGAATTTTCTTTTGGTTTATCCTATTATGGTATATTGGCCTTTCGAGCTGGATATCAGTTGATATTTTTTTTAACTTTTTTTTGAGTTTTCTCAAACAATTTTTTTTTTGTTTTTGTGTTTAGTAAGTATTATACTACCGGCTTCATTACTCTTGTTTTCCAACAACACCCTGCATATTAGACCTTTCTACAATAAGGACGCTTTATTATAATTTCATTTAAACCCACTTGCTGCGAGTTAAAAAGTTTCCGCTATTAGATACATAGTCGGTACCTTGTTTTAAGTATCCGCCGGCTTGTTACATATTACAATAAAGCATAATTACTTCCCGTACCATTCCAACTTAAAGACTGTTTGCAACAATGGATCCTACTTCACTGATAAAGCTTGTGTCGAGTTTCTAATCACATTTGTATGGTTGATAACACGGGGATTGAATGTAGCATTCTGGTTATTAAACGAATTTTAATTTGATTCTGCAGCTCGTTCTTTGAGGTATTTTTCTACATTACTCGTCCTAGTACTTGAAGAGCAATGCACGTTTTTTTTTGTTCAACAAGTAGTGGAAATCTTTTGTGCATCGCGAATTTCTTCCGCGCTTACCCATTCTAACAAAATACTCTTTTTAGCTCTTAACAATGGGCAAAATTGTTTTTATGTAGGCCCGACTGTTTTTTGCCCCAGAACAACTGTTTTTACTTGTAGATCGCTGGTGCCGTTATGGTAACAGGGTAAATGAATCTCGATTACCGTGGCAATGCTGTGCTTATATCCTTCCGATGGTGTGCAAGCAAAGTATCCCGACACGTGCAAGTATATGATATGTGTTCTTTTTGTGTATATCAAAAGATTATTCTTTATCAGCGTTTGGTGTAGTTATGTGGAAAGGAACTTGAAACTGTAGGACTATTGTCTGTTGTTGTAAATCGATATTAGAATCGCTCTACAGGTGCGATGTACCATTTTTAAGCATGCTTATCAAAAGAACGCGCAAGTTTTATTTTCTTTATTGATTAGTTTATTTTTCAAAAGGTATTATGTACAATTTTAAAAATGCTTGTTAATAGCTCTCAAACGTTTACTTTATTTACTGATTAGTTTTTTTTGGTGTAAAATACGAGATGCGCACTTCGCATTGAAATTACTAAATTGTCCGTATAATATAATTGTTTGCTTTTAAATAGTAACTCCTAATTTATTTTTTTTGCTTGTTTGTATAGAATCCTTTTCTTATTCCTATTGCTAATAAAAAATCGTTGGCGATGTGCTTTTTGGTATTTATGTGAATCTCTCCCCCCCCCCGCTCAATACGTTTGGTAGTTAGCCTGGTATTTTTAGGTTTTTTTGGTTCTACTTTTTTTTCGTAATTTTAATTCCTGCGGTTCCTCATTTTAATCATCTTTTCTTTCTGTCAGGCCCGTGCGTTTCTTAACGTCATATATTTTTACGTTCCTTTCGGTTACGTCTAGGTACGCAGTAATATTACCTACCCTTAGTTCTAATAGGTGCCTAAAAAAGTTAAAGATAAATATACGTGCTGGATTATTTCCAGTCACGAGTATCTTACAATTTGAAATATTAATAAAATGCACAAATACACTTACATAATGTCCACAAGCACTAGTTAAATAACAAATAAAAAATGTAACATCATAGTGCACATAGCAATAAAGAAAAAACATCTACTTACCGAAATGCATTTCGTAGTGGTCGTACAAAATCATATAATAGTATCCCGTTCAATACAATAAAGTAACTCTAAATTTTGTGTACCGAAACATTTTATGGACAGCCAATAGTAGTCATATTTTATCCTATGATTGTTAATCAAACAATACAAGCTGTTGACATTAACCTTTCCGTAACATTTAGACACACGTAAATGAATTTTTTCAAACTGCTTCTACACCAATTTTGTTAATCTCAATTGTGAATTGAAAACAACCACATAACCGCATTTTGCACACTTCAAACTATGTTTTATAATTAATTTAAAACCGGAGTCTGAACTAAATTGTATAATGACCACCTATAAAAACACCAAAATACTTGCACTGTTATCAGCAAAATTAATTGGGTTTCCTGTAAAGTATAAGCATGACATAATTACAGGGTATCCATAACTTAGGTCAATTAGTGTATCGAACAGCAGCCTGAGCGTAGAGTTGTCAAATAGGGTACTTCCAGTATGTACACATATAACATAATCAACCAAAATGTAGTGTTTCTTAAAAGAAATCTTTCAGGGTAATTCGTAGAACAATGCTTATTATTATACCTCCCAATTTCGGTTCTGTTCAAACGAAGAAAAGCCGCATAGTAATGAGCCGTCTCCCAACGCATTATACCTCCACAAACAGACCTAACATCGATAATAGTGGAAAAACTCGTTTGCCTCTTTGCTGGCGAAACAGCTCGACGTTCTAAAACAACACAAATTCAAGGATTTGTTATGTATCTTGTAGCATATGTTACCTATGTTTTGTATAAAACTTATTCGTGAACGCATCATTCTCATTGACGTAAACCAAATATGGAGTAACGTAAACGTGAAGGAACAACCTTGAAAAACAAATGTTTTTATAATCAAATCACGTTTTTAAACTTATTTATGAAATGTTTGTTCCTAAAAAAAACACATTCTAACCTGAAGCAAACCTTTTTGATAAATAAATACCATATTTAAGGCTATATTCAAAATAAAGTAGATATCCGTGCTTTATTAATAATAAAAAGATTTCAAGTTTTCACGTTATCAAAATAGAAAAGATTTAAAATGTTCGATTTTATAACTGAGTGTTTAATATAGTTCTGCAGGATGTTAAACAAATAATTATGTAAATTGAAAGGGTGTTCGACTTGCTAATAAATATGCAAAATAACCGTAAAAACAATGCTGAATATATAATTTTAAATTAAGTACGTATGTGCCCAATTATTTAGACACAAGGATGGAGCATAACAGTTTTTTAGGAAATACGAAAGACCAAGTTGATGAGTTACTAAACTCTGAGATTTTAAAGTAAATTGTCCTATATGCACTTAATAATATATTTGGCAAACAAAACGCGATGTCAAAACGCTTCAACAAACACATTTAAAATTTTAAAAACAGTTATTATGAGAAATCACTAGTTGCTCAACATATTTATGAAACTAACCATCCCATTAGATTACAAAACATTAGATTGCTTAAGTCGTCCACATATTTGGAATTAAACGTGTATGAGAGTATTCAAAGATTAGCGTCATGCATGAATGCAGATAGGAGACAATTAGGATGCTCACAGTTGCTTTCTTTGTTGATTACTTTAGATTTACCTTATTACCAATAGGAATGTAGTACTTACATTTAATTGCGAAAAACGGCCTAAGCATAACAATATTTTTACTATAAGGTAGGATGTTGTAGAGACACTTTTCAGTTCACTATTGTATTTGTAAAGTTCTATTTCAGGCTATTTGGAAGGAGAATCTTCTCAGAAGTGAAATCTAGCTTAAATTTTAGTTTGACTCTCAGCTTAACAATTGTAGGTTATCTGTTTTCTACTGATGATGACCACTCGAAGTACGTATTTAGAGCTCCCAATTTGTGGTAAAGGAAATTATACTTTTCGATTCAACATTATGCCATAGAAATCGTTTTGATATCAATAGTCTTGGTATTGCTGATAAGCTTGTAAAAGTTCAACCACTAATCACAATACTAAACAAAAAGTTTATGCAATATGCACCTTTAGAAGTAAACCACAGTATAAATAAATCCATGATTCCTTACTATGGCCAACATACTTGCAAACAATTTATCAAAGGTAAACCCATAAGATGGAAATATAAGTTTTGGGTTGCAACTACTCGACTGGGCTATGTAAACTGGTGCGACCCTTACCAAGGAGCATCGTGGTTTTACCAGATAGTTATAAAGTGATAGATTTAGGACCTAGTATCGTTTTACAATATGCAGATATTTTACAAAACCGTTGGCCAACTGTACCATTTAATTTTTGTAATAATTTCTTCACATCTCTTCCCTTTCTAACTAAACTTAAAAATAGAGGTATAAAAAGTACTGAAAATGTGCGAGGTAGCAGAACTGGAAAATGTTTTTTAACCGAATCCAAAATAATGAAGAAATGAAAGAGAGGGACATTTGAGTTTGCTAAGCTCAAACAGTAGTATCATCGTTTGCAAGTGGAAGGACAGTATTATTGTAAATGTTGCGTCTAATTATTTATAGGTTTACTCAATCAATCAAGTTAAGTGTTATTCTCGAACTGCAAAACCACAATTGATCATCCGGGTCTTATTAAATTTTAAATGCTTACATGGACGGCGTAGTTAGATGTGATCAAAACCTCAGTCTATTCGTGGCAAGAAATGGCACTTTCCATTGAATTGTCAATGCATTGATATAGCTGTGCCTTGACAATTATACAGAATTAGCAAAGGATCAAAAGATCAGTTAAGTTTTAGGAGAGCACTCGATATGAATTTGCATGAAACTTATAAGAAATCAACAAGGAAGGGAGTGGCTAAAAGTTTCAGTTGGCACACGAATTTTCACGATATGATCGAATTAATCATTTAACTACATACCAAGATAAGCAGTCTCGGTGTGGACGGTGTCATATGAAAGTAAAATTTAGGTTCGAAAAATGTGAGCTGCGTTACACCCAAAAGGGTGTTTTAAATTATATCACCGAAAATAAATTTACACAGACTATCAACTTATTTATTTTTAGCCTGTAAGGCTTAATTCAGATTGATGTTGACATAGTTTAGTATTATTTTCAATTGCTAAATAAATATTATTTTGTCCATATATGTTGTAGCCTCTAATCCTGCTGTACTTTAAAAATGACAGCACCATTTTTTGAAGGAAGTGGGTGCACCTGTTATTTTACCTAAGAATTGATAGTTTAAACATGCAGTTTGATTATTTTCGCAATTCAATCCTTCTGTAACCATAAAAAACACCTCAGTAATATCTAGGATAAACAATGACGCCAATGAAGTACAACTTATTACTGAATTTATTCTCAAGCAAGTCTAAGCTTTGCATGTTAGGGATAATATGTATTACTGATGTAACAAAACGGAGCTTGTCATTGGTAGCATTTAAATGAGATTTTTAAAGGACATGATTGGAGAGCTCGTTGTATAAAGAATGTTAGAAACCTATATCATACAATCTAAGCACCGACAAAAGGATTAATGGTCGAGTATGCTACTCCCAGACTTTATGAGTTAGAAAAGATTGCTGAAGGACCGTATTTGAAAGGTTACTATAAATTGTGTAATTTTTCTGTAAACAATGTTTAGCATTTACAGATACGCGGCAGGATTTAATTACATTACGTAATGGTAATCACCTTTAATTGGTCCAAATGATTTCAGAATTTGATATAGTTAGTGGATCCAATAAAAATAGCTAAAAATACACCACACTAATTGTGCTGGAGTATCAAACGAAATTATGGATGGAAAGGTAGAAACTGATGGAGAAAAAATATTAAACCGAGTACGAGACCCCAAATATGTGTTCATCATTTTGGATTTTACGCCAGATGAACAAACGAAAAAATTACAATTGTATTTAAGTGTTTGTCTACCGGCAGGCTATTACAAATACTTGGAGACTTCTTGGAGTTTTCTCCAACTAAAGATACAATTGAACAAAACCTATTTGCACTTATAACGAACAATGTAAGAGATTTAAAATCGTTAAGTAAAATAAGTGAATAAGTTTATAATATTAGCACGAGCGTACGTGTCAAAATATTAGCACGTAAAAAATTCTTAGACAAATGTTCTAGCACACTTTTATCACTTGTTCTGCCCACAGCTTGAACGTTGTTGTAAACGATTTTCCGAAAGTTAATTTTGAATCGTTTTAACCTTGTTAAGATAACGAATTCTTTTCTCCAAACACTCATTGTCATATGAAATACTTTACTAAAACAGGTTTCAAAATTGACAGTAAAACCGCCATCGAATACTAAATGAGAAGGTAATATAGACATTTTGTCACCATTGATTACTCAAATTGGAGTACTTTATGATGCGTCAGAAAAGCTTACTGTACCCGAACCGAATGAACTGAACCCACTTCTAGCAAATTATATCCCGACGTTCAATTAACATTACACATTGCTGATAGTTTACCCAAAAAATACCTGTCCAAATATAGTCTGCTCTAACAAAGCAATAAAAATTTTAAACAATGATATTGATTTACTTATGGCTTTTACCGAACCAACTGTCACGTACGTAGTCTAACCACGTTATAGCATGCTTACTGAAATTTTGTCATGTTAAACTCTGGGAATAACAGGTTCTGTATGTAAATCTTAATTTGGCAATATTGGGCTAAAACTGACACGACGAATGTGACGGATAACAAAGTGCTTTTGAAAAGATTGAATTAAATTCGTATATGTAATGGTTAAAAAAATTTGGTAAATAAAAAATTAAATAAAATTAAATAAAAACCCTTAACCACAAAAAATATTTAAATTACTAGATACGTATTTCGACCACTATGTGGTCATCATCAGTAGGAATTTTAACTAATAATTAGTTGTTGTTCCGGAACACTTCAAAGAATATTCTCCTCACCACCTAGGCTGAAGTGAACCTTTTCAACATACAATTTACTAGAATGTTGCTTTAAACACTATCGAGGATATTCTCCTCGCCCTTCACTTGTTTGTTGTGGAGAATACCAGCCTGCAGGTGAGGAGAATATCCTCGATAGTGTTTAAAGCAACATTCTAGTAAATTGTATGTTGGGAAAGTTCACTTCAGCCTTAGTGGTGAGGAGAATATCCTTTGAAGTGAACCGGAACAACAACTAATTATTAGTTAAAATTCATACTGATGATGACCACATAGTGGTCGAAATACGTATCTAGTAATTTAAATATTTTTTGTGGTTAAGGGTTTTTATTTAATTTTATTTAAATCGTGCCACAGTGTTCCTATAGATTATTAAATAAAGAATTAATAAAATTTGGTATGTTGTGCAAATTATAAAGCGTGGAGATTTGCAACAGGAATTGATTAAATCTTTCCGCGCTCATTATTATGTGTGCAACTTTCTTTACAGCTCAAAAAGGTTAGAACAATTTATTTATTTTATTTCTTGCAAAAAAGATTCATAAATTAATTTTTTGGGATTCTACTGTATATAGGGATAAGCCGCAGCATCATCAACAATATATATATATATATATATATATATATATATAATTATATATATATATATTATATATTATTTATATACTGTGATCCTACCTTATTAGTGATAGGCGTAATAGATCTATCTGTCACTCCTTGTCTTATTTTAGAGCCTTGTTGAGTTATGCCACACAATTTATCTTTAAATATTTAACACGGCAGCTGCACTTAAATATTTTACAGGGCCGTCAAACACGTAGCGGAATCTACCTAGGGTGGGTCCGTCCTAGGCAAACACCTCTCAACTAGACACCCAAACAAATATCCAAGGAGTTTTCAAAATAATTTTAAAAGCCAAAAGTATCCCCAAACACTAGTTCCACTTTTATAAATTTGATTAAAGCACTGCGTAGATATTAAATACTAATACCTGGAATCCAGATACAAGCGCCGCCTTCCAGCCGTCCTGAAGCCAAGTGACCAACTGCAGGCACCTCCTGAAAAAATAAGTAACTCGAGCAACTGGTAATCTCCGGACTATAAAACTACTAATATTTCTACAAATTCTATGTTATACAAATACTCAGATAACTCCAATTCCACTATTCTTTCCTCTTCAAAACGATAACGGTACAGACCAGCACTTAGTCTTTTAATTAATTTTTATTCGCCACAAAACTGCTACTATTTGCTATCTCCAGGTACAACTTGACTTTCAAAATTTACTCGTAACTTTTTAAATGAAATAAAACTCAGAACAGTACAAAAACACGTCTATTTTTCAGTAATATAAATTTGAAGTCTTTTTATAAATAAAATTCGTCTTCCTTTGTTTCCGTTGCCATAACAACTATCTCTACGCACACTATGCAATTTATAATTATTAATAATTGATTAATAATACAGTTCTTTTCTCTAGATACATTCATTTTCTAGATGGTTTGATAATCCAGTGATTTATGTATATTGAACTTTTTACAATATTGAAAATAGCTAACAAACTTTGATGGTTCAGCTTTTAAATTGTACGTAACAGACATTTATGTCTTATTCGGTAAACGTCCTGTCATTACATAACCAATCTTTAATTGTTACAAACATATTCAAACTGAACTTCATTTACAAATTTTTCAGGAGTATCACTTAACTCCTTAAGATTTTAAAAGCGTGCAGTATACCAAGCAATTTTGGTATTTGTTTTTACATTCAAATGGTTCTGAAAACGCTAACTCCAAATTAAATTTTATATATGCTACTATAACAATTAAAATACGTATACAATGCAAACTTATCAACTAGCTTAGCCTGAAATCTGGCCGGTATACGTTGTGAAATGCAATGCAGTTTTAAAAACTTTATAAATTTATAAACGTGGAATAGTTGTTGTTAATTTATAAACCAAAAATACCTGAAAGAAAATACTCAAACAAAACCAAATATACCCCCATTCTAGCAAGTCGTTTCAAAGCCCTATTTAAAACATTTTATAAGCCCACCCCCTTCTTGACAGTATAATATATATATATATATATATATATATATATATATATATATATATATTTATATCCATTCAAATGGATCTGTACCTGGAAGAAGTTCTAGATTACTAGAACAGGTGGAATGGCTTGTGCGTTCAGTAACCTAAAGAGCCAAACTACAAGTTCAACCAAAGTAGTGGGTTCCTTAGTGAGGAACCAGACTAATACATGTCACCGAAAGAGGGCAGCGGTTTTTTCGGTACTTAGAGTGGCTGAAACCATAGGGGTCGGTATGGCATTCTTAGACACATTGCTGCGAAGTGTAAGGAAACGGGAAATCACCACATTATCTCCCAAGTACACAACATACTTAAATTGTATTTAAGATGATGGTATCCTCTAGAGTAAGAGATTTCGGAGGTAAAATAGTCCCGAAATCGGATTTCCGGGAGGGGACTACTTGTATGAACGTAATCGCAAAATTTAGAAAAAATCAGGAACATTCTGCGAGCCGGAGCGCGGAATGTCAGAAATATGAAGCAAGTAGGTAAGCTAGAGAACTTAAAGATTGAAATGGATAGGTTAGCACTAGACATAGTAGGGATCAGCGAAGTTTCGGTGAGCAGAGGCGAGGGGTGTTTGGAGTGGAGCCTTTAGGGTAATTCATACAGAATCAGAGGAAAGAAATTCTGGTGTGGGGATAGCTATGCGAAAAACGATAGGATACTGTGCAGAAAATTACTTACAATAGAACGAAAGAGTACTTATGGTTAGATTAGAATCTCAACCAGTAAATACAGAAATAATACACGTATACATGCCCACCTCATGCTACAGTGAGGAAGAGGTGTAAGCGATCTACAAAGATCGAAGACGTACTAAGATACGTAAATGGAAAAGAAAATTTCTAATTACGGAGGATTTAAATGCAATAGTAGGTGAGGGTAGGAAAGAAACGGTAGTTGGTTTATTTGGCGTAGTCACGAGAAATGACAGGAGAAAGAGGCTGTTAGAATTTTGCGATAAAAACAATTTAACCATCACAAACACAACATTCAACATCATGTTAGAGGACGATACACTTGGAAAATGCCAGGGGATATAGGAAGATATCAAATAGATTACATTCTTGTTAGACAATGATTTTGGAATCAAAAAAAGACTGCAGAAGCAACCCTGCAGCAGATATATACACCAACCACAACATTGTAATTATGAAAGTCGCTCTTAAATTTAAAAATTTGACAAAAGGAAACGGAAAAGGGTACTTTGACTTTGAGAAATGAAGAGATGAAGATATCTACAAAAGATTTAAAAAACCAAATGAATTGCTGAAAGATATCGGGAGAATTTCTGATACTAAGGAAGTATAAGCAGAATGGAATAACAATAAATCCAACTTAGCCACAGCGGCCAGAGATATCTTGCGGTATTCCCAAAAAAAAAAAAATAAAAACCATGGATAACAAACGATATCCCCAATTTAAAAGAAGAAAGACGAAAATACAAAAATAGATCAGATGAATCAGTAAAACTGAGATACAAAGCTATAAAATGGGAAATTATTCGCAGATACAAGAAAGCTAAAGAACAATGGATTGATGAAAAGTACAAAGAGGTACAAATTAAGATGGAAATAGGAAAGACTGACGAAGTGTACTAACTAATTAGAATGAATTTTGGGATAAAAAACCGTATAGCAAAAATTTAAAGGACGCAAAAGGAAACGTCATTATAGAAAATATAAAAAAAGCGATTAGATGGCACGAATATATAGGGAATTTATATGCCGGATAGGAACTAACAGCATTAGAACGGGACTCAGACATTGAAAAGAATGACTTAGGATATCCTATACTTAGAGATGAGTTTAAATTAGCATTAAAGTATCCAAAAAATGATAAGGCGTCGGATACAGATAATGTGCAAGCAAAAACTCTAACAGCCGCTGGAAAAGCAGTAACGTCCAACTTGTAAGCTATATATATGAAACAGGTGAGATACCTAAAGATTTAAAACGTAACATCATAGTCACTATACCAAAAATGAAAGACGGGGACAGATGTGAAAGTTTTCGAACAATAAGTTTGGAAGCACACTGTTGAAAATACTAATAAAATTGTACAAAGACGAATGAAATAGCCAGCTGAAAAAATACTAGGAGAAAATCAATTTGGGTTTATGCAAAACAGGGGAATACGAGAAGCCATTTTAGCTCTGAGGGTAATAATGGAGACAACAATAAAAAAGAGGAAAGCGTGTATATAGGGTTTGGAGATCTGGAAAAAGCATTCGATAATGTAAAGTGAAAAAAAAATGTGAACATAAAGAAGTAGATTTTAGGAAAGGGGTAAGACAGGGATGTGCCCTATCCCGTTAATTTTTAACTTGTAAATCGAAGAGGTAATGCAAGAAGATGTTTGAAACTATTATGCAGGAACAAAAGATTGCTATGCTTAGATTTGCAGATGATATAGCGGTATTAGCATCTACCGAGGAAGAGTTAGAAGCCGTTCTTAATGAAACGGAAATAGTTCTAATAGAGAGGTAAAATTAACAAAAATAAAACCAAAGTACTAGTATTTTCAGGAAGGAAAAATAAGATAGGGTGATAGGCCACATACTAAGGCAAGAGAGAATAGTGCGGAATATATTAGGAGCAGAGATAGGATAAAAGGGAGTAGAGTCAGACCTAGGTTGAACTATTGCGCACAGATAGTGAAAGACGTAGGCTGTTGGAATTTCAGGGAAATGAGTAGGTTAGCACAGAATAGGAAACACTGAATGAAAGCGTCTAATCATTTCCAGCACTGAAGACCTATTGATAATGATGATGATGATGATATGATATATATATATATATATATATATATATATATATATATTGTAGTGGTTTTAAAAGGTTAAATTTAAGTATAAACAAGGTAATTTCAAACACCCTGTATAGAGGAAACAACTAGAATTTACGTGCGAAATTTATTTCATTTAGTTCATTTTAAAGTAACAAGTATTACCATAATTTTACAATTAATGAATAAAATTTAGTTAGGTTCGTAAAAAAAAGAAATTTTAGAAACCAAAGCAATTTATTTATTAATTTAATGGAGTTTAATTGAACGGGTAATTACGTATAATACGCATAAAAGCATGAAAAAGCGATAATACCAAGGTGAAACGCTTTGCTAACACTAAACAGCCGTTGAATATAAAATACCTTGAAAACCAACTCTTAGAAATGTTGTGTTAAAACGTCGGTTAATTGAATACCTGCATGTTTTAGAAATGTCAGGTTCCCCTTATTTGTGTAGATAAAAGACAGTATTTTAAGTATATCGAGTAAACGGTTGAAGGGTTCGCGTAAATGTTAACTAAAAGTTTCCTTGAAGCGCAAAAAGGATAGACGGTCAATGAAATACGTCGGAATGAGCCAGGCATAATAACAGTCCATTTCAAAACGCACGTATTCAGTCCACATGGAGTAAATTTGAAACGCAGACAGTAATATCGATTTCTACCGCTCTAACAAGGTTAGAAGAAAACATATAATATGCATAAGAGAGGGACAACGTTAATATAGGCGGGGTTTTTAAGACGTCGATGGATATACTATTGGTCGATATAGCTAGTTCTAGAACTGACAAACACGAGAATATTTGAAGTCGGATTTATTGGAAAATATCGTAACGACGCGCTAAAATTCGGAGATTTCGAAAACGGTTAAAAGGAAGTGTTATCTTAAATTAGATTTTTCACGGGAACTCTGGCCTAGAGGTGGCATTCGGATTCATATAAATACTCGAAGAGAATTAGCATCGCTCTCTGTTTTAACTTCTATCTCTTAGTATTTTCACCGCTTCAGAATACGAGTTTGTAAGGATACATATTTTTAAATTAAATAGTACAGTGTTGGCCTCATAATTTGATACCCGAATAGTATCGAGTCTAAATTTTAATTTGGGGTGCAACATTTATCTTAAACAAGCTCGTGAAGTGACGTGAAGTAACGTAAATTTAAATTAAATTAAACTAAAGTACGCAATTATGAAAGAAGTGTCATTAATTTGAATTTGGATTTGGATGCACCGTGAAGGCAGAGCAAACAGCACAACCTAGGTGGGGTTCCTCTACAAAGAGCTAGAAGCGGCCAGCAGAGCAGAGCGAAACTACTTTACCGCATCGTCAACGGAGTAGAGATCTTCAAGAAATTCCAGGTAACGCTTTAAAATTGTTGTTGTTATAAACTATGAAGCTATGAAAATTTTGTGACGTGTGAGAGTGAATTTTGAAGGTATTGTGTATTTTTTGCGTATTGAAAATAATACGTATACCTAACTTTATTATGGTATTTAAATAGAAATCGAAAAAGTGTATATAAAGCTTATTAATGTTCCATCAGGAATTTAAAATTTTTATTGTTACGAATACATGGGTTTTTTTGTTTGTTGTAAGAGTATGCGAAGTACAAAAGCATACATTATTCATAATTGTCTGGGTTATCATGAGCTCACCATACTCCAGAGTATACTAATTTAAAATAAATTATAAATAAAGAAAGAAAATAAGGTATTATTCAGGGCCCATTTACTCCGGGTATATTCAATGTGTTTGATATTTTAAATTAAAATCCAGGACAGTACAAAAATAGGATTCATTGAGGTGTAACTTGATCTTTGTAATGTGGATATTCAGGGCCCATTTACTCCGGGTATATTCAATGTGTTTGATATTTTAAATTAAAATCCAGGACAGTACAAAAATAGGATTCATTGAGGTGTAACTTGATCTTTGAAATGTGGATTATCTTAAATTTTATTTGTAAATAGTGGTAAATAAACATTGTTTGATTGTTGTATTATTTTGTGGTTTTATTGAGCGTGTGCGTGAACGATACAGAGTATAATAGTGAATCTAGGTATCCAAGAGGAGGCCCAACTGAGCTAGCCTAGGAACTGAAGAAGAATTAAGGTGATGAAGGAGAAATCTGGGTAAGAGATTATTTTTTTATTAAATTTTTCTACTGTGTGCAATTTTCGATTTTGTAAAATTAAAATAAATTAATTTTTGAATCTACTGAGATTTCCCGAGAGAAACACGGCAACAAATGACGGCCCGACGTTGGGGCTCGAACGTTTTTTCTTACTCTGTCGATTTAGAGAGGTTACACGGCAATATATATATATATATATATATATATATATATATATTACTCAAATTTAGACCAGGCTAGAAAATTAATTAACGACATCAAATAATTTTAATCACAGTGTATAAGGAAGCTTTGGAAAAAAGTACGCGTAGTTAAATGCCTAGTGTAAAGATTTAAATCATTCAATTAGAATGTAGGGTTTGTATAGAATTTTATTAGATAATACGCGTTATTAAAACCGTGGAGCATAAAAATTTATTCGTTTCATTAAAAAAAAGGGATTTAAATTACTCACTAGACGCTTTCTATGAAAAGAAGCAGAATTAAAATGCTCAAATTGTATGTAATTTAATTGTTCCAAGTATAAAGAAACAAATAGAAATTACCTGCGAAATTTATAGTAATTAATTCAATTTTTAAGTAACGGGTATTAAACAAAGTGTGCAGATAATAATTAATATTGAATTAGTATTCGCTAAAAATTAAAGGGTAGAAGTCAATTCCATTCATTATTATTTTAATTGGAGTTAATTGAACGATTATTAAGGTATAATATGCATAAAAGCTTTTAAAAACCCAATAATTCCAAATATGAGACGCGCTGCTAGCATACAAATCTATCAAGAAAGTTAAAATACGTGGAATATCCAAATCGTAGAAGTATTACGATTGAACACCTGCGTATGTTTAAATGTCAAAGTTCTGTTTAATTTGTTTGGATAAACATGAAAATTCTGCGTATATTGCAAACGGTCGGATAAACCGTAGCTTATATTAACGGGAAGGTTAGTTGATGGGTTATTTAACTCAAGTAAGTCACGTCGCGAGTCCACGTGTAGTTTAGACTGCCGATAGTAAAGGATATCGATTTGTTCCACTCAGACCAGGTTAGGAAGAGACGGATAAAACAGGTAAACAAAGACACAGATAATATAAGGCCGGATTTGAGAAGCGTCACTAGCTTTACGATTGGTTGAAATAAGATGCAGATATGAGAGGTGGGAACAACAATTTCTAGATAAAATTAATTAGTTATTAGCAGACGCGTGGCAAGAAGTGTAAAAATTTCTTAGATTAAACTGGCACGAGTGCAAAATTTTAGTAGAATCGCTGCGCCGGACTGTCGAAAAAGGAACATAGAATGCGAAATTCTGAAAATTGTCCGTTGAGGGACAAATCCGACGTGCAGGAGAGCTATTATATAAACCCGTGTTTATAGGAGTTTGGCTCTCTTATATTTTTTGATTATTCGATATTTTAAACAGTTTTGCTCTTTATTTTTTGCTGTTATACCATACTTCAAGCAGAATACGTGCTACGATACAAGTTATTATGCTTTAGTGCACTTACAGAAGATAGATAAGGTAATAAAGTCTAGTTATATTTGCGGGTATTACTGTACCAATTATCCCAATTAGTAGCGATAAATAAATACATTGAAGTATGCAGTTTTTAGTATAGCGTGAACGAATTATGAATTTTTTTGCTATTTTGTTCGGGAGTGAGAAATCAAATGTTATTAGTAAACGTGATTGGATCTACAAACAAGATTTAGATATACATAGATGCGTTCCTGAGAAGCCTTGAAACTTTTTAAACGAATGGTGTTGTAGATGAATTTTAAAAGGCGACCAGGAATCTGAGGACGTAAACATAACCCAGTTGGAATGGCGAAATTAGCAAGGACGACGTACATTGAAGCCACGAGTGCAGTAACCTTCAGGTAAATTATACAATTTTGTTCGAACTTTGATGTTTTGGTGTGTGTTGAATATCTTTATAATTTGTTTGATAAAAAATGGACAGTAGTGAATTTGTATAAACAACAAATTTTGAATTTTAAGGTAAAATTTTCTTGTTTAAGTAGAAATGATTATTTAGCAGTTTATGTTTTGATTATGATGAAAATTTGGGTCTGTCTTTGAGCTCAATTAGACTAACCTGTTTAATTAACGTAAAGGGGTGGGAGATGCTCCCTTTTATTCAGACTTAGGTCTGCACATATTGTAACTTAATTAGTATGCATCCTACCAGGACTTTAATTCTGGATGCAAATTTAAAATGATGACAAATTTAAACTTGAAATTTTATGATACTGAAATTTATGCTGAAATTTAATTTTGAAATTTTAATGTATTATGAATATTGATGTAAATAGAGTTAACGTTGATGTTTGTGGTAGGAATGCGTTTGCTTTTTTTTATGAATGAGGATGAAAGTTTTAACTAGGTGAGCAGCCGAGGCGGAAAGAGTAAAAAGACGACTATCTGAAGAGATTCAACAGGGCGAGAATCACAGCAAATCTTGGTGCCCAATTCAAGAGGCTCGAATATTATTTTTTTTACTCTGGTGAGGCTTTTTGTAGTAATCACAGCAATTTATATATATATATATATATATATATATATATTGTAGTGTCAGAGGGAGCTACCAAGGGTACTAAGGGTTGTTTAGTAGAAGGTAGTGTATGCCAAGTAAAATGATCCATATATCTGATCACATAATTTAAAAATGTATGTTTGCCGTACTTTACAAATGCTAAAGTATTCAAAAGGGTAGTTGAAATGTAAGTGCCAAGAGGTAAATTAAAATGACTTGATGACGTGATAAAATATACAGTGCTCAAGGGTTTATACTGAGTTAGAATTTAATAGGCCATTGAAAGTACATTTGCCATCCGAAAACCGGATGCGTCTATGGATGTCCACTATCAACCACGCCGATCCAGGGTCATGTGTGATTTATTTTGGCTTTTGTTTAACTAGAATCAACTTTTGGACGAATATGTAATCTCAAAATTATAAGTTATAACAATGTCAAATGTGATTGAAGGATTGTAAAATATTTAGAACCAATACTAGAATATTATGTGAAAACTATGAAAGTGTAAAAGGACATAATTTATGGTATGTGTGACACAAACTTAGTGTTTAAATATTATTGGACGATTTTAGTTTATATAATTTGTAAGGTAGTAGGCAAGTAATGTTATAATTATCACCTTGGAAAGTAAACAAGGAAAGTTTTATTTTGAATATTTTTGGTATAAAGACGTATTTTAAAGAACTGCGCTAAATTGTGTAAAGATTTTAGAAGATTAATAAACGTGTTTGATTTTGAGATAGTTTGATTATTAAAGAAGGGTAAAGAGCAGCATCGGTACATAAACAAGTAATAGCGACGACAAGGAAGAGTAAAGATTTGTATTAGTGCGACGGCAAAGCGACGAATAGTAAGATAGATTTGGAACGATATTGATAAAGGCAGAAGGCATCGGATTGGAATTGTAAGAAGGAAGAATATTTGGGATCGATTTGGACATAGATTTACAGGTAGCAGGGCATTGAGTGGTTATAAACAGGGACGAAGATTGATTTTGATATGGATGTATATGTAGCGGGGCATTGAGTGGTTTTGAATAGGACGACGATAGATTTGGATTGAGTGCGGATTAAAGGCGGACGTATTAATTTGGAACAAGAGGAGCGAAATTAGGAGAACACGAAAAAGCAGCAATTGGAAGTGGAAGAGTCAACGCAGAAACTACAACGGAAGAATTAGCGCAGGGGAAGTAAAATAAACGGGTATTCTAAATTCTAAAATTCGGGTCATTTATTTCAGATATTGGGAGCAACTAAAATTTAAAGAAAGATACCTGGAGGCGAAACGACAATTCAACAGGATAGTACAACCGTGTAAAGGCGCACACGGCGACGACGATTTTGAGCCAGCAGTAAGAGAGGCCGGAAACAAAGTATAATCCAGGTGAGTGCTGTGAAATATCTTATAACGTCAAAAGTCATAAATTTGTGGTATTAAATTAATTTGGCACAAGGCAACGTTGATCATAAAAATTTGGCATATACAAAACTAGATTCAAAAATTAGTACTAAAACAAAAGAGAGTGCAGTTTGGTTGGGCATTGCACATCTACTTACCACTGAACCCACGGTAAGTAGGTGTACACCCTGAGAATAAAGAGTTTTAAATAGTCGAGGCATTTTATTAACAATTTTGATTAAATAACCAACCAAACGTTGCAAAAGTACGGGGCGTGCAATAGGTGTTTGCACATTATACAAAAAAAACATTGAAATTTAGAAGAAAAGGCGCGCGACGACGAAAATAAAGTAAAAATAAAAAAGGGGGGGTGGAGTACAAAAATATATATATATATATAATATATATAAATATATATATATATATATATATATATATATATATATATATATAATAGATAATGTAATGAAACTTCGTTTAGCAACTGTTGTTATTTACCAAATACAAGCTTCCTTACTCGTAGGTACAATAAAATTGTAATATAAAAATGACAATATACTGCAAGCTAATCACTAGTAATATTACTGCACTACTTTCGTTAAAGCAACGATTCACTTTCATCATAATTAACACTCCAGGCACTATTAAATTACATTTATTTTTAACTAGTAACTGATAATATCTAAGTTATTTCAACCATTATCTCTAGTAATCTATATCGTATAAATGTACTGATTTTAACACAATCTGAATTTTTTATAATCAATATTTCATAACTTAAACCGTTCCGTTTTCATATACTTAATTCGGCTATTCTAGATTGATCTAATCATAAAGTATAAATAGCTCGGTTTATTCAAGTAGCTTTCTATAACGTTACATTTGTAGACTTTATAATGCCTTGTGAATGCTGTTTATTTGATACTTTTTTACAATATCTAACCATAAAAATATTTTTGAACTAACTGGGGTTTATGTCAAACACAATTGCATCGATCCCACTACAGATGCATATCTATAAATAATGACCTCCAATTTATCTGTACTATGCCATTTCTGTAGAAAGTATATGATTGCATAATTTTATCAGCAATTTGTAGATTTATTTTAAATATTACTTGCCTTGATCATGGAATATGATTAATTTGCTGCGGTGTATTCAAATCTTTCGATCCTTATTTTATAGTTCAGATCTATGTGTTTGAAATTAGTGGTAATTAAGTAAAATCAAAATTCAAAAACAAAGTAAATCTTTTTTATATTTAATTTTAGTGCATTGGAATTGGAAGCTTGGCCTTAAAACGAAATTCAATAACCAATATCTTCGAATATCACAGACAGTGTTGGGAAATAAAATTGTATAATAGTCATATGGACTCATCCATAAACTGGTTATTAAACATTAATATACTGGTGCAAAAATCTTTGTTCATAAGCGCCTGTGTATGCTGTACAGCACCCATTTTGTCAATGTTACTAGGAGCAGCAGCGCCGTTTGGAGGCTGGGTACTTGAGACAAAAGGAGCCTTGTACACATTTACTGTTACCACTCAGTTTCTTGTGGTATTTATTGGAGGTCAACTATCTGTGGCATACAATAGCATCTATATGGCATCTTGTATACAAATCATTATTCAATGTAAAATTCTTTACCACTACTTTAATAACGCTAACAGTGTAGAAAAGCTAAAGCTCGGAATTCATCACCAGATTTTTTTGCAGAGGTATTTTGATATATATATATATATATATATATATATATATACATATATGTATATATATATATATATATATATATTTCTTAGCTAATAAAGTGAAATGTTATTGTGCGCGTGTGTGTATGCGCGCGCGTGTGTGTGTGTGTAAATGTGCATTATGTAGGTTTGGTCAAAGTTGTGTTCATAAGTAAACCTTATGAAAAAGAAATTCGTATATAAGCTCTATAAGCTCTTCATATTCAGGCAACCTTAGTAGGTTGACCTTCTAAGTTAAATTACTCGCAAAAAACATTTCTAGTAATTGTGCTCTTAGTTCTACAAGACTTTTGACCTTCGAATTTAATCAACTTTGGCCCTTGTCTTTAATTGAGTTTGTTTATTTCGATCCAAGTTCGTTTGTGTTTTAGAGCGTTTTGGATCGTTTTCTTCTACGATCTACCTCAACTAAATCTTCTATATTAACTATATTCTGTGCAACCAAATAAAGGTTTCGTGTTATTTCTTTAATATTTATGTATTTGCTTATACTATTGTTATACCAGCTTCATCTTTCGCTTCCCCATTTCCATTAGCAGATATCTTGCAGAGGTTTCTAATTCTGGGATGGGATATCCCGAGTCTCTCTTTATTTACTTTTTAATTACTCTCTTCATAATTCTTGTTCGCCCATTGCTGTTTAGCAGAACTACATATTTTATTTATATTATTATTCAGTTATTTATATCTTTGTATACTTTTCTATATTTCAACGCCTTTGCATTCCATATGGTCTTTTTTCAAAAATTATAACTCTTGCGTAATCCATTTCTTTCTTGCTATGTACCTTCTAATTCCTAACATAGTGCTTCATCTAATACTTCTTTCTTAAGGTATCGCCAATTTTCTGACACGTTTTCAATAACTAGTTTTACTTTATCGTATATCCTGTATTTATAGTCCTATTGGAGTTTGCTATAGTGTAGTTTTTCAAAATCTAGTCAGCGAAAGATTTTTCTTTTTTTATTTTCTTTAACTACAAATTGTATTTTTTAGCTATTAAGTTGCAGTCATTACCTGGTAACTTTTACAGTATTATGATCACTTATGATGTATTCCTAATCAAAACATAGCATACGACGTGTGGTTTTCAAATTATGAGACCAATGATACCAGAGAGCAACTACGCTACGCCAAAGTAAAACCACCGACAGCTGTGTACCGTAAACCCGTTTTTTTTTTATTAACTTCTCTTTCATGTCTGTAGACATCCTAGTCTAGTGGAATCCTTTGTTTGCATAAGATATATTTTCTGTTTTGCCGAAAAAATAATAGATGTTTCAATAGAGGTACAAATTGTCGTGAAATTTCACACAAGACTTGGAAAAACCGCTACTGGTACTTATTTTTTATTAAAAGAGGTATATAGAAATGAATATTTATTACGTACGTAGGTATTTAATGATTTAAGCGTTTCGAAGGTGGCCAAGAAGACGTCTAATGAGCAAATCAAACTTCAGAGCAACGATGATAGCTTTTCCTGATATCCATGGAAATGTTACCGTCGATGGGTTGCTGAAAGTGAAGTAGACAATCAACATTATTGACTTAAGATACTTGCTCAGTACCGTAAAAGAATAAAAAAAATTAACCGGATTGTTAACAAACAAGTCATAAGATCTTCATTGGAGCAACACGCAGGCGTGCTTGCCATGCATTGCTGTCATGATCTTTTTGACCAAGCAAAACATCCCAGTGTTAGGATATCCGTCCTCTTTACCTAACTTGGCACCATATGCCTTTTATCTGTTCCCCAATATCAAATTTGCATTAATAAGGACGAGAGTTTACACCGTTGAAACTGTGAAAGGAAAAGCGAAACGGGTCATGAACGACCTCACAGAAGATGATTTCTAGCGCAGTTTTGAACTATGGAAAATTCGCATACAACGGTATTCTGATTTTGGGAAAATGGAGTTTACATTGAAGGAGATAATAATCAGATATGTATAAATTTGACATAATAAGTTTTACATGAGTCTCGTTAGTTTATATCCACACCTAGTATATAAGACCTGCCTATAACGCCAGGTATTTTACCGTTGTATAACCTGCGTTTATGATTTTTAAAACGTGTACTTTCTACAATTAATTCAATCCTGTCACAGAACTTTATAAACCTACTGCTACTTTATTGCTTACTCCTAAACCATACCTCCATCTTTTTTCTTTTCACTCTTGACTTCAACTGTACTAAAATCTCGTACAGCTAGCAGTCGTTCGCGCTCTCTAGCGTAGTAAATTGCCTTTTAAATTCGATCATGCATTCTTTCAGCTTCTTCACCGTCATGACCTGATGTGGATCAAACTACTTCTGCGCCTGTTAGTATTACCAAAGCCGACTGCTATAATCCTTCCACTAACTTGTTAAACATGTTAAATTTTTTGCTGTCTCTTTTCGCAATAAATTCATACCTGTTTGTCGACTGCCTAAGTCTGACTAATTGAGCCCAAATTCTGATGAACAAGAATTTCTTTCCGTGAAGCACATAGCTTCACAGCATCCACCAAAACAGGTTTTAACCCAAGCGTTTTTAACTTCAGGTCATTAAACTTCTTTTAAGGTACACGAAACTTTTACACTGCAATTCGGAGGGTTCTTTTCTCTCTTGAAATCCTTTTTCGTTTTGGTATTTTATTATCTTCTACTGTGACTTTCTATGCCTGCTGAGAATCCAAATCGAGACATTGAACCGAAGTATAGTATTGTAAAACTAAATATGTAAAC
This sequence comes from Platerodrilus igneus, assembly GCA_036346225.1. Classification (NCBI taxonomy): domain Eukaryota; kingdom Metazoa; phylum Arthropoda; class Insecta; order Coleoptera; family Lycidae; genus Platerodrilus; species Platerodrilus igneus. Next base: position 3,341,827 of record JARFIW010000958.1, read on the forward strand.
AACTGTATATATTTTCACATTTTTTGTTATTCATTGGTTCTTTATAAAGCTGCGTCTTCCTGGTACAATAACTTTATGAAAGTTCTCCGTTGAATTCTCCCGTTAGCAAAAACTTAAGGTATTTCCACAAATATTAACCGTCAGGGAAAGGCAGCAGCCCAAGAGCTAATATATGCACCGGTGCCGGTGTGTTCAATTGGAAAGAAATACAAATCTAAAATAAATCCTGTACGCTATCATACATCAATTTAAATTTCAACTACATTTGACATTTTCGTCAGTCATATGCTTCCAATTGAATCCACTGGCCCCGATCTCTCAATTAGTTAACACATCGGCTACAAAGGCCGAAGGTTGGAATCCTATCCGAGACACTATATTTTCTTTCTTCCGGTTACTAGCTCGATTTAAAATGATCATTTAGGCTTTGATATCATTTGTTCATTGCCAGCTCAATATGTTGACCAAACTTTAACAACGTTTAATGATTTTAACGAACACCTTCAGTTTACTTTTGAAATTGAAGTAGATGGTAAATTACCTTTTTTGGATGTTTTGGTCATCAGAGATACTTCTAATCATCTAATATTTAATTGGTATACTAAACCAACAAATTCTGGCAGATATTTAAATTTCCACTCTAACCATTCCTTTCAACATACCATGAACACGGTGAAGGCCCTACGATATCGAATTGAGCATATATCAGACCCACAATTCATAGAGAAGAATAAGAAATTATTGATTGACACTTTAGTGAACAACGGTTACCCAAAGGGAATGTTGCATAGATTGATTTATAGCAACTTCTTAAAAGAAAACGCTACAGATGTTGATATTACGTACAAAAAGCTTCCGTATATACAGAGTTATCTCCACTTTTAGTACGATTACTAAAACAACCTAAGATTGCTATCGTTTACGAATACAATTACTCCATCCAGAATTTTTTTACAAAATTAAAGGATCGTACTCCGAAACTATTAAACAGTAACGTTGTTTACAAGATGACGTGCAGTTGTAACAATAGTTACATTGGTCAGACCAGCCAGTGGCTAAAGAGTCGCTTAACCCAGCGCAAGAGTGATTGCAGAAAAAACTCCACTAAATGTGCATTGTCTTCTCATGTTTCTGCAACCAGTCATACACCACTGTTCGACGACACCATCAATTTGGACAACGAAACCAATTATAAAACTAGGCTATTCATTGAGTCTTTTTACATTAATAGTTAAAATAATCCTATCAATAGTAAGATGGATGTTGATAGAGTGCATAATGTCTATTCTGCTTTATATAGTAATGATATTTTCAAACAACGTTAAATATTAACCTCTATGTTATGCAATTAATGCCATTTTTAAAACGACCTCTGTCATTCCTACAGAATTTGTCACTCTCAATTTTGTCTTTATGTTTTAATTTAACCGCTATAGTGGCATGACGTGCCCTTCAAGCAATTATTTACTGTTTTAATTTTTGACCCACATTTATTATGTGAATCGTTTAGTAATTGGTTTTCAATTTTCTTTAATATAGTTGATCAAAGTAAGTAGTTAGCGACAGGTTATGTATTTCTTGCTAATTTCGAATTTTCTGTTTCCATTTCAACTTTTGAAAAAGGTGCGAAAAATGTACCGAAACGTTAGGTGTTGATTAAAAAGTAAATTTGTAATCTGTTGTTTGATTTGGACTACATCCCATGAAAAAATTTACATGTGTATTATACTATAAGTCTGACCATTCCATTAATTATTAATGTATATATATATATATATATATATATATATATATATATATATATATATATATAATACAGAAGAATAATCCACATTTGGAATGCAAATGAATGCTTGATATATATTAATAGTTATTAAGATGAAATGAAAACCCAACTTTGTATTTAAAGTTGAATTACCATTTCAAATCGAACTAGTAATTGAAAACCACTAAAAGAACGGCTACAGCAGGATTTGAACCTGCAACCTCTGATTCTCCGGATCAGTGCTCTAACCAATTGAGCTATCTAGCCTAATTGTTTAGATGATGTTATACTTAATCCTACTGAAGCTTGGCCCTTGTTAATGATTTTCAATTACGTCTTGCATTTAAGGAAATTGAATCTAGTTATATACATAATTCATGTACTAATAACTTGATCATCCCATTTTTGCAACGTTCGGAATAATACAAACATGTAATTATATTATTATTAATACAGAAGAATAATCCACATTTTCAATTACTAGTTCGATTTGAAATGGTAATTCAACTTTAAATTTCCAAATGTGGATTATTCTTTTAGTGGTTTTCAATTACTAGTTCGATTTGAAATGGTAATTCAACTTTAAATACAAAGTTGGGTTTTCATTTCATCTTAATAACTATATTTATTTATATATATATATATTGTGTGTGTGTGTGTGTGTGTGTGTGTGTGTGTGTGTGTGTGTGTGTGTGTGTGTGTGTGTGTGTGTGTGTGTGTGTGTGTGTGTGTGTGTGTGTGTGTGTGTGTGTGTGTGTGTGTGTGTGTGTGTGTGTGTGTGTGTGTGTGTGTGTGTGTGTGTGTGTGTGTGTGTGTTGTTTTGTGTTGTGTGTTTATTATATGTGTATGTGTGTATGTGTGTATATATAGTATATATATATATGTATATATATATATATATATATATATATATATATATATATATATATATATATATATATATATATATATATATATATATATATTATATATATATATATTATTATTATATATATTATATTATATTATATTTTATGTGTGTGTGTGTGTGTGTGTGTGTGTGTGTGTGTGTGTGTGTGTGTGTGTGTGTGTGTGTGTGTGTGTGTGTGTGTGTGTGTGTGTGTGTGTGTGTGTGTGTGTGTGTGTGTGTGTGTGTGTGTGTGTGTGTGTGTGTGTGTGTGTGTGTGTGTGTGTGTGTGTGTGTGTGTGTGTGTGAGTGTGTACTAACCAAAACACCATTTTTTTTGTAAGGTTTATGCAAGGGATAAAGAGCGATTTTTCTCAATATATAGCGGTCTGTTATACTGCACTGGCTGCCGTAATTTGCTTTCGCATGTTTGCTAGCTTAGAAAGGTAAGATAAAACAAACTAGAGAACACGTACAAATAGAATTGTTTTGTTCGTGGCAGAGCTTCTAATAAAACTTTAAACAATTATGTACATGCGAGTGTATTTGCCTAGTTGACTTATTTATACGTTGCAAGAAAGCATATTGATAACGAATGCTTGTTCAATTGAAACCCATCTTTGGTCAGGTTAGCCTTGGAAACAATTGTAATCACTCAACTCACGCTTTACAACGTTAGTGGTGTTTGTAAACTCCCCACTGGCCAGTTTCTCTCGTATATATTTGACAGGAATTTTAAGTATTGTGAATTTAAAATGATGTTTGTTGTTAACAATCCGACCAAATGCAAATGGACTTATCTTTGCAACACCTCACGGAAAACAGACAATATGGTGACGATTTTCTCTCGTCAATAATTACTGGCGACGAATCTTGGTGTCATTATTTTGAACCATCCAGTAAGCTGTCATTGCTACAATGGAAACACGCAAATTCTCCGCCACCAAATTTAAATTTGATCTTACCACGAAATGAATTATGTTTGAAGTGACAAAAAGAGCAGAGCAACAAACAAAAGTTTTTCTACATTATGTCTTAAAGTATCAGCATCGTATGGTACATATTTGAATTACCAAGCCGCCATCACGAACTGACTATTGTCTTTGGGAAATTATTCATCAATGCGTTGTTAAGTATTTAGAATTTGGTCACTAACCAAGATTCACATTATATTTACCTAAAGATCGTTGGTAAAATAGAAAAGGCTATTAGCGTATGGATTTACAACCACTAAATTGATTTAATCTACGGTAATTCAACATTTTTCCAACTGCATTCTTGTTGTCGGTATCGTCAGCTTTAAACTTATATCCGCAACATTAAAGTCTACCCGCCCCCAACTACAATTTATGTTTGATTAAAAGTTATGTCTTAGTCAAATAGTATATATAGAGAAATAAGATTATATACCATTTATAAATACTAAAATCCATTCTGAACGAACCTGCACTTTGATGACGTTCAAAAATACTAGAACAAGTAGAATGGCTTGCGCGTTTCAATGAGCTAAAGAGCCGAACTATAAGTTTAACCAAATTAGTGGGATGTTTATTGAGGGACCAGATTAAGACAGGTCCCCGAAACAGGGCAGCAGCTTTTTCGGTACTCAGAGTGGCAGAGACCATAGGGGCCAGTATGAGATTCTAAGACACACTACTGCGATGTGGAAGGCATCGGGAAACCACCACATTATATCCCAAGTACACAGCGTACTCAAATTGTTATTAATGATGATGGCATCCTCTGGGGTACAAAATTCCGGAGGGAAAATAGTCCTTACACGTGATTTTCCAATGCTCCACCCGAAGGTATTACACAGGCCAGGAAGCGAGTTCTTTTTATCTGGAAAATTTTGAATTTTTCCAAACCCTTGCTGTTCCAAGCAAGGTAGGGTTCTTTAACGTGCGTGACAACACTCACACACGGGATCTCCAATTTACCTCTCATCCGAACGAGGGTGTATTTTTGTGAAAAATGCTCGCCTAATATTTTGCAAGCGAACCGTGTCGGGATTGAAACCCGGGACCTTGGGCGTAGTAGTAACACACATACCACTACGCCACGGAGCCGCCTGGGAAAATAGTCCGCCATTTGGATCTCCGGTAGGAGACTACTTTAGGGGATGTGATCCAAAAGTATAGAAAAAGATCCGTGAACATTCTGCGAGTCGGAGCGTTGAGTGTCAGAAATATGAAACAAGTAGGTAAGCTAGAGAACCTGAAACGCGAAATGAATAGGTTAGCACTAGACATGATAGGAATCAGAAAAGTCCGCTGGCCAGAGGCGGCGGATCTTTGGAGTCGAGACTTCAGGGTATTTCATACAGGATCAGAGGAACGAAATTAGGGAGTGGAGATAGTTATGCAAAAAAAGATAGGACGACGTGTAAAAAACTACTTACAAAAGAACGAAAGAGTACTCAGGGTTAGATTTGGATCTAAACCAGTAAATACAGTAGCAATACAAGTATACATGCCCACCTCTAGCTACAGTGAGAAAGAGGTAGAGGCGATCTACAAAGATATTGAAGACATACTAAGATACGTAAAAGGACATAAAAATTTAATAATTACGGGGGATTTTAATGCAGTGGTAGGTGAGAGTAGGGAAGGAGCGATAGTAAGTTTATTTGGTTCAGGAACGAGAAATGAGAGGGAAAATAGGCTGGTAGAATTTTGCACAAATACATTATTTCAACATCATGTTAGAGGATGGTACACGTGGCAGAGGCCAGAAGATATAGAAAGATATCAAATAGATTACATTATTGTTAGACAATGCTTTATAAATCAAGTAAAAGACTGTAGAGGCAACCCGGAAGCAGATACAGACACTGACCATAACATCGTAAATATGAAGGCCGCACTTAAATTTAAAAATCTGAAAAAGGGGAACGGAAAAGGCACTTTGACTTTAAGAAGCTAACAGTTAAAGATATCCACGAAAAATTTGAAAAAAGTCAAATGAATTGCTGAAAGATATCGCCAAAATTTCTGATACTATGGAAGTAGAAACAAAATGGAATAACATTAAATCCAGCTTAAACATGGCAGCCAGAGATATTCTGGGGTATACACAAAAAGAAAACAAGAAACCATGGATAACAAAGTATATTCTCAATTTAATCGAAGAAAAACGAAAATACAAAAATAGATAACATGAAACAGAAAAACAGAGATACAAAGCCATAAAATGGGAAGTTATTTGCAAATGCAGGAAAGCTAAGGAACAATGGATTGATGAAAAGTGTAGAGAGGTACAAACTAAGATGGAAATAGGAAAGACAGACGAAGTATACAAATTAATTAGAATGAATTTTAAGGATATAAAACCATATAGCAAAAATATAAGGGACGCGGGAGGAAAGGTCAGTATAGAAAATGTAGAGAAAGTAGCTAGATGGCAGGAATATATAGGAATTTATATTCAGGAGGGGAACTAACAGCATTAGAACAGGAATCAGACATTAAAAATGATGACCTGGAATATCCTATACTTAGAGATGAGTTTGAATTAGCTTTAAAAAGACTGAAAAATTGTAAGGCGCCGGGTACAGATAAGATGCAAGGAAAAACTCTAAAAGCCGTTGGACAAGCAGTAACAAAACGTCTTTTCCGACCTGTAAGCTATAAGTATGAGACAGGCGAGATACCCCAATATTTCAAACATAACATCATAGTAACTATACAAAAAAAAGAGGTGCGGATAGATGTAAAAATTTTCGAACAATAAGGCAGATCATATAGCCGTATTAGCATCTAGCAAAGAAGAGTTAGAAGCTGCTCTTAATGAAATGAAAACAGTTCTAACGGAGAGATATGGTAAGAAAATTAACAAAAATAAAGCGAAAGTTCTAGTATGCAAAAGAGGGGAATATAATTAAAAAATAAAATACAAATAGGTAACTAGATCTTACAAGAGGTTAAGGATTTCGGCTACCTAGGAAGTAAATTACGCAAGATGAGAAAAGCACAAGAGATATAAAACAAAGATTAGCACAAGGTCGTGCTACATTTAACAAGAAAAAGCAACTACTGTGCTCAAAGACAATAAACATAGAAACGTGGAAAAGATTGTTTAAAACATATGTGTCTAGCACAGCACTATATGGTTGTGACGCCTGGACAGTAGGAGAAGCAGACAAGAAACAGGTAGAAACCTTTGTAATGTGGTGCTACAGACGTATGATGAAGATATCGTAGACAGACAAAGTTAAGAACAAAAAGGTACTAGAAATGGTTAGGGAAGAAAGAAATATATGGATAACAGTAAAAATAGGAGGGATAGGATGATAGGCCACATACTAAGACATGAGGGAATAGTTCGGAGTTATTAAAAGCAGAGATAGGAAAAAAGAGAAGTAGAGGTAAACCTAGGTTAGACTACTGCACACAGATAGTGAAAGATGTAGGCTGTAAAAATTTCAGGGAAATGTCTAAACTAGCTCAAAATAGAAATCAATGGAGGTACGCTTTCAGTCAGTCGCAAGATGGAAAAACTAATGACAATAATAATAATGTACTTAAACATGGTAATTATTATAAAAAACTACAGATATTGGTTTTGCAATATTCTCAACTAATGTTAATTGTGCAAAAGGTTTTACTGGAAAACAATTAATACGGCAAATGTTTAAGTGTGGGGGGATCCTTGGCAGCCACAGGCTGCTTAACCCCCTTCACAAAGCACTGAATCTCGGTGAAATATGGCATATAATTAGAAAACAATAGTAGGGAATCAAGTTGTATATAGGCTGTTGGGAGAATTGCAGGAAACTGCGTAGGCTATCTCAGAACATAAATAAACGGAGGTACAAGTCCAACCAGTTTCAAGCCGTAAAACCCAATGACAAAAAAATAAGTACTCTTAAATCTGATGATTATTATAAATAACTACAGGTGTTGGTTGTGAAATATTTTCAACTAATGTTGATTGTGCGAAAGAATAAATTGGAAACACTATTCATTCGGCAAACGTTCAATTACAGGGGGAATTTGGCAGCCAAAGGCTGCTTACTCCCCTTTCACATTGGAGAAGTAGGGTATATAACTGTAAAACAATAGAAAGTGACCGAACTGCATCAAACAAGAGAGAGCAGCAGCTATGTTCAAAGACAGCGAACGTAGATACTAGAAGAAAACTGTTCAAAGCATAGTGTGGAGCACATTACATTTGATTTTCCAATGCTCCACCCGAAGGTACTACATTGGCCAGGAAGCGAGTTTTTTTTTTTTACCTGGAAAATTTTGAATTTTGCCGAATCCTTGCTGTTCCAAGCAAGGTAGGGATCTTTAACGTGCGTGACAACACTCACACACGGGACCTCCATTTTACCTCTCATCCGAACGAGGGTGTATTTTTGCGAAAAATGCTCGCCTAACATTTTTCAAGCGGACCGTGTCGGGATTCGAACCCGGGACCTAGGGCGTAGTAGTCACACACATACCACTACGCCACGGAGCCGCTTAGTGTGGAGCACAGCACAGTACATCTATAAAATAGGTGCAGTGGGAAAAGCAGGCTGAAAGAGATAGAAGCCTTCTGAAATGTTGTGCTTCAGAGTATGAGGATGTAGCATGGACAGACAAAGTTAATAACAAATAAGTTGTTGAAATAGTAGAGATATAAATATATCTGTGGAAAACGAGTTTCTGGGGAATAGTACGGGATATATTACAAGCAGAGATAGGAAAAGATAGGTAGAAGTAGACGGAGATAAGACTTTCGCACACAAATAATGATAGTGCAGACTGTGCAAATTTCAGAAAATGTGTAGGTTGGTTCAGACTAGGAAACAGCGAGGGTACGCGTCCAACCAGTTCTAAGACTAAAGACTTAATGATAATGAAATACTAAAATGTTACTCTCTAAGTTATTAGTAGTTGGAGTTTTGCACAGGTATTAAGAATCATCAATTTTATTACAAATACAAACCCAGAATCTTATAAAACTCCTCATAGTACGGAAGAGAATCGCGATGTTGTTTCGGTTGTAGTATGATTCTTTTGTCGGATAATAAGTAAACACCTATTGCAGTTATACATAACTCATAAATAGCATTTACCGCATTCCTTTTCGACGACATAGCCCATTGAAAGGCTATTTAAAAAGAACTTGAAGTGGAAAGTTCTGATGTAATTATTTTTAGGAGCTTACTTTGTTTTTGGGATGCTAAAGACGAATCTGAAGTTGTCTAGAAACTTTTTTCCAGCAAATATGAGAAATCACCAAAAAAGGCATAAAAATCAGTTTTTTTTGTTTTTGATTTATAACTTGCACAGTGAGCTTCATACTTAAAAGGTGATCTTACATTAAAATAAACACGAGAAAGTTACCTGCAATTCATGTTTTTATAATTTTTGTACGACATACGGTTTCAATGCCAAAAAGAGTTGAAAAATCGGCAAAAATTAGTAATTTTTTGAAAATGTCAAAGAACACGTGCGTCGTTGTGCGCCTGCACATTTGTAGCATTCCTAGTATGTTAGTTATTAGTAAATGATTAATAATCATAAAAATTTACCATTTTGATTAATAATGCCTTGAAAAAATAACAAGGTGGAAAATTTCAATTGTTCAAAGTCTGTGTTCGTATACAATTGTTTGATATCGGGATACCACATTTTAACGTAATAATAGTATTTTTGAAGTAAATGCCTTCTATAAACAAAACTTTTCCATATTAAAACAAACATATACTGCAAGAATTCTAACCTTTGTTAATCCCAAACCCACATTTCATGCTATCAAACTAAAGATATTTCTAAGCAATGTGTTCATAACTTAAAATAAATTTCCACCTTATTAAAATGTTTCTGAAGCAAATGTTTTGACAAACAACACTTTCTAAACTTATTTAAGCAAAACCATATTGCAAAATAATTAACTTTTTATAACCAAAACAAACTCCCACACTTTATAATAATAAGATGCTAGGTTTCCCGTTATCATAATAGAATAGATTCAAATTATTTAACACTGTAAATTAATATTTAAAAAAATACTACAGGAAGTTTGGACAATTAATGGTTTAAAATTAAAAGGGAAACAAACTTGTTACTAAGTATGCAAAAAAAAACGTCAAAATAATAGGAGATATAAAATTTAAAATCTGTATGGGCAAAATAATCTAGACACAAGGATTAAACGTAACAACTGTCACTGTACCGACTTTCAAATCTTGGTCACAAATAAAACACTTTTCACTAGCCATCATGGCCGAATCATTACACTACATCACAGCGAAGACTCTAAAGTAATTGGAAACCCCACGATCAAAATGCAACTCTCACTGCAACAACAGTGAATGAACTGACTACATGTCTATGCTAGGTTAGGCGTGAGGACTCCCACTCCTGTAAATAGAAAGAGGGGAGCTCAAAGCTAGTCCGTCATGGCAAAACGCGTAAAAAATAATTGACTCAAACAGCAAAGTGCTCGGGGAGGGTCCATATCTATTAATATTTGCCTATATAATAATAATAGTATGTAATAACTAAAAAATATATAGTAATAATATGTAACCTAATAGTAAGTAGGTACGTCAGCAAATGCTTACTTTAAAATGCTTACCATTCGTGCTATGAAGGGAAAGTCTATAATAAATTCTTTTTTTGCCATTTTCAAAAACTACTGATTTTTGCCGATTTTTCAACGCCCCTTTGCGCAGAACCCTATAACATACAAAAAAATAAGAAGAACATGATTTGTAGGTTATTTTCTCGTTTTAATGTAAGATCACCTTTTGCGTATCAAGATTACTTTGCAAGTTATAACTCAAAAACCAAAAAGAACAATGGTTTATAGTGCTTTTTTGATAATTTCCCATATTTGCCGAGAGAAAAGTTGTTGGACAACTTTAGATTTGCGATCAGTACCCTAAAAAATATAAAGTGAGTCCCTAAAAACAATTATACCGGTAACTTCCTCCTCAAAGTACCATTTGACTGGACTAATATGATTTGCATTAATTACGGGAGGCTATTTTAACTCTGAAGGTTATAATGTAGAAAACAACAGAAAAAGGAGAAAACGTGTATATAGGGTTTGTAGGTACGGAAAAAGCATTCAACATAGTAAAATGGAAAAATGTTCGAAATACTCAAAGGGATTGGAATAAGTTTTAGGGATAGATGGATAGTGCATAGCTTATACAAAGAGCAAGCAGCGATAATGGAATTAAGGCAGGAACGTAGAGAAGTAAATATTAAAAAAGGGCTGAGACCTTATCCCCGTAAATTTTAAATTGTAGATCAAAGAGGCCATGAATACTGTCAAATGCTGAAAGACATTGTAATTACTAAGCAGCGACAAAAGATTGACATGCTTAGATTTGCAGATAATACAGCGGTATCAGCATTTAATAAGGAAGAATTAGAAGCAGAGAGGTACGGTACGAAAAAAAACAAAATTAAAATGAAAGTACTACTACGCAAAGAAAGGGAGAGTAAATCAAATCCTAGAATACGAATAGGAAACAAGAACTTACAAGAGGTTAAGATTTCTGCTACGTAGAAAGCCAAGTAACGCAAAATGAGAAAAGCGCCAATGACATAAAACAAAGATTAGCACAAGGTCGTGCTACATTTAACAAGAAGATGCAGCTACTATGATTAAAGACAATAAACAGTGAAACAAGGAATAGATTGCTGAAAGCATATGTGTGGAGTAGAGCACTGTACGGCAGTGATATGTGGACAGTAGGAGAAGCAGACAGGAAAAAGATACAGGCCCTTGATATGGGGTGCTACATACGTATGACGACGATATCATAGACAGACAAAGTTAGGAACAAAGGAGTACTAGAAATTTTAGGGAAAGAAGGAAATATGGGAAAACCGTAAAAAAATAGGAGATATAGGATGATAGGCTACATACTAAACCATGAGGGAATAGTGCGGGATATATTAGAAGCAGAGATGGGAAAAGAGGAAGGTAGAGGTAGATCTAGGTTAGACTATTGTACACAGATAGTCAAAATGTAGGCTGTGGAAATTTCAGAGAAATGTGTGGGCTATGTCAGAATAGAAATCAATGGAGGTACGCGTCCAGCAAGTTCCCAGACAAATAACCTAATGACGATAGAAAATAATTGTGCTTAAACTGTTGATTATTATAAGCAGCTACAAATGTTGGTTTCACAATATTCTCAACTAATGGTAATTGTGTCAATGGATTTTCTAGAAAAGCATAAATTCCGCAAATGTCTATGTTGTGGGATCTTGGTAGCCACACATTGCTTAACCCTCATCACATACCACTGAGTATCGATGAAATAGGTCATATATTTAGAACCCAGCAATATCTAGGCTGTGTGAATTTTAGGGAATTGTGTAGGCTAGCTCAGAACAGAAATCAGGGGAAATACACGTCCAAGCTGTTCTTTTACAGAAAATCTAATGACGAAAATATAATTGCCCTTAAACTTGCTGATTGTTATAAACCACTACATGCATTGGTTTTGCAATATTTTCATCTAATATTGATTGTGCAAAAGGATTTATTGCAAAACTATTAATTCGTCAAATGTTCAAGTGCTGGGGAATCTTGGTAGCTGCAGGTTGCTAACCCCCTTCGTATACCACTGAATATCGGGAAATAGGGTGCATATTTATAAAATAATAGGAAGGGAACCGAGCTGTATCTAACAAGAAAAAGCAGCGGCTATGTTCGAAGATAACAAATATAGATACAAGGAAAATATTGTCGAAAGTATTCGTGTGGAGCACAGTATTCAAAGTTTATGAATTAGTGTCAGCAGGAAAAGCAGACAGGAAAAGTCTTTTGGAATGTTATGCTTCAGATGTATGATGATGATAGCACGGACTACAAATTTAATACCAAAAAAGTTATAGAAATGGTAAGGGAATAAAGATATCTATAAAAAAAGCAAAAAAAGATAAGAGAAATAGAAAGACGGGACACCTTCTAAGGAATTTTTGTGTAATAATGCGGTCAATATTGCAAGCAGAGATAGGAAAAAGAAAAAGTTGAGGTAGATTTAGATCAGACTATTTTACGCAGATAGTCAGAGATGTACACTGTGGGAATTTCAAAGAAATGTGTAAGCTAGCTCAGGGTATGAAACAATGGAGGTACGCGTCTAACCAGTTCCAGGACTGAAAACCTAATGATGATGATATAGTGGTAAGTGTTGTTATGGAATGGCTAGCCGTGTTTAGCTTTCGGCAAGTTTTAAACAATTCCTAAAGGTGCTTATTGGCTTGCTTTTACAATTTTGCGTCATTTCTTGGTATTTTTGTTTTTTTTTGTATACTGCCACTGCTACATTTTTTAATGGGGTGTACGGTTGCGCCATTTTCTTGGCAGTCTTTGTACATGCTGTTTAAATATAAATAAAGAGAAAACTGATAACCAAAAGCATAACACATTATGACATCATACAGAAGGTGTGCTTACTACCAATTATTCTTAAATTTTGTATATAAAAACTATGCGCGGTGTGAAACTATAGACTGCCATTAACTATCAAAACTGTTTTTTCTTTAGTTTTTTAATTTGGCATTTTTATTAATAAGTTTAAAAATTTTCCTTTTGCATGCAACAGTTTATTTGAAGTTAGTTTTTTGTGTAAACACTTGATGGCATTTCTAAAATAAAATTATCCAAACTTATATCTCACTTTATTATAAGGTAGCAATAAATAATACTTCTCTTTAAAATTGGTCTAATATTAGAAGTAACAGCATCACACATATATTTCAACCAGCTTTAATTAAAAAGCAACTGCATGAGTTGAACAAAATTACACATGGAAATACAATGGTCGGGAATGCACCAATACAGGCCGTTTTATTAAATTAGACCAATTAGGTTACTGATTATAGCTTCTTTTTAACCCTGCCTTAGTAATGTCTTTAACTTATATTTGTACTAAAACTTTTAAGTGCAATGTGCAGTTGCTTAGGGTTTGACCGAATATACATCTTAGCATTTAGCAATACGTTTAAGTGGAAGTGAACGAATACAATCAAGTGTATGTTCTAACCTTTTAGTTCAATAAAGGACAAAAATTATCATTTTTAAAACTACAATAATGCATATTAAAATAATTAATACCCCTTTACCGCAAAAAATATTTTAAAAAGCTAAATACGTATTTCAACCACTATGCGGTCATCATCAATAGTAAACTAAAAAATAAAACGCATTAAAAATTAGAAGTTGTTTAAGAAACTCTTCTGAGAATATTCTTCTCACCACGTAGGCTGAAGTTATCCTTCCCAACAAACAATTTACTAAAATTTGTTTTGAACACCTAAGGATATTTTTCTCACCAAGAAGGCTGGTGATCTCCACAAAACAACGTGGTCGAAATACGTATTTAGTTTTTTAAAAATACTTTTTTGTGGTAAAGGGGTATTAATTATTTTAATTTGTATCGTGCCACCGTCTTCTACTTTATTATTATTAAACACAATAATGCATAGTTACATGTACATCAGTTAGCACATTTGTTTAATAAAAAACTCATAAATGTGAATTTGGTGTTTAACCCATTCTTCAAACATTAGAGGCTATTTATATTTTAAGCTGTTAAGTCCGTATTTATAATTTTGTTCACGCAAAAGCAATAATTCGTGTTTCAAAAATAATTGAAAATAAAATTTCTTACTTCTTGTGCATTCACTTGTTAAATAGCAACGTACATTCTACCGTGCAATTCTATACTATACGTGTTCTGTATAGAGCTTTAAAATAAATTAATCTATTATTTTAGTAAAGACTTAGGATCAACACTGCGCTGTTATCAACTTGGATTTACTTGCCTAGCAGCATTAGTGATTTATTTCATTCCATTTGACTATGCAGTTCATGAAGTAAGTTTTTATACATTATCGTTGATTTTTAATTCTGGTGAGTTATTTAAAATTTCCGGAGTAAAATGCTTATTGTGTTAAGCTTACGACCAGACATATATATATATATATATATATATATATATATATATATATATATATACAGGGTGTCCCAAATTGAGTAGGATAGCATGGGTATCTTTCTTATTATTAATGATAGAGATCTGCTTAAATGGGCAAAGTTGTGTCATTTGGATAGCTTATTTAAATTCCGCATAGATACATTCGAAATTCCAAATGGTTTAAAAATTATTTAAAAAAAACTGAAAACTGCCAATTTCTTCGAAGTCGAATATTTTTGTTATAATAAAAGATACGAAAAAATGTTTCTTATAAAAGTTACTTAGTTCAATTGTGTGCACTTAAAAGTGATATTAAAATTAAATTCAAGATGGCGGTTATCGAGATATTAGCATCAACTTTCATATTTTAAATGGACGCCATATTGGATTTTTAGATGGTTAGATAGCATATTTTTTGCTCTTTTCAACGATGTATCACTACATATGTTTAAATGAAAAAATTTACTGAAAATAATAATTTTAATTTTTTATCAAGTAGGCATCAACACAAATCAGTTTTAAAACAAATTAAAACGAAAAAAAACATTAGAATAACATTAAACACCAACTAATAAATCATAGCAATTGTTCAAAATGTTGACCGTTATTATTTAAACACAATCGGCAACGTTTTAGAACACTTTTTGTTACTCGTCGTAATGTATTCCCATTAAGACCGTTTATTGCCTGCATAACCGCTTCCCGTAGTTCATCTACATTATTGTACTGGAAATTACTTCCATATACATTATCTTTTAAAGTGCCTCATAAATAAAAATCTAGGGGTGTTAAGTCTGCTGATCTAGGCGGCCATTTTACAGGTGTGTGGGTCGTGATTACCCTGCCATCAAAACGGTTACTTAAGTAGGTGATAACATCTCTAGCGTTGTGTGGAGGTGCGCCATCTTGTTGATACCAAATTTGATTATTTTGTGCCAAAGGTAGGTCGTCTAATAAATCTTCTAAAGATGTTTGAAGTATTTCCAAATAACGTTGAGAGGTTAAGGTTCCATCGAATATTATAGGACCAAGTAAACGGTTTCCCAATGTAACGATTTTTTTTTTCTCTAATTGTTGGCTCCGCTAGCCTCACGCATGGGCGCTAGTGAAACGAATTTTCCTGGCCGACACTACTTTATTATCACCATGCTCCAAGTCAGGTGTCTGCAAAACAAAGTCTTCCGACGTAACTAGGGGTCTATTCCTTGGGTAGAGCTATGAGCAATGGGGGGGTAAGTCGAAATCTGTGGGGGGTCACACTCAAACTAAAACAAACAGGCGCCACCAAGTCCAGATTGATTTATATTAATGGCATATCAAATTTCTAAGGGCGGACTTGGAGACCCAAAGAAAAAAAGATCGCCTTCGCTGACATACAAACTTGTCTTAACAGAATAAGACACTGCTCCTGTAAGAAAGAATAATAGTTAAGTCACCTAAAAAATGGGAACACTATTTGCGTCCCTCAAGTATACCTAAAATGCATAGAGAATATTTCCTACATACTGGAATCATAAAAATTTAACTCTTGCTGTCTTTTGTTTATCAGGTCTGATCAAACCAGATCAGAATAAAAAAACTTTAAATGTAGATTATTAATTTACTAGAAAGAATTTTCTTTGTTTCAGTAAATAAAATTTCATTATAATTAAATAAAATAAATATTTGATATTCTTGCAAAATTGTTGTAAGGTTTATCAACTGATCCTTACTCAAATATATTACAGTTCAGTGTAACTAACAATATTAAGGTTTTTTATAACCCAACCAGATCTGTGTAGGTCACTTACAAATGAATATACGAAATTTTCTCATTAATTTAACAAAATTAATATTAGTTTGAAGTCAAAAGAATCACCAAGATTGTCTCTAATTTTATCAAAAGTGGCAGTACTGTAATGCTAAACATCTGTAAGCCATTGTGCAATTGTTGACGGCATTGTTCAAACAAACAGGTGACGTAATAGCAGCTGTTAATTTACGTTGTAGCCACGTGTAGTCACATATTTACGGAACTAAGTGAAATCAAACCCGATACTGGGGAAAACCAGTCTAATCACAGGTAAAGTAAATAACAATTTTGTATATCCAACAAACAAAATGAAATAATGTACTTTCAGAAGGAAGTACTGAGGAAATTCTTAATTCTATTACGAACCCAATACCGGCTGTCGCTCTTGGTTGCAATGGAAACAACTTCGCAGTGCGGGGCCTGCAGCTAAATATGCTTGTTTTCCATGCTTTAATACAGATGTAGGAGCGAAGCGGATTTCTCACATTGGTTCAAGGCAGCATTACTTCATAGCGTACTCCTCCGTTGTCTAATTTTATTTACAAATATAATCTTTCATTGCGTAGTCCATAAGTTAAGGTTTCTAAATTGTAATTTCAAAGTGGTCGTGCGGTTTCTAATTTATCGTTGCAATTTCTGACGTATTGTTGCGCTAAATAAATTTTTAAATTAGCTAAAATGATAACGAATATGCAAAATGTGGATTAAGTACTAACCGTTACTCA
This sequence comes from Platerodrilus igneus, assembly GCA_036346225.1. Lineage (NCBI taxonomy): Eukaryota > Metazoa > Arthropoda > Insecta > Coleoptera > Lycidae > Platerodrilus > Platerodrilus igneus. The sequence goes on from JARFIW010000958.1 coordinate 3,358,936, forward strand.
GGAAGTGTTTCACCAAAATAAGGCGACCCGGAGGTCACTCGCCATTCTTTTTGAATGCATCTTCACGCTGCCTTTAACTATCGACGAGTGCGCTCGCTGCGTTCTTGCATGGTGGGAGGATCATAAGTGGGGTTCTCGAACCTCTCACGCGCGCGCCAGTGGCTGTGGAATTGCACCGAACTCCGAAACAAATAGACTACTAATCCTAGATATAGTAATACTATAAAAATTTGATTGTTACTCGAATCTTTATTTTAGTTAATAAAGGTATTTCAATATTCATTGTACGTTTAATGAATAGGTTCTTTTACTGCTAAAATAAAATTGTTACACTACCCTTTCCTAAAAGAAAAAATTTTTTTGAAAAACTTCAAATATAACAAATACAAAAAAAATCTTTTATAACAATACTAGCCTTTCCTACCTTCCTAACTAACTATGCAATTTTATAAATTTATTCAAATGGGGGGGACAAATATTTACAAATGAGTGTGTTGGTAACTACGCGTACCTGACGTCCATCGGGAGACAAAATCGGGGAGTCACAATCGGTAATAATCAAAATTGGGAGGGGTCAAATTAGAAAGTCAAACACTCCACGGGACAAAAAATTCAAATTTACAATATTTCCTGACTTGAGATTCATACTTCTAACAAGGCTAATATTTCTTACTTATAACCAAACACTTACGATTTACTTCTAATTTCAAAAAACTTCACTTCCAGGAGCTCATTTAGCTCTATCTACAAAAAAGGAATGCTTCCTCATCAAGACAGCATAACTATTCAAAACATCATCACTACAAGGTGATAATCAAAAGTAAGACCCTACTAATAGGTCTATATTTAAACACCATCATCACAAAGTGATAATCAAAACAAAAGTGACCTAACCATAAGGTTACTTATCAAATGCAAATACAAAATATCATCGCTTCATCGTAAAGAGATGATCAAAACAAAGGTAACCTAACCATAAGGTTACTTATCAAATGCAAATACAAAATATCATCGCTTCATCGTAAAGAGATGATCAAAACAAAGGTAACCTAACCATAAAGTTACTTATCTAATCCAAATACAAAATATCATCGCTTCATCGCAAAGAGATGATCAAAACAAAGGTAACCTAACCATAAGGTTACTTATCAAATTCAAATACAAAACTGAGCCAGTCAGGGCTGTACTATCCTACACCCTACTGAATATCCTATCACTAAGTTCTAACAAACAACTGATCTCATTAGTGATGGAGCAAATGGTGAGACTCACCAAGCCAACTTTGACCTTATCAAATCAAAGAACTTCGAACGGTCAAAAGGAACAAGGAAAGAATAATCTAATATTCTCTCTACCTCGATATGTAGAAATCAGGACCAACAATTAAATAGCCCACCTACTTCTACATTGTAAGGATATCTGTCAAAGACATCCTCCAAACACATCTCTGAGCAACGCGCGAGCAAAATGTCCAGCGTGCACACCAAGGCACACCTCAAACCTACAAAATTTACAAAATCTCTAACCACTTATTTCACTTCTCAAATAAAATACTCAAAATTAGTGAAACGACACTAAATCAAAAATCGGAACAAAACAAAACAAACCACTACGTCATTACTTAATATCAAAGAGATGATCGGACCGGAATTAATCGTCAGGATCATCATTTTCCTTGATACGACGCTTCAACTGGTTTCAAGTCCTTTACGTGCCATTTCCTGCTCTTGTCCCATCTTCGTTCTCTAACTCATATACTAAATTGGAATGTTTTTCCGAACTTTACTCATAACGAACTTAGGGGCTAACTTAGCGGAAAATTTATCACTAGCACTCGAGAGGACCTTATTAGCTCTCCAAACACTTTCTCCGACTCGGAATGAAATGTCTCTTCTCCTAAGATTGTAGCGTTTACTCGAACGTTGGTAAGCTACATGCAAATTTTCACGGACATTTCCAAAATATCAAACAAAGGTTGACGATCCAAAACATAAGAAGGTCTACTACTGGAGACGACATCAACATCTTCACCCGGTATAAAATTATCATTATAAGCTTTTCCACTTAAAGGTACCTGACGACCAAAACTAAAAATTTGGCGAATAGTTGGTGGACTCATGTTTTGCTGAGTTGATCGCGTATTGGATCTTTGATATCTCCATATCCCACGTATCATGTTCTTCTACGTATGAACGGATTGCTGTACCAACTGTCTTATTGATTCTTTCCACAAAATTGCATTGAGGAGCATAAACAGCATTATACCAAATCTTTGAATTTCGTACCTTGCACACAAAGCTTTAAAAATACGTCCGATTAATTGTGGACCATTATCACAAATAACAAACTGTGGTACTCCATAGACAAGAAATACTTTTTCCTCCAAAATTTCTCGATCAAATGTGCCGTGGCACTACGTAAAGGTTGCAAAATCGAATATTTCGAGAACCAATCACCAACAACTAAAAGTCATTTACCTGCTTATGAGTCATCAATAAAAAACTAATCATGACAATAGCTAACAAAAAATCAGTGTTCAGGTACACTCACACCCTACTACCAATTGAACTGTCGAAACAACTACAATGCTTCACAACGCCTAAATATGCTAGAGTGACAAACCCTCTACGAGTCTCACCTAGACTAACAATACCAAAAGTTTACATCAAATCAAAAAAGATGCAAAAAATTCTAGAGCGCCTAACTCACCTCGAGTCTCGTCTAGACTTATGTAAAGCCGAGCGACCAACTCTTCCTGAGTCTCGTCTGGACTGACATACTGCTGAGCGACCAACCACGACGACAAGTTCCGCCTAGACTAAATTGCGTTGCAATGCCGATCTAAACAAAATCTGCTAACAAAATCAAAACGTGCTTATGCACAAAGAGCAATTCTCAAACGACACAACGACAGCTCACTCCAATGTACCTTCAAAATAGAATCTCTAGTCTTATCATCAAATTTCGACAAAGATGTTCTTTATTGACTCAAACAAATCAAACAACAGGCTTATCAGCTTCTTTAGCTGACAGTCTTCCTAAAATTTTCCTCAAAACTGGTTTCTCACCACTACTCCTGTTCTTCTTTAAGCAGACAAACAATTCGGAATATCCGACATGATTACAAAAGCCTAATGGAATCAAACTGAAAGATCTAAATGATTTGAACCTTACAAAAGTGATCAAAACAAATTGTACTGCTAAAGGTAAAATCAAAAAATGTTTTGGTAAAATTATTTTTGCCAAAACAATATCAAAAAAATTTAAGGGTCAAAACAGAATGAAAGTTAAAAATAAATTTAACTAAGTTAATTAATTGATTGACTGTGGTTTAACGTTACAACCAATCTTTATCAAAAGCGAACAAACAAATCTAAATGTCAAATAAACTTTAAGCAAACAAATTTTGGAGCAAAATAATTTTTGGACAAATGGACTTCAAAGCAAAATAAATTTTGAGCTAACAAATTTCGAAGCAAATTACTTTTCGAACAAACTAATTTCGAAGTAAAACAATTTTTGAACAAACAAATTTCGAAGCAAAATAAATTTTGAACAGACTATTTCAAAGTAAAATTATTTTTGAACAAACAAGTTTCAGAGTAAAAAATAATTTTTGAACGAACGAATCTCGAAGTAAAATTAATTTTGAATAAACAAATTTCGAGGTAAATCAAATTATGAACAAACAAATTTCGAAGTAAATCAAATTATGAACAAACAAATTTCGAAGTAAATCAAACTATGAACAAACAAATTTCGAAGCCCCAAACGTTGCCGGCGCCAGTGTAACGATTTTTTTTTTCTCTAATTGTTGGCTCCGCTAGCCTCACGCATGGGCGCTAGTGAAACGAATTTTCCTGGCCGACACTACTTTATTATCACCATGCTCCAAGTCAGGTGTCTGCAAAACAATGTCTTCCGACGTAACTAGGGGTCTATTCCTTGGGTAGAGCTATGAGCAATGGGGGTAAGTCGAAATCTGTGGGGTCACACTCAAACTAAAACAAACAGGCGCCACCAAGTCCAGATTGATTTATATTAATGGCATAGCAAATTTCTAAGGGCGGACTTGGAGACCCAAAGAAAAAAAGATCGCCTTCGCTGACATACAAACTTGTCTTAACAGAATAAGACACTGCTCCTGTAAGAAAGAATAATAGTTAAGTCACCTAAAAAATGGGAACACTATTTGCGTCCCTCAAGTATACCTAAAATGCATAGAGAATATTTCCTACATACTGGAATCATAAAATTTAACTCTTGCTGTCTTTTGTTTATCAGGTCTGATCAAACCAGATCAGAATAAAAACTTTAAATGTAGATTATTAATTTACTAGAAAGAATTTTCTTTGTTTCAGTAAATAAAATTTCATTATAATTAAATAAAATAAATATTTGATATTCTTGCAAAATTGTTGTAAGGTTTATCAACTGATCCTTACTCAAATATATTACAGTTCAGTGTAACTAACAATATTAAGGTTTTTTATAACCCAACCAGATCTGTGTAGGTCACTTACAAATGAATATACGAAATTTTCTCATTAATTTAACAAAATTAATATTAGTTTGAAGTCAAAAGAATCACCAAGATTGTCTCTAATTTTATCAAAAGTGGCAGTACTGTAATGCTAAACATCTGTAAGCCATTGTGCAATTGTTGACGGCATTGTTCAAACAAACAGGTGACGTAATAGCAGCTGTTAATTTACGTTGTAGCCACGTGTAGTCACATATTTACGGAACTAAGTGAAATCAAACCCGATACTGGGGAAAACCAGTCTAATCACAGGTAAAGTGAATAACAATTTTGTATATCCAACAAACAAAATGAAATAATGTACTTTCAGAAGGAAGTACTGAGGAAATTCTTAATTCTATTACGAACCCAATACCGGCTGTCGTCCTTGGTTGCAATGGAAACAACTTCGCAGTGCGGGCCTGCAGCTAAATATGCTTGTTTTCCATGCTTTAATACAGATGTAGGAGCGAAGCGGATTTCACATTGGTTCAAGGCAGCATTACTTCATAGCGTACCCTCCGTTGTCTAATTTTATTTACAAATATAATCTTTCATTGCGTAGTCCATAAGTTAAGGTTTCTAAATTGTAATTTCAAAGTGGTCGTGCGGTTTCTAATTTATCGTTGCAATTTCTGACGTATTGTTGCGCTAAATAAATTTTAAATTAGCTAAAATGATAACGAATATGCAAAATGTGGATTAAGTACTAACCGTTACTCAGGAAGTGTTTCACCAAAATAAGGCGACCCGGAGGTCACTCGCCATTCTTTTGAATGCATCTTCACGCTGCCTTTAACTATCGACGAGTGCGCTCGCTGCGTTCTTGCATGGTGGGAGGATCATAAGTGGGGTTCTCGAACCTCTCACGCGCGCGCCAGTGGCTGTGGAATTGCACCGAACTCCGAAACAAATAGACTACTAATCCTAGATATAGTAATACTATAAAAATTTGATTGTTACTCGAATCTTTATTTTAGTTAATAAAGGTATTTCAATATTCATTGTACGTTTAATGAATAGGTTCTTTTACTGCTAAAATAAAATTGTTACACCAATATACCACAAAAAACATTACATCCAAATCGAATTTGATTGCGGCGTGGAACTGTTATGCGTGGGTTTTCCTGTGCCCAATAGTGTTCATTATGACGATTAAATATTCCACAGTTAGAAAAATAAGACCCATCGGTCCACAAAACGCGATTGATAAAATCATCATTCTCCCTAACTTGATTGATAAACCATCTGCAAAATGTTGATCTGTGGAGATAGTCGTTTGGTTGTAAGTTTTGAGCAATGTGAAATCTGTAAAAGTGATATTTATGCTTTTTTAAAATTCTTGATGCTTAAGACTTGGATACGTTTACTTGGGTTTCTATTTCCCGTGTTGAAATGTTTGGATTAGCTTTCACACAGGCCAGGGTCAACACCTCATCTGCAATGTCTCCATTTATGTTTCGAGTAGGCTTTTTTAAACATCCATACTGCTGCATATTTGTGTCCAATCTTTGAAAGATTTTAATGTTTGGCTGTCTTTTTTCGGGAAAGTTTGTTAAGTATGTTTCGGCAGCAAGGCGACTGTTCTTATTACATTTTATGTATGTACAAAACATATGATATTGTTCGCTTGTTGAAAAATTTGCCATTTGAATATTTTAAAGAATAAGTATATCACAACTTATAACTGGGAAAGAGAATACACAAATGCCAATTATTAGTACAACAGATACACTAATTCAACATGACAGTTTGTTATAATTTCATTTGTTTAAGAGAAATCTGATGATGCCTACTTGATAAAAAATTAAAATTATTATTTTCAGTAAATTTTTTCATTTAAACATATGTTGTGATACATCGTTGAAAAGAGAAAAAAATATGCTATCTAACCATCTAAAAATCCAATATGGCGCCCATTTAAAATATGAAAGTTGATGCTAATATCTCGATAACCGCCATCTTGAATTTAATTTTAATATCACTTTTAAGTGCACACAATTGAACTAAGTAACTTTTATAAGAAACATTTTTTCGTATCTTTTATTATAACAAAATATTCGACTTCAAAGAAATTGGCAGTTTTCAGTTTTTTAAATAATTTCTAAACCGTTTGGAATTTCGAATGTATCTATGCGGAATTTAAATAAGCTATCCAAATGACACAACTTTGCCCATTTAAGCAGATCTCTATCATTAATAATAAGAAAGATACCCATGCTATCCTACTCAATTTGAGACACCCTGTATATATATATATATATATATATATATATATATATATATATACCACACAATTTAAAAACAAAGTTTCTCAGCGTTTCAGCTACTGACCCACAATGCTTTCAAAAAGTTCGATTTAATTTCCAATTTGAAAATTCTAATTTATTGAGTTTACTTGATTTATATATATCAAAAGTCGGTTCCCGTGCAGATGCATTAAAATTTGTGTTAGGTTTACGATAGTATTACTTCTTAAAATAACGAACGCGCCACTCAAAAGAAGAGCTGAAATTTTGCTTCATAAAATTTTTCTATTGCTGAGAGGCAAAACATTAAATATGTGCTAGCTACACGTAATGGACCAATCACATAAGCGCAGTATTTGAGATTGCAAATATATTAGGTACGAGAATAGTTGAAGTCAAATATAAAATATGATCTGGTTTTCCTTTCTGAAATGTTATAGGTTCAAATATGAGTTATTAAGTATTCCATTGTTGAAGATAGAAGAAATGAAAAAAAAAATAAATGCGCGAGTAAAATAAGCTTTGTGATAAAGAAATAGTGAAACGAGGAGAAGCTTTTTCAACCAACTTATAAGGGGACTGCTTTGAAGTGACTTTTCTAAGAGAGGAAAAGGAGAAGAGTCCAAGAGACAATGAAATAAGAAATATTAGAAGTCCTGGAAAAATTGAAAATGAAGTAGAAAAATTGCTAATAGTTAAAATTAGAAGGGAGCAAGGACAAAGTGAAGTATATAATATTCTGAGAGCAAGAATGGCGCACTGTGAAGAGCAGAAAAATTATGGCTGTACAGAAAATTTAATTCCACGAATAATCGGAGAAAAGAGAAAAAACGTTGCGTATTCAGTCAAAAAGTGTAAATATGTTTGCAAAGAGGTCCCATGTGATTTGGTTATGTAGCATCCTTGATTAAGGTAATGCTAGTCATATTAAATAAGAGTAAATATTGTATTATACTGGTTTGTAATAGTTATTGGCTAAGAAGGTTGTAAGATATGAGGCGCAAGTTTAGAAATTGCCACAATGTGAAAAAGGGTTGCCAATTTCAACAGCTTTATGGAAGGGAAGAATGGTATACCGTTGACAAGCCAAGACTCTATTTATTCTTAAAAGGGTTTCTTCAAAAGGACACAATTTCAAGATTTCTATGTTGTAAAATAATCAAAACGAATTCTTTTATAAAATTGAAGTAACTAGAAACTCTATTTAAAGCATCATTTCTAAATATTTTTATTTGTACAACAACATTTGTTGAAGTTATAGATTGGGAAATAATCAGAGCGTGTTCGTGTATTATAATTAAAAACCTGGAAATTTTGTTTTAAAATGTAGGCTATCCAGATTTAATATTTAACAAATTTTCAGAGCTATAATTCAATGCGGGTGTGCATGAGAAATTAATCAAAGACAAAGATTTGAATATGTCTAGCTACTTAGTTGCGAACCTAGAAATAAAACATTCTGCGAGTCGGAGCGCGGAATGTCAGAAGTATGAAGCAAGTAGGTACGCTAGAAAACTTAAAAATTCAAACGGGTAGGTTAGCATTAGACATAGTATGGATCAGCGAAGTTCAGTGGCCAGAGACGGGGAATTTTTGAAGTGGAAACTTTAGGGTAATTCATACAGGATCAGAGACAGGAAATTCTGGTGTGGGTATAGTTAATCCAAAAAGATAGGACATTGTGTAGAAAACTACTTACAAAAGAACGATAGAGTACTCATAGTTAGACTAGAATTTAAACCCGTAAATATCGTAATAATACAAGTACACATGCCCACCTCCAGCCACAGTGAAGAATAGGTAAAGCGATCTACAAAGATATCGAAGACATACTAAAATAAGTAAAAGGACATGAAAATTTAATAATTACGGGTGATTTTAATGCAGTAGTAGGGGAGGATATGGAAGAAGCGGTAGTAGGTTTATTTGGTTTAAGCACGACAAACGACAGGGGAAATAGATTGGTAGAATTTTGCGACAAAAACAATTTAACCATCACAAGCACTTTATTTCAACACCATGCTAGAAGACAATACACGTAGAAGATGGCAGTTGATATAGGAAGATATCATATAGATTACATTCTTATTAGACAACGGTTTAGAAATCCGGGAGCAGATACAAATACTGACCACAGCATCGTATTTATGAAGGCCACCTTTAAATTTAAAAATTCGAAAAAAAGTAACTGAAAAATGCACTTTGACTTTGAGAAACTTAAAGTTAAGGATGTCCACGAAAAATTTGAAAAAAGTCAGATGAATTGCTGAAAGATATCGGAAAAATTTCTTATACTAAGAAAGTAGAAACAGATTGGAATAACATCAAATCCAGCTTAGACATTGTGGCCAGAGATATTCTGGCGTATGCACAAAAAGAAAATAAGCTACCATGAATAACAAAAGGTATCCTGAATTTAATAAAAGACAAAAATACAAAAATAGATCAGACGAAATGGGAAAACAGAAGTATAAAGCCATAAAGTGTGAAATTACTTGCAAAGCAGGAAAGCTAAAGAACAATGGATTGATGAAAAGTGCAAAGAGGTACAAACTAAGATGGAAATAAGATAGACAGACGAAGCATACATGCTAATTAGAATGAATTTTAGGGATATAAAACCGTATAGCAAAAATATAAGGGACTCAAGAAGAAACGACATTATAGAAATTTGTGGAGAAAGAGGTTAGGTGGCAAGAATATATAAGGAATTTATATGCAGGAGAGCAAGTAGCAGCATTAGAACAAGAATAGGACATTGACAATGATGACATGGGGTATCCTATACTGCGAGATAAGCTTGAATTTGCATTAAAGGATTTGAAAAGTGGTAAGGCGCCGGGTACAGATAAGGTGCAAGTATAAACTCTAAAAGCCGCTGGACAAGCAATAACAGCACGTCTCTTCCAACTTGTAAGCTATATGTATGAGACAGGCGAGATACCCAAACATTTTAAACGTAACAACATAGTAAATATACCAAAAAAGAAAAGCGCCGATTGATGTGAAAATTTTCGAACAACAAGTATGACAGCACACGTGTCACTAATATTAACTAGAATTGTACAAAAACGAATGGACATTCGAGCTAAGGAAATACTAGGAGAAGATCAATTTGAGTTTAGGCAAAACAGGGGACACGGGAGGCTATTTTAGCTCTGAGAGTGATAATGGAGAAAACAATAGAAAAAAGGGAGAGCATGTATATAGGGTTTGTAGATCTGGAAAAAGCATTCGACAATGTAAAATGGAAAAATATGTTCGACATACTCAATAAGTTTAATATGAGTTTTAAGGATACATGGATAGACCATAGCTTATACAAAGAGCAAACAGCTGTAATAGAATTAAAGCAGGAACGTAGAAAAGTAAATATTAGGCAAAGAGTGAGACAGGGATGTGCCTTATCCCCATTAATTTTTAACTTGTACATAGAAGAGCAATGAATACTGTCAAATGCAAGAAGACATTTGGAATTACTATGCAGGGACAAAATATTGATATGCTTAGATTTGCAGATGATATAGCGGTATTAGCATCTAGCAAGGAAGACTTAGAAGCTGCTTTTAATGAAATCGAAATATTTCTAAGAGAGATACGGTATCAAAGTCAACAAAAATAAAATTAAAGTTCTAGTATGCAAAGGAGGAGAAAATAAACCAAAAACAAGAATACAAATAGATAACGAGAACTTACAAGAGGTTAACAATGTTTGCTACCTAGGAAGCCAAATAACGCAGAATGGAAAAGCACAAAGGCTATAAAACAAAGATTAACACAAGATCGTGCTACATTTAACAAAAAAAAGCAACTACTGTGTTCAAAGACAACAAACATAGAAACAAGGAAAGAATTGCTTAAAACATATGTGTGGAGCACAGCACTGTATTGCTGTGAAGCCTGGACAGTAGGAGAAGCGGACAAGAAGGATGTAGAAGTCTTTGAAATGTGGTGCTACAGACGTATGATGAAGATATCATGGACAGACAAAGTTAAGAACAAGGAGGTACTAGAAATGGTAGAAAAAGAAAGAAATTTGTGGAAAACAGTAAAAAATAGAGGAGATAGGGTGATAGGTCACATACTAAGACATGAGGGATAGTGCGGAATATATTAGAAGCGGAGATAGAAAGAAAGGGAAGTAGAGGTAGACCTAGGTGAGACTAGTGCACACAGATAGTAAAGGGTGTACGATGTGGGAGTTTCAAAGAAGTGTATAGGCTAGCTCAGAATATAAATCGATCGAGATACGCATCCAAACAGTTCCAAGATAGAAAACCAATAACGAAAAAAGAAAGTTCTTAAACATGATGTTTAATATAAATAACTATAGGTATGGGTCTTGCAGTATTCTCAACCAATGTTAATTGTATGAAAGAATTTACTGGAAAACTATTAATTCGACAAATATATAAGTGCTGAGGGAACTTGGCAGTCAGAGGCTGCTTATCTCACTTTACATACCTTACATGTGATTGTTCCAATGTTCCACCCGAAGGTACTACATTGGCCAGGAAGCAATTTCTTTTTAACCTGCAAATTTGGAATTTTACCGAACCCTTGCTGTTTCAAGCAAGGTATGGATCTTTAACGTGCGTGACAACACTCACACACGGGACCTCCTTTTACCTCTCATTCGAACGAAGGTGTATTTTTGTGAAAAATTCTCGCCTAACATTTTTCAAGCGGACCGTGTCGGGATTTGAACCCGGGACCTTGGGCATAGTAGTCACACACATACCAACTACGCCACGGAGCTGACTTCCCTTCACATACCACTGAATATCGGAGAAATTTTGTATATAACTGTAAAACAATAGAAGGTGACCGAACTGCATCTAACAAGAAAGAACAGCGGATATGTTCAAAGACAACAAACATATTGACAAGGAGGAAATTGTTGAGAGCATATGTGTGGAGCAAAGCACATTACGTCTATGAACTAAGGGCAGTAGAAACAGCAGGCAGAAAGAGATAGGAGCCTTCTAGAATGTTGTGCTTCAGATGCATAGAGATGATAGCATGGACAGACAAGGTAAATAACAAATAGGTTATAGAATTAGTAGAGAAAGAAATATATCTGTGGAAAACAAAAGAAAAATAAAGAAATAGCAGAGCAGAATACGTTCTACGGCATTTTTTGTGAATACTATCGGATATATTACAAGCAGAGATAGGAAAAGGGAAGTAGAGGTAGACCAAGATCAGACTTTTGCACACAGATAGTGATAGATGCAGACTGTGCAAATTTCAGAGAATTGTGTAGGTTGGTTCGGAATAGGAAACAATAAGGGTACGCGTCTAACCAGTTCCAGGACTGAAGACCTAATAATGATGGTATCATTAAATGCAGCAGTTATTTTAGATTATGAAATCTAAAAGATTTCGTCGCTTGTTTATGTTATATATTGCAATGCTAGAGTGCAACAAAAGTAATGCAAGTTTAATTATTATTGCGGTAAGACGCACCTAATGATGAATTGGTTTCAAGAATTTTTAAGAAGTCATTGGAGGTATAGGTGAATCTGGATGCAGGTGATTAAAAATTCCGTAAATAATTATATTTTTATTCCACTTGTTCAAACAACTGGCATGTGTGTGAGAGCGAGTAATATCAAGTTCAATTTTTGTTTTTCTCATGATTATAACAATACACTAATCTTAATTGGGGAACGGGAGTAGTTCATTGTCGTGTTTCTAGTAGGGGGTATTCTGAAATGGATAGGGCGTTATTTTCTTTACATGACGTCAAGGTGTTTAGAAATATGGAACTGAAGATTTCGCTGTGCTTCTTTCAAAAGTTGTAAAAATAAAGGTACAATTTTAAATTATGATACCCTAGGGAATGAGTGAAGGTAGCGTATCATAAACTACATTAAAGGTGTCAATCTGATCGAAATTAAATCGCAAGTTGTATGACACATAAAACTTTAATTTATGTGGCTCTACTTATCGTTTCTGAAAGAAACTATAACCAAGAGATGCTTTGTTTATCGGTGTAGTCATCTAGTAAGGTTTCGATGTTATTGACCAACTGCGAATTGCACCAAAATCAAAATTATATGTGATTAATCAAAGCCATCCCTAAATGTCAGTCACCCTATACCTAAGTATCTCAACCAAAGTTATATCCGAATTTAAGGCTGCTGAATTGTAATTCTTATAATGCAATGGATGCTCCGTAATTTACTCCTCAGAATTAAAATGTGTAGTACTGACATATAGCTGTAAATTTTATTTATAGATGAAAACACTAGGAACTGCTGTTTACAAATCAAATTGGTATTTTGAGTACAACAACCATGTATGGAAATCGCTAATATTAATAGAAATGCGATCCCATAACCAAGCAAGATATTGTGCTGGCGGTTTGCTTGAGATTAATTCGACAGCAATTTTGACGGTACGTATGACAAATTATTTTGTGAATATAAATACAGATATATATATATATATATATATATATATATATTGTTATGGATTCAAAGGGTTAAATTTGGGGTAAGCAATGCAATTTCAAACACCCTGTATAGAGAAACGAACTAATTATTTACGCGCAACATTTATTTCATTTATTTAATTTAAACGAACAAGTATTGACGTATTTATATAATTAATGATCAAAAAGTAATAGGTTCATAAAGAAAACCTGTTTTAAAAACAAATAGAAACGCATAATTAATTTAATTTAATTTAATTCAACGTGTAATAGCATTAGGAAACACACCAGGGTATAGAAAATAAATAATCCGAAGGCAAAAGGTTTTGTGGTAGCAGACAAGGACGTCAATTGTATCGAATACCATGAAATATAAGCTCTTAGAATTGTTGTTTTAAACAGTCATTAATTAAAAACACCTGCATTTTGAAAAGGTTACCTTTGTCGAATTTATATACATAATAACGCGGGCTTTAAAGAAAATATTTGCAACCGTCAATTGCTTCAAATAACAAAATAACAAAGTTTCTTAAAGAGCGGAAGGGATGCACGATCTATAATATTTACAGATAAAGACGGATATAAAAGCATTGGCTTTAAAACACACGTACTCAATCTACGTGGAGTCAGGCGACGCCGTCAGCTATACCGATTTTGTATAACTCAAGTGGAATTTGGAACGCGACATCTAATATGCACAAGTTAGGGATAAAAATATTACAGGCAAAGTTTTATGACAACACAGGACTGTATCATTGGTTGAAATAGATAGTTTTACAACGGACGAACACGCGACAGATGAAAGCAATTTTTCGGATTAAATTGGGTGTCTGAGGTAAATTTCTGGAAGCTTTAAGTCAGTTAGATTAAATGTGCAAAAGTATTATTTTAAATTAAGTATTTCGCGTGAAGAGTGGCCGAGAGGTGGCATTTTGAATTGTATAAATACTCTAAGAAAATTAATAGGGCTCTTTTTGTATATTCATGGCTTTAGACTACGTATAATAATCAACCGAGGTTATTGTAGAGGCTTGTGAGTATTGGAAAATTGTATAAATCAGTAAAAATAGTATTAGCACTTATAACATGGTAAGTTGAGGTCTTGTAGTTATTAACGTGGTAGTGTCGAGTGAATTAAATTAACTGAGGTCTAACTAATACCATGACAAGCTAATAAAGCAATAAACAAAAGTATAATATACGTGAATTTGGATGCTGGGATGAAATGGTAATTGGTAGCAAGGAGCTCGGCGTGTGCTGAGGTTATCATTTATAAATATCTGGTGGATCAGAGCGCATAGTCACGAAGCGAAGGGGCTCTGGAGGATAGTGCATCATCGAAGGAGTTGGAGACTTGAAGCATTTTCCAGGTAACTCAATTTGAATTTGCTGTTATTTGATAAACTGTTGGAATTATTTGTGATATGTGAGTAAACTTTGGGGGTCATTTATGGTTATTTAACGTATTGGAAAAGATACGTGTACTTGACAATTATTAGGGTATTTTAAATATTGAAAAAAAGGTGTATGTAAAGCTTACTAAATTTCATTACAAATTTAAATTGGATCGTTAAGGGTACACGGGTTTATTAGTTTTGTAGTAATTTTATGCAAGGTAAAAGGCATACATTAATAAATTGGGTTATTATGAGCTCACCATACTCCAGTGTGCAATAAATATAGGGTATTATTTGGGGCCCATTTACTCCTGTTGTATTAAATGTGTTCGCAATTAAAATTTTAAAACACGGACTTTACAAAAATATCACTTACTGAGTTGTAATTTGTGTACCAAACTGTATATATCTGTGAATAATTGTTTGTAAATAGCGGTAAATAAAGATTGTATGATTGTTGTATTATTTGGTGTTTTTATTGAATGATGTGTGAGTGGGAAGGAAGAATGATTGTAAATTTAGGTATCCGAGAAGAGGGCACAGCTGAGCTAGCTAGAGAAGCTGCGGAAGATTGTTGCTGCAGAATAAACGGGTAAGAATATTTTTATAAAATTTTTAATTGTTTTTTTGAAAATCAGTGTTGACACGGTGATGTCAAAGTCATAAGTCCGATCACAGCAATCTTATGATAGCCGAACGTTAGAATTTGAATAGGTTTTTAGGGAGATCCAGAGACTGAACCTACGATCCACAGCAATATATATACATATATATATATATATATATATATATTGAGTAATATATATATATATATATATATATATATATATATTGAGTAAAAATTGAGTAAAAATTAAATTGTTTTACCACTCCCCTGGACCCGGGCTTCGTCTAGTCTGTAGTACATAGCGGGCTTCGTATGATATGTGAGGTACGTATAGATATATATATATATATATATATATATGTATATATATATATATATATATATATATATAAATATATATATACTACATAGTACGCGGGACTCGATATTGCGATACTTTGTGGTACATTGTTCACATATGCCGCGATACTTACTTTAACCATTACGGTTCAGTTAAGTACGACTTTCACCGATTCTTAGGTTCAAGGTGGTTCAAACTGTAATGGAGCTTTACACAATACCTAGAGGTGTTTAGTGTACTAGTGTACAAATATGGTGTTTTATCCAGCTGAGACTTCTGTCTTATAGAGGAGTAGAAAGTTGAAATTACATTTTCAAAAATAAGTTGTATATATAGTTTAAATCATATAGCTTATAGTAACTTAAATGAAAACTGCGTTTGTATGTATTGCTTGTTAACGAAAAAATTAATTACTATATTACAAAAATTGTTCATTATATCTATAACTTTTCATATCACTGTATCGCATCTATCTTATCTTTCTGTCACCAGAATTTCTTAAAATATTTTAATTCTTTTTGAAATCATTGCTCTTTTTTATATGTTGCCATGGTAATCGTAACTAAAGCTTTAGATACATTTTTAAAGTTACTTAAACATTTCTTTTAAGTAATCTTCTGGAATAACATTTAAAAGCGGAACTGCTTCAGAAAGCAACAAGAATTCTTTCCGTTGATATATTACTCAAAACGCCATTCTAAGCTCATCTTAGGTCAAAAAATCTTGACATTCTACGGCTGTTTTCAAACGCATTTCTAGAAATTCCTTATAATAATCCTTAAACTTTTCACCCAAGAAACAAGGTTGTGGCTAGTCAATGGCGAGTGAAGCTAAATTTCTCACTCACCTAACTAAAAGTGGCGGCGTAAGCTTTTACCGATTCCTTTTCTCACTACGTTGTCCTTAGATTTTTGCATTTTAGAAAGTGTTCTTTAATTTTACCAACAATATCACCATTTAATGTTATACTTTTCTGCCATAGATATCCAAACTTATTTTAATTTACAAAGGGTCAAATGTTAATATCTTTGTAATTGGTTAACAACTATATCGAAGTAGGGCAATATTATATAAAATGTTTAGGCAATACATAAAGTATCCTCCGTTCGTAGCCAGTAGCTTGATAAACTGTGTTTAGCAATTTCAAGTCGTTTTGAATAACATCCATAGCCTTATGAAGTCACTCGTACGGTTAAAGTTCCGCGTGGTTGAAAACTTCAACTAACTTGTAACTTTATGGTAACTTTATATAAACGATATTGTTTAGTATTTGTGTTGCTTGTCATGAATTGGAGAAAATGTACATAATTCTATCAACTCAGAATAAATCGTTTTTCCATTTTTGTTTATTAAGGCAACTTTCAATATTACAGGATTATTTTTATGAGCACAAGAATGAATGAAATAGACGCTTACATAATTTTCTGTAGCTTCGTTTTGCCGCCATTAATAGAAGCGCTCGTCACTGGAACTAGAAGAGCTCATCACTGGAACAATACGAAAAGTTTGCGCACTAGGTTACTAGTAATATTGCTAATAAGTTTTGTCAATTGAACTGGGTATGCATAGCTTAACACAATTGTTGGTTCAAACTGAAGACAAACGTTAGTTGTTTTACCAATAGTAATAATTATTTACTTTGGTGCTCTTATTTCATGATTAACTTCTGTGAAAAAGGTTGGTGTAATTTTACGACAAAAACAGTTTACCCATCACAAACACATTATTTCAGCAATATGCTAGAAGACGAGACACGTGGAATATGTCAGCAGGTATAGGAAGATATCAAATAGATTACATTCTTGTTAGACAATGATTTAAGTATGAAGTAAAGCACAGTAGAAGCTATCCAGAAACGGCAATAAACACTGACCACAACATCCTAATTATAAAGGCCGCTCTTAAATTTGTAATTTGAAGAAAAAGAACGGAAAAAGACACTTCAACTTCGTGAAACTAAAAATAAAGATAATCACGAAAGATTTGAAAAATATTCAAATAAATTACTGAAACATATCGGGAAAATTTCTTGCACTAAGGAAATAGAAAAAGAATAGAATAACATTAAATCCAGCTTAGTCATGGCAGCCAGAGATATTCTGGGATATACACAAAAAGAAAATGAAAAATCAGGGATAACAAAATATATCCTGAATTTAATAGAAGAACGACTAAAATACATCAGACGAACAAAGGAAAACCGATATGAATAGCGATAAAATGGGAAATCATTCGCAAATTCAGGAAAGCTAAAGAACAAATGGATTGATGAAATACTTTTCATCAATCCATTTGTACAAAGTAAAATGGTAACAGGAAAGACTGACGAACCATACAAACTAATTGGAATGAATTTTGAAGGATATATAACCATATAACAAAAATATAAGAGGTGCGGAAGTAAACGTCATTATAGAATATGTAGAGATAGTGATTAGATGGCAAGAATATATGGTGAATTTATATGCAGAAGAGGAACTAACAGCATTAGAACAGGCATCAAACATTGAAAGAGATGGCTTGAGATATCCTATACTTAGAGATGAGTTTGAATTAGCATTAAAGAATCTGAAAATTGGTAGGGTTCCGGGTACAGATAAGGTGCTAGCGGAAAATACAAAAGAGTTGAACAAGCAGTAACAGAACGTATTTTCCAACTAGTAAGTTATATGTATGAGACAGCCGAGACACCCAAAGATTTCAAACGCAACATCATAGTCACTATAACAAAAAAAGAGGCGCGAATAGATCTGAAAATTGTCGATCAATGAGTTTCACAGCACACGTATTAAAATATTAACTAGAATTGCACAAAGGCGGATGGAAAAACGGACTGAAGAAATACTAGGAAAAGATCAATTTGAGTTAAGGCGAAACGGAGGATCGCGGTGAGCTATTTTTAGCTCTAAAGATGATAATAGAGAAAACAATAGAAAAAAGGGAGAGCGTGTATATAGGGTTTGTAGATCTGGAAAAAGCATTCGACTATGTAAAATGGAAATAAAATGTTCGAAATATACAAAAAGATTGGAATGCGTTTTAGGGACAGGCGGATAATACATAGTTTATACAAAGAGCAAACAACAGTAATAGAAATAGAGCAGGAGCGGAGAAAAGTAAATATTAGGAAAGGGCCAAGACAAGGATGTGCCCTGTCTACGTTAATTTTAACTTATACATCGAAGAGGCAATGAATGCTGTCAATTGCAGGAAGACATTGAAATTATTAGGTAGAGGTAAAAGATTGATATGCCTAGATATACAGAAGATGTATTAGTATTTGCATCTAGCAAGAAAGAGTTAGAAACAGCTCTTAATAAAATGGTTACAGTTCTAACAGAGAGATACTGTATGAAAGTTAATAAATATAAAACTAAACTACTATTATGTAAAGGAGGGGAAAATAAATCAAAAACTAGAATACAATTAGGTATCGAGAGCTTACAAGTGGTTAAGCATCTCTGCTACCTAGCAAGATATAAAACATAGTTGAGCACAAGATCGTGCTACATCTAACAACAACATACATAGAATCAAGAAAAGGATTGCTTTAGGCATATGTATGGAGCACAGCACTCTACGGCTGTGAAACTTGGACGGTAGAAGAAGTACGTAGGAAAACGGTAAAAGCTTTTGAAATGTGGTACTACAGACGTATGATGGAGATACCAAGAACAGACAAAGTTGAGAGTAAACAGGTGCTAGAAATGGTAGAAAAAGAAAGAAATATGTGGAAAACAGTAAAAAGTAGAAGAGATAGGATGATAGGTCATATACTACGGCATCAGGGAATAGTGCGGAATATATTAGAAACAGAGATAGAAAAAAGGTGAGGCAGAGGTGGATCTATGTTATAGACTATTTTACACAGATAGTGAAAGACGTAGGCTGTGGGAATTTCAGGAAAATCTGTAGGTTAGCAAAAGAAAAAACAATGGAGGTACGCGCCCGATCAGTTCTAAGATAGTAAACCTATTGACAAAAAATAACTGTACATATACCTGATGATTATTATAAGCAATTACAGGCACAGGTTTTAACAAAATTCACATAGTGCTAACTGTGTGAAAGGATTTACTCGAAAACTATTAATTCGGCAAATGTCTAAGAGTTGGGGGATCTTGGTAGCTACAGGCTGCTTATCCCCCTTGACGTGCCACTGAATTTCGGTGATATAAGGCATATAATTTGGAAACAATAGAAGGGTAACCAAGCTGTATCTAGGCTGTGGAATTTTCAGGGAACCGTGTAGGTCAGCTCAGAATAAAAATAAGTCGAGATACGCGTCCAACCAGTTTGAGGACTGAAAACCTAATGACGAATAAAGTAGTTGCATTTACGAGTGTACCTGATAATTATTATAAACAGCTACAGGTGTTGGATTTGCAATATTTTCAACTAATCTTGATTGTGTGAAAGGGTTTACTGAAAAACTATTAGTTCGACAAATGTTCTAATGTTGGGAGATCTTGCTTGCTACAAGCTGCTTAGCCCCGTGCACACGTCACTGAATATTGGTGAAGTATGGTACATATTTACAATACTCTAGAAGGGGAACCGAACTGTATCTCACAAGAAAAAGCAGCGGCTATGTACGAAGACAACAAACATAGAAACAAGGAGAAGGTTGTTGAAAGCATATGTGTGGAGCACAGCACTGTATACGTATGAATTAGGGACAGTAGGTGAAGCAGACAAAAACGGTAGAAGCCTTTTGGGATGTTGTGCTACAGATGTATGATGATGATAGCATAGACAGCCGAAGTTAATGACAAAGAGGTTATAGAAATTGTAGGGGATTAAAGATATCCGTGGAAACAAAAGAAAAAGAGAAGAAATATGTATATATATACCATATTTCACCGTATTCAATAGTATGTGAGAGGATTTAGCGGCCTGTTGCTATCAAGATACCCCAACGCATGAACATTTGTCGAATTCATAGTTTTCCTGTAAATCCTTTCGCACAATTAAGATTAGTTAAAAATATTGCAAAACCAACACCTGTATTTGTCTATAGTACTCATCAGGTTTAAGTGCAGTTATTTTTTCGACATAAGGTTTTCCGTCTTGGAACTGGTTGCACGCGTACTTTAGTGGTTTTTATTCTAAGCTAGCCTACCCAGTTCCCTGACATTCTAATAGCCTAGATACAGCTCGATTCCCCTTCTATTGTTTTCTAAATATACGCCCTATTTTACCGATATTCAGTGGTATGTGAAGCGTGTTAAGCAGCTTGCGGCTACCAAGGTCTCCTAACAGACATTTACAGAATTAATAGTTTTCTAGTAAATTCCTTCACACAACTAACATAAGTTGAGAATCCTGAAAAAAGATCACCTATAGTTGCTTATAATAATCATCAGATTTAAGTACAATATTTTTTTTCTTCATAGGGTGTTCCGTCTTGGAACTGGTTGGACGTGTAACTTCATTGATTTCTATTCTGAGTCTAGAAAGCAGGAAAATACAGTCAAGCGACACAAAATAAATGTTTGATAGGATAGAACATTGTAAAACCATCCCAACAATCTATTGCTGATAACGCCGATATACAAAAATTGATTATGGTATATCACAGTACTATAAAATAATCTCTACACGATAGCAAAACATATAATATAAAAAATACCTACCACCCCTGTGAAAAGCAGGCAACAAAACAAAAAAACGTTTTGGTGTGATTAGAAAAGGAAGCAAGAGTCGGTTAATGGAGAGAAACGTGGTACTAAATATTAGAAATACTAGACTTCAACATTCACCTAATTGATGTGGTCTAACACAGTTACCTTTAAGCAAAATCGTTAATGAATGACGTATAAAATTAATTGAAAATGTACAATATGTGAGTTAAAGGTCTATACTACTTAAATTGATCTTCGTATATGGTAAGCAAATCTATATGATATAAATGTCATTATTTCAATATTAAATTAATTGTAGAAAAGCCATTGAGAAAGGTTGCATAACTGCGACTGAAACGTTTGGAACACGAGATAAAAATACGTGGTAAATTAGTTTAATTAAACCTTAACTCAAACAAATATATATATATATATATATATATATATATATATATATATATATATATATATATATGTTGCTGGGATATTTAGAAGTAATAATAGT
Source organism: Platerodrilus igneus (assembly GCA_036346225.1). Taxonomy (NCBI): domain Eukaryota; kingdom Metazoa; phylum Arthropoda; class Insecta; order Coleoptera; family Lycidae; genus Platerodrilus; species Platerodrilus igneus. The sequence continues at coordinate 3,380,619 of JARFIW010000958.1, forward strand.
ATAAGAATTAGTTGTAAAGTTTATTTCGTTATTTTAGCATAAAAACAACATAGTATGCTTTGAAACGCTTTTTAAATAGGTAGTGTAGAAGTCAGTAATTCGACTGGAATACTTAGGAAGCTAAAAGTTTATTTTCATAGTCTTGCATGTGTAAATATTCGTAAAGATACAGTATATAAGATAACATTTCAAATTTGTGTATAGGAATATGCAGGGAAAAAACAAACATTTAAATTCCATAACAATTTAAGCTACGTATTTAATTATAAGGAAGGGGATGTGTAGTTTCAAAAGCGTTAGTATTTGAAACCATTTTAGTATAGTTATAAGTGTTGAAAGTTTTAAAACAGTTTGTCGAAGCTTTTCTAATAACATGTAAATAAGAAACGAATTTAACCGTCTTTATTTTCCGAGTATATTTTTAGATAATGTTGTACAAACAAAAGCAAGTTCCTATTAGGGTTGGTTATCGCTTTCAATTATATTAGATTTATAGCTCAGGTGTGGAGGTAACTGTGGCGCTACAAGTTTAACTTGACAAAGGGAAACAAAGAGGGCGTAGGGGATAAATTAAGTGAGATAAGGATAACGCGTGTTAGAATAATAGAATTGTAGCAAAGGAGTGGCAATACAAACTGCAGTGAGTGCAAAGCAAAAGAGAGATTATGTTGGAAGCGTATGTTGAAGAAAGGTAGATGTTACCCTTGTTGCGTTAGTGGCGTATTGAAAGTTAACTTTGTCAAGTTGAAAGTTTAAGCTACAAAACGTGATTGGTGACAGATGTTTTAAATACGGGGATAGAAGTCAAGTAAGGATGGGTTGCGAATGTTAGATTAGCTTTTCAAGAAAATATTTTCGAAAAATCGTGGCAGTTGGAAGATTTTACTAGGAATTTTGAGTGAACGTTACAAAATTACGGGGAAACAATGGTCGTTGGTGTTTGTTTGTATTGTGAAATTGTGAGAAGTGAAGACCGTTGAAAATTATACGTGGAACGGTATGTTTGTATTGACAGGCTTTTGTGGGGTGAGAAGCTGTATATAAACTACAGCAGGTTGTTGTGGTGCTCTCTTACAATTTTCCCAATTGAAATTTGCTCCCTTAAAAATTCGGTCTCTGAAAGTTCTCTTAGATTCTCTCTTATTCTTCGATCATAGTTTGATGATAGACTACAAGTTATAATACCATAAAGCTTATCAACCAGCTAATGGCTACAAAATTAATATATTCGAACTAAGTTGAGTAAATAAAATTTGTTTTAATTTGAATTTGCAATAAGTATGCAAAAAGAAAGTACATATGGAGATGGAATAGATATCGGTGGTTGTTAAAATTGCGTGTGCATCAACATTTTATGGTAGTTGTCGAAGAGCTTATGGAAATTGGATGCATTTAATATGGTAGGTGAGTGCTGTTATGATTAAATGGTTACTACTGGAGAATATGGTTATGGCAAGGAAAGATGGTGTTCATGTATGCCACAGTCAAAATAGTAACGATGGCAGCCGTATGTAGATATAGTTTCCAGGTAACTGTTGCTTTAATTGTTGGTTTTGGTTTTTTATTTTCCACGTGTATGAACTAGTGTTCAATGACCATTTGTTCATTATGTGTAAATTACGACTAAAAAGGACAAATTTGAAAGGAGCCTGATAAAATTTTTATTTTGCATTATTGTATTGTATCTTTATTTGGAAATTTTGATTTAAAAATGATTTATATTAACAAATGTTGGTATGTACAGGCTAAAAGGGTATTTTTGGGGGATTGATGTGCTATCTTTGCACGAAGGTTTAAGGGTTGTTAAGAGCTCGTACTCAACACGTGGTAAAGTTAATACGGGAGAAAAGCCCTGTTACCTTATAAAGTAATATCAGTTGAAAATATTGATTTGAGTAGTTATTGATACCAAGTAGATTATGACATGTAATATTTCATAAAGGCGTTGCATATAATGAATAAATAATGTTTGAACGTGAATTTTTAATTGTGATTTGGCGAGCATAATTTTTATTATGAGTATGTAATAAATGTATGTGATTTTTTGGTTGTTAGGTAAATTGTAGAAAGAAGCTGAGCAGCCGTGGCATGTATTTTTCTTAAGCGTTTCATCAGTTCCAGAGTTTGCAGCAATTAGTGACACCCAGTAATAATCGTTCTGTACATGGTTTTGTGTATATATATATATATATATATATATATATATATATATGTATATATACAAAACCATGTACAGAACGATTGCTAGATCGGGCTGTAACACTACAGGGTATTTAATCTAAACTTTAATTTCTTTTTAATGCAAAAGAGGTTGCATTTTATAGAAAGTATTTGCTTCCGTGCTTCAGTACACAAAATTAAAATTAAAATTGATTTTTTTTAACAAGATTGTAGTTTCTTAAGAAAACTGTATTAAGCTAGTGTTATTTACAGCAAATAAAAAGCACTTTTATAAAAAATGGTTCAATAACTAATAAGTGCAAATAAATGGCTTTGTATTTACCTTAAGATGATTGATCTGCGTTCACATTGAATGCGCTTTTAAGTTATCTTCAGATTAATTACTTTTTTTACATATACACCCTACGTTATTTGCTGTTTGTTTCCAATACACTCTTAATACAAGGTGAATATTTATACAGGCGCAATTGCATTTTTCGCTTGTACATCAATAAATAAAGTTACGCTTGTTTTATACAGGGCTTAACCATAAATTTACGGAAATTTCCGTTTTTTTAGGATTCTTTTATATTTTGGTGGAATTTGTTTGTAGAATTTGGTATTAAATAACCTCTCGTTACCCCTTATCACGTCATTTCTCCCAATATTAAAATATAAAATTCGAAATGTGGGTTATTTTTCCGCGTATGTGAGTAATTTAACTATTTTTATTTCTAACTACTTGCTATCTACAGCTAATTCTATAAGTTTATTAATACACACGCATTGCCTTTTAATACTAGGACGTTTCCCCTTTTAACAATCCACCTATTTCTATTTTATAATCAACTAAACTTTACTTAACTCGATCTAATCTACACTCTAACATTTCTATCCAATATTTCTAGCTTTTTCATACTTATACGCGGTGTTTGGAATATGTTTGTGTATTTGTACATCTTTGATGCGAGCCTGCTGCACGTGTATTCGTTGTAGTATAACTCTTAGGACCAACTTAACAATAAAACTGAAAATTTGTTTCTTGCTAAGATTGAAATGTAAAGAATACTTTAACGTAGAATACATTTATTATAGCTGAATATAATTGAAAATTTAAGTAAAGTACATTAGAATCAGTGGGTATGAGCTGTCACGAGCTAACCTCTCAGACATCTTAAACGCGAATGAATTCTGGAAACAAAGCGCGTAGCAGAACATCAGCGCTTACCGCCACAAAAGTAGTTCTCGGCACAAACACGAAGTATCTTCACATCGTAGTGATTCTACAAATCCCCAACATGCTCCCGGCGTTAAAAGCTCTAACTTTCAATAAACTAACAATTGTTTAAATACATCAGCTTAGAGTACAATAGAAATAGTATGAACAACTATCGAACACTAGAATATATTTACATATCGTTTATAGGTAGCGGGAAGATCCTGGAAAATGATCGACGAACTAGACCAGTAGCAGTTTTAATCGACGCAACGCGATTAACACCGTCGGCACCAGCATGAACATTCACAATGCGCCCAAGACGCCACTGTAACACTGGGAAATTGTCCTCCTTTATTAGCACCAATGTGCCTTTTTGATGTTCGAAGTTATTGGAACGTCATTTTTGTCGTTGTTGGAGTTCGGATACATACTCTTTGCTCCAACGTGACCGTATTTGTTGCTAAGGAAGTTGAACTCGTTGGAAGGTATTAAGTCTGGACTCTTTAAGGTGACTTAAGGAAGGATCAGAAGTCATGGATCGACCAATAAGGAAGTGTTCTGGAGCTAAAGGTAGAAGATGCTTAGGATCAGAAGAAATAGGAGACAAGGGTCTCGAATTTAGTATAACTTCCACCAGTGCCGACATGGTGGAAAATTCTTCATAAGTAAGGACATAGCCAAAGACCACGTAAGTGGTGTTTACACGATTTTACACCCGCTTTCCATATTCCCCCGAAATGAGGTGAATGAGAAGGAATAAAATGCCAAGTTACGCCCATATCTGTTACCTTAACTGGAAAAATAGGTTGGTTAAGAAAGAAGGAAATTGCCCAATTCAAGAAGTTCTGAATTAGCGCCCATGAAATTTGAACCATCGCCAGAGTAAACAGTTCTACGTTTACCCTATGAGCAATAAATCTCCAAAAAGTCATTAGAAATGAATCACTGGAAAGATCAGTGACTAATTCTAGGAGGATAGCCTTTGTGGCGAAGCAAATGAAAAGAAAAATATATGACTTGAAAGTTTTAGTGCCCCGGCCCTTACGATCCTTGGTATGTTCTAGACTAGTGTAGTCAATGCCGACTACGTGAAATGGTGGTGATGGATTGACTCGATCAGCTGGAAGATTTCCTATAATGGGTTTAGTTAATTTAGAAGAAAGTCGAAAGCAGCAAAGACACTTATGGACAACAACCTTTGCAAAATTGCGACCAGCAATTATCCAATATCGTTCTCGCACGTGCGAAAGAACCAGTTGAACACCACCGTGCAACAGACGAGTGTGTTCACGTATAAGAAGAAACTGAGCAAATACATATTTCGCAGAAATTAAAATTGAACGTTTTTTCTCGAAGGAGAACAAAGAATTTTGAAAACAACCTCCGACGCGTATTATACCATCAGAGTCCAGAAAAGGCGTTAAGCTTGAAGCTGACTTTGGATTAGAATGGGAGTGTCTTTCAGTAGATATTTTATTTCTTTTAGTAAGGACTCTAGTTGAGATGTTTTAACCAAGCAAGTATGTGAAAAAGAAAACTTTTCACACGTGAGAAAACCTAGGTTCCTCTCTGAAAGAGGTTTACTACAATTACGCAAAATACGCAAACAGTATGCATTAACCCTTTAGAGTTTTGTCAAGGTAGAAAATTTGTCCCATGGGAAAGGTTCGACCTGACGTTCATGACGACACTGTAAAGTACCCTTATGTCTGGTTGATTGCAAATACGATCTACGAAAATATGCCATGAATTCTTAGGTTTATGCAACCAGGGAGGACCACTCCACCATGAACTATATTCTAATAAATGAGCAGGTAAAATTCCTCTTAAAAGCATGTCGGAAGGAATTGTTTTAGTAGATACATGCCGCCATGTGGCATGAGCAGTCAAAGCTTGTATGTCTGCAACTCTTGCAAACGAAAGTTTTAAGTTTATTAGCCCGTATTTTTAGCCACCATAGAACGACAGAAGGATTGGAACAAAAGACAGAACGCTCAAGTCTATGCCTAAAGCCTTTGTAGCTTGAGTACCAAGCTTAGCCAGCAACGCGACTGCGCATAGCTCTAAACGTAACCTTAGCCTTTGCACACAGAAGTCGAACGAAAACCTGACCTTGCTAATCAACCGAACCTATGTAGATAGATGCCTCGTATGCATGAACTGAAGCATCTGAGAAACAATCTCCACCTGCACGGGATTGCAACACAGCATGACGTGGAATTACGAGTTTGGTTAACACAACCCAATTTTGTCGTAAACAAACCCAATTATTTTGAATTGAAACATGGATCGGATCATCTCATGAAATCCTTTCCATCCAAAAAGACTACATTAGAATTTTAGCGGATATGACACAATGACCCAGAAAGCCCAAAGGTTCGAAAATCTGTGAAATGTCGTACAGCATAGCCTGTTTAGTAGGAATGCCATCTGACGGATTGAAAATTGAATATCGTAAGTAATCCGTTTGGAATGACCAGGTAAGACTAAGTGTTTTTGTGTTTTCACAAGATCCGAACTCAAGAATGCCTGGATTTATACTGGAAGGTACCTGTGGATCATTGGAAATCTACTTTCTAAGTTTAAAATTACCTCCGGACAGAAGCGTTGCAAGCCCTTGGTAGATAGATAGCCTTGGCATCATAAAGCTCATCACAACCTGTAAGAAGATCGTCTAAGTAGAAATCTTCCTGGATTATTCTGGAAAGCTGAGGATGTGTCCTTAACTAGAATACCTATCTCAGTCAGACATCGAATGGCCAGAAATGAAGCCGCCGCGGTACCATAAGTTAGGGTATTTAAATCAAACGTAGAAACCATAAGTTAGGGTATTTAAATCAAACGTAGAAATGGAATCATAAGGAGAAAATCGCCATAGTATCCTTTGAAGAGGTCTTTGGCTTGATCAGAACCAGTCTGTACATTTTCTCAATGTCAGCACACAATGCGTACCTATGTTTGCGCAAACGTAATAAAATTGAAAAGAAGTCTTTTTGGATAGTAGGTCCAACCATCTGAATACTGTTTAATGAACGTCCACTGGAAGTTTTAAAAGAACCGTCAAATACAACGCGATGTTTGGTTGTAGGACTTTCCTCTTTAACTACACCGTGGTGAAGAAGATAGAAAACCTGCATAAAAAAGGTATATAATTGTTTGAAATTTGGATTTGACTGAAATTTTATTTCTGTTAAAAGCTGTATGCGAGGACTCACCCAGAACAGAAGGGTTTTCCTTGAACGACCATCAGTGTCTCTTTTAGTAATTGCATAAAAATTTTTCACAGAAATTCTCTTCCTGCGAGAGGACCTTTTCATTCGGATACTGTTCCAATTCCCAGAAATGAGCGAGATGATATTGAACTGGATAAATAACAGAATGAAAACATTGTGTTCGAATCTGCATATCAGAGCCCAACGAATCAGCAACAACATAACCAAGTCGAGTTTTTTGAAGAGTAAGAAGATTTGGACCTAATTGAAATTGTTCAGAACATAAATCTTAAGAAAGACTAGCGATCCAAGAAGGATGTGAATTTCACCAGGTTCGTGAAATAAAGGATCTGATAACTGAATGTTGTCAGGAATATAAAGCTTGACAATATCTGCATGCCAGTTAGGTAGATTGTTAACATTGTAAATGATAAAGCAGGAGATTTTCAATTTTGAACCACGAATGATACGAAGAATAAAACGTGATGTCACAACGAGAACGTATTTGCGAAGTGGCTTTACTAATAACGGAAATCGTAACATCAATTGGTTTTGTAGGAAGTCTCAACCTCCTACAAATATCCAAAGTAATGATATTCGATTGAGAGTCTGAATCTAACAGAGCCTTAACTCTGAACAATTTGCCTTTGGAATCGAGAGTTTGTGCGCACACGGTAGGAAGTATTACTTGGGAAGTATTGTTAGAAAAGGCAGAAATTGTATGCGAAGAAGCGCCACCCACAGAAGGCAAAGTGTTTGTTTGACCTGCAAAAACTGTAGAAATTTGCGAACACTGAATGTCCTCATGCCAAAGTGTATAATGCTTTGACTTGCACTTTTTGCAAGTAAAGCGAGAAGAACATTGTGAGACAAGATGTTTCTTGTACAGGCAATTGACGCATAGTTTCAACCCTTTGACCTCTGAAATTCCGTTTTGTGCTGATAACTTTAAAAACTCAATGCAATTACTAAGCAAATGAGAACCTTGGCAGTGAATTACTAGATGTCACAATTGTTTTGATTTTTTATTGTCTCTCGGGCATAACCGTAGGTTTTTCTTTTAAAGTGAAAAGCAAATCCACTTGGGACTTTAAGAAGCCTTGAAATTCTGCAAGAGTTGGTAGCTCTTGAGGTTAGGATTTTCGAACAGACTCCCACTCTCTAAGAGTAGTAGGGTCGAGTTTGTTGGTAATAACATAAATGAGAAATGTCTCAATCAGAGATTTGTCGTCTGACAAAGAGCGTAAAGCACCAACATGTTTGGATAAGAAGTTTATTTGAGGAAGCTTGTCATTTGAGTCCTTTGAAAGACATTCAGCGTTAAATAAAGATTGGACATGATTATGAACGATCATGCGGGTATTATTGTTACTTTTGCACAACAAGTCCCACCCTAGAGAAAAAGTGGACAAAACGAAGTCTAGAGACTGTATAACCTGAAGTACCGATCCACTAAGAGAAGCCCTCCAGTAATGAAAACGCTTGATGTCGGTAATGGACGTATTCTTATTGATTAAAGAATTGAACGTGATCGTATATTCGAACCGGTTTTTTAGATTCCCAGAATAGCGTGGTAAATTTTTCGTCAAAAGTTTAATGAAATGTAAACTATGTGATTCTGAGCGTCTCGTTTATTTGAAGCGCGCAACCCTCACAAGCAGCGTTAAACCTTGGATTTGTGCCTGCAGGCGTTGAATACACGTACAGCTTTGGAATGCTATCCAAATAGTCTAGGACCCAGCTTAAAGGTCCATATGTTTGGAATATGTTTGTGTATTTGTACATCTTCGACACGAGTCTGCTGCACGTGTATTCCTTGTGTGTAACTCTTAGGTCCAACTTAACAATAAAACTGAAAACTTGTTTCTTGCTAAGATTGAAATGTAAAGAATGCTTTTACATGGAATGCATCTATTATAGCTAAATATAATTGAAGATTTAAGTAAAGTACATTAGAATCAGTGGGTATGAGCTGTCACGAGCTGACCCCTCAGACATCTTAAACGCGAATAAATTCTTGAAACTAACTCTTAAGTATTTTTATTAGATCTCTCATTCATTTCCTTGATACATTTCTTACTCATTTTTTATATTCTTTTGTGTTCTAGCATGCTTTGATTTAGACTTAATAAGAGAGCCATCATTTTTGATACCTGGGATTCCTTAACACTCTGCTCTTTCTTTACCTCAGGATTCTCCTTTTTTGGCTTCTTCCATAAAAACACTTTCCCGCAAACCAATTTCCACTTTGTCAACTCTCAAACTTTCACAAATTCAATCAATCATACTGGAAACTAATCAGATATTACAAGAAGATAAAAGAAACTCCAAAAACAAATCCTACCAGACAAGAAACTCTAATTACCAGACGAATTAATCGTGCCACAGGTTAGGTCGCTGCTAAAAGAGTGGTATGAAAATGGCCGCACGTTGAGGCGTCGCCAAAAGAGTACTATGATAGTGCCCCGCTTTGTAGCGTTACTAAAAGGGTGATATGAAACAGATACGGCAAATTGTGAAATTTGCAATTATTCACCTACTTTCCTCTTTAGCTTTGCCTAGCTATCTCAACGGAAGCAATGCATTTATACGGTATCAAATATTTTCTCTCATTCAAAAGCATATAGGACATTTACAACAACATTTCTTTTAAACATAAAATAATTTCTAAGAAGTATCTATAATCTATAGGACAGATTTGAATAAAATGAAAATCTTTACACAACAAATATTTAAAATACAGATACGTATTTCGACCACTATTTGGTCATCATCAGTAGAAATCTGTAATTAAATAAATTAGCTGTTGTTCTGGAACACATCAGAGCATATTCTCTCACCACTCAGGCTGAGTGAACCTCCCAAACATTTACTATATTGTTGCTTAACACTATCGAGGATATTCTCCTCACCCGCAGGCTGGTGTTATCCACAACATTCACTTGTTTTTTGTGGATAACACCAGCCTGCGGGTGAGGAGGATATCCTCGATAGTGTTTAAAGCAACAATATAGTAAATTGTATGTTGGGAGGTTCACTTCAGCCTGAGTGGTGAGGAGAATATTCTCTGAAGTGTTCCAGAACAACAGCTAATTATTATTTAATTACAGATTTCCTACTGATGATGACCACATAGTGGTCGAAATACGTATCTGGTATTTTAAATATTTGTTGTGGTAAGGGTTTTTTCATTTTATTTAAGAAGTATCTATTATAAAAATGTTTATACCTTCTTTTAAACCTATACAACTAAATTTTTTTCTTTATTATGGACAATTTACCTGACTTTGTTTATTCCCACGCTTGCAAGGTTTGTTTGGCCAAAAAAATTCTTGACAGTTAATGTATTAAAAGGTCAGAGTATTTCGAACTCTGAACACAAACTTTCTTGATAAAAATCCTTACAAACAAAAAATTAGGACTATCTTAAACTAAATGACAAAATTCAAATATCAGTTACCAAAAATTTATACTTGCAGAAATCCACGAAGCGCTTTTTTATTTAACTCGTAAGTAAATATCTTTCTATCTTAAATTGATGTCCAAATCAGCTTACAAGATTTCCCATTTTGAATTTCCTCGTTTCACACAGCCGTTACTAAAGTACATTTTTGTTTAGATCTTCCATTCGATTATTTAATAAAATTGTTAGAATAGCGTTATATTGAAGAACTTTCCCTCTTCATTGTAATTTACAAATTTCTATTTTTTATGTATTTTGCATTTTGGACTTCACTTCTATATTTATTGTACCATCGTAATTATGCTTACTGCACACTTCAAATATCATCTTCGCAAAGCAACAGCTCGCAACTTAATTCAAAATAACGTTACGCGATCGAATTTAAAAATCGGCTGAATAAATTTATTTAATGAGCGCTTTCTTATATATACAAATTATTTGTTTCCAGCATGTAGTAAAATAGTATTGTACATTATTGTGCAAGAAATCTCAGAAAAACACATTAACGTCTAAAATCCCGGCGTTTATTACCTTGCAATCTCTTCCACTTATTAGTGACGTGCATGGTTCGTCCTACTCTAACACATATACGATTATTGTAACGTCACATACTAATACAGTAATTGCAAGTAGTAATAGATAACTTTTATCAGTTATTTTATGAACTTTATGGGTTTTTTTAATGATCGGGCCTTTTTTTGGAGCAAACGTTTATTTTTTAATGACTTCATACGAATCGACGTACTTTTTTTCAATTTCTCTCGAAAATTCTTTCTTAATCCCGTCTATTCCAGAAAATTCTTTATTTAAAATAAATTTATGTAATCCACAGGGAAATTAATCTAAACTTTAGTTGCTCTTTAATGAAAAAGAGATTGCATTTTATAAAAAATATTTGCTTCCATGTTTCAGTACACAAAATTATTTTTAAAATTGAGGTTTTTTAACAAGATTGTAGTTTCGTAAGCAAACTGCATAAAGCTAGTGATATTTACAGCAAATAAAAAACATTTTTAATAAAAATGTATTGATAATTATTAAGTGAAAATAATTGGTTTTGTATTTTTCTTAAAATGATCTGTCCGCGTTGGCATTGAATGCGGTTTTACAGTATTTTAAAATTAATTATTTTTTATATATGCGTACGTTATTTGCTATTTATTTACAATACACTTATATAATACTAGGTGATTATTTCTAGACGCGCAATTGCATTTTTTGCTTGTACATAGATTAAATGAATAAAAATACGCTTGTATTATACAGGGCGTAATCATAAGTTTCCGGAAATTTCCGTTTTTTAAGGATTCTTTTATATTATGGTGAAATAAAAGAATTCTTAAAAACCGGAAATTTCCGTAAACTTATGGTCACGCCCTGTATAATACAAGCATATTTTTATTCATTGATGTACAAACGAAAAATGCAATTGTGCGTGTATAAATTATTATCCTGTATTATATAAGTGTATTGTAAATAAATAACAAAAAACGTACGCTGTATATATAAAAAATTATTTATATATATATTGATATGATAACGCTGCAAGCCGATGTAATAAACGTCCAGTTTCCTGCCTTCCGCCACCGCTCTGTGTTTTTCTAATATCCTAATTTTAATTATGCCACGGCTAGCTCAGTTTAATTCACACAGAGTGCACAACGTTACGATGATCAAACAATTTACCCATTTTTCCTCAAATGTTACCTGCTTAGAATGATAAAACAAAGTCGATCAATATTTGTATAATAAAAAAAAATAATATCTACACTTCACAGTTTTGTAATCTGACAAATAAACCCTTCAATCAATTAATAATATTTAGACTATTTATCCCAAAAATTGTATCTCCCTTTCTTTAATTTAAAGTCACCAAAAACAACGATGTTATTGAAAATCTAGAACGTTCAATACCTTTTTCCTTTTTTACGTAAATTTCTACGTATTAAGAACATTTCTGTTGATTCCTTACAAAATAGAAATATATAGTCAGTGTTTAAATTAAAATTTGAAATGATTCCTTATACTAGTTAGCCCTGATCTGTGGTTTTCCTGGTGTGTCCTTTTCCCTGCTGCTACGTGTTGTGGATCAACACCCCTTTATTATATTCAATCGAGTTGCTTCGTTAAAATAATGCTCTGCTTTGTGCTACTTGACGTGAGTTTGAACCAATAATTTTATTCAGTATTGTTAATTTTTGTTCCCAATACTTACCTCGTGCTTTACTTGGATTTCCAGGGCGCTACCCAGCTTTCCCTGAATGCTACTCAGATTTTTCTGGATACAACTCAGATTTCTCGGGTGCCACTCAGAGCCCTACATTATTATAAATGTCTAACCTAAATTAATTAACAAATTTCTACTCACGTTTTCAGCAAACAGCAAAAGTATTGTCATATATCTTTACTATAATTTGTTCTCAAATATCATATAGCACCACTTTTCACAAATTTTAATAATTTAATTTGAAATTTATTTCGACGCGTAAATTTTCTAGTAACAGTGATGCACCTTCGACGTGGTTTAAATTGAGACTGAGCTTCTTATCAAATTCTGGGCGTTATATAGTTTACGCTATCTAAATTTTATTGCTTTATCTAAACTGTCGTTCAAAGTCTTGTAGCAAACCATAGGGATTTTGGATTTTCCTAAGGGTTTTACAAGTTTAATTCTGATGAAATTATTACGTGATTACGTATTCTGCTCATATTTCTATTATTTCACAATCTTTGGTTTTTAATTTGGTCTTTAATTTAGCTTATAGCTTTTGTTTGTGTAGATAAAGCTTTTGGGGAATTGAACTAAAAAACTGATGTAACATGAGCGATGTAAATTAACATGCTTCTGTTCATGTCTTGTATTTAAAACTTATTATGAAATGTGCGTTTTTTACCAATGCACTTTACAACATTCTTTCTTTATCGCATGCTTAATTGCGTGACGACTTACTAGGTTTATCTTATTTCATGCGTATGTATTTGTTTCTAAATTTATGAACGCTTTTTGAAGTAGTTTAATTGCATGTATAATTATCTCTCCGCTGAAAACGTGTTTTATTATTGAAAGATATGCTTACTGGCATTGATTAAAGTTAATTGCGGTTCTTATACAGGGTGTCAAATGCTTGCTCTTTGCATAATATGCGAATTATTTATTTTCATGCTAAATAAATGCAATTTTCTAATTCCTATTGCTATTTACATTGACTACGCGACCCTTACGACTCGATACATCCCTAAATAACTCCCTTATCATAGCAATATATATATATATATATATATATAACAATTAATAAGATGAAATAATAACTTGGACTTCTTATGCAAAGCTCAAATGATCATTTCAAATCAAGGTAGTAATTGAAAAAAGAAAAATATAAGGCCTTGAACAGGATTTGAACCTGCATCTCAGTCTTGCCGGCACTGTGCGCTTACCAATTACGCCACCGAAACCGATGACTGTAATTGGGAAATTTACAAATCTAAATCGTGTACAGAACTATACATAAACCTAACTTTCAATTACGTTTAGCATTTTTGGCAATCATATCCGACATTGTCAAGTTTTTACTATATCTGACATAAGTCACAAACCTGACAATGTCAGATATCATTGACAAAAATGCTAAACGTAATTGAAAGTTAGGTTTATGTATAGTTCTGTACACGATTTAGATTTGTAAATTTCCCTATTATAGTCATCGGTTTCAATGGCGTAATTGGTAAGCGCATAGTCCCGTCAAGACTGGGATGCAAGTTCAAATCCTGTCCAAGACCTTATATTTTTTTTTTCTTCAATTACTAGCCCGATTTGAAATGATCATTTGGGCTTTGTATAAAAAGTCTAAGTTTTTATTTCATCTTATTAATTGTAATACGTTAGTATATATCAACTTACCTTGTGTAAAAAAACTACCTAATATATATATATATATATATATATATATATATATATATATATATATATATCGATATTGAAGTTTCTGCGGACGTTGTCTGCTTCGTCGATTTTCTAGGTGTTATTCCGCATAGCTGACTTGTTCTGAAGTGAACTGCTGTCAATTTGGCGACGTTATGGCAAAACTACGTCTGACATCTTCAGGCTTTCTAAGTTAAGCATTGGATGCTCTGCTCAACCTACAGAACCTGAAGATGGCATATATATTTTCATCTTTTTTTTCAACGTCAATTTAAATGCACGACAGAAACGAATACAATTAATCACTTTAACTAACGCGTTCCCAACTTGTCTAAATGCATAACCTTTTCTTGCAGATTCCGTCGATGTCTGCTGTTTCATTGCATTGTGTATTTTACTTTCATAAATATGATGTTTTATGTGATTTTGGCGATGTACTGTTTCTAATACCAATATTAAAAGGAATTAGCAAATTTTTTACTAAAATTTTACTCCACCAAACCGAACGTAATGATAATATCTGGAAAAATCGAAATTTGTAACATTATACATCACTTTTACCCATAACACATGGACACGACATCCGATAGTATACAAAGTTAAGTTTCATCAAGCTTTTGTCTAAGGCTGTTAGGAAATAAAATTACTATAAATGAGTTTTCGATATAGATCATTCCTTTATCTGCTAATGGTAATTAGAAAAGGGTACTCAAATTAATACAAATCTTTTCATGATGATCAGAACTACATTTCAAATACGATTTACAAAACTAAGTAATATTTGCAAATTAAAGGGTTTAATTTATAAAGGGCTAGTACAGAACTTAAACACTGTAGATATTTTTACAGCAAAATTGAGGATTAATATGCGGTGTAGTAGGTATTACATATCAAAGTATCAAACGCGAAAAATATTTCTCCAGGTAACACACAAGTCATTATGTAAACATGAAATGGATAATTAATCAAACCTTTATTAGAGGTATTTTTGTCCATAACTGATAATCTTGTATTTTATTTAAGAGTAAGGATAGAAGTTTCGCGTCTGAATGATAAATTTGAAATTATCAACAATATAAGAAAGGAATAAGAGAAGATATATAACGTTAAATAAAGTCTTCTTAAACATTGCACATAAAATTAAGAAATCGCTTTCATTAATGAATGTTTGCCTTTTAATCAATAAATTCAACTAAAAAAAATCAAATACATAATAGAAATTTATACTTACATTAATTTAACCGTTAGTAACAACACTATAAATCTATACAGTTTTAAGCTTTTTTGCGTACACTGAACCTTGTTCTAAGTAATATTTTTTCATGACTTCCTTCTATCAAATGTTAAAGAAGGGCGTATGAAAACAAAAACTTGTTAATTATTATTTTAATACCCAATATTGTCAAATAAAAAAATGACCTACAGCGGTATAACATCTTACATTAAGGGTGGTACATGGAAAAGGCAAATTAGCTTATGCTCAGGGCACCAGTACCTTTAAAACAGGTCTTGAAGTAGCAACGAATAATAGAGGACGTAATATTATTGACGAACCGTATGCGTGTGTAAGACTGTTAAATCAAACAACTGTATTCACTAGATAATTTTTCTCAATTGGTTTGGTTATTAACTCTGGTATCGCAGGATTCTGAACAGTATTGCATTGTTTCTTCGGAAATAAATGCTTTTTATCATTAAATTCCTATTATTTATAGACTGCGCCGTCTAAACAAGTCATAGAGTTTTGAATAACACTTTAGATTTTCAGTAAATTTGTGACAGATAAATTAATTATTTTATATATTTTAGAAACATACGTTTTGTGCGGTTAATCAAGAATCATTTGGTCATTATTTTAAATATCAAAACCTTAACAAATTTATTATATTTGCAATTAATTTAGAGTAAACGGCAGAAATTATTCAAATATATATAGTATTAACGTCCGGACTAGGGTGGCGTTACGGAATTGTTTTTAAATTAATAAAGTAGTCATACAGTAATATATTATCTAAGCCACGAGATATCAATTACAAGCGTCATTATAAAAAAAGACTTAAACTAAGGTTACATGTGTTTATAAAACGTTGTAGAAAATTTTATTTAGCAAAATTTTTTATTTCATAGACTAAAAAAAATTCAATGCTATCAAATATTTTTCAAACTACCATAAAAAAACATATTTATAACCCTCGTACGCCGAGGTTGTCTAGCTCTTGTGGAAATGCGTCGTCCATTTCAATATTTTCTGGCATACCTTGCAAACGTCTTCTTAAGATGAAACGCCGAATTCTCTTGTAGGCCAAAGTTGCACCAACATACATCAATATTAAAATGAGGGCAATCAAGGCACAAAATAGAAAGCGCCAGCCATTACCAATATCACCTGAAAAATACCAAAAGTTTGTAAAATATTAACAAAAATTAACTTCTTAGTTAACCTTTATTTTTGTCTGTTCCGATTTCAGCTATCGTACTATTGCGTAACGTCGTATGGACTGTAACAACAGAGCTCGTCAACGTCATGCTAGAATAGTAAATTATTGATTGCCAAAAGTTTTTATCTACAACAATTACTTACATAAAATAAAATAGAGATGCAATTAATTCAATACAACACTGAACTGTTATCGACCAACTACAACGAATGACTAAAGTCATTTTTAAGAACACATGCGAATTTATGCGCAACTGGATGTGAATACTGACATCAACATTCCAACATTATCAAAGTCTGCATAGCAAACGTGGATGATAATCGCGTTTGTTTAATCACTATCTACTGTTCAAAAAATGTTTATTATAGGCGTGCTGTGCACATTGGCCAGGACTCAAAATGGAACGATTAGCTATAATTATTATCACCATTTAAATTTCTTATACAATACTTATTTTAAAAATTAATTATACGGAACTATGTTGGACTTTCCATACAGTAAGTGTTTTGATCAATATCTCGAAACAGCGATGTTCAATTATTTCGGTAATCAGCTGTAAAAACTAAGCTTCTTTGCTCATTTAACCAACCTCCTAGCTTCAATAATAACAAAGTTAGCAATTTTGCAGAGTTAATTTGAAACAGGCTGTATATATATATATATATATATATATATATATATTGCTATGCTACCACTTAACGAATGGAAACGCACAATATTTCTCTAAAAAAAAAAGGTACCCCTGTAACAAGTTCTCAGTCGGTAGATACGAAATTTAGATTTTTACAAAAATTGTACGATGCCCAGGCCGTTCTTTCTGTAAGTAAAATAGCCAAATACATAGCAATCAAAATTTCAACGAGCTTCAAACATGTACGCTAAGAATGATTTGGAATATTTGTGATTGAATTACTATAATTTAGAAATATCAAATTGTTACAGTTAACATTTTATAAGTTTTCAATAAATAAAATTGCTTTTTCACACTCAGACTTTCGTTAATAATTGGTGTTTGTGCACAAAAAATATTGTCTAAATTGGTCTCGGTAAATGTAGATTTGAGTAATTTGGCCTCAATCAGCGTAAGTCTACCTTACAAGCAATTCATGAGAAGACCTAAAAGTTAAATTATCCAATAAATTATACATTAAATTATACATTAAAATCAAAATTAACAAATTTAAAATCTTTACCTTTTAATTCACAAAAAAGGGCGATACAGTATCACAACAAAGTTATATGTCGCAACAACGTGGGGCTGAACTCAACTACCTCATCACAAAGATATATGGAGACTTGAACCTGGAACTGAACTAAAACAGTCTTATCAAAAGTGATAATTGTCGAGATAAGGAAAACAAAACTAAAAATAAAATAGCGCATCAACGTGAGGTTAGAACAAAATAAATTAAATAAAAATTAAAGGCAACGAAATCGAAGATTTTATTATGAATTTAAAATAATTGTAGAGTAATAATAAAAATTTAATCTGCAGGAAGAATGTTGGAGAGGAGTCAGAGTGAAGAACACCGGTCCACCCAATTTTCTAGAATAATAAAAATAGTAATGGCACTAAATGACAAGATGTAGAAGAATGAACAGTCCATGAAAAATATGACAGAAAGAAATAAACAGATCATGAAAAATATGATAGATAAGGCTATGCTAGAATTTGGGAAAAATTTGGATAAATTGGGGGAAGATTTAGGTTCCAGAATCAAAAAATTAAGTGAAGATCTTAGGGAGACAAATCAGCGAATGGAAGAAATGCGTTTCCAAACACAAAATAAAGTGATAAATCTTATGGAAGATATTGACTGCGTAGGAAATGAAGTTACTAAAGTACGATCTATACAAAAGGTCACTAAAAGAGAAACGAATGGGAAAATTATGAATTTAGGGAAAAAAGTACAGAACATTGAAAGAAGTTGTGGAACGGAAATTAGCCGAGTAAATAAAGAAATTGATGATATAAAAATTAATGTAATGAATTTTAGCAGGAATAGGATGACATGTAATCAAGAACCCTACCACAAACATCAACGTTAACTCTATTTACATCAATATTCATAATACATTAAAATTTCAAAATTAAATTGTAGCATAAATTTCAGTATCATAAAATTTCAAGATTAAATTTGTCATCATTTTAATTTGCATCCAGAATTAAAGTCCTTGTAGGATGCCTACTAATTAATTTAACAATATTTGCAGACCTGAGTCTGAGTACAAAGGAGCATCTCCACCCCTTTACGTTAATCAAACAGGTTAGTCTAATTGAGCTCAAAGACAGACCCAAATTTTCATCATAATCAAGAACATAAACTGCTAAATACTCCTTTCTACTTAAACAAGAAAATTTCACCTTAAAATTAAAAATTTGTTGTTTGTACAAATTCACTACTGTCCATTTTTTAGCAAACAAATTATCAAGTTATTCAACACACCAAAACATCAAAAATCGAACAACAAAGCATAAGTTACCTGAAGGTTAATGCACTCGTGGCTCCAATGTACATCGTCCTTTGTTAATCACACCATTCCAACTGGGTTATGTTTACGGCTTCTGATTCTGAACGCTTTTAAAATTTTCTCCCCCACCATTCATCTAAAGTTGTTTCAGGGCTTCTCAGGAACTCATCTAAGTATATCAAAATCTTGTTTTGTGGATCCAATCACGATTACGAATAACATTTGATTATTAACACCCCCGAAAAATAGCAAAGAAATTCCTAATTCTTTCACGCTATACCCCAAAACTTCCTACCTTTGTTTATTCCTTTATCGTTACTAATTTGAATAATTTGTACAGTAATACTCGCAAATATAACTAGACTTTATTACCTTGTATCTTCTTTTCTAAGTGCACTAATGCATAGTAACTTGTATCGCAGCACGTAAAGAGCAAACTGTTTTAAAGTATTCAATAATCAACAAAATATAAGAGCAAACTGTTTAAAGTATTGAATCAAAATCGAAAATCTAAGAGAGCGAAACTCCTATAAACACGGGTTTATATAATAGCTCGCCTGCATGTCGGTTTTGTCCCGCGACGGCCAGTTTTCAGAATTTTGCATTCTCTGTTCCCTTCTTGACAGTCCGGCACGCGATTTCTATTTGTTTCTTGGAACAATTAAATTATACACGTTGAGCATTTTAATTCTGCTTCTTTTTATAGAACGCGTCTAGTGAATAATTTAAATCCCTTATTTTTAATGAAACGAATAAATTTTTATGCTCCACGGTTTTTAATAAAGCGTATTATCTAATAAAATTCCTTATACACAGTGATTAAAATTATTTGATGTAATTAATTAATTTTCTACCCTGGTCTAAATTTGAGTATTTCCCCTATTTGAATACAAATAATCCCACTTATTTGAATGCAAATATAAAACATTTAGACTGCCAAAAAAAATTTACAAAAAAAATTGCCTATCTCTCTCTACCCTTATCTATCTAACTTACCTAACTTATATCCAATCCAAAAAAAAATATTTACACCTATCCTATATTCCTATCCTATTCCTAACTCTAACCTAATTTTATAAACATCCTATATACATCCTATACACCTATCCTATTCCTAACTTTTAACTATACTTACTTCCCCCTACCTAATCCTATATACCTATCCTATTCTTATTCTATTCCTAACTTTCCACTAATCTTATAAGAAATATCTACACTTAACCTATCTTATTTTCTTCCTACATTTAATTTTCCTTCTCATCCTATATACCTATTTCTAACTATCTCTCATATTTATCCTATACTTAGCTTTATTTTCTATAAACACTTACTTCTACTCTTATATATACACCTATGCTATCCCTATATTTTGTTCACTTAATCTTCATTTCCTATTTAAATCTGACTTTTTTCTTGATCCTCCAAGTCTTTCTTCTCACCATCCTAATACTCTTCATCCCTATTTCTCCCCCTTCTATATCTATACTTATCATCCCTATCATCTCACATAAAATACACTTATCATCCCTATTATCCTGACTCTTACATATTGCTTCTTCTTCAGTCCCTACACTTGTCTGTTTCTCATTTATTACTATTTTCTTTTCTGCCGACAAACCAAACGATACTACCTTAAAATTATAGATTTTTCCCTCTATGGAAAATCCTGTATACCTTCTAAAATCCTTGTGTAATGGAATCATCCAGAATGAATTCCTTAAATCTAATTTACTAAAAACAAACTTGCCACTTAACCTCGTCAAAAGTGTGTCCATGGATGGTGGACAATGGAATTGCGGTTTGGTCCATTGATTAATTTTTCGTGCATCTTTATTTAATTCTGCCTTCACCTGCTCCCGATATGCTGCTCTTGCTTCTACCCCCACTAATTCTGCATGTTTTTGTACTAAAGCTTGAACCTCTACTCTCCTATCCTCTGGACATCTTATTGTGTTGATCTGTTTAACTCCATCATCCTCTACCTCTACTACATTAATACTCAACCCCGTGTCATCCTCTGTGACTTCATAACTGCCCTTCCATGGCAATACCCTATCTTTAATCCTTACTACCTTCCTTTCCATATCTATCAAAACCCCTAACTGCATCATACAGTCAACACCTAAAATGCTCTGAAACTTCAGTCCAGGTACAATTACAAATTCCTGTTCACAGCTTAAACCTCCTATATTTATCCTAAGCACCACAACACTATTCACTACAGCAAACTTCTTTTTATTTGGAGCTACTAAATGGCTACGCTTTATAGGCATAATTCTATCACAAACCTTATCTCTAATTTTGCTGACGAATACCTCCGATATTATACTCGCCTCTGCCCCTGTATCAAGTAATACTTCTACATTATTCTCAAAAATTCCTATATTAACAATTGGCAAACATAATTTTTCTACAGTTTCTGGCTCTATTTCCTCCTCAATTTTGAAAAATTCACGTGGATGTTTATATACATTTACACTGAAATCTAGTGGTCTGTCGTGTTCTAAAAATCCTGTCTCGTCCTGTTTTTCGTGCTTGGTCCTGGCTGTCCTTCTACAACCTGTGCGTACGTCCTCCTCGTATTACTACCATAAAAAACATATTTATAACCCTCGTACGCCGAGGTTGTCTAGCTCTTGTGGAAATGCGTCGTCCATTTCAATATTTTCTGGCATACCTTGCAAACGTCTTCTTAAGATGAAACGCCGAATTCTCTTGTAGGCCAAAGTTGCACCAACATACATCAATATTAAAATGAGGGCAATCAAGGCACAAAATAGAAAGCGCCAGCCATTACCAATATCACCTGAAAAATACCAAAAGTTTGTAAAATATTAACAAAAATTAACTTCTTAGTTAACCTTTATTTTTGTCTGTTCCGATTTCAGCTATCGTACTATTGCGTAACGTCGTATGGACTGTAACAACAGAGCTCGTCAACGTCATGCTAGAATAGTAAATTATTGATTGCCAAAAGTTTTTATCTACAACAATTACTTACATAAAATAAAATAGAGATGCAATTAATTCAATACAACACTGAACTGTTATCGACCAACTACAACGAATGACTAAAGTCATTTTTAAGAACACATGCGAATTTATGCGCAACTGGATGTGAATACTGACATCAACATTCCAACATTATCAAAGTCTGCATAGCAAACGTGGATGATAATCGCGTTTGTTTAATCACTATCTACTGTTCAAAA
This sequence comes from Platerodrilus igneus, assembly GCA_036346225.1. Lineage (NCBI taxonomy): Eukaryota > Metazoa > Arthropoda > Insecta > Coleoptera > Lycidae > Platerodrilus > Platerodrilus igneus. The sequence goes on from JARFIW010000958.1 coordinate 3,402,714, forward strand.
AATGTTTATTATAGGCGTGCTGTGCACATTGGCCAGGACTCATAATGGAACGATTAGCTATAAATATTATCACCATTTAAATTTCTTATACAATACTTATTTTAAAAATTAATTATACGGAACTATGTTGGACTTTCCATACAGTAAGTGTTTTGATCAATATCTCGAAACAGCGATGTTCAATTATTTCGGTAATCAGCTGTAAAAACTAAGCTTCTTTGCTCATTTAACCAACCTCCTAGCTTCAATAATAACAAAGTTAGCAATTTTGCAGAGTTAATTTGAAACAGGCTGTATATATATATATATATATATATATATATATATATATATATATATATATATATATATATATATATATATATATATATTGCTATACCACTTAACGAATGGAAACGCACAATATTTCTCTAAAAAAAGGTACCCTGTAACAAGTTCTCAGTCGGTAGATACGAAATTTAGATTTTTACAAAATTGTACGATGCCCAGGCCGTTCTTTCTGTAAGTAAAATAGCCAAATACATAGCAATCAAAATTTCAACGAGCTTCAAACATGTACGCTAAGAATGATTTGGAATATTTGTGATTGAATTACTATAATTTAGAAATATCAAATTGTTACAGTTAACATTTTATAAGTTTTCAATAAATAAAAATTGCTTTTTTTCACACTCAGACTTTCGTTAATAATTGGTGTTTGTGCACAAAAAATATTGTCTAAATTGGTCTCGGTAAATGTAGATTTGAGTAATTTGGCCTCAATCAGCGTAAGTCTACCTTACAAGCAATTCATGAGAAGACCTAAAAGTTAAATTATCCAATAAATTATACATTAAATTATACATTAAAAATCAAAAATTAACAAATTTAAAATCTTTACCTTTTTAATTCACAAAAAAGGGCGATACAGTATCACAACAAAGTTATATGTCGCAACAACGTGGGGCTGAACTCAACTACCTCATCACAAAGATATATGGAGACTTGAACCTGGAACTGAACTAAAACAGTCTTATCAAAAAGTGATAATTGTCGAGATAAGGAAAAACAAAACTAAAAATAAAATAGCGCATCAACGTGAGGTTAGAACAAAATAAATTAAATAAAAATTAAAGGCAACGAAATCGAAGATTTTATTATGAATTTAAAATAATTGTAGAGTAATAATAAAAATTTAATCTGCAGGAAGAATGTTGGAGAGGAGTCAGAGTGAAGAACACCGGTCCACCCAATTTTCTAGAATAATAAAAATAGTAATGGCACTAAATGACAAGATGTAGAAGAATGAACAGTCCATGAAAAATATGACAGAAAGAAATAAACAGATCATGAAAAATATGATAGATAAGGCTATGCTAGAATTTGGGAAAAATTTGGATAAATTGGGGGAAGATTTAGGTTCCAGAATCAAAAAATTAAGTGAAGATCTTAGGGAGACAAATCAGCGAATGGAAGAAATGCGTTTCCAAACACAAAATAAAGTGATAAATCTTATGGAAGATATTGACTGCGTAGGAAATGAAGTTACTAAAGTACGATCTATACAAAAGGTCACTAAAAGAGAAACGAATGGGAAAATTATGAATTTAGGGAAAAAAGTACAGAACATTGAAAGAAGTTGTGGAACGGAAATTAGCCGAGTAAATAAAGAAATTGATGATATAAAAATTAATGTAATGAATTTTAGCAGGAATAGGATGACATGTAATCAAGAACCCTACCACAAACATCAACGTTAACTCTATTTACATCAATATTCATAATACATTAAAATTTCAAAATTAAATTGTAGCATAAATTTCAGTATCATAAAATTTCAAGATTAAATTTGTCATCATTTTAATTTGCATCCAGAATTAAAGTCCTTGTAGGATGCCTACTAATTAATTTAACAATATTTGCAGACCTGAGTCTGAGTACAAAGGGAGCATCTCCCACCCCTTTACGTTAATCAAACAGGTTAGTCTAATTGAGCTCAAAGACAGACCCAAATTTTCATCATAATCAAGAACATAAACTGCTAAATACTCCTTTCTACTTAAACAAGAAAATTTCACCTTAAAATTAAAAATTTGTTGTTTGTACAAATTCACTACTGTCCATTTTTTAGCAAACAAATTATCAAGTTATTCAACACACCAAAACATCAAAAATCGAACAACAAAGCATAAGTTACCTGAAGGTTAATGCACTCGTGGCTCCAATGTACATCGTCCTTGTTAATCACACCATTCCAACTGGGTTATGTTTACGGCTTCTGATTCTGAACGCTTTTAAAATTTTCTCCCCACCATTCATCTAAAGTTGTTTCAGGGCTTCTCAGGAACTCATCTAAGTATATCAAAATCTTGTTTTGTGGATCCAATCACGATTACGAATAACATTTGATTATTAACACCCCGAAAATAGCAAAGAAATTCCTAATTCTTTCACGCTATACCCCAAAACTTCCTACCTTTGTTTATTCCTTTATCGTTACTAATTTGAATAATTTGTACAGTAATACTCGCAAATATAACTAGACTTTATTACCTTGTATCTTCTTTTCTAAGTGCACTAATGCATAGTAACTTGTATCGCAGCACGTAAAGAGCAAACTGTTTTAAAGTATTCAATAATCAACAAAATATAAGAGCAAACTGTTTAAAGTATTAAATCAAAATCGAAAATCTAAGAGAGCGAAACTCCTATAAACACGGGTTTATATAATAGCTCGCCTGCATGTCGGTTTTGTCCCGGCCAGTTTTCAGAATTTTGCATTCTCTGTTCCCTTCTTGACAGTCCGGCACGCGATTTCTATTTGTTTCTTGGAACAATTAAATTATACACGTTGAGCATTTTAATTCTGCTTCTTTTTATAGAACGCGTCTAGTGAATAATTTAAATCCCTTTATTTTTAATGAAACGAATAAATTTTTATGCTCCACTTTTTAATAAAGCGTATTATCTAATAAAATTCCTTATACACAGTGATTAAAATTATTTGATGTAATTAATTAATTTTCTACCCTGGTCTAAATTTGAGTATTTCCCCTATTTGAATACAAATAATCCCACTTATTTGAATGCAAATATAAAACATTTAGACTGCCAAAAAATTTACAAAAAATTGCCTATCTCTCTCTACTTATCTATCTAACTTACCTAACTTATATCCAATCCAAAAAATATTTACACCTATCCTATATTCCTATCCTATTCCTAACTCTAACCTAATTTTATAAACATCCTATATACATCCTATACACCTATCCTATTCCTAACTTTTAACTATACTTACTTCCCCCTACCTAATCCTATATACCTATCCTATTCTTATTCTATTCCTAACTTTCCACTAATCTTATAAGAAATATCTACACTTAACCTATCTTATTTTCTTCCTACATTTAATTTTCCTTCTCATCCTATATACCTATTTCTAACTATCTCTCATATTTATCCTATACTTAGCTTTATTTTCTATAAACACTTACTTCTACTCTTATATATACACCTATGCTATCCCTATATTTTGTTCACTTAATCTTCATTTCCTATTTAAATCTGACTTTTTTCTTGATCCTCCAAGTCTTTCTTCTCACCATCCTAATACTCTTCATCCCTATTTCTCCCCCTTCTATATCTATACTTATCATCCCTATCATCTCACATAAAATACACTTATCATCCCTATTATCCTGACTCTTACATATTGCTTCTTCTTCAGTCCCTACACTTGTCTGTTTCTCATTTATTACTATTTTCTTTTCTGCCGACAAACCAAACGATACTACCTTAAAATTATAGATTTTTCCCTCTATGGAAAATCCTGTATACCTTCTAAAATCCTTGTGTAATGGAATCATCCAGAATGAATTCCTTAAATCTAATTTACTAAAAACAAACTTGCCACTTAACCTCGTCAAAAGTGTGTCCATGGATGGTGGACAATGGAATTGCGGTTTGGTCCATTGATTAATTTTTCGTGCATCTTTATTTAATTCTGCCTTCACCTGCTCCCGATATGCTGCTCTTGCTTCTACCCCCACTAATTCTGCATGTTTTTGTACTAAAGCTTGAACCTCTACTCTCCTATCCTCTGGACATCTTATTGTGTTGATCTGTTTAACTCCATCATCCTCTACCTCTACTACATTAATACTCAACCCGTGTCATCCTCTGTGACTTCATAACTGCCCTTCCATGGCAATACCCTATCTTTAATCCTTACTACCTTCCTTTCCATATCTATCAAAACCCCTAACTGCATCATACAGTCAACACCTAAAATGCTCTGAAACTTCAGTCCAGGTACAATTACAAATTCCTGTTCACAGCTTAAACCTCCTATATTTATCCTAAGCACCACAACACTATTCACTACAGCAAACTTCTTTTTATTTGAGCTACTAAATGGCTACGCTTTATAGGCATAATTCTATCACAAACCTTATCTCTAATTTTGCTGACGAATACCTCCGATATTATACTCCTCTGCCCCTGTATCAAGTAATACTTCTACATTATTCTCAAAAATTCCTATATTAACAATTGGCAAACATAATTTTTCTACAGTTTCTGGCTCTATTTCCTCCTCAATTTTGAAAAATTCACGTGGATGTTTATATACATTTACACTGAAATCTAGTGGTCTGTCGTGTTCTAAAAATCCTGTCTCGTCCTGTTTTTCGTGCTTGGTCCTGGCTGTCCTTCTACAACCTGTGCGTACGTCCTCCTCGTATTAATATCCGTGTCCCTGTCTCTATTCGGCGTGCTCGTCACAGTCCTGTTTACTTCCGGTAAACTGTTCTGTCTCATGTAACTAGGTCTTGGCGTTGGTCCCCTAGTCGCACTATTGCTTCTAAAATCATGTCCTCGTCGTTCCCAATTCGGTCGAAAATTCCTATTGTAGTTAGGCCGTCTCGCAAAATTCTGTGTCTTGTTGTCAAACCTAACTGTGTTAACGTTTCGTTCTCGTATCTCTCTTGTCCGTCCTACACATACATCGTCATATCTCTGTAAATACTCTAAAAATGTCTCCAGTTCTGTGATGTTTTGTAAGGCCACGTGTTGTCTGATCTCCAGTTCAAAATGTCGTAATAGGTACTTGATTATTTGTCTGTCCGTCAATGGTGGATGAAGTTGTTTGGCCACACTGTATTTGCGGATGGCATATTGTTCCCTAGAACCTGCAAACTCTCCCTTAAATTTTCCTGTAATCAAGTCGTCTCTAATCTGATCCTGTTTGTGATCACTCCAGTAATGTTGTAGAAATTTGTTTTCAAAGTCCTGATATGTGTCTATGTCCTGTCCTACTAAATTGTACCATGCTTCCGCATTGTCTTTCAATAAAGCCTTTATCGTATTTAGTTTAGTCTGTTCGTCAAATCAATTTCCCACTAGATTTCTTACACTATTAATAAAAATTTGTGGATTTACCCTGTTATCGCCATAAAATTTCATATGTTGGTCCAATGATACGCCACCTGTATAAAATCTGGGACTATCCCCCGTTAAACTTGACATGTTGTATTTGATACTACTAACTTCGCGTTCTACCCTGCCTAACTGATCCCTACATGAGTTCGTCACTTCAGTCATTTTTATATTTATTTCTTCTTCACAAAAAATGCGTACTTCGGACCTTAAATGTCCCATTTCCTGTCGAAGACCTGTAATATCACGCTCATTTTTATCAACCCTATTTTCAACTTCCCCCATTTTCACAGTAAGACTATTTTTAAATTCTGTAAATTCTCTCGTCGATTTTTTTATTTTATCCCCTAATTCCTGATTTAATTGGTCAAATTTATTATTCGGTTCTTCCCTAGCTCTATTAGCTTCATCGTTCATCCTCTCTAGCATTCTCATTATCATCTCGTTTCCTTGATCCCCTGATTCCGTCCTCGACTGATCTCTACTGCCTCCAACTTCTTCCATTTTCGAATTTTTTTCACACAATGCACTATCGTCACTTCCAATTTCCACTCCTTGACTCCTTAACCATTCCTTTTTCTGCATACGTTCTAATCACTCGCACACACTCTAAAATACTCTTAAATTTATACACAAACAGAAACTCTCTCTCTCTCTCTCAGATTGCCAGTTTCCTGGAATAAAATCACAAAAATTTTATTTGGAACTCGAGCCCTACATTGGGCGCCATATATGCTGTGAAACCTACAAAAAACCTAACCAGAGTGAAAAAAGATAATCGAACCTCTCGAATTTGGCACCAAGATTTGCTGTGGTTCTCGCCCTGTTAAATCTCTTCTGACAATCGCCTCTTTACTCTTTCCGCCTCGGCTGCTCACCTAGTTAAAACTCTCATCCTCATTCATAAAAAAAAACAATCACATTCCTACCACAAACATCAACGTTAACTCTATTTACATCAATATTCATAATACATTAAAATTTCAAAATTAAATTGTAGCATAAATTTCAGTATCATAAAATTTCAAAATTAAATTTATCATCATTTTAATTTGCATCCAGATTTAAAGTCCTTGTAAGATGCCTACTAATTAATTTAACAATATTTGCAGACCTGAGTCTGAGTACAAAGGGAGCATCTCCCACCCCTTTACGTTAATCAAACAGGTTAGTCTAATTGAGCTCAAAGACACCCAAATTTTCATCATAATCAAAAACATAAACTGCTAAATACTCCTTTCTACTTAAACAAGAAAATTTAACTTTAAATTTAATAATTTGTTGTTTGCACAAATTCACTACTGTCCATTTTTTAGCAAACAAATTATCAGGTTATTCAACACACATCAAAACATCAAAAATCGAACAACAAAGCATAAGTTACCTGAAGGTTAATGCACTGGTGGCTCCAATGTACATGGTCCTTTGTTAATCACACCATTCCAACTGGGTTATGTTTACGGCTTTTGATTCTGAACGCTTTTAAAATTTTCTCCACCACCATTTATCTAAAGTTGTTTCAGGGCTTCTCACGAACCCATCTAAGTATATCAAAATCTTGTTTTGTGGATCCAATCACGATTACGAATAACATCTGATTATTAACACCCCCGAAAAATAGCAAAGAAATTCCTAATTCTTTCACGCTATACCCCAAAACTGCCTACTTTTGTTTATTCCTTTATCGTTACTAATTTGGATAATTTGTACAGTAATACTCGCAAATATAACTAGACTTCATTACCTTGTATCTTCTTTTCTAAGTGCACTAATGCATAGTAACTTGTATAGCAGCACGTAAAGAGCAAACTGTTTTAAAGTATTCAATAATCACCAAAATATAAGAGCAAACTGTTTAAAGTATTGAATCAAAATCGAAAATCTAAGAGAGCGAAACTCCTATAAACACGGGTTTATATAATAGCTCGCCTGCATGTCGGTTTTGTCCCGCGACGGCCAGTTTTCAGAATTTCGCATTCTCTGTTCCCTTCTCGACAGTCCGGCACGCGATTTCTATTTGTTTCTTGGAACAATTAAATACATGTTGAGCATTTTAATTCGGCTTCTTTTTATAGAACGCGTCTAGTGAATAATTTAAATCCCTTATTTTAATGAAACCAATAAATTTTATGCTCCACGGTTTTTAATAAAGCGTATTATCTAATAAAATTCCTTATACACAGTGATTAAAATTATTTGATGTAATTAATTAATTTTCTACCCTGGTCTAAATTTGAGTAATATATATATATATATATATATATATATATATATATATATATATATATATATATATATTAACGTGATGAGGGGTCGCAAGAGGTTATTGAAACCCTTATTCTACAAATAAATCCCACCAAAATATAAAAGACGGAAATTTCCGTAAATTCATGGTCACACTCTGTAACATACTAACGTACTTTTATTCATTAAAATGGTATGCAAAAATGCAAATTGCGCCTGGATAAATAATCACCCTGTATGATAGATTCATATTTTATATACACTGCAAGTAACGTAAGTAGTATACCTATGTAAAACTAATTAGTTGTAAGATACCGTAAAACGCATTCAATGCAAACGCAAAACGATACATATAAAAAATATTTTTCATTTGCTGTAAATAGCAAGGAATAAAACTAACTCTACGCATTTAGTATAAAAAAATATTTTCGTTTATTTAAAAAAACCAATGTAGTCTTAGTTTTGTGTACTGAAACATGAAAGCAAATATTTTCTATAAAACGCAGCCCCTTTTGCATTAAAAAGCAACTAAAGTTTAAATTGGTTACCCGGTGGATTACAGAAATTTATTTTAATAAAGAAATTTTTAGAATATAAAAGGATGAGTCATCGGGATTTCAAACTACGTAAATAACTCATTAATAAATATACATTTTATTCCTAGAAGCGGCCGGAAGACGAAAAACACACAAAAATAAGAGAAATTGATTATCCTTAGCATTAGTATGCGATGCCACAATAATAGTGTATGTGTAAAACAAGGACAATAAGCGTACGTCACTAATAACAGAAACGAAATTACATGGTAATGATCGCCGCATTTTTGACGCTAATTAGATTTTCCGAGACACCTTGCATCATTATGCTCCACGCTGTTTGAATGACATTCTAGAAAATAGATAATTTGTATATAAGGAAGCGTTTATTTATTCAATATGGATTAGATTCTTTCTAGTCATTCGATTCCGAAATTTAAGTCGCAAGCTGTTGCTATAAGAAAATAGTATTTGGAGTATGCAGTAAGCATATTGTAATTAATAGTTGCGAGGTTGCAATGAATACAGAAGTGATATCTTTTTTAAACGCAAATTACATACAAAAAATGGAATTATTAATTACAAGAATAAGAAAAATTCGTTAACGGAACAATATTTTAAAAATTTTTATTAAATAATCGAAACTAAGATTTAACCAAAAATGTACTTTAGTGTTTGTTACTTTGTAACGAATATATATTCTGTGGCACTGGTTTTAAAGAGATCACATCTATTCATTGTGGATCTGTGATATCTGATTTTTAGTATTCGATATAGTAATATCTGAAGGAAACAATTTCAAAATAGAACAGGAGATTATTATCATTTAATTAGCTTTAAATGCATTACTAGGAAATATTTAATAGCAATAAACACTTTGAAAACGTATTTAAAAAGGACTACGTAACAAACAAGTCATTTGTGTTGCCTAATCCGTAGGCGGATTGTATCTTTTCTGTTATTAAATTAAAATAGCGTTTGCGTAAATAGTGTCACGAGGTGACGCGCAAGACATATCAGCGGTTTTTTATGTGAAGGATACTAAAGGCAAATTCGCCATTGTGGTTTAACATGTGAACGAAGCTGCACACTTAAGAGGATGCGGACACGATCTCGTGTTAAGTGGAGTCTTTGGATACCCATAATATAGTAGGGGGATAGGAATCGTGGTCGTTTTGGGGGCCCCAGAATGGTTATCATTCTTTAAGTCCCGGCAAGACAATCGATCACGCTTCTTAACAAACATGGCTAGAGAGATCGGTGACTATTAACGGTGAGACCACAATATTTAAGTAATTTTTATACTAAAACAAAATATCTTTATTTCTTAGCGTTTGGAATAACCAGATTTATATTTAGTAATTAAAGCACCTTTCGTTATAGATGTATTTAAAGCTGTTGTTTCACATTTCTTGTTGGTCGTCAACGTTATATCCTAGGCATCAAATTTTGTAAGTAGGACCTGAACTTGTGCATCGCAGTTCGTTTGGAAGAGGTAACTTTTTCACTAAGTCCAGGTATTTAAACTTTCAGTTACTACATTTGCTAGACTTTTAAAAGTGTTCATTGGATTGACGAACGATATTAAATTTTAATAGAGGATTGCTTAATCATGTTAAATTTTGCGGACGAATTAACTTTATGTAAGATCATAAAAGAGTAATAATTCCTTAATTTGATAACAAAGTTATGTGCTAAAATAGTGCTAAACAAATTTAAACAAAGTGAAATATGGTCCTTTAGGAAGTAATATTAAAATAATTTTGGGACATACATGTGTTCAAAAACAAAGAGATTCCAAAGTGCACTTCCTGTTTAAGAAGATTTAATTACAGATGTCTAATCTGTAGTAAAGTCATTGTGTCATTTCTATACCAGAATAAATTCAAAATTTTATTTACTTAAACTAGTTACGTGTGATTTAGATTATTTATAAGGAGTATGAACTAAATTTATTTGAAATATATGTAAACCAATACACAGATCTGTTTGTTGAGAATTAAGAATCTTGTTTCAAAGTATTATTAAAAATAAGGTCTTGTTATGTCAAGGCAGATTTATAATTAAAATCAGAATTCAATTTTATTATTTTGTATTTGTAACTATATTTAACAAAAAAAAAGAGAGAAACTACATTAAATTACATTTTTGGATTCAAGTTTTTTATTCTATGAATAATTAATTTTAATAAGAATACCTTTGAGAAAATAAATTTTTTGGGTACGAAATTAAACGAATGCTGAAACAATATAAAAGTACAGACATGTTACAATTGATTTATTCTAGATATCCATTTTTAACTAAAATACCTTTGGTGTAGTAATCTCAAGATGATTAACTCATAATTATTATTATACTCTTTTATTGAAAAGCACAAATAGTGTCTTTTTAATAGAAAATTTGCTGTGTAACCTTTTCTTTCAGGATCATCGTGATAGAAGAGGATGCAGATACGTTCAAGAGGTTTCCAGATGTGTTAGTTCATTAAGTTGTAAGTTTTTTTATAGTGCTTATATCCAAAGAGTTTCTGTATCTTCTCATGGGAGTATTGAATTTCTTGTATTGTCCATATAGATACAGTGAAGCTCAATTTCCTTTTTTCTTTCTATGTTTGCTTATTATTGAGTTTACACCATACCCACGCCCATTCTCATTGCTCACACTTGGGGTAATTCCCAGACTAAGCCGCGAACAAAAAAAAAGGATAAAGCTTCACTTGTACCCAACGAGTGGAGTTAAAGAAGCTTCACAATTATAAAAATTAGAAAAACAACCTTACATATCAGGGTTGTTGTTAGTCTGCTTAAAATGAAAATATTGGAGCACCCAAAAAGGGATTATTTAACTTTAATTAATAAAATTACATGTTCATAGAGTAAACGACCAACTACGAAGAATTAATATAAAACCAGTCTGAGCTGAATGAGAGCGTGTGTTCTACATTTTGTACTATTATTAGGTAAATAAGCGCATAGATGACGTTGCCGAGGTGTAGGTGTAGTTGCATCAGTTCTTCATTAACCCGATTCAGCATTCTACGTGTATCATGGATGGTTTCTCCTAACAGTGTAAGGTTTGCTCTTCACAGTATATTCTTGGTAGAGTTTGTTTGTGGAACGTTATCTTAATATGCTTCGGTACGAGGTTATTGTCTCTGCAACGTTGTAAAAAAACCAAATCACATAGTAACTTATCTCTTCTTGTTTGTTGTTTTTCAAAGATTCTGGTTTGATGGAATATATCCTCTCCGTAGATAAGCGGAATAACACCTGGATAATTGACGAATCAGACAACGTCTGCAGAAATCTCAAGATCAACATTATGGAACTCTACGGAGACGATATTTTCCATCAAACCAAAATCTTTGTGAAACAACAAGCAAGAAGAGGTAAGTTACTATGTGACTTATTTTTTAACACGTTCCAGAGACAAAAACATCGTACCGAAGTGTATGGAGATAACGTTACACAAAATAAAATACTGTACGAAAAAGATTATCTGAAGAACAAGCTTTGCACTGTTAGGTGAAGCCATTCATGATACACCTAGAATGCTGAACCGGGTTAAAGAATAACTGATGCAACAACACCTACGCCTAAGCAACACCATCTATGTAAGCTTATGGCGCATCTTAAACCAACTGTCCGAGTTCCGAGCAGAAACAAATATGACAATACAGAAGTAGAAGAAGAAGTTTCCACATCTACAACAACAACAATCTCCAATTCAAGGGATCAAAACAATAAAGCCCGCAAAGGTAGTACAAAGTTTATTCAACCATCCGATAGAAAACGCAACAGTGAGCGACCTTGCCAAAGGATTTAATTTTGCCATTGCACCGGCACGAATACCTGTAGAGGACATCATCTGTGGCATAAAAAGGAGCAATTCACAAGCACGACAACGTCACAGCTAAATCAACACGATAAGATATTTCAAATATCTTAAAAACATTTCATTCTCCAAAGAAGAACCTTACAAAAGAAGAATGGCTTCCATTGATAAGTGTACGACAGAACGAAAGCGGATAAAGTAAACACAACACTAATAATGAATACAGAACATTTCCACACCAAAACGAACGCTTTACTTAATGACGAAGCATACCAGCCTATCAACACCGATCCAACAACATATCTGGAAAAGACCACAAGAATTGAAATCAAGAAGAATTCAATAGACAAGGTGGAACAAGAAAAATCATCAAGGTGCCCAAAACTATATGGTCTACCCAAAATTCACAAAGAAGGAGTACCGCTACGACCAATCGTGACCTCTATGGGATCGCTCTTACAGCCACTAGCAAAATGCTTAGTCAAACACCTACAGTCACTTGCTAAAATGACAGCTTCGTACATTAAGAATACTGAACATTTTATCCAACTACTGAGTACAGAAAAAGTTCATACACAACTACTACTAGTGAGCTTTAATGTGGTATCATTGTTTACCAACGTACAGATGGAGGACACACTCATACTCTTGAAACAGAAGTACAACATTGAAGACCATATCATCAACTTAACTCAGCATTGTCGCAGCAACACTTATTTTACCTTCAACAAACAATGCTACAAACAAGTTGAAGGAGCATCTATGGAGTCACCATTGTCACCAATGATTGTTAATTTATTCATGGAAGAAATTGAGGTGTATGCATTCGAAGCAGCTATATATAAACACAAATAATGGCTAAGATATGTTAACGACACGTTTGTGGTCTGGACACATGGAAGAAAACAACTCATGGTTTTCTTGCACACCTTCACAGAACACATCCAAAAATAAAGTTTAGCATGGAAGTAGAAGAGAATAACCAATTACTGTTTCTGTATATACTGGTGATGAAAAAGGATAACGAATAACTTAGCCACACGGCCTACAGAAAACCAACTCACATGGATAGATACTTAAACACCAAGTTACATCATCACCTGATACAACTCTACTTTGTTGTGAAAACCTTAGTTACACGATCTCAAAGACTAGCTGACGACACTAATAAACAAGAGGAAAAACAAAAGTTACTAGAAGCACTTCAGAAGAATGGATAATCACACCAAACCATTCAGAAGTCACTATCAGCCACAACACCCAAACCAGAGCTGGAGTCACTACTAACTACAACATACTTACCATTCATTAAAAGAACAACAGACCGAATCAACAGAGTTTTACGCAAATACATAATAGCTACTACATTCAACGCTCATAGAAAAATCTGTGCAATACTAAGGAATCCCAAAGATCAAATCCCATTAGAAGACCAAAGAGTATACGAAATACCATGCTCAGACTGCAACAAATATTACAATGGGCAGACAAACATAAGAATTAGTGTTAGGTAGGAAGAACATAAAAACGCAATAAGGAAGAATAAAAGACCTCACCGCTAGCTCAGCACTACAGGTCACAACATCGACTTTAAGAATATTAGAACGTTAGCTAAGATTGAGCACTACTCGAGAATAATTCCAGTTGTCATTGAAATAGCGAAGCGCCCACATAGAAACCAGCAATTACTAGTCTACGCATCGTTAAACAATCAGAAAGAAGCATTTTGTTAAGTCAGCCAAGCAGAGCAACTAAACAACACGCACCGGAACTAATGATACAGAGCTAGCCCAGAAATCAAGCAAGTGCAACAGAGTATGTTTTCCATGTAGTATATATAGCAGGACAAAAGAACACTTCTTTATTCACTGCTCAACCTACAGAGCCCGAAAGTTGTAGATGTGATTTTGTCGAAACGTCGCCAAATTGACAGCGCTTTACTTCAGAACCAGCCAGTTGTAACGGGCATTTTTCATACCTTAACATTTTACGCTATCCTCAATTCATAAATACATTTCTACAAATTACTATTTTTATATTTGATACTTATTAACTCCTTAGGCGAGTGCATCGTATTATAATGAGTGGATTGCATCGTCCTTGTCTTGCCGTTCGTATAAATTTTGTTGCTTATGTGAATATACAAATCTAGATAAGAGACGATAAGAAGTTGTTATGGAACGAGTTGAATAAATAGATTGACAGTCGTAGTTCGTTCTTGGTTCCTATGCATTAATTACGTTGAAAAATACGGTTTTTTCTTTGCTTTTGACAATAGTGAGAATTAATGCGGGACTGTTTCTTTTTGCCTTCATGAACAAGCACGACGCGATTTTAGGTGTATATTACCTGTAGGCAGTGTAGTTCTGATTGCTTGAAGGAAATATGCTTTTAGAGATGTAACGTTTTTGATTGGCACAAGTGCGGTTGTAGTTTTGTTCTTGGTTCCGATATGGTTTACGGAACATTGACGGACTTACTTAGTGATTACGCGTGCTTTCCTAATTGTGTTTATTTGAAATAAAAGTTGTAGAACTTGCTTGCTGAACTTGACCGATTCTTTTAGGATTACTGTGTGTGCGATCTAGTTTCGTGGTCCGTTTTTTTTATCAGAGTAAGTGCAATAAACTTGTACAGAATTTTTAAAGGGCCACTTTAGTCAGGTTTTAAACTCCTTTTTTTAACTCATTCCGTATTAATGATACGTTAAATTTACCTTGCATTTAATAATAAGTAAATAAAATATGAACGTACCTTTTTTTAAAAACGAGATTGTGAGAGTGATCGTGTTTTTAAATGTTTCACCGTATTCAAACAATGCCTTTACCAACTGAAATTAGCTTCAGAAGTTGACGAAGTTCTTTCTGCTGAAGCAGATCCGCAATACGAAAAATTTTTGGCGGATGTTTGGATCGGAATTATACTAACTTTAATTGTTCTTAGTTGCGTTGTTGCATGTGTTCCTGTCTGTTGTACCACAAATTCCACCCCCGCGAATAGACTGTGAATCTTTGCCAAGCTACACCAGTGCATCCGGCTTACCAAGCTATCAGGAGGCTTTCGATCAGTTACAGAAATTAAAAGAACAATCTGCAGTTGATAGTAGTGTCAAGTTTCAAGTTGATAATGGGATGGAACCATAGACACCCCACACTCCACCAACTCCAACTGCAAGGCTATCAGTAGCCTAATTAGTCCAATTCTATAGAAACTCTTCCGGTGCTCCTGGTTGTGTAAGTTGAACTATTTCATACTTGTTATTACTTTAAATATCTATCCGTTTGTTTTGCAATATTCTTTGTCGTGTTGATACCTTTTACAATAGAAGTGCATGCTATTTAAAAAAAAAAAAAGAAAAGAAAAAAAAAGAAAAATCGACAATACTGGACTACTCATACCAATTGTGTCTTATCTATTTATCTTTTGTTAACATTTTATCTAATTTATGTTTAATTGGTGTGTGAGGAAACGTTTCTGCTACTCCCCAATATTACCTCACTTTGTGATAAAAATTTTTGTAATGCTTTTATCGTGATTATATTATATAGTTTATCTAAACAGTTTTATTTAAATTCTACAAAGTACTGAATAATTTAGACTTATCACTGCGGCTATGCTTATTCTTTTTTTTCAGGTTTGCTTAACTATTTTTCTTGCTGGTATTGTTACTAACTCCTTACCGCCGTATACATTATATGTCAGTCTGCTTTCTACAACCCTCCCCAATCTCCGATTGAGCCCGGGTCATTCCTTGACTATCTTTGTGTTACACACGGCTACGAGCCAACGTAGCATAACTTTGGCGCCCGAACAGGGACTGCCACGAATTACGTGACACAGTTATGCGAAATAATTCCTCAAAAATTGATGAAGCATATATACTACCATAAAAAACATATTTATAACCCTCGTACGCCGAGGTTGTCTAGCTCTTGTGGAAATGCGTCGTCCATTTCAATATTTTCTGGCATACCTTGCAAACGTCTTCTTAAGATGAAACGCCGAATTCTCTTGTAGGCCAAAGTTGCACCAACATACATCAATATTAAAATGAGGGCAATCAAGGCACAAAATAGAAAGCGCCAGCCATTACCAATATCACCTGAAAAATACCAAAAGTTTGTAAAATATTAACAAAAATTAACTTCTTAGTTAACCTTTATTTTTGTCTGTTCCGATTTCAGCTATCGTACTATTGCGTAACGTCGTATGGACTGTAACAACAGAGCTCGTCAACGTCATGCTAGAATAGTAAATTATTGATTGCCAAAAGTTTTTATCTACAACAATTACTTACATAAAATAAAATAGAGATGCAATTAATTCAATACAACACTGAACTGTTATCGACCAACTACAACGAATGACTAAAGTCATTTTTAAGAACACATGCGAATTTATGCGCAACTGGATGTGAATACTGACATCAACATTCCAACATTATCAAAGTCTGCATAGCAAACGTGGATGATAATCGCGTTTGTTTAATCACTATCTACTGTTCAAAAAATGTTTATTATAGGCGTGCTGTGCACATTGGCCAGGACTCATAATGGAACGATTAGCTATAAATATTATCACCATTTAAATTTCTTATACAATACTTATTTTAAAAATTAATTATACGGAACTATGTTGGACTTTCCATACAGTAAGTGTTTTGATCAATATCTCGAAACAGCGATGTTCAATTATTTCGGTAATCAGCTGTAAAAACTAAGCTTCTTTGCTCATTTAACCAACCTCCTAGCTTCAATAATAACAAAGTTAGCAATTTTGCAGAGTTAATTTGAAACAGGCTGTATATATATATATATATATATATATATATATATATATATATATATATATATATATATATATATATATATATATATATTGCTATACCACTTAACGAATGGAAACGCACAATATTTCTCTAAAAAAAGGTACCCTGTAACAAGTTCTCAGTCGGTAGATACGAAATTTAGATTTTTACAAAAATTGTACGATGCCCAGGCCGTTCTTTCTGTAAGTAAAATAGCCAAATACATAGCAATCAAAATTTCAACGAGCTTCAAACATGTACGCTAAGAATGATTTGGAATATTTGTGATTGAATTACTATAATTTAGAAATATCAAATTGTTACAGTTAACATTTTATAAGTTTTCAATAAATAAAAATTGCTTTTTTTCACACTCAGACTTTCGTTAATAATTGGTGTTTGTGCACAAAAAATATTGTCTAAATTGGTCTCGGTAAATGTAGATTTGAGTAATTTGGCCTCAATCAGCGTAAGTCTACCTTACAAGCAATTCATGAGAAGACCTAAAAGTTAAATTATCCAATAAATTATACATTAAATTATACATTAAAAATCAAAAATTAACAAATTTAAAATCTTTACCTTTTTAATTCACAAAAAAGGGCGATACAGTATCACAACAAAGTTATATGTCGCAACAACGTGGGGCTGAACTCAACTACCTCATCACAAAGATATATGGAGACTTGAACCTGGAACTGAACTAAAACAGTCTTATCAAAAAGTGATAATTGTCGAGATAAGGAAAAACAAAACTAAAAATAAAATAGCGCATCAACGTGAGGTTAGAACAAAATAAATTAAATAAAAATTAAAGGCAACGAAATCGAAGATTTTATTATGAATTTAAAATAATTGTAGAGTAATAATAAAAATTTAATCTGCAGGAAGAATGTTGGAGAGGAGTCAGAGTGAAGAACACCGGTCCACCCAATTTTCTAGAATAATAAAAATAGTAATGGCACTAAATGACAAGATGTAGAAGAATGAACAGTCCATGAAAAATATGACAGAAAGAAATAAACAGATCATGAAAAATATGATAGATAAGGCTATGCTAGAATTTGGGAAAAATTTGGATAAATTGGGGGAAGATTTAGGTTCCAGAATCAAAAAATTAAGTGAAGATCTTAGGGAGACAAATCAGCGAATGGAAGAAATGCGTTTCCAAACACAAAATAAAGTGATAAATCTTATGGAAGATATTGACTGCGTAGGAAATGAAGTTACTAAAGTACGATCTATACAAAAGGTCACTAAAAGAGAAACGAATGGGAAAATTATGAATTTAGGGAAAAAAGTACAGAACATTGAAAGAAGTTGTGGAACGGAAATTAGCCGAGTAAATAAAGAAATTGATGATATAAAAATTAATGTAATGAATTTTAGCAGGAATAGGATGACATGTAATCAAGAACCCTACCACAAACATCAACGTTAACTCTATTTACATCAATATTCATAATACATTAAAATTTCAAAATTAAATTGTAGCATAAATTTCAGTATCATAAAATTTCAAGATTAAATTTGTCATCATTTTAATTTGCATCCAGAATTAAAGTCCTTGTAGGATGCCTACTAATTAATTTAACAATATTTGCAGACCTGAGTCTGAGTACAAAGGAGCATCTCCACCCCTTTACGTTAATCAAACAGGTTAGTCTAATTGAGCTCAAAGACAGACCCAAATTTTCATCATAATCAAGAACATAAACTGCTAAATACTCCTTTCTACTTAAACAAGAAAATTTCACCTTAAAATTAAAAATTTGTTGTTTGTACAAATTCACTACTGTCCATTTTTAGCAAACAAATTATCAAGTTATTCAACACACCAAAACATCAAAAATCGAACAACAAAGCATAAGTTACCTGAAGGTTAATGCACTCGTGGCTCCAATGTACATCGTCCTTGTTAATCACACCATTCCAACTGGGTTATGTTTACGGCTTCTGATTCTGAACGCTTTTAAAATTTTCTCCCCACCATTCATCTAAAGTTGTTTCAGGGCTTCTCAGGAACTCATCTAAGTATATCAAAATCTTGTTTTGTGGATCCAATCACGATTACGAATAACATTTGATTATTAACACCCCGAAAATAGCAAAGAAATTCCTAATTCTTTCACGCTATACCCCAAAACTTCCTACCTTTGTTTATTCCTTTATCGTTACTAATTTGAATAATTTGTACAGTAATACTCGCAAATATAACTAGACTTTATTACCTTGTATCTTCTTTTCTAAGTGCACTAATGCATAGTAACTTGTATCGCAGCACGTAAAGAGCAAACTGTTTTAAAGTATTCAATAATCAACAAAATATAAGAGCAAACTGTTTAAAGTATTAAATCAAAATCGAAAATCTAAGAGAGCGAAACTCCTATAAACACGGGTTTATATAATAGCTCGCCTGCATGTCGGTTTTGTCCCGGCCAGTTTTCAGAATTTTGCATTCTCTGTTCCCTTCTTGACAGTCCGGCACGCGATTTCTATTTGTTTCTTGGAACAATTAAATTATACACGTTGAGCATTTTAATTCTGCTTCTTTTTATAGAACGCGTCTAGTGAATAATTTAAATCCCTTTATTTTTAATGAAACGAATAAATTTTTATGCTCCACTTTTTAATAAAGCGTATTATCTAATAAAATTCCTTATACACAGTGATTAAAATTATTTGATGTAATTAATTAATTTTCTACCCTGGTCTAAATTTGAGTATTTCCCCTATTTGAATACAAATAATCCCACTTATTTGAATGCAAATATAAAACATTTAGACTGCCAAAAAATTTACAAAAAATTGCCTATCTCTCTCTACTTATCTATCTAACTTACCTAACTTATATCCAATCCAAAAAATATTTACACCTATCCTATATTCCTATCCTATTCCTAACTCTAACCTAATTTTATAAACATCCTATATACATCCTATACACCTATCCTATTCCTAACTTTTAACTATACTTACTTCCCCCTACCTAATCCTATATACCTATCCTATTCTTATTCTATTCCTAACTTTCCACTAATCTTATAAGAAATATCTACACTTAACCTATCTTATTTTCTTCCTACATTTAATTTTCCTTCTCATCCTATATACCTATTTCTAACTATCTCTCATATTTATCCTATACTTAGCTTTATTTTCTATAAACACTTACTTCTACTCTTCTATATACACCTATGCTATCCCTATATTTTGTTCACTTAATCTTCATTTCCTATTTAAATCTGACTTTTTTCTTGATCCTCCAAGTCTTTCTTCTCACCATCCTAATACTCTTCATCCCTATTTCTCCCCCTTCTATATCTATACTTATCATCCCTATCATCTCACATAAAATACACTTATCATCCCTATTATCCTGACTCTTACATATTGCTTCTTCTTCAGTCCCTACACTTGTCTGTTTCTCATTTATTACTATTTTCTTTTCTGCCGACAAACCAAACGATACTACCTTAAAATTATAGATTTTTCCCTCTATGGAAAATCCTGTATACCTTCTAAAATCTTTGTGTAATGGAATCATCCAGAATGAATTCCTTAAATCTAATTTACTAAAAACAAACTTGCCACTTAACCTCGTCAAAAGTGTGTCCATGGATGGTGGACAATGGAATTGCGGTTTGGTCCATTGATTAATTTTTCGTGCATCTTTATTTAATTCTGCCTTCACCTGCTCCCGATATGCTGCTCTTGCTTCTACCCCCACTAATTCTGCATGTTTTTGTACTAAAGCTTGAACCTCTACTCTCCTATCCTCTGGACATCTTATTGTCTTGATCTGTTTAACTCCATCATCCTCTACCTCTACTACATTAATACTCAACCCCGTGTCATCCTCTGTGACTTCATAACTGCCCTTCCATGGCAATACCCTATCTTTAATCCTTACTACCTTCCTTTCCATATCTATCAAAACCCCTAACTGCATCATACAGTCAACACCTAAAATGCTCTGAAACTTCAGTCCAGGTACAATTACAAATTCCTGTTCACAGCTTAAACCTCCTATATTTATCCTAAGCACCACAACACTATTCACTACAGCAAACTTCTTTTTATTTGAGCTACTAAATGGCTACGCTTTATAGGCATAATTCTATCACAAACCTTATCTCTAATTTTGCTGACGAATACCTCCGATATTAAACTCGCCTCTGCCCCTGTATCAAGTAATACTTCTACATTATTCTCAAAAATTCCTATATTAACAATTGGCAAACATAATTTTTCTACAGTTTCTGGCTCTATTTCCTCCTCAATTTTGAAAAATTCACGTGGATGTTTATATACATTTACACTGAAATCTAGTGGTCTGTCGTGTTCTAAAAATCCTGTCTCGTCCTGTTTTTCGTGCTTGGTCCTGGCTGTCCTTCTACAACCTGTGCGTACGTCCTCCTCGTATTAATATCCGTGTCCCTGTCTCTATTCGGCGTGCTCGTCACAGTCCTGTTTACTTCCGGTAAACTGTTCTGTCTCATGTAACTAGGTCTTGGCGTTGGTCCCCTAGTCGCACTATTGCTTCTAAAATCATGTCCTCGTCGTTCCCAATTCGGTCGAAAATTCCTATTGTAGTTAGGCCGTCTCGCAAAATTCTGTGTCTTGTTGTCAAACCTAACTGTGTTAACGTTTCGTTCTCGTATCTCTCTTGTCCGTCCTACACATACATCGTCATATCTCTGTAAATACTCTAAAAATGTCTCCAGTTCTGTGATGTTTTGTAAGGCCACGTGTTGTCTGATCTCCAGTTCAAAATGTCGTAATAGGTACTTGATTATTTGTCTGTCCGTCAATGGTGGATGAAGTTGTTTGGCCACACTGTATTTGCGGATGGCATATTGTTCCCTAGAACCTGCAAACTCTCCCTTAAATTTTCCTGTAATCAAGTCGTCTCTAATCTGATCCTGTTTGTGATCACTCCAGTAATGTTGTAGAAATTTGTTTTCAAAGTCCTGATATGTGTCTATGTCCTGTCCTACTAAATTGTACCATGCTTCCGCATTGTCTTTCAATAAAGCCTTTATCGTATTTAGTTTAGTCTGTTCGTCAAATCAATTTCCCACTAGATTTCTTACACTATTAATAAAAATTTGTGGATTTACCCTGTTATCGCCATAAAATTTCATATGTTGGTCCAATGATACGCCACCTGTATAAAATCTGGGACTATCCCCCGTTAAACTTGACATGTTGTATTTGATACTACTAACTTCGCGTTCTACCCTGCCTAACTGATCCCTACATGAGTTCGTCACTTCAGTCATTTTTATATTTATTTCTTCTTCACAAAAAATGCGTACTTCGGACCTTAAATGTCCCATTTCCTGTCGAAGACCTGTAATATCACGCTCATTTTTATCAACCCTATTTTCAACTTCCCCCATTTTCACAGTAAGACTATTTTTAAATTCTGTAAATTCTCTCGTCGATTTTTTTATTTTATCCCCTAATTCCTGATTTAATTGGTCAAATTTCTTATTCGGTTCTTCCCTAGCTCTATTAGCTTCATCGTTCATCCTCTCTAGCATTCTCATTATCATCTCGTTTCCTTGATCCCCTGATTCCGTCCTCGACTGATCTCTACTGCCTCCAACTTCTTCCATTTTCGAATTTTTTTCACACAATGCACTATCGTCACTTCCAATTTCCACTCCTTGACTCCTTAACCATTCCTTTTTCTGCATACGTTCTAATCACTCGCACACACTCTAAAATACTCTTAAATTTATACACAAACAGAAACTCTCTCTCTCTCTCTCAGATTGCCAGTTTCCTGGAATAAAATCACAAAAATTTTATTTGGAACTCGAGCCCTACATTGGGCGCCATATATGCTGTGAAACCTACAAAAAACCTAACCAGAGTGAAAAAAGATAATCGAACCTCTCGAATTTGGCACCAAGATTTGCTGTGGTTCTCGCCCTGTTAAATCTCTTCTGACAATCGCCTCTTTACTCTTTCCGCCTCGGCTGCTCACCTAGTTAAAACTCTCATCCTCATTCATAAAAAAAAAACAATCACATTCCTACCACAAACATCAACGTTAACTCTATTTACATCAATATTCATAATACATTAAAATTTCAAAATTAAATTGTAGCATAAATTTCAGTATCATAAAATTTCAAAATTAAATTTGTCATCATTTTAATTTGCATCCAGATTTAAAGTCCTTGTAAGATGCCTACTAATTAATTTAACAATATTTGCAGACCTGAGTCTGAGTACAAAGGGAGCATCTCCCACCCCTTTACGTTAATCAAACAGGTTAGTCTAATTGAGCTCAAAGACACCCAAATTTTCATCATAATCAAAAACATAAACTGCTAAATACTCCTTTCTACTTAAACAAGAAAATTTAACTTTAAATTTAATAATTTGTTGTTTGCACAAATTCACTACTGTCCATTTTTTAGCAAACAAATTATCAAGTTATTCAACACACACCAAAACATCAAAAATCGAACAACAAAGCATAAGTTACCTGAAGGTTAATGCACTGGTGGCTCCAATGTACATCGTCCTTTGTTAATCACACCATTCCAACTGGGTTATGTTTACGGCTTTTGATTCTGAACGCTTTTAAAATTTTCTCCACCACCATTTATCTAAAGTTGTTTCAGGGCTTCTCACGAACCCATCTAAGTATATCAAAATCTTGTTTTGTGGATCCAATCACGATTACGAATAACATCTGATTATTAACACCCCCGAAAAATAGCAAAGAAATTCCTAATTCTTTCACGCTATACCCCAAAACTGCCTACTTTTGTTTATTCCTTTATCGTTACTAATTTGGATAATTTGTACAGTAATACTCGCAAATATAACTAGACTTCATTACCTTGTATCTTCTTTTCTAAGTGCACTAATGCATAGTAACTTGTATAGCAGCACGTAAAGAGCAAACTGTTTTAAAGTATTCAATAATCACCAAAATATAAGAGCAAACTGTTTAAAGTATTGAATCAAAATCGAAAATCTAAGAGAGCGAAACTCCTATAAACACGGGTTTATATAATAGCTCGCCTGCATGTCGGTTTTGTCCCGCGACGGCCAGTTTTCAGAATTTCGCATTCTCTGTTCCCTTCTCGACAGTCCGGCACGCGATTTCTATTTGTTTCTTGGAACAATTAAATACATGTTGAGCATTTTAATTCGGCTTCTTTTTATAGAACGCGTCTAGTGAATAATTTAAATCCCTTATTTTTAATGAAACCAATAAATTTTTATGCTCCACGGTTTTTAATAAAGCGTATTATCTAATAAAATTCCTTATACACAGTGATTAAAATTATTTGATGTAATTAATTAATTTTCTACCCTGGTCTAAATTTGAGTAATATATATATATATATATATATATATATATATATATATTAACGTGATGAGGGGTCGCAAGAGGTTATTGAAACCCTTATTCTACAAATAAATCCCACCAAAATATAAAAGACGGAAATTTCCGTAAATTCATGGTCACACTCTGTAACATACTAACGTACTTTTATTCATTAAAATGGTATGCAAAAATGCAAATTGCGCCTGGATAAATAATCACCCTGTATGATATATTCATATTTTATATACACTGCAAGTAACGTAAGTAGTATACCTATGTAAAACTAATTAGTTGTAAGATACCGTAAAACGCATTCAATGCAAACGCAAAACGATACATATAAAAAATATTTTTCATTTGCTGTAAATAGCAAGGAATAAAACTAACTCTACGCATTTAGTATAAAAAAATATTTTCGTTTATTTAAAAAAACCAATGTAGTCTTAGTTTTGTGTACTGAAACATGAAAGCAAATATTTTCTATAAAACGCAGCCCCTTTTGCATTAAAAAGCAACTAAAGTTTAAATTGGTTACCCGGTGGATTACAGAAATTTATTTTAATAAAGAAATTTTTAGAATATAAAAGGATGAGTCATCGGGATTTCAAACTACGTAAATAACTCATTAATAAATATACATTTTATTCCTAGAAGCGGCCGGAAGACGAAAAACACACAAAAATAAGAGAAATTGATTATCCTTAGCATTAGTATGCGATGCCACAATAATAGTGTATGTGTAAAACAAGGACAATAAGCGTACGTCACTAATAACAGAAACGAAATTACATGGTAATGATCGCCGCATTTTTGACGCTAATTAGATTTTCCGAGACACCTTGCATCATTATGCTCCACGCTGTTTGAATGACATTCTAGAAAATAGATAATTTGTATATAAGGAAGCGTTTATTTATTCAATATGGATTAGATTCTTTCTAGTCATTCGATTCCGAAATTTAAGTCGCAAGCTGTTGCTATAAGAAAATAGTATTTGGAGTATGCAGTAAGCATATTGTAATTAATAGTTGCGAGGTTGCAATGAATACAGAAGTGATATCTTTTTTTAAACGCAAATTACATACAAAAAATGGAATTATTAATTACAAGAATAAGAAAAATTCGTTAACGGAACAATATTTTAAAAATTTTTATTAAATAATCGAAACTAAGATTTAACCAAAAATGTACTTTAGTGTTTGTTACTTTGTAACGAATATATATTCTGTGGCACTGGTTTTAAAGAGATCACATCTATTCATTGTGGATCTGTGATATCTGATTTTTAGTATTCGATATAGTAATATCTGAAGGAAACAATTTCAAAATAGAACAGGAGATTATTATCATTTAATTAGCTTTAAATGCATTACTAGGAAATATTTAATAGCAATAAACACTTTGAAAACGTATTTAAAAAGGACTACGTAACAAACAAGTCATTTGTGTTGCCTAATCCGTAGGCGGATTGTATCTTTTTCTGTTATTAAATTAAAATAGCGTTTGCGTAAATAGTGTCACGAGGTGACGCGCAAGACATATCAGCGGTTTTTTATGTGAAGGATACTAAAGGCAAATTCGCCATTGTGGTTTAACATGTGAACGAAGCTGCACACTTAAGAGGATGCGGACACGATCTCGTGTTAAGTGGAGTCTTTGGATACCCATAATATAGTAGGGGGATAGGAATCGTGGTCGTTTTGGGGGCCCCAGAATGGTTATCATTCTTTAAGTCCCGGCAAGACAATCGATCACGCTTCTTAACAAACATGGCTAGAGAGATCGGTGACTATTAACGGTGAGACCACAATATTTAAGTAATTTTTATACTAAAACAAAATATCTTTATTTCTTAGCGTTTGGAATAACCAGATTTATATTTAGTAATTAAAGCACCTTTCGTTATAGATGTATTTAAAGCTGTTGTTTCACATTTCTTGTTGGTCGTCAACGTTATATCCTAGGCATCAAATTTTGTAAGTAGGACCTGAACTTGTGCATCGCAGTTCGTTTGGAAGAGGTAACTTTTTCACTAAGTCCAGGTATTTAAACTTTCAGTTACTACATTTGCTAGACTTTTAAAAGTGTTCATTGGATTGACGAACGATATTAAATTTTAATAGAGGATTGCTTAATCATGTTAAATTTTGCGGACGAATTAACTTTATGTAAGATCATAAAAGAGTAATAATTCCTTAATTTGATAACAAAGTTATGTGCTAAAATAGTGCTAAACAAATTTAAACAAAGTGAAATATGGTCCTTTAGGAAGTAATATTAAAATAATTTTGGGACATACATGTGTTCAAAAACAAAGAGATTCCAAAGTGCACTTCCTGTTTAAGAAGATTTAATTACAGATGTCTAATCTGTAGTAAAGTCATTGTGTCATTTCTATACCAGAATAAATTCAAAATTTTATTTACTTAAACTAGTTACGTGTGATTTAGATTATTTATAAGGAGTATGAACTAAATTTATTTGAAATATATGTAAACCAATACACAGATCTGTTCGTTGAGAATTAAGAATCTTGTTTCAAAGTATTATTAAAAATAAGGTCTTGTTATGTCAAGGCAGATTTATAATTAAAATCAGAATTCAATTTTATTATTTTGTATTTGTAACTATATTTAACAAAAAAAAAGAGAGAAACTACATTAAATTACATTTTTGGATTCAAGTTTTTTATTCTATGAATAATTAATTTTAATAAGAATACCTTTGAGAAAATAAATTTTTTGGGTACGAAATTAGACGAATGCTGAAACAATATAAAAGTACAGACATGTTACAATTGATTTATTCTAGATATCCATTTTTAACTAAAATACCTTTGGTGTAGTAATCTCAAGATGATTAACTCATAATTATTATTATGCTCTTTTATTGAAAAGCACAAATAGTGTCTTTTTAATAGAAAATTTGCTGTGTAACCTTTTCTTTCAGGATCATCGTGATAGAAGAGGATGCAGATACGTTCAAGAGGTTTCCAGATGTGTTAGTTCATTAAGTTGTAAGTTTTTTTATAGTGCTTATATCCAAAGAGTTTCTGTATCTTCTCATGGGAGTATTGAATTTCTTGTATTGTCCATATAGATACAGTGAAGCTCAATTTCCTTTTTTCTTTCTATGTTTGCTTATTATTGAGTTTACACCATACCCACGCCCATTCTCATTGCTCACACTTGGGGTAATTCCCAGACTAAGCCGCGAACAAAAAAAAAGGATAAAGCTTCACTTGTACCCAACGAGTGGAGTTAAAGAAGCTTCACAATTATAAAAATTAAAAAAACAACCTTACATATCAGGGTTGTTGTTAGTCTGCTTAAAATGAAAATATTGGAGCACCCAAAAAGGGATTATTTAACTTTAATTAATAAAATTACATGTTCATAGAGTAAACGACCAACTACGAAGAATTAATATAAAACCAGTCTGAGCTGAATGAGAGCGTGTGTTCTACATTTTGTACTATTATTAGGTAAATAAGCGCATAGATGACGTTGCCGAGGTGTAGGTGTAGTTGCATCAGTTCTTCATTAACCCGATTCAGCATTCTACGTGTATCATGGATGGTTTCTCCTAACAGTGTAAGGTTTGCTCTTCACAGTATATTCTTGGTAGAGTTTGTTTGTGGAACGTTATCTTAATATGCTTCGGTACGAGGTTATTGTCTCTGCAACGTTGTAAAAAAACCAAATCACATAGTAACTTATCTCTTCTTGTTTGTTGTTTTTCAAAGATTCTGGTTTGATGGAATATATCCTCTCCGTAGATAAGCGGAATAACACCTGGATAATTGACGAATCAGACAACGTCTGCAGAAATCTCAAGATCAACATTATGGAACTCTACGGAGACGATATTTTCCATCAAACCAAAATCTTTGTGAAACAACAAGCAAGAAGAGGTAAGTTACTATGTGACTTATTTTTTAACACGTTCCAGAGACAAAAACATCGTACCGAAGTGTATGGAGATAACGTTACACAAAATAAAATACTGTACGAAAAAGATTATCTGAAGAACAAGCTTTGCACTGTTAGGTGAAGCCATTCATGATACACCTAGAATGCTGAACCGGGTTAAAGAATAACTGATGCAACAACACCTACGCCTAAGCAACACCATCTATGTAAGCTTATGGCGCATCTTAAACCAACTGTCCGAGTTCCGAGCAGAAACAAATATGACAATACAGAAGTAGAAGAAGAAGTTTCCACATCTACAACAACAACAATCTCCAATTCAAGGGATCAAAACAATAAAGCCCGCAAAGGTAGTACAAAGTTTATTCAACCATCCGATAGAAAACGCAACAGTGAGCGACCTTGCCAAAGGATTTAATTTTGCCATTGCACCGGCACGAATACCTGTAGAGGACATCATCTGTGGCATAAAAGGAGCA
Source organism: Platerodrilus igneus (assembly GCA_036346225.1). Lineage (NCBI taxonomy): Eukaryota > Metazoa > Arthropoda > Insecta > Coleoptera > Lycidae > Platerodrilus > Platerodrilus igneus. The sequence goes on from JARFIW010000958.1 coordinate 3,431,324, forward strand.
ATTCACAAGCACGACAACGTCACAGCTAAATCAACACGATAAGATATTTCAAATATCTTAAAAACATTTCATTCTCCAAAGAAGAACCTTACAAAAGAAGAATGGCTTCCATTGATAAGTGTACGACAGAACGAAAGCGGATAAAGTAAACACAACACTAATAATGAATACAGAACATTTCCACACCAAAACGAACGCTTTACTTAATGACGAAGCATACCAGCCTATCAACACCGATCCAACAACATATCTGGAAAAGACCACAAGAATTGAAATCAAGAAGAATTCAATAGACAAGGTGGAACAAGAAAAATCATCAAGGTGCCCAAAACTATATGGTCTACCCAAAATTCACAAAGAAGGAGTACCGCTACGACCAATCGTGACCTCTATGGGATCGCTCTTACAGCCACTAGCAAAATGCTTAGTCAAACACCTACAGTCACTTGCTAAAATGACAGCTTCGTACATTAAGAATACTGAACATTTTATCCAACTACTGAGTACAGAAAAAGTTCATACACAACTACTACTAGTGAGCTTTAATGTGGTATCATTGTTTACCAACGTACAGATGGAGGACACACTCATACTCTTGAAACAGAAGTACAACATTGAAGACCATATCATCAACTTAACTCAGCATTGTCGCAGCAACACTTATTTTACCTTCAACAAACAATGCTACAAACAAGTTGAAGGAGCATCTATGGAGTCACCATTGTCACCAATGATTGTTAATTTATTCATGGAAGAAATTGAGGTGTATGCATTCGAAGCAGCTATATATAAACACAAATAATGGCTAAGATATGTTAACGACACGTTTGTGGTCTGGACACATGGAAGAAAACAACTCATGGTTTTCTTGCACACCTTCACAGAACACATCCAAAAATAAAGTTTAGCATGGAAGTAGAAGAGAATAACCAATTACTGTTTCTGTATATACTGGTGATGAAAAAGGATAACGAATAACTTAGCCACACGGCCTACAGAAAACCAACTCACATGGATAGATACTTAAACACCAAGTTACATCATCACCTGATACAACTCTACTTTGTTGTGAAAACCTTAGTTACACGATCTCAAAGACTAGCTGACGACACTAATAAACAAGAGGAAAAACAAAAGTTACTAGAAGCACTTCAGAAGAATGGATAATCACACCAAACCATTCAGAAGTCACTATCAGCCACAACACCCAAACCAGAGCTGGAGTCACTACTAACTACAACATACTTACCATTCATTAAAAGAACAACAGACCGAATCAACAGAGTTTTACGCAAATACATAATAGCTACTACATTCAACGCTCATAGAAAAATCTGTGCAATACTAAGGAATCCCAAAGATCAAATCCCATTAGAAGACCAAAGAGTATACGAAATACCATGCTCAGACTGCAACAAATATTACAATGGGCAGACAAACATAAGAATTAGTGTTAGGTAGGAAGAACATAAAAACGCAATAAGGAAGAATAAAAGACCTCACCGCTAGCTCAGCACTACAGGTCACAACATCGACTTTAAGAATATTAGAACGTTAGCTAAGATTGAGCACTACTCGAGAATAATTCCAGTTGTCATTGAAATAGCGAAGCGCCCACATAGAAACCAGCAATTACTAGTCTACGCATCGTTAAACAATCAGAAAGAAGCATTTTGTTAAGTCAGCCAAGCAGAGCAACTAAACAACACGCACCGGAACTAATGATACAGAGCTAGCCCAGAAATCAAGCAAGTGCAACAGAGTATGTTTTCCATGTAGTATATATAGCAGGACAAAAGAACACTTCTTTATTCACTGCTCAACCTACAGAGCCCGAAAGTTGTAGATGTGATTTTGTCGAAACGTCGCCAAATTGACAGCGCTTTACTTCAGAACCAGCCAGTTGTAACGGGCATTTTTCATACCTTAACATTTTACGCTATCCTCAATTCATAAATACATTTCTACAAATTACTATTTTTATATTTGATACTTATTAACTCCTTAGGCGAGTGCATCGTATTATAATGAGTGGATTGCATCGTCCTTGTCTTGCCGTTCGTATAAATTTTGTTGCTTATGTGAATATACAAATCTAGATAAGAGACGATAAGAAGTTGTTATGGAACGAGTTGAATAAATAGATTGACAGTCGTAGTTCGTTCTTGGTTCCTATGCATTAATTACGTTGAAAAATACGGTTTTTTCTTTGCTTTTGACAATAGTGAGAATTAATGCGGGACTGTTTCTTTTTGCCTTCATGAACAAGCACGACGCGATTTTAGGTGTATATTACCTGTAGGCAGTGTAGTTCTGATTGCTTGAAGGAAATATGCTTTTAGAGATGTAACGTTTTTGATTGGCACAAGTGCGGTTGTAGTTTTGTTCTTGGTTCCGATATGGTTTACGGAACATTGACGGACTTACTTAGTGATTACGCGTGCTTTCCTAATTGTGTTTATTTGAAATAAAAGTTGTAGAACTTGCTTGCTGAACTTGACCGATTCTTTTAGGATTACTGTGTGTGCGATCTAGTTTCGTGGTCCGTTTTTTTTATCAGAGTAAGTGCAATAAACTTGTACAGAATTTTTAAAGGGGCCACTTTAGTCAGGTTTTAAACTCCTTTTTTTAACTCATTCCGTATTAATGATACGTTAAATTTACCTTGCATTTAATAATAAGTAAATAAAATATGAACGTACCTTTTTTTAAAAACGAGATTGTGAGAGTGATCGTGTTTTTAAATGTTTCACCGTATTCAAACAATGCCTTTACCAACTGAAATTAGCTTCAGAAGTTGACGAAGTTCTTTCTGCTGAAGCAGATCCGTACGAAAATTTTTGGCGGATGTTTGGATCGGAATTATACTAACTTTAATTGTTCTTAGTTGCGTTGTTGCATGTGTTCCTGTCTGTTGTACCACAAATTCCACCCCCGCGAATAGACTGTGAATCTTTGCCAAGCTACACCAGTGCATCCGGCTTACCAAGCTATCAGGAGGCTTTCGATCAGTTACAAAAATTAAAAGAACAATCTGCAGTTGATAGTAGTGTCAAGTTTCAAGTTGATAATGGGATGGAACCATAGACACCCCACACTCCACCAACTCCAACTGCAAGGCTATCAGTAGCCTAATTAGTCCAATTCTATAGAAACTCTTCCGGTGCTCCTGGTTGTGTAAGTTGAACTATTTCATACTTGTTATTACTTTAAATATCTATCCGTTTGTTTTGCAATATTCTTTGTCGTGTTGATACCTTTTACAATAGAAGTGCATGCTATTTAAAAAAAAAAAAAGAAAAGAAAAAAAAAGAAAAATCGACAATACTGGACTACTCATACCAATTGTGTCTTATCTATTTATCTTTTGTTAACATTTTATCTAATTTATGTTTAATTGGTGTGTGAGGAAACGTTTCTGCTACTCCCCAATATTACCTCACTTTGTGATAAAAATTTTTGTAATGCTTTTATCGTGATTATATTATATAGTTTATCTAAACAGTTTTATTTAAATTCTACAAAGTACTGAATAATTTAGACTTATCACTGCGGCTATGCTTATTCTTTTTTTTCAGGTTTGCTTAACTATTTTTCTTGCTGGTATTGTTACTAACTCCTTACCGCCGTATACATTATATGTCAGTCTGCTTTCTACAACCCTCCCCCCCCCAATCTCCGATTGAGCCCGGGTCATTCCTTGACTATCTTTGTGTTACACACGGCTACGAGCCAACGTAGCATAACTTTGGCGCCCGAACAGGGACTGCCACGAATTACGTGACACAGTTATGCGAAATAATTCCTCAAAATTTGATTCGTCGCTCTAAATTATATTTTTCAGGAGGCCAAGATTTTCTGTACGCGTAGCAACTAACCAACGACTTATTTTTTTGTCGATATTTATAAGGAAGAAATTTATGTTTTCTTAATATTCTATAATAGAGAAAAGTTACTATTTTTTACCAAATTTCTAATAGAATCATTTAGAAATGCTTCAAATTAAGTCAATACATTTGTTTCAATGTTTTTACTAATTATAAATCTCTTTCTAGTTCTTTTCTTCAAAAACAAATTTTCATTGTCTTTAAATTTTCTGTACAGAATTAGAAAATATATTCGGTCTGGAGAGTTTTGATTAGGAAAGTTTTCGCGATAGCAATTTGATGCTCTGGTACTATTTTTTCTAATTATTATAAAAGTTTCCAACATATCACACTTATCTTCATGAGTAAAATTCATTCTAACAATGTTATTAATACTTCTTAAAGTTAGCTGCTACAATTAAACACACGAAATGACATAAACTTGTTAAACAAATGAATTCTGTTTAAATTTCCGCGCCTACCTTGATTAAATTACAAATTTGTTAAAATTTCCTTTATCGTAAGGATTTTGATATAAGAGTGTTTAAGACTTTTTGTTAAAAATTTATTTCTCTTTCATTTAAATTAAAAATATACAGGGTGTTCCATTTAAAAAGTAAGTGTTTTGATCAATATCTCGAAACAGCGATTTTCAATTATTTTTTGCGCTATCCACGGTAATCAGCTGTAAAAACTAAGCTTCTTTGCTCATTTAACCAACCTCGTAGCTCCAATAATAACAAAGTTAGCAATGGTGCCGACTTAATTTGAAACTGGCTGTATATATGCGCTTTTTTTTGTAAATTAGAAAGGTAAAAATTTTTAATTTGTTAATTTTTGATTTTTAATGTATAATTTTAATTGCGTCGGCTAGCTCAGTTTTAAATTACACGCGGAGCTTGCGAGAATACGGCAAACAAAGTATTTAAATTTTTCTTCTACCCCTCCTTCCTATTCTAATCTTTAATCCAAAACACCATTAAGCACAAATTATTATAATGTTCTCAAAAATATTTACAACGTATGAAAAGTTTTAAAAATTCTTTAACTAGAAATTTCATTGAAAAAAATTGAATAATAATTATATATTTATCATTCTAAAGATGATCAAAAGCCAGCAAAATCACTATTATTTTTAATTGTTAACTGAAACTTGATGAACGTTCATTTGACCTCTAACTATTTACATAATTTACAACGTATACTAAAAAAAAACAAACCTTGCCGACCCTCCAATAAATTATCATGAAAGCAATTTTTAAAGTATTTAAATTAAAAATATTCAATGTCATGTTAATTTTTAAATCACTTAGTTTAGCAACGAAATATTCACAAATAAAATAATAAAACATTCAGATTAGCTAACTTGTTGTTTTCAGCTCTAGTCAACCCCTGGTCCAACTGTTTTCGGTATTGTCTGCATCCCTCATAGCATAACTTAAATCATGCTAGCATCCTCCATTAAACTCCCTGACCATTTATCGTTAAAATAAATGCTTGCTGCATTTCCTTATTTGTTCCATTAATCATTTATAATCGCTTTCCAGTAATTGTTTAGATTTGTTCCCCAGTAGTCATTTAGAGTCCTTTTTATTAAGGTTAAAATTAGAATTTAAATTAAAACAACATTTAGCTATTTACGCCTTTTAAAGGATAAAATGACAACCCTTTTGAATTTTCCATAATTACAATGGTACTATTTCACATCACAATTCATCATTTTATTTAAATAGTTTTGTTTTCAGAGACGTGAACTATGCCTTACTTTATGGCGAATTGTTTTGTTTACAAATACGGTCATATTTAAATGCATCGTCTATCTATTGCCAAGCGCAAAGTTTTTGTTGTTTATAAAACTTACATACTAGATTTTTGATATTCCATGGTATTATTGTTGTATATTAACATCAACGCGTAACATTTGTCACGTACCATTTCGAGTTAATAGCATTGATTCCTTTGGATTTTTATGCTTCTAGATAAGTATACCATTGTTTGTTCAAATAAATTTGGTGAACTTTGATTTTAATTACCATTCTTTGCTTGTTTCCAATAAATCAGGTGTCGATTTTAATTTTTTAGTTACACAGACTTAATACAATGTATGCATTAAATTATATGCCTTTGCTATCTTACGCATTTTTAAACCTGCTTGTTTTAGTTGGTATTCTTGACGTAATAATGATGCGTTATCCATGCATGTCGCGTTTCAGCTTGCATTTGTGTTGTCTAACGACTTGTAAATTTGTTTATTCTAATAAACTTTCAAAAATATTTTTCATTAATTGAATTGATTGTGCTTATGATTTATATACAGGGCGTTGTTTTTAGTGTCAAGTCTAATTATCGTATTTCTTGTTTTTTTTCAGAAAACTCTCGTTTTCTGATCCCTCATGTATTTTATATGAAGTGCGCTATACTATTAGTCCTAACTACCCCTAAATGACCCTATTAACACAGCATTTTATATACATTGATGTGTAAATTCCTCGCGTTGGAGCGCCACTGAAAGCGTGCTATGACAAGACATCGCGTTGGAGCACCACTAAAAAAGTGCTGTGTCAACACATCGCGTTAAAGCGACACTAAAAGGTAATGTGATAACGCACCGCTTTGAGACGTTATTAAAAGCGTGATATAGAAATGGTTGCACGCTGAGGCGCCGCTGAAAGAGTAATATGATAAGACCTCGCGTTTGAGCGCTGCTGAAAAGGTGCTGTGACAACGCCACGTTGAGAGCGTCACTAAAAATGTGTTGCGAAACAGATACATCAATTTGTAAAACTTAAAATGGTTCATTTACTTTTTTTCTTGATCAACGGAATTGACGGAGTTTTCAAAATAAAATCAAACAGCAATATCACAAAGCATTTATACAATATGAAATTTTTTTTTATACAAAAGCATGTACAACACTTACAGCACCGTTTTCTTCAAACATAAAATAATTTCTAAAAAAAAATGTTCCTTGCCTTATTTTAAATTTACAGAATTAAATTTTTTTTATGGATGGTTTGCCTGGTTGTGATTATTCCCACCTTTATAAGATTTGTTTTGGCCAAAAAATCCTTGAAAGATAATTTGAAAAGGTCAGAATATTTTAAACTCTGAACAAATTTCCCTGACAAAAAGTAGTCACAAAAAATATTATATGATTAACACTTATTATTCTACCTTAAAGTAAATACATATACTCCAATATCAGTTAAAAATAAATCTAATGTAATACTTGCAGAATTCACGAAAACGCTTTTCGTAATTAAATATCTTATTATAAATTGACGTCAAATCGGCTTACAAGATTTTCCATGTTTGAAATCCTCATTTAAAACAGCAGTTACCAAAATACATTATGCTTAAACCTTCCTTTCAATTATTTAATAAAGTTTTTAAGATAGCGTTATGTTGAGGAATTTTCCTTCATCATTGTAATTTAATAAATTTCATTTTTATGTAATTTGCATTTAAAACATCACTTCTATATCTATTGTACCATCGAAATTATTAAATTACAGTATGCTTACTGCATTCTTCAAATATTATCTTCGCAAAGCAACAGCTCGCGACTTAAATCAGAAATACATTTCCAAACGAATTTATTAATCGAATGAATCCCCTAATTAATAAATGCTTTTTTATATATACAAATTATGTATTTTCTAGGTTTCGCAGAAAAGGTCATTAGTCAAAAATGGCGGCGTTTATTACTTCGTAATCTCGTTCCACTTATTTGTGACGCGCGCTGTTTGTTCTTGTTTAACACATATACAATTATTGTAACGTATTACTTCCCTCCAACAGTGAATTCGGAAATTATAAATATTTCTAATCAATTTCTACTACATTTATTGGATTTTTTAGTGTTCCGGCCGCTTCTTGGAATTAATGATTTCTAACGTTTCTATTTTGCTTATCGATTTGTATTGAATTTAATTTGTACGAGTTCCTATTGTATGTGGTGTTTAGGTTGCCTGTATTACATTTGAATTTGTTTGTTATTACACGAGTTATGTATCCCACAATTGATAAATGTATAAAGAAAATGAATAAATAATTAGGAAATTATTAGAAAGTGTAAGAAAATGTTAAGTGAAGTACAACAAAGTAAATACAAGGAAAAGTTATAAAGTTTATTAACGTTCATGAGAACGGATGCGCTACTTTGTATCGCAGACGATAGCGACACTGCAGATGTCAGGTCACAGACGGTCAGGTACCGTGATTACTTAGAAATTAAGATTACACCATTGTAATTATGAATAGTGTTAAAAAGAAGCAGACATTGGATCTGCAAGTTTCCACAGCCATGTGAGGGGGTAGGAACATTATAAAAAGCTCGGGAGTTCAAGAAGCCGGAATTCAGTCAAAGTATTCAGCTTTAACATTGCAGTTGCTTAGGTTACTCACCATAGTACAAATAACTAATGTAATTTCGATTTAAAGTAATATTTAATTAACATGTCAGAATTCCATAAGTAAATTCTGTATTTACAAATAAGAATTTGTTAAGAAGTTTTGTAACTGGTTTTTAAAAAATCAGCTCCCAAGGCTCGAACCTTAACTGGTGCAGTCGTACGGATGTTAGAAGGTCACTAGGAAACCCAAGTTCGAAGAACTGGTGGTTTAAATTTCAATTCCAAATTTGACAAAACCAAACAGAAGTTTTAGTCGATACTAGGATTGTTCAAACCCAACAAACAAACAGAAGACTTGGAGGAGGTACAAGCATAGATCGAATCCAAAAACTGACGTGGAGGAACTATAAAAATCAACGGAATCCATTAAATCAACAAAACAATTAGTGTATGTTTATTTCCTTAAACCATTTGAATTTATTTTACAAACATTTGATATTTGCTAGTATAAAAATTTTTTTTATGATTTTACTATTTATATATGTATATTGACTATTACTACTATTATTTTAAGCAATTTAATGAAAATAATTAACTTATACACGAAGGGAGTTATTTTCAAATCAATTTTTGTTAAAAGAGACCTATTAAAACTAGAGAATCAAAGAGATGTATTACATGCGCACTTGAGACAATTACTACGAAATTAACTTGCGCAAAAATTATAGAAACAAAACGAAAACGAATTTTAATTAATAATACATTAACTGGCGCACAAAATAATTTAAAAATACCAAAAATATGGCGAAAGTAAATTACAATTTAATACCGAAACCTTTGTATATAACGCAAAAAAAAATAGAAACGAACTATTCAAACGCAAACTTATCACATTCTATAAATAATAAAAACACCTTGCAATAAAACAAAGCGCAAATCTAAACGCAAAATCTCATTATCGAAAAGTGAATCATTACAAAAACCTAGCCTTCATCGCCATACACCAACTTAATTTGGGTAACTATAGGAAAACTTTTCAATTTACCAGAATAAAATTAAAGCATTTTTAGTTAAAACAAAGCATAGGAATTACGACCGAAAATTCTTGTCAGGGAATAAAACATCATTTTAAATACGAATATATACGTTTAATTATAAAGCAACTCGAAAAAACGTTCATGCTAAACCTTACAAAAGCTATCAAAAAGCGCATCGCGAAACTCTATAAATAAATATGCATGCTACTTGAAACGCATATTGCAATCTTATAAAAAGCACAATTGCATTCATTCAGACTTGACATTCTATAATTAAAATACTGCAGCTGTTAACACAGTATTAACATTATTAGATATGACATTTTATAATTAACGAAATAAAAGACGCAATCTATTTAAATAAAAGCTTTCAGGAAAATTAAATAAAATATAATTGCATATTTAATTATACCAAAGTATTTACAGAGACTGAATTACACCCGCAGTAGATTAAAAACTTTGTAATTAAAATACAAAGGCAAAATTGTAACAAAACGGTAAACTAAAATCTTGCAAACTTTATATTTAACACCTACATTGACGAGACAGGAAGCATCGTAGACACAGTTACAATTACCATACCCATGGATAGGAGATAATTACAACAGACAGAATATAATCAGCAAAAAATTAGGAAAATAAGTTTTAACTGGCGCAAAGCCAACAAAGTGAAATAAATTGCCTCAAAATTACTCACTCACATCGAAACCTTCAGAGATCAAACCTACAATAAAATTAACATCAGCGGAGTAAAAATAAACGTATTCAAGGCTACATCAAGCAACCCAACATTACCGAGAATAAATTCATTCAGCACCGTACAAAGAAGTACAAAGGCAAGCAACTTAATTCTTTAAATAATCTAAAACGACTCAAACTAAAAATAGCACGTAACCCAATGCAATCTAAACTGAAAATTAATAAACCCAAGCAAAAAATAACATTACAAACCCCAAAATAAATACCAATTTTTTCAAAATTTGAAATTAATTAAAATTAAAACTAAATATTAATTATTAGAACAACCCTCAGCCATAATGAGTTCAGATATAAAGATTGGCTTGGAGACAACTCTAATGTATAATGGCGATCAAGCTTTATTAAAAAATTATATCACCGCGTTTAAACTATTTTTGAAAACCTTCTATAAACCCGGAAACAGCGAAAGCAACGTGTTACTCCTACGCTTGTTTATTAGTAAAGTAACCGGACGGGCACTAACATTAATTGTCAGCCGGGATGAACCAGAACAATGGAAATATTTCAAACGAATATTGATTGCATATTTTGGCGATGAACGTAACCTAAAATGCCTAGTACGCGATTTAATAAACTACTAAATAGAAAATTACCAGTCCCTTTACCAATTCGGAATAAAATGTCAAGATGTAAGAAGCTTAATCTTGACGAAACTAAAAATTGAAGAACCCAACCAAAATATCAGACTTTTAAAAACAAAGGTGTACGATGAAATGTTATTAGACGGATACCTAAATGCACTACCAGAACGACTATCAGACAAAATTAGATTCCAATGTCCCCAAAACTTAGAGGAAGCCATAAACATGATAATAGAAGAAGAAAACGTAATGAAGACTATACAAGCCGCGAGACAAACAAGTCCCCAACAAAAATTCACATCATTCAATATACAAACAAACCAATCGCGAACCAGTAATCCACATTTTAATAACGCAAACTTTAATAATCAATATAAACATTTTTCAAAACCAACGTTCAACCCAAATTTTACGAAACCCGAATTTCAACCAAGATTCAACCAAAACGTAAATCAACAAAGACCAGCATTCAACGCGAACCCAATTAGAAATACACCAATGACAAATAACAATAACTACTATAAACCCACACCAATGGATACCTCATCTGGTAACACCAGACCAAATACAAAAATAACACACATCCGACCAAACCGTCATCAAAAACGAAATTTACATCGGAAGAACTATTTCATCAAGAACTAGAGGAATATGAAAATGACCAGAATAATTACATTCACCCAACTACAAACAATGAACCAAACCATTAAACAATTCTGAATAAAACAAGCAAAACTTATGACGAGGACGACGAAGAAAACGCGTGCTCAAATTTTCATATAGACCGCTTTATAAACGACCAAACCTAATAAATCTAAATAACATAAATCACCGAATTTAAACTATTAGTCGATACCGGATCCTCGAAAACATTAATTAGCCCCGAAACGTAAAAAAACACTATTTAGGCTATGTAGAAAGACTGCAGTTTAAACTTAAAACAGCCCATCAAACAACTATACACCAATTCTTAGCTAATGTACCCTTACCTAAAACATTCAACGTAAAAATGAAACACAAATTTTGTATTTTCTAATTCAACGACAAATATGACGGATTGATAGGAATGAACCTTCTAAGAAAATTAGGAGCCAACATTGACATAAAGAACCGTGTACGAAAAACGAAATTTGAACAAACCCTCATTAAATTTCAAAATACCCAAGTCGAACAAAAATACAAAATAGAACCCCGAACAGAAAAAAAAATACAAATCCCAGCAAATTCAAATTACAAGTTAGGAACGATATTTCATATAACATTTCAACAAGGAGTAGAGACCCCAACGGCATTAGTACAAATAAAAGATAACTATGCCACAACGACGATTTTAAATTTAAATGACTACCCCATAGAACTATCATTAACACACCCAATTAACGTAGAAGAATTAAATTTTAACGAGATGGAAATAGATGAAAATTTCGACGACAATTACAACCCCGTGGAAAACGACAAAATCCTAAAAAAAGTTTAAGTAACATTCGCTTTAATGCCGACATAAATCAAAAAGAGCAAAGAGCAATTAAAATTTTATGTTTTGAATACCACGACATATTCCATTGCGAAGGAATATCCCTAACATTTACCAATACGGTCAAACATAAAATTGAACAAACAGATAACAAACCCATATTTTCAAAAGCAACCGACTACCTCAGGCAAGTCAGAAAGAAGCTGACATACAAGTAGCCGACTTATTAGAACAAGATATCATACAACACTCCAACTCACCATAGAGCAGCCCCGTATTAATAGTACCCAAGAAATTAGACGCATCAGGAAAGAGAAAAAACAGAATGGTAATAGACTATAGAAAACTAAATGAAAAAACGGTAGACGACAAACACCCACTACCAAATATAACCGAAATTTTAGATAAATTAGGCAAGTGGCAATATTTTTCAACATTAGACCTAGTCTCAGGATACCATCAAGTAGAAATGGATGAAAAGGATACACCTAAAACAGCTTTCAGCACACCGAGAGAACATTACGAATATAAAAGAATGCCATTTGGATTAAAGAACGCGCCCGCAACCTTTCAAGGAGTTATGGATATATACTACGTGGGATACACAACAAAAAATGTCTTGTGTACTTAGACGATATCATAGTTTATTCAACGTCATTAGTGGAACATATAGAAAGATTAAGAGAAGTATTTGAAAGACCGAGGAAAGCACATTTTAAAGTACAATTAGAAAAGAGCGAACTTTTACAGAAAGAAGTAGTATTTTTGAACATATAATAACACCTCAAGGAGTTATGCCGAACCCCGATAAAACAAATGCAGTACTAAATTACCTCACACCAAAAAACAAACAAAGAAATAAAAGGATTTCTAAGACTTAGTAGTTACTACCGTAAATTTATTAAACGTTATGCTCAAATAACCAAGCCTCTGACAAATTGTATAAAGAAAGAAAATGAAATTGAACACACCCCAGAATTTATTAAAGCCGTAGATAAAATTAAAAGTATATTAACAAACCACCCCGTATTAGAATACCCCGACTTTTCGAAGTCATTCATATTAACGACAGACACATCAAATGTAGCATTAGGCGCAGTATTAAGCCAAAGAACGGTAGGTAACGATAAACCCATCAGCTACGCATCCAGAACCCTACATAAAACCGAACAGAAACATAACATCATAGAGATAGAATTGTTAGCCATAATTTGGGCCAAGAAGTATTTTAGACCATACTTATACCGACGAAAATTTTATATTATACACTGATCATAGACCATTAGTATGGCTATGCAAACTTAAAGAACCTAATTCAAAATTACAGCGCTGGAGAATCCGATTAGAAGAATATGACTACGAGATCATATACAAAAAAGAAATTTATAATAATAACGCAGACGCTTTAAGTAGAATACAGCTCAACGCACTAGAAACGGAATCAATTATAGGAAACGTAGACAAAACGGAAATCAGAGAAAATCCAGACGAGATGGATACTATACATTCAACACAAAATGAAGAACCAAAAACTGCGATTAAAATTTTAAATGAAGCCATCGATATGAAACTTTATCAATTTATAATTACCGAAGTTTTAACCAACCCCAATCTTGTAAAATATACAGAAGTAGATAACAAGAAGATACACCAAATTCAGATAACCAAAGACGACAATGAAGAAAAATAATTAAAATTCTAAAAGAATACACCCCCGAGAAAATACGATTTTACTTATACTTTAACACCGAAAACTTGTAAAAACGATTTTCAGAATTATATGTTAAATTATTTAATAACTATGGCCCTGAACTTATAAGATGCACTAAAAAATTAATAATATTAAACGACCCTGACGAAATAAACGATGCAATCAGAAACCAACACGAAGGAAACACAAACCATTGTGGAATTATTGAAACCCTTAAGCAAATCATGAAACGATATTATTCCAAGGACATGAAGGAATTAACTACAGACTTTATTAATTAATGTGAACTATGCGACAAAGCGAAATACGACAGGAAACCCCCAAAAATATCCTTAATATTAACTAAAACACCTGATAAACCTTTTTAAATATTACTTGCCGATACTCTAGTAGTAGAAGCACAAAGTTATTTGACAATTGTAGCCGCATTTACAAAAATTGTCCATGCAATACCAATCACCTCTAAAAATAGTATTGACGTAGCCCAAGAATTTTGCAATACTTTACATTTTATGGAACGTCCGAAACAATAACGTTAGATAACGGCAGCGAATTTAAAAATGAAACTATGCAAAACACTTTAGAACTCTACAAAATAAGAATTCATTTTATAACTAAAAACCACCCTAAATCAAATGGACTAATTGACCCTGTTAGAACAAATCAAATTACTAAGAATAACCAACAAGAAAGAACACATTACTAATTTAATGTCATACGCACTATTCGCCGATAATAATACGATCCATTAATCAACCAATTTTACGCCATTACAATTAACGTTAGGACATTCGGATTCACGCAACCTTATGACATACATTACAACAAAGAGGTATATCAACAATATGCCAAGGATTATAAAGAAAAACTAAAAATAGCTTATGACAAAGTAAAAGATAAATTTGAAAACGACAAAGAACGTATTACCACGGCCCGCAATAAAAATACCGACACAAATAAATTATCAATAGGACAAACCGTATACGTGAAAAATTTCCAAAGCAAACGACACAAAACGGTACAAAGAAATTTAGACCCATTTAAAATTAGAAGAATATCGGACAAAAACATAACCGCAGTAGACAACGGCAAAATAACAAAATATGTTCACTTTAAAACTTAAGACGCTCTGTAGTTTTCATCACCCTTACCGTCAACCTCCAACTAGGTAGAACGGACACCGAAATAATAATTGAAGACATAAAAAACAACCCCAGTATACTACCAATAAAATTAGGCAGTATGCAGAATACCATAGACTATTGGATCTTTGCACAAAAATTCGATTTAACGGAAATAAAACAAGAATTTCAAATAATCAAAAACAATTATTACCGATTAAAACAATCAATGGACACAATAAAATTCGAAAAAGGATACGCAATAGAAGTGATGAATTATGACAGCATAATAGAAAGTATTTTAAGAAACATAGAAGATAAATTTAACCGACTAATACCCACAGAACAAACGGCAAGACGAAAAAGAGGCCTAATTAACGGATTAAAAAACATAACAAAAGCAATCACAGGCAATTTAGATAATCAAGACGCAGAACGTTATGGCAACGCAATATAACAGTTAATCAAAAATCAAAACGATATCAAAATCATAATTAGCAACCAAATATCACTGATGCAATCAACCATTATAAAATTCAACGAAACGTTAAGAAAATTAGTTAGACACCAAGATAGTATAGCCAACCGAATACAAATCCTTAAAATTAACATGCAAACTACCATGTTAGGTATGCGAGATTTAATTAAATTCAACACAATACCCACCCAAATAATATCAACCTTTTCCTTAATTCAACAAATTTTAGCCACGTTAGAAAATGCAGTAACATTTGCAAAATTAAATACCATACATTCCAGTATCAGAGAACCAATTGATTTATTAAAGGAATGATTAAGAATTAGATCATTTATACCTAGCAGTAAATTACCCTTTGATGTAACAGAATCAAACATTCTTATATTTGAAAAAATAGCTATAGTTAAAGGCTACATTAAGAATAACGAAATAATATTTTTAATAGAGATCCCAATAGTAAAAAGTAACAATTATAATTATTATCATTTATTTGCATTTCCAATGAAAATTACTAGCACTGTAAAATATTGAAGCGATAGAAAAATGATCATTAACAAATAACGAAAAGCTCTTTGGTAGAGAGAAGTGGACTATATAAAATTTAAGTGATAATTTAACAAACAACACATAATTAATGTTTTAATCAGTTCAAGCGTTTACTTAAAGCACTCACCTGTTGATTACGAAGCCGTGCCAATGAAAAACGATGTAACATCTACTCTGTTTTTTGCGGGTGTAGCGAAGCACATTTATTACGACAGCGGTGTTGTGAAGAAAAGCGGTTCATGTAATTAATTTGGCCTACGTAGAACGTGTAAAACTGCGATGCGGACTGTTTGAATGACAAATCGATCCTCTTTAGCTTCGTGGATTTTCCAGTCACTACACTGTGTTCTTACACATGCGGGAAAACGTTTATCACTTGCGGCACTTGTTGGCGCGTGTTTCAAATAAAATCGTAAGAATTTTATTCTAACAAATTTAAGTATCCCGAGGCGAACGTAAAAAATCAACAAACTCAATAGAAAATAAAATTTAGCTATAAATTATTTACACTATAAACGGAACATACCGCCCACCAAAATGCAATAAATTTTTAAAAAAACAGTTATAAGGGGGGGGGGGGCGGAATGACCAAGCGAAAAAAGCGGAAAAAAGATTTACAAAAAAACAAAAAAAAAAAGAAGACTTTTTTTTTCTACATTGAAGGCAAAGGGCAGAGCTTTGACCCAGTAATAGAAAAGGGACCAGCGAAGTCGACGCCCGAATACAAATAAGGTTTAAATTGATTAACTCGACATGAAGACAGGTTGCCCATGGAAAGCTGCAACGCAACGGGAATGGTCTTCTAACACGTTAGACACTGACTCAAAATACGACGGATAGATTGCTTTCCAGAAATAATCCAGAAGTGCTGACTGACGAGAAAATGGAACATTTGAGCACCCACGTGGAAGGATTTTAAATGAACGTATGTAACATACAGATCAGTGAATCGACTTTTGCTAGGTAACAAAGCGGGAAATTTACGGTCAGAGTACAAAAGCGCGTGAGCCAGGCGACCTCCGACGCGCAAGATTGCATCACGAATAAAAGAGGACAATTTGCGAAAACTTTTTTTTAAAGGGGATCCAGAATGAATGGCTTCAAGCTCGATAGCAAAATAAAATTGTTGGGTATACGCAAGCAAAGGGATCAAAGCATTGTGCAACTCAGAAAATGACAAAGGTCCGGAGTACTTTTCGAGTGGGTGACGTAGATTATGCAAAAACGGGGAATCCAAGCAACAATGCGAGTAATAAATGTAAAGGAGGAAGGATTTTCTAGAATTGATTGATCCAAGATGATGATACGACAGCGGATGAAACAATAGAGCGTTGTTCAGTGAGGACTTCGGGAATATTTGACGGCGGAATATATAGAATGTAGTTTTCGAAAAACCGATACAGGGTTGGTAAAGCCGCTTACCATAGAGAACATTGGCACAAGTCGGTAGGGAGTAAACCAAGTGACCCGACATCGGTAGGATTCTCGGTGGAGGGAATGTGATGCCAGGAGGCGCGAAATGTGTTTTCCTGAATATAAGCAACACGATTGGCGAAGAAAGTCTTCCAACGCTGCGGCGGGGAACGAATCCACGAAAGCACTACCATGGAGTCAGACTAACAGTAAATTTTATAAAAAGTAAGGTTCGAATCAAACGTTTTGAGGACAGAGATTAATAATTTGGATGCCAATGTGGCGGCCATCAATTCGCAGGATCGCCGTGGATCAATGTAATAAGCGTAAGACTACGGATCTCAAGGTCCCGGGTTCAAATCCCGACACGGCCGACTGCTTGAAAAATGGCAGGTGAGCATTTTTCACAAAAATTACGCTCTCGTTCGGATGAGAGGTTAAATGGAGGTCCCGTGTGTGAGTGTTGTCACGCACGTTAAAGATCCCTACATTGCCTGGAACGGCAAGGGTTCGGCAAAATTTTAAATTTCCAAGCATTAAAAAACTCGCCTCCTGGCCGATGTAGTACCTACGGGTGGAGCATTGGAAATGTAAATGAACGGCCATCAATTCGAGGCGGGGTAAAGAAATTGTACGAAGGGGTGATACCTTAGACATAGCGCACACTAAGCGAACCTCAATGGCGGAAGGAGTAACAAAGCAAAAATAAACAACAGCACAGTAGCCACGTTCGAAAGCGTCAGCAAAGCAGTGAACTTCGCACGTAGTAAACTGTGGCGGGATAAGCAGGCGGGGTAAAGCGAAATCCGAAAGAAGTAGTAACTCATGCAAGTATCTCTCCCACAAACAGAAGAGGTCAGGGAGAGGGGGAGCATTCCAATCTAATTTTAACGACCATAAACGTTGAATTAAGTGTTTTACCAAAAAAGCAAGCGGGGATAAAAGCCCCATAAGGTCGAAAATACGGACTAAGTTTTAAAGTAGATTGCGTTTGGTATAGGAGGTACTTAGTGGCTGAACTAGAAAACAAAAATTATCTGAAGTGGGATTCCATTGAAGACCTAAAACATTTAAGGGTTGAGTTTCAGGATCCTCAAAGGAGCGGGGTTGCGCGAATTGCTGGGTAGCGGAAAGATCTTTTAAAAATTTGGGATGGTTACTTGACCATTCATGAAGTTCAAAACCTCTAAGTTTTAAAAGAGCAATTAGTTGATTACGTAGAGCGAGGGTTGGTTCAACAGAATCTCCACCAGTAGCGATGTCATCAATATAAGTATGGTGGCGAAATGCGAAAGCGGTTAACGGATAAGAATTCCTTCGTCCACGGCCAACTGCTAAAGCGTGCGTATGGCAAGAAAGAAAGCACAATTGATTCCATACGTAACGGTATTTAATTTAAAATCCTGAACGGGCTCCTTAGGGGAGAAGCGCCAAACAATTCGTTGATAATCACACTGAGCGGGATTTACAAGAATTTGTCTGTACATCTGACGAATATCGGCAGTGACAACATAAGGATGTAAACAAAATTGTAACAAAATTGCGGTGATATCGGGTTGCAGCTTCGGCCCAACAAACAAGTGATCGTTTAAGGACGATTGAGACAGAGTTTTAGCGGAGGCGTTGAAAACAACTCGTAATTTCGTACTTACGCTTTCGGGTTTCACAACGCAGTGATGCGGGATGTAATAAGAAAAGTCCGAATGAAACTCAATAACAACAGATTGCATATGTTGAGATTCAAGATATTCACGCATTTACGAAACGTATTGTTCGTAAACACGAGGTTGCTTGAGTAGACGATTTTCTAAAGCGACAAACCGTTGTAAGGCAAGGTCACGACTACCTGGAAAAAATGGTTCTTAATCTCTAAACGGCAATGATACGACATAGCAACCTTGTTCATTGCGGCGAAACGTATCGACAAAATGTTTTTCAACAAGAGTTTCTTCAGGCATGAATGGTTGAGCTGCGGGGACAACTTCGACTTCCCAGAATTTAGCGACAATATCTTCCAATGGGGAAGTAGAATCTGTCATACAAAACAAGCTAGTTATTTCAGAAGCGGGCGAGGAAGGTATGTTCCCCATTAAAACATATCCGAAAATGGTATTAATAGCAACAGGTTAAGCGCTATCTCCCTGGATGCGACCGTCTAATAACACTTGGGGGAAAATATCCGCGCCAAGTAAGAAATCAATGGGTCCAGATTGAGCAAAGAGCAGATCAGCTAGCTTTAGGTTAGCCAGATGATTGAAATGTTGTAATTAAATATTAGAAGTTGGTAAATTTTCAGAAATTTTGGGAAGTACTACATTATAATTTGAATAAGGGCCGCTATACTTGCAGCCACGTCCCGAATGCTCCACCCGGAGGTACTACATTGGGTTTAAACGCGAAAATAGCCGTGCTTCCTATTAATCCTAACTTCATAGTTAATCCACCCTAAATAAAAATTTAAATAAAAATCTAGCAAACCTAAAAATCTAACAAACTGAAACAAAAACTAAAAACTGGATTTAAATAATGGTATCCCTAACGCTGACCTTGGAGTGTACTCGATCAACAAGACGCAAGCAAAAATGAGAGGGAGAGGGATCACTAATACCGGATAGCAAACGCCGGCTCTGCTTACCAGTGCGACCTGAAGGGTCGTCTTAAAACTATCCAAATCTAGCTAACTAATTTAAATCCATCAATAGCTTTTCCTATCATTCCCTAACTGGTTTATATTATGACTACAATCTTCACAATTCAACTCTTCCTTCCCAAATATATACTACAACCAAAATGGCGACAGAACGTCAAACGAAACAAATATGCCACAAAATACTACAATCCATGCTAATAAATATAAAGTATAAATATAAAATATAAATAAATATAATTATATAAATAAATGTCTAATAAGCGTTAAGCATATATAGCAGTGCACAAAATGGCAAATGCATAACCCTATTTATCAGGTGCACTCGCACAAGCATTATGTCGGCTAGCGCCATTACGCACAAAACGTGCTTGTTAAATTATTTCAAAACAACTAATTAATATAAATAAATGCTTGTGCGAGTTCAGCCGCCACAATTTAAGTCTTAACTCGATAATAAAATTCTCCAGCATCCGAAGATCTGGTCGTCTGCCTACATCTAACTGTAACTTACTTCTAAGGGGAAGATGGGGTGCATTGCTAAAGTCCTGGTGGGTATGCACTAAATGTCCTGGGGGCATCACAATCACTATCACTTGACTTTCAAGTCCTGGGGGGGATGCGCGGTTTCACTCTATTTTATTTTTTTTGTTTCTTTTATTGATATAATTTAATGTGGGTTTCTGATTTATTTGTTATTGTTTATTTGTTATTATTTATTCTCGATTTCTCTATTTTCCGCACATAATTAATGGTGTGGGGGTTTCTCGTGCATATTGGACATTTGTGTATAATTATCATGTTCTTTTTTTTAATATCAGGTTTTGGTTATATCTAAGCTCGTATCCTTACTCACGCCGAGTCAATCTAAAATTTTCCAATTCTCCCACCAACCCCACCGAATTTTACACGCGGTTGTCATTGTCTAATCTCGCGACCTTTCCCGCAAATTCTTTTAAGGCTGTCCAGAACGCCTTCTGGATGACCACTTCCCCGACTTCCTCTAGGCTCTTTGGCCATGCCAGACATAGGATAGCTGGTTTGTTATCAGCCAACCCTCGATTTCCCGCCTCAAGCGGGCAGTCGAAGAGCACGTGCTCTGTGTTTTCCGTGCCCTCGCCGCATTCGCAGCGGTCGCTGTTGGTTAAACCGAACCTCTGTAAATACGCCTTCAGGGCGCCGTGCCCTGTTATCAACTGCACCATTTTGTGATTGAGTTTAACCTCGATCCTACCTCTAGCTTTTATGCTCGGTATGAATTTGTGGGTCAATCTGCCCGTGGCAGCGTTGTTCCATCTCTCTTCCCATTGTTGAATTGACTTTTCGCGCAGTTTCCTTTTAATATGGGACCTCGGTATCGACGAATGTGATATCCCAAAGTCGCGCGTCGCGGCCTCTTTAGCTAATTCGTCAGCTCTATCATTCCCTACGTTACCATCGTGCGACCTAACCCGACAGAACTTTAAACGTCGAAACTCGAGCGCCGTATGCGCTATCCTCCAGACGTCCGCCTGGAGGTCTGTCGAGATGTTCATGTTTGTTAAAGCTGTCAGCGCTGATTTACTGTCGCTGATTATATAATATTCATCTCTGACCACGTGGTTTATTACGTAATCGATTGCCTCTCGTATGGCTACCAATTCGCACTGGAAAATAGTGCTTCAGTTTGCGAGTTTGGTTTGAAACCGAAACACCTCCCTTTCCTGCTTATACACGACAAACACCGCGCCTGCTTGCCCGTCATCCATGCGTGAGCCGTCCGTATAAATTCTGATACCCGTCGCGTCCCCATCGCCTTCTACAAACTCGATTCCTCTAATATCGGCCGGGTGTCCCAACTCCGATACAACGATCTTTCGTTCTACTTTCCTATTACCAAGATGAATATCTTCGATAATTTCGCGCCCTTTCCCTATATTTATCAATCTCCTATCTCTAATCTCCCTAACGAGATATTCGATAGGAACAGTCCTACTGATCACCAGGACCGCCTCCGTGGAGGTGGTCCTGTACGCCCTGGCCGCTTTCACAGCGGTTATGCGTTGTACGCTAGTCAATTGACGCATCTCCCGGACTTTACAACCTTCCGCCCATACAGAAGCTGCGTACAGCATAGCCGACTCAATTGCTCCGGCATAAATCGTCCTCAGCGATTCGCCCCTAAAACCCCAGTTGATTTTCGCCACCGCCATCATTTTGTTTGATATTTCGCTGCCTTTGCTTTTAATGTACTGCACGTGAGCTTTCCAATTTAACTTATTGTCAATCTTTACCCCGAAATATGTAATTGCTACCTTAAACGGTATTTTCTCCCTCCCAGCTCTAGCCTAGGGGATCGCTGTCCCGGTTTCTTTCCGAAATAAAGCGCCTCTTACTTCGCGGGGTTAAATTTTAGTTTTACCGCCTGCGACCATTTGTGTAGTTTATTAAGCGCCTCGTTCGGTTTTGTGCGCATATCCATTAACAATCGCGATCTGACAATTAAAAGCGTATCATCCGCAAACCCAACGATTAAACATCCTGTGGGCAACTTGACCCTAAAGATGCTCTCATACAATAACTTTCAAAATGTGGGACCAGAGCATGACCCCTGCGGGCATCCCCTTTCCACATCGCGCGACAAAACTTCCCCCGGAATTTCAACCTGTGCCAATCGCCCCGAGAAATAACTCTTGACCAAAGACATCAAGTTTCGTGGACAACCCCTATTTTCCAACTCGCAAACAATCAATGGCCACCAGGCAGCACCAAATGCTCCTGAAATGTCCAAAGCAACAACCACACAATACTCCTTTGCATCTCTCGCCTGCTTAATTTCCCCGACAACGAACTCTAATGCGTCGATAGTCGACTTTCCCTCCATAAAACCGAACTGTCGGTTATTAAAACCGCCGCTGTCGCGCACTAAGTGCTCAACTCGGGTAGTCATAACGCGAACCAAAGTTTTCCCCAGCACCGGTAGCAAGCTAATTGGACGATAGCTGCCCGGGTCTGACGCATCCGCCTTTTTAGATTTAGGTATAAATTTCACGTTTTGGACTTTCCAGCAACGCGGAAAGACTCCCCTTTCTAGACAAAGATTAAACAACCCGACAAAGACACACGGGGCTAACCGGCACGCCTTCAGAGCTGCGTCTGAAGTGATTCCGTCATGCCCCGGTGCCTTCTTAGGATTCACCCTCCTAAGAGCCCTGACGACCTCGTGAACTAGGATTGTCTTATCGGCACCTGTTCCTTGCGCCTCTGTAGCTTCCCGACGTGCTAAATCGTGCGACTCCTCATCCTCCTCGGGATTATCCGAAGGGAAGAATTTTTCTAATAAATATTCCGCCGTGGGTTTAAAACTTTCCGTATATTCGCCATTTGTCTTTCTTATGTTACCGAGCGCGATTTTCTGTTGTTTACCCCTTATTACGCGGTATGCGGTTCCCCAAGGTTCTTTCTGTGAGTTTCGCGTGCAGAATTCTTTGAATTTATTTGTTCGCGTTTCTTCTATTAATATCTTATATTCGCGGTAACTTTGATTGTATTCTATTCTCCGTTGTTCTCTTATTTCTCCCGAAGTGCGTTGATAGCGGCGGCTTAGGTTAGGCGTTTCTGCCCGCTTGGTGGTTAGTTCCCGGGTCCACCAGGGTACGCTCTCTTTAAATGTTTTTTTTTCGCGGCATGTAGTACGACGACGCGTCTACCACCGCGTCGTTTAAATTTTCCGCGAGTGTTTCTATTTCGTCTGCCTCTCGGCAGTTAAATAGCATATTTTCGAGCGCAGGGATACTTTCGCCAAATTTTTGTTTAAACAGCTCCCATTTGCTTTTTTATTACAGAACCGCGGAAATATAGTTAGCTGCTCGTTTGCGCTTGTTTCGTCTCAACGTCCCATGTTATTAATTTATGGTCAGAGAGCGTTTCCTCGCCCGACCTCATTTTCCAATCACAAATGATTTCTATCATCTCGTGCGAGGCTGCAGTAATATCAATAAAACTGCTGCCTCTATGCCCCTCAAACGTAGGTGAATCATTAGTGTTTATCACACTAAGATCCCATTCCGTTAAAAAATCAGCAACCTGTGAACCCCTATCTTCTTCTATAGGGCTACCCCATAGTAGCGACTTGGCATTAAAATCTCCCCCGATAATTAGATTTTTATTCCTACCGATTTTACGAAGAATTCCTCCAATTTGATTTATTAAGTCCTTTGTTTGAGGATTTTCCCGCCGGGAGTCGACCGGTGGAAGATACGCGCTAATAACGTAAAACGTATTTAATCCGGTTTTGATTTCAGCCGTTGTTAGAAATTCGTTTGATAAATTATTTAATATAATTCCTGCACACGCCCCATTATTTATTATTATTCCGCTGCGCGGTCGTTCGCTGTTCGCGTTTAAAACGGTAAACCCCTCCCAAAACCTGTTATTTTATGGCTATACAAGTGCGGTTCCTGTATGAGCCCGATGTCGACTTTGTTTTTGTTCATTAATTTAACGAAATTATTTGTGGCCCCTTTGCCCTTGCCTAAATTAATTTGCGCACATTTAATTTTCGAGCTTCTCGGAATATTGTCTAATGGCCTAGGATCTATAGTCGATGTTCCTGGTGATGACTGCCTTCAAACGCTGCATCGTTGGGCACTGGCTGGACTTGGCGTCGTGACGAGTGACGACCCTGACGCTACCAACCCCATCGTTCGACCTCGCATAAACAACACAACAAGAAACTGCCCGCCTACAGTTCTTGAACTCATGACCCACTTCGGCGCAGTTACCGCAAAACTGCATCCGCTCCTTACACTCTGCTGACCTATGACCGTACTCGTAACAGCGATAACACTGCACCATCGAGAAGTGATCACGAGCCCAGACCTTACGCCAACCCAGACTGACCGAATCCACCAAGAAACACCTCCTAGCCTCCGGCGACACCTCGAAAACAACGCTAGCCAACGGATCTCTGGGTCCCTTGCCGCCAAACCGAAATTTCTCTTTGACCTCCTCCTCGAACCTAAGCCCCCTGAAGCGGGGGTTCTGAACAATCAACCTCTCACGAGCTCTTCTTGCTTCATCTCCCTCTCCACCCCAGGGAGCACGATGCGCGGCCTCCTTTTCTCAATGGTCCTCGCGGTCAGACCCTGACAATCTCCGCCCACCGTCGACTGCAACCGCTTGGCGTCCTCCCGACCAGCACACTCGACAACAACGCCACCCCTACGGGTCTGACGTGCTCCGACAACAACAAACCCATCCTTGGCCGGATCAACCTTCATCTTCAACGTCGCCATGACGTCTTTTTTGACCCCTGGATTGGCGTCAACACGAACCGCAACCGTCGACGCTGCCTACTTCGCTACTGCACCTGCATACGAAGCTACCCCTGGGACCAAACGACCTCTTAATCCCCCCTGCCCCACTACGACCTACTCCGTCCTCGCCGTTGCGACTGCTACCTCCGCCACAGCCTCCTTCACCTCGCGTCGCACCAACCTAAGACCTCTAACCATCCCCAAAAGCTGATTCGCAACGTCTCCGAACTCGTCCGCGGCGTTGCGAATCACCTTCCTGTCGTCCACGGTGATGGTTGCCGAAGTGGCAGGGACCCGCTTGTGCATAAGGCCGTGCCCCTTCCTCGCCCGGAACATCAAGAGATCCAGTTCGTCTAGATCGCTAGCCGCAACGCTTCCGTTGCTGCTAGGTGACCCGCGACGCTGGTCTCTCGAAGTTGCGGGGGCCTCAGGCCCGGCTCCACACACAAGGGGCGCCGGCCCCTCCGACTCCACCACCATAGACGCAGGCTCCTTCTGCGACAAGACTACCACCCCGTCGGGCTGCAACTCCGACTTTACTTTCCTAACCACGACCTCCTTCTCTCCGACCTTATCGACCGCCCCAGCCTCCGACTGCTCAGCCCTGACTGACTCCGACCTACCACCCCTCTTCTTTTTCGGCAACGGCTCCTCATCTCGATGTACAGCCATGTTAAAAAATCTGATAACAAAAACAACAAGGACAAACAAAAACCAGATCAAAATGCCCTGACGACACTTAATAAACTCGAAGCTAAGAAGTGCAGTTAAACGGCAAAACAACAACAAGTACAGAACAATAACGCAGCTCCAATAGAAGACCTAGATTTCAAATGACCCTTAAACTTATCTGTTTTTATTTATTTATTCAAATTTTATAAACCGCCAAATGAAATTTCAAATTTATACGAAATAAAATAAACACTAATGTTAAAATAACAAGGAGGACGAAATAAGATAACAATACCAATAAATATACGCAATTAAAAATCTACTATAACAAAACTGTATTTATTTATTTAAAATTCAAACTAACTGATTACCTCAAAAACAAATTTATAAAATACCGGACTTTAAATTTAGAAATAAACTAATTAAAACACGCGTTATTGGAATGCGGTACCGGAAGCACTTACCGCTTGTTTACTCGGTGTTTACTCGACCTAGAAATGTTACACCACTAATTGTACCCAAAGATCGACTTTTAGGAATCTTAAAGTACACGAGTACTTAAAAAATAGAAAATTTATATTCGAATTATTTTAAAGTTTAGGGTTTTTAGTTATTTGTTTGATTCAAAAAATGCTAGATTTTGGTTTTTAAATTGTTATTTTATTATTATTATTTGGGGTGTTTGGTTATTGGTTTTGATTTATTATCCCGAAATTTGATTTAGTTTATTTTAAAACGCAAATTTTAGTTTAAATTTAAGTTAAAACGCGGTTTATTTAGTAGTTAACGGATTAAATTATTATTTTGGTTTTATTTAATGCCCTGTATATTAAAATTAACGGTACACAATAATGAAAAATAAAATACAATAAAAAGCAAAGCTTAAACTATAATAAAACAATAATAAATATCAAAAAACTTACTTGTTTACTGCAGAAGCGGGAGCACTGAAAAACACGTCCGTTCGTTTTAAGCGGTAACTAGAAAGTTGAGGAAGTACTACAGCTTGAAAATTAATAATCGGTGAAGGAACACTTATTGGTTTGAGCGAAACGGCGACAGTGCCTTGCTGAGCTGCAGAGCGCATGGAACCCAAACCACTAAGGGTAAGAGAATGTGGAGTAGTACAAAAAACCTAAACGTTTCGCACTACTTTGCGAAATAAAAAAAGTCATGCTGCCCGAATCGAGCAAAGCGCGAGATTGCTGGAAAGAACCAGAGCAATCAGCAATTTCCACTTGAACGGTGGAAAGTAAAACAACTGAAGGTTTAGTTAAAGAATTAAATAAAACGACATTCGAAGTTGACTGACCACTACAGCTAAACGAAGTCGATGATTTCTCAGAGACAGGAGGAGCGGAAAGCTTGTAGTGGTCTTGAATAGTGGGAGTAGTGCGCGGTGATACCTTAGAAGCGACGGTGTCCGTTCTCAAGCGAGCCTAGTTACTAGCACCGAAAGCGGGTTTAGACGAAACGCGATCGAAGTGCAATAGCGAATAATGACGTTGATTGCATTAGCAGCATAAAAAAGTAGACCGGCATTTATTTAAAATGTGAGAATTACTAAGGCAATTAATACAAAGATGTTGATTTTTTGCAAAGTTGTAGCGTGCGACGAAAGTTTAACAAACTCATTACAGCGATAAATTGTGATCTTGTTTGCAAAACGGACATTTATTAACATTAGGTTTTGTCTGTACTAACATGGAAACGGCGGATCGAGGCTTAGACGAGTTGCTGGAATGAATAACTTTGTTTAAATCAGTTTTATGATTTAACGACAAATTCGATAAAGATTTACACGTATTTTCCAGATGAGCAATTAACTTTTTATAAGATGGAATAGCGGTCGGATCTTGATGTAATTCAAAACTACGAGCAGTGTGTACACCCAAGCGATTTAAAATCGTTTGTACAAGAATAAAATCCCATTGCTCTATGAGTAAATAAAAATTTTTAAGCGCTTGTAAGTTATCGACAAAAGTATCAACTCATTTTTGCAAACCGACGGGGTTATCGGAGTTTTATTTGGGAAATTTGTGTATATTGTTCCATAGAGTTGAGTTAATGTGACGAATATTACGATATTTTTCGCGAAGTTTTGTGTATGCAAGAGCGTAATTGGCTTTTGTAAGGTCAAGGTTTTTAATGGTTAGGAGTGCGGAACCTTTTAGTGCTGATTGAAGATACGAAAATTTGTCTACGTCCGACAAATCGTTATTAAGATAAACTAAATTATCAAACCGATCAATAAAACTTTGAAATAAACAACTTTCACTATCAAACGTAGGCAGCTCAGCGGGGGAGTGATACTTTCGACTTTAAAGTATCTAGGGGCGGGGACAGATCAGCCAAAGACGAGGATTGGCTGGTAAACAGCTTGAAATAGAGCGCTTTTGTTTAAAAGTAGTTTTTACCAAAGCGTTTACGTATACCGTCTTCCATTTCAAATTGTTTATCAGCGTTACCGGCGTAAGAAATTGCACCTACTATTCAATTATGGTGTGTAAGAAAATTTTCTCTAACCGTTTCCAGAGATTCATACGGTGCGCGAAATAATTGAAAAAAAGCTGTTTCAACCTTACATTTTTGAGCGATTTCAAACATTTACTCTAGCGAATTAATTGCAATATTACGCAGGAAACAATTATATTTCAGCTTTTCTGCGATAGTTAAATAAATACAAAAGCGGATGAAATAAGAACGAGAACTTGACGATTTATAAAAGCCTAGCGGCGATAACAAATACGTCATATTTATTGCACAGCAGATAACAAAAGCTCGTAAACAACTCAACGATACAAATTATGCTAATTGAAACTGTCAATGCTTTGATGAGCGGTATGGTTAATTATCTGAGTCTGTTGTTTATTCAAAACCGGCGAGAAGTTAACCAAATGTAAAATGCGGTAACAAACCTATGATAGCTCTGTGGTAGAGAAAAGTGGACTGTATATAAAATTAAGTGACAATTTAACAA
The DNA here is from genome assembly GCA_036346225.1 of Platerodrilus igneus. Taxonomy (NCBI): domain Eukaryota; kingdom Metazoa; phylum Arthropoda; class Insecta; order Coleoptera; family Lycidae; genus Platerodrilus; species Platerodrilus igneus. Next base: position 3,460,261 of record JARFIW010000958.1, read on the forward strand.
ACAACATATAATTAATGGTTTTAATTATACCAAGCATTTACTCAATCCACTCACCTGTTGATTACGAAGCCGTGCCAATGAAAAACGATGTAACATCTACTCTGCTTCTTGCGGGAGTAGCGAAGAAAATTTACGACGACAGCAGTGTTGTGAAGAAAAGCGGTTCATGTAATTAATTTGTCCTACGTAGAACGTGTAAAACTGCGATGCGGACTGTTCGAACGACAAATCAATACTCTTTGCTTCGTGGATTTTCCAGTCACTACACTGTGTTCTTGCACAAGCGGAATAACGTTTAGCACTCGCGGCACTTGTTGGCGCGTGCTTCAAGTAAAACCATGGGAATTTTACTCTAACAAATTTAAATATGCCGAGGCGAACGTAAATAATCAACAAACTCAATAGAAAATAAAATTTAGCTATAAATTATTTACACTATAAACGGAACAAACACATACCAAGTTATCATTCTCAAAACCAAATTCCTATTCTTAAATGAACTAAGATATGGTTATACAAATGAAAAATGTAATAAAGTCACACCAAATCAATATTTATGTCAATCATTGACAACGACAACCATACAAGAAAACACCCCTTGCGAAGTACTATTATTAAAATTTTCAAATCATTACGAGAACTGTGAAGTCAAACCCGTACGAATCACCAATATGAAAATTCAAAAGGTTACCGAAAACAAATGCATAGGCGTTTTCCCCACAGATATAATAGCAACAGTCCACTGCAATCAAGCCGAATACAGCTTAGCACTAACCGGAAGTAAATTAGTCACCCTTAAAGAAGATTGTTATTTAAAACTGAAAAATGAAGTAATCAGAGTTTATCAAGATCCCGTACAAACTAAGAAACTAGCAAACTTACCAGAATCACAAATCAAAATAACGCAAAACAAAGACGAAGAAATAATTCAAAAACCCATGCAACTCGAACATCTAGAACTAGACAACTTCAACCACGCCATGAAACTTATGGAAAATTATAAGGAACATCTAAGCGAATTAAAAATGCCCAAAGTGCATTACGATAACATTAGTGTTTGGACAATGGTATTAATTATTTTGACTAATTTATTGATCATTTATGTAATTTACAAAGGTAAACAAAGGTAAACAAAGAAACAAGTGTACCACTGAAAACTATGAATTTTAAGCAATGAAATTAAGTGAATTTAATGAATTTAACAAACTATAAATTAGGAAAGGAAAACCCTTAATTTTTAATGTACGTCGGGAGGAGTTATGGATCCCCCAATTGATATATGTGTAAAGAAATAGAATAACTAGGAAATTATTAGAAAGTGTAAGAACATGTTGAGTGAAGTACTACAAAGTAAATACAAGGACAAGTTATAAAGTTTATTAACGTTCATGAAAACGGATGCGCTACTTTGTATCGCAGACGATAGTGACACTGTAGATGTCAGGTCACAGACGGCCAGGTACCGTAATTACTTAGAAATTAAAATTACAACATTGTAATTATGAACAGTATTAAGAATAAGCAGACATTCGATCTGCAAGTTCCCACAGCCATGTGAGGGGGTAGAAACATTATAAAAAGCCCGGGAACTCAAGGACCCGGCAGTCAGTCAAAGTATTCAGCTTTAACATGGTAGTTGCTTAGGCTACTCACTATAGTACAATTAACCAGTGTAATTTCGATTTAATTAAGTTGTCAAAATTCCATAAGTAAATTCTGTATTAATAAATAAAAATTTGTTAAGAAGTTTTGTAACTGGTTTTTAAAAGGGCAGCTCCCAAGGTCCTAACCCTAACTCAAGTTCATTTAAAATTTGATTTTGTTTAGCGATAAGCAAATTTTGAAGGTCGACGTTTTGATTATTGAAATGCTCTTTTTTGTGTAACGCTATTGACCTGGTTTGCATACAATTGTTGCAATTTTCGTATTATGATATATTTTGAGTGCTCTAGTTTAGAGATATTTATACGATAAGTGCTTTTTTAATAATACCGATTTTCGGGATTTATTGCCAGGCAATAAATAGTAGTGACAATTTTTTCTTTCAACGAACCCTTACTATCCAGGTATGAACACTTTTTGAAATTGCACTCTTATCAATTACTGTTCTTGTTACGATATTTTAGGGTTCTTCGTTCTTTATTCGTCGTCCGTGCCTTTTTATTCTTATGTTTTTCTTCATTCTTACTTTTCCTGTTAATCATTGATTTATTCATGCCTTCGAATATTCATACATACACTTACGTACGTATTCTTTATGCCTTCGTTTGGTTTTGGGCGTATTTGGATGTCCTGTTGGATATTGAATAATTGGATTTGTGATCTGTGGAGAACAAGAGTCCACATCTGAAATCCTACCGTATGGGTTTGAAAAAAATGGCAATACCAGTCGTTATCGCTTTCGTAGAGATACAACGACCGCCAGACAATCAAATAGGTGATTTTAATTTACAACTTTAACTTAATTGCATAAAGTCAACTTGATTTTTAATGTTCTGTATTAATTCACATTATAGTTACGATTACGCTTAGCGCATTAAACGTGCTAGAGCTATGTCTGTTTTGCAGAAATATTTGTGCATAACATTCACAAGTATTTATGTTCATTGCCTTAAATTTACAGTTACTTGATTTACTTAAATGATTTTTGTTAGATCCGTTTTTATGTTGTATGCAAATGCGATTGGTACTATACGCGATTGCGCTCGGTTATAATACTGTTTTATTATTTAACACATCATAAATTTAACTGATAAATTTTTTTTTCTGAAACAAAACCAATTTTGCATTCTATTATACGTGTAAATTGAGTGTTTGTTTAAGGGTTTTTAATCATAAATAAGATTGGTAAGTACCGTTGCTTTGCAATATATTACATTTACTAAACATTAATGTTCCTTACTAGATGCGTCTTTGTGATTGACGTTGGTTATTTTAGTACGATCGTTCTGTTTTACCAGGTCAGAAAGGTTGATTCGTAATTTTTCTTTGGTGATCATTCCTGGCGCCCTAGCGAGTTATTGATTTGTAGTAATAGCCCTTTCTTTCATTATTATCCACGACCACTCCCTTGAGTTACGCCCCGTACGCATTAGGACTTGGTTAATAGCTACCACAGTTAAGAGCACCCGACTATTAGTTTGCTATATGGTAACCTTGCCATATCCTGTAACCGCTAGCATTTTGAGGGGTGCAAATTGGTAAACGCATTGTTGGTGTTTTTCTATTTTAGTAAGCGTGTTACAGTTTCATGCATTGATTAGTTGATTTATCTAGTTCTAAATACGTATGTCTAATATTGTAGAGAATTCTTTATTTAAAATAAATTTTTGTAATCCACAGGGTAATTAATTTAAACTTTAACTGCTTTTTAATGCAAAAGAGGTTTCATTTTATTTAAAATACTTGCTGTTAACATTAAAACGTGTATCTAATACACCTATTAGAATTGGAGTTTAAATACACGAAATTACTTATTTTTATCCAAATACCTAAAGCTAGTACTCTTCTATGCTATTTACAGCAAATGAAAAGCATTTTTATTACAAGTATTGATAATTAATAAGTGAAAATAAACGGCTTTGTATTTATCTTAAAATGATCGATTCGCGTTCGCATTTAAATGCGTCTTACGGTATCTTACCAATAATTATTTTTACATATAACTTACGTTACTTGCTATGTATTTACAATATGCTTATATCATACAATGTGATTATTTGTAGAATTAGTATGACCTCTCGTGACCCTTTATCACTTCAATACATATATATATATATATATATATATATATATTATATATATATATACCACATGTTTCTACGAAAGACAATTTTCACTAATCTCTGGCAACACATACAATACCTTGCAGTGCACTTTTTGAAGGTTTATTAAGTTGCAATACATTTTTAGGTCCTGAAGATGTCATGGTCTATCTGTACAGTGATGAAAGCAATTAAGAATAAAAATTAACAGCAGTAACATAATCTAGGCACGTAGAGCATATGTAGCTATCACAGGTGCTATTGAAATAGTGCCTAGATAGTATTGAAATTCACCATTTACAAAGCATATAGGAATTGTGTGTATCTCGTGTCCACCCTCAAAATTTCTTCACCATTTACACGGCACTTTATAGGCACATGTTTTGAAATTGAATGTATCGAGTTGTAGTAATTGGTCTAGGAGAATTCTGGACATCGGATTGGAGTAAATCGACTGCGACAATAGTACAAACTTCTATAATCTTTAATGCTCCATCTGCACAGCTATATGGATTTGGTTCTTAATTTATGTTTACATTTCAACATATAGTATTAACTTTTAGCCTGACGTAGCAAAAAGTTAAATTGGAGCCGTCTTCGACTAGCTAGCATGGCATTGGAATTATTTCATTCCGTCAACAAAGTGTTTACTTTGTACTGGAAATAAAACCGCTTTTCTAGAATGTGTTTTTTATTTACATATATAAATACGTATGCACTTATATACATATATAAATTAGACACTTTCTCTCTTACACACACACTCACACAACCACACACACGCGCGCGCACACATATAGACACACATATCTATATATATATATATATATATATATATATATATATATAACTGATTTGCAGTCCGCAATAAGGAATTTGTGTAGAACACAATGACAAATAAGATGTATCTGTAAATAAACTCTTATGAAAATAATAATTTCAATTTGTGAAATAATAATGCTATTGTTTTGTTAATGGCTATGCAACTATTAGCTCGATGTGTATTGTAAACAAGCTCTTATTATTTTCATAAGGGTTTCTTTACAGATACATCTTATTTTGCATTATATATATAAATATCATCACTGAGTCTTCAGTCTTAGAACCGATTGGACGTGTACCTACATTGTTCTCTTAGCTAAACCACACATTTCCATAAAACTTCCACTGCCTACATCTCTCACTATCTGTGTGCAATAGTCTAATCTTGGTTACCTCTACCTCTCTTTTTCTCGATAATTTAATTAGCAGAAATTACTTCTTTATTTGGATCTAATTGCAACGCAAGATATTTAGTGATTAAAATATATAATACTAGATTATTTAAACCCTAATCTAATCCACTAAAATATCAAAAGAAAAATATTGGCCTGATAAATAATTAATTTATACTGACCATTGTTACCCGAGGACGGAGTACCTATTTATTAACCCTCACTTAAGAAAAGGATTTAGCCTGGTGGCCTCTCCACACAATTTTTCGGTTCCAAAACATCTTAGTCCTTCACCAATCGCGTGGATGTGACCCGATTAGACGATTCGCATACGAGCAACCATTCAGAAGAGGCAATCGGGTTTAGGTGCGACAACACGCCTCTAAACATGCTGTGTTTTAGTAGCTAGTTGGATACAGCCAACCAATTTCGTTTGAAAACATGTAGATTTATCACAACAAACTTTATATTTGTGAAGTGTGCTCCTGTTATTAGTACAAAGACTTAAACTCTAAAAATTTTAACGATAAAACTTGCTCTTCTTAATTTAAAACGGGATGATACTCAATTATGCTAAATTAGGTATCTTAAAAATTTATTTGCGTTAGACAACCTCTCTCCCAAGTAGAAAAAAATTATAGTATAGTTAATACAGAATTACTTATATAGAAAAATTATAAGATTTTTTTATGAAGCAACAACACGAAGCAATCTAATTTTTAGACCTATGATTCCATAAACACAAAAATTTTAAATATACTGAAATCAACTCCCATAATGTGTAACCAAAAAGAGAAGGTGCATTTGTAATTGCGCGTACAAAAAGTCTATAAAAGCGACACATGCCGATAGTCATATAAGGTAAACGGTCAAAATTGATAAAGTCTTAATCGGTAAAGTCTAACACTCTTATTAAACGCTGGGAAAGTTTTAAGAAATCAGATCCACAGGTCTACATATATCCTCAACCTCAATTACCAAAACCTAAGCTAAGGAATACTATGTAAAGACTTCTAGCTACACTATTCTGCAAATTAAATCTCAGATATATCTACATTTGTACACATAAAGAATTTGAACCGACTCTTTAGTGATAATAATCTCACCAATACCTTATGAAAGTATTCTCTCAGCAAATATTACACTTGAATAAACTTTTACATTATAGTTTCTAGCAGAAAAGAACAACCACAACAGCTAGCAGGAAATAAATCTTTGTAGCTGCCGTACAAAGATTATCACTGCGTTAATCACGCACAAAGCAGAGTAGACAACACACAAAACCTCTAAGTCATCTCTTAAAAAAGCAATTGCAAACATAAGAAATCAGTTTCTTACAATATACAGCGATCTTTCCTGCAAAGAGGCTCTGTCAAGTCGCGGTGCTATATAAGATGCTTTCTTTCAAGAGGCATCATTTTATTTTAGTTTTATGAAATCAAACTTAGTTAACTGAAATTGTTTCCAAGTGTAAGTAGGCACTTTCAGCTTTGCCACGATCGTACCAGAGAAAGGCAGATGCTCCTTTTTAGGTACGATAAGGTCCAAATATTCTGCCATTATTTTATGCCACTATGAAGTCTAGTGACTTCTTGTTTCTTCGATGCCTTAGTTATTCTTACTCGTGGTTAAAACACAATAAATTACAGACTGCCGTGCTTAAAATTTACTTTTATATGATATTACACAATTAATTAAGCGATTATTTTGCCAAGTCAACACTTAATATAAACCGAAGCTCGCGTTATAGCAATTTTACTTAGGTTACCTTAAAATTTACGAAATGCTAACGTCACAAATTGTTTATTATTTATAATCTAGATTAGGTTTAACACTTGCTTCACTTCAGTTTATGGTTGTGCTACTTCAGTAGGGTTATGCTACTTTAGTTTACAATTACGTTATCACTTTTCGAAAGTGCATTTCAAGGAGCCGGTACGCAGCTATCTAATACTGTACATATTATGCCCTATCTTCCTCTTGTATTTATTTAGGGCTGGAAATATTATATAAGTATCCTTATATTTGTTACTTATATTTTAAGATTTTACGTGACTGGGAAAGTAATCCCTAATTTATATTAGCTTAAATGTATATTTTAAAGCTAAGTTGTGTTATATGCGAGTTGATGCTTTTGTTTACATCATGTTGATGCAATTTTTCCTAACTAGGCTCAACTAGCCTCACACGTGGTTGCCAATGAAACGAATTTTCTAATACATGTATCTGACTCCAGAAGTTGGGTGTCAGCAAAACAAAGTCTTCCGACGTAACTAGGGGTCTATTCCTTGGGTAGAGCTATGAGCAATGGGGGTAAGTCGAAATCTGTTGGGGGTCACACTCAAACTAAAACAAATAGGCGCCACCAAGTCCAGATTGATTCATGTTAAAAGCATAGCATATTTCTAAGGGCGGACGTGGAGACCCAAAGAAAAAAGATCGCCTTCGGTGACAAAAACCTGTCTTAACAGAATAAGACGCTGTTCCTGTAAGAAAGAATAATAATTAAGTCAACATAGAAAATGGGAACACTGTTTGTGTCCTCAAATATGCCTAAAAAAATAAAAGAATATTTTCTACATAAGGGTGGCATCAAAATTCAACTCTTATTGCCTTTTTGGTTGCTAGGTTTGATCACACTTGATCAAAATAAAAGACTTTTAACTTAGGTTAATAATTTACTAGAAAGAATTCCTTTAACTTTAAATAAAATTGAATGCAACATAATTAAATAATTGCTTGTGGTAGTTTGGAAATTTAAGATAAGGTTTATCAATCTGTTTCTAGATCAAGAATATTACAACAAAGTGTAACTTGTTACATTAATGGTTTTTAACCCATTCAGATCTGATTAGGTCTATTACATTGTCAAAATTAAAATACAAAATATTCTCGTTAAGTTACATGTGCTAATTTCAGTTTAAAATGAAAATGTTCATAAAGATATTCTCGTTTTCAAAGTTGGTAGTAATAAAATACTAAGCATCTGCTTTCATAAATACAAGTGTCAGCAGTATATCTCAAACAAACAAATGACGTAATTACACATGTTGTTTTATAGTGAATCAACGTGTTGTTCTGACAAAATAAACAGTGAATTTTAAGTTTGGCGCTGGGAAATCCAGCTTAGCAACAGATAAAGTGAATAACAAAATCGTATTTATACGTATCAAAATAAAATAGCGTGTTTCCTGAGTGGAACACAATTGAATTTCTTAAAATTACTACGAACCAAACAAAACTGCTTTCATAGGCTGAAATAGGATGTGCATCGTCATGCGGAATTAACTGCTTACATCCTAACAAAGTAGTATCTTGGCTCGGACCAACAAACGATTTCCTGTTAATTAGATCTGCTTTCCATCCTCTAAAAGCATGTGTTAAATTGAAGTGGTTTCTTAACGTTGATTCACTGTTCTAAGTTATTATTGTTTAACTTCTCATCGCCTAAGTGTTGTAGTGATTCGTCGTCTAATCTTGGTTTGCGCGTTATTCAGAAAATGTTTCACTTAATCAAACCGACCCGCAGGTCACTGGCCATTGTTCTCTTAAACATGCTGCTGCCTCTTTTACCTATGGCCGAGTGCCTATCTCGTGCTCTCGTACGATGGGAGGATCCCAAAGGGGGGTTGTCATTCCTCTCTACGCGCTTGCGACTGGGTGTGAAATACACCGCCATCCAAAACAACTAGACTAACGAGTCAAGATGCTGTTACAATGTAATATTTTAATTGTAAAATGTATTATGACTTTACTTAATAAAGGTATTTAACTATTGTCGTACCTTAAATGAAGCGAATTATGAATTCGAAAATAAAATTGTTACACTACCCCTTTCCTAAAAGAAAAAAAATTTTTTTCAAGGAATTTAGTAAAACAAATACAAAAATTTTTTTTTTTTTAAATATACTAGCCTTTTCTACCTTCCTAACTATCAAAACAATTTTTACGAATTTATTCAAACGAGGGAGACAAATATTTACAATTCGAGTGTGTTGGTAACTACGTGTACCTGACGTCCATCGGGAGACAAAATCGAGTCACAATCGGTATAAGTTAAAATTGGGAGGGGTCAAATTAGAAAGTCTAACACTCCACGAAAAAAATTAATCAAAATCAAACTCAGAATAATCCTTCAACTAGAGGTTCTTATTCTTACCAAGGCTAGTATCTACTAACTGTAACCAAACATTTCACAATTTATCACAACTTCCACAAAAAATACTTCATTTCCTGGAGCTCTATTAGCTCTATCTACAAAAAAAGGAAATGCTACTACTTCAAAACAGCATAACCATTCAAAATATTATCACTATAAAGTGATAATCTAAAGGAAGACCCTACTAATAGGCCTAAATTTCAAACACTATTATCACAAAGTGATAATCAAAACAAAATTAACCCAACAAAAAGGTTGCGCACAAATTTCAAATACAAAAAATCACCACTATATCGCAAAGAGACAATCAAAACTAAGGTAACCTAACCATAAGGTCACTTAACAAATTCAAATACAAAATATTATCACTTTATCGCAAAGAGATAATCAAAACCAAGGTAACCTAACCATAAGGTCACTTAACAAATTCAAAAACAAAATTGAACCAGATAGGGCTGTAATCTCCTACACCCTACTGATTATCCTATCACTAATTTCCAAACAACAGGTCCCATCAGTGATGGACCAAATGGTGAGGCTCACCATTTTGACCTACTCAAACAAAAATATTTCGAACGGTCAAAACAAGGGAAAGAATAAATCAATATTCTCTCTACCTTGATATGTAGAAATCAGGACCAACAACTTAAATAGCCCACCTACTTCTACATCTAAAAGATATCTGTCAACGACATCTTCTAAACACATCTCCGAATAACGCGCAAACAAAACGACCAGCGTGCACATCAATGCACACCTCAACCCTACAAAACCTACAAAATCCTTAACCACTTGTTCTACTTATCAAACAAAATACTCAAAATTAGTGAAACGACACTAAATCAAAAATCGGAACAAAACAAAGCAAACCACTACTGTATTACTTAACATCAAAGAGATGACCAGACCGGAACTAATCGTCAGGATCATCATTTTCACTTGGACACGCTACTTCAACGGGTTTCAAGTCTTTTACGTGCCATTTCCCGGCTCTTGTTCCATCTTCGTTCTCTAACTCATACACTAAATTGGAATGTTTTTTCCGAACTTTACTCATAACGAACTTTGGAGCTAACTTAGCGGAGAATTTATCACCAGCACTCGAGAGTACCTTATTAGCTCTCCAAACACTTTCTCCGACTTGGAACGAAATGTCTCTTCTTCTAAGATTGTAGCGTTTACTCGAACGTTGATAAGCTACATGCAAATTTTCACGGACATTTCCAAAAATATGCAACAAAAGTTGACGATCCAAAACATAAGAAGGTCTACTACTGGAGACGACATCAACATCCTCACCAGGTTTAATATAAGCTTTTCCACTTAAGGGTACCTGACGACCAAAGACTAAAAAATTTGGAGAATAGTTGGTGGACTCATGTTTTGCTGAATTAATTGCGTACTGAATTTTTGATATTTCATTATCCCACGTATCATGTTCTTCTACGTATGAACGAATTGCAGTACCAACTGTCTTATTGATTCTTACCACAAAATTGCATTGGGGAGCATAAACAGCATTATACCAAATCTTTTGAATTTCGTACTTTGCACATAAAGCTTTAAAAACACGACCAATTAGTTGTGGACCATTATCACAAATAACAAATTGTGGTACTCCGTAGACAAGAAATACTTTTTCCTCCAAAAACTTCTCAATCAAATGTGCCGTGGCACTACGCAAAGGTTGTAAAATCGAATACTTCGAGAACCAATCACCAACAACTAAAAGTCATTTTCCTGCTTATGAGTCATCAATAAAAAAACTAATCACGACGATAGCTAACAAAAAAATTAGTGTTCAGGTACACTCTCATCCTACTACCAATCGAACTGTCGAAACAAATACAATGCTTCACAACGCCAATATATGCTAGAGTGACAAACCCTCTACGAGTCTCACCTAGACTAACAATACAAAAATTTACATCAAATCAAAACAAAATATGATGCAAAAAAAAATTCTAGAGCGCCTAACTCACCTCGAGTCTCGTCTAGACTTATGTAATGCCGAGCGACCAACCACGACGACAAGTTCCGCCTAGACTAAATTGCGTTGCAATGCCGATCTAAACAAAAATCTGCTAACAAAATCAAAAACGTGCTTATGCACAAGAGCAATTCTCAAATGACACGACGACAGCTCACTCCAATGTACCTTCAAAATAGGATCTCTAGCCTTATCATCAAATTTGGACAAAAATGTTCTTTATTGACTCAAGCAAATCAAACTACAGGCTTATCAGCTTCTTCAGCTAACAGTCTTCCAAAAATTTTCTTTTCTCCAAAACTGGTTTCTCACTCACTACTCCCGTTCTTCTTTAAGCAGACAAACAATTCGGAATATCCGACATGATTACAAAAGCCTAATGGAATCAAACTGAAAGATCTAAATGATTTGAACCTAACAAAAATTATCAAAACAAATTCGGGCAACTAAAGGTAAAAGTCAAAAGGTGTTTTTGGTAAAGTAATTTTTGCCAAAACAATATCAAAAAAAAATTATATTGGGTCAAAACAGAATGAAAGTTAAAAATAGATTTAACTAAGTTAATTAATTGACTGACTGGGGGTTAATGTTACAACCAATCTTTTAAACAACCAAACCTAATTATCACATAAACGTTGAGCAAACAAATCTCGATGCAAAACTATTTTTGAACAAACAAATTTCGAACCAAAATACTTTTCAAACAAACTAATTTCGAAGCAAAATAAATTTTGAACAAACAAATTCGAAGCTAAATAAATCCCGAACAAACAAATTTCGAAGCAAAAATAAATTTTGAACAGACTATTTCAAAGTAAAATTATTTTTGAACAAACAAGTTTCAGAGTAAAAATAATTTTTGAACGAACGAATCTCGAAGTAAAATTAATTTTGAACAAACAAATTTCGAGGTAAATCAAATTATGAACAAACAAATTTCGAAGCTAATCAAATTATGAACAAACAAATTTCGAAACCCCAAACGTTGCCGGCGCCAGTGATACAATTTTTCCTAACTAGGCTCAACTAGCCTCACACGTGGTTGCCAGTGAAACGAATTTTCTAATACATGTATCTGACTTCAGAAGTTGGGTGTCAGCAAAACAAAGTCTTCCGACGTAACTAGGGGTCTATTCCTTGGGTAGAGCTATGAGCAATGGGGGTAAGTCGAAATCTGTTGGGGGTCACACTCAAACTAAAACAAATAGGCGCCACCAAGTCCAGATTGATTCATGTTAAAAGCATAGCATATTTCTAAGGGCGGACGTGGAGACCCAAAGAAAAAAGATCGCCTTCGGTGACAAAAACCTGTCTTAACAGAATAAGACGCTGTTGCTGTAAGAAAGAATAATAATTAAGTCAACATAGAAAATGGGAACACTGTTTGTGTCCCTCAAATATGCCTAAAAAAAATAAAAAGAATATTTTCTACATAAGGGTGGCATCAAAATTCAACTCTTATTGCCTTTTTTGGTTGCTAGGTTTGATCACACTTGATCAAAATAAAAGACTTTAAACTTAGGTTAATAATTTACTAGAAAGAATTCCTTTAACTTTAAATAAAATTGAATGCAACAAAATTAAATAATTACTTGTGGTAGTTTGGAAATTTAAGATAAGGTTTATCAATCTGTTTCTAAATCAAGAATATTACAACAAAGTGTAACTTGTTACATTAATGGTTTTTAACCCATTCAGATCTGATTAGGTCTATTACATTGTCAAAATTAAAATACAAAATATTCTCGTTAAGTTGCATGTGCTAATTTCAGTTTAAAATGAAAATGTTTATAAAGATATTCTCGTTTTCAAAGTTGGTAGTAATAAAATACTAAGCATCTGCTTTCATAAATACAAGTGTCAGCAGTATATCTCAAACAAACAAATGACGTAATTACACATGTTGTTTTATAGTGAAGCAACGTGTTGTTCTGACAAAATAAACAGTGAATTTTAAGTTTGGCGCTGGGAAATCCAGCTTAGCAACAGATAAAGTAAATAACAAAATCGTATTTATACGTATCAAAATAAAATAGCGTGTTTCCTGAGTGGAACACAATTGAATTTCTTAAAATTACTACGAACCAAACAAAACTGCTTTCATAGGCTGAAATAGGATGTGCATCGTCATGCGGAATTAACTGCTTACATCCTAACAAAGTAGTATCTTGGCTCGGACCAACAAACGATTTCCTGTTAATTAGATCTGCTTTCCATCCTCTAAAAGCATGTGTTAAATTGAAGTGGTTTCTTAACGTTGATTCACAGTTCTAAGTTATTATTGTTTAACTTCTCATCGCCTAAGTGTTGTAGTGTTTCGTCATCTAATCTTGGTTTGCGCGTTATTCAGAAAATGTTTCACTTAATCAAACCAACCCGCAGGTCACTGGCCATTGTTCTCTTAAACATGCTGCTGCCTCTTTTACCTATGGCCGAGTGCCTATCTCGTGCTCTCGTACGATGGGAGGATCCCAAAGGGGGTGTCATTCCTCTCTACGCGCTTGCGACTGGGTGTGAAATACACCGCCATCCAAAACAACTAGACTAACGAGTCAAGATGCTGTTACAATGTAATATTTTAATTGTAAAATGTATTATGACTTTACTTAATAAAGGTATTTAACTATTGTCGTACCTTAAATGAAGCGAATTATGAATTCGAAAATAAAATTGTTACAATGTTTTAAGAGGACGTTTACGTAAATGTTCGAATTGGTTTTGTAAATATTTCTTTTGGTACCCCGCTTGCTAGTTAAAGGTTTGTAATAAATCTACCTACTGAGGTTTCCAATTTTTCTTTTTGTATGACCTACACCACTCTATGACGTTTTGAGCTAGTACGGCATCAAATTCTTTTTATTTCTATTTTACCCTTGTCCCGTTGCGGTACTCGGTGTGGGAGATTTTCCTTGCTTACTTTACAAAGAACGGCTAACTATTTTTTGCAAATGTTTATACGTCAATTTAAGGAACGCTATAATACCGAGAATACGATTTTTAGTTTCTTCACTAATAAAGGACGGATGACTTATGGTCGCTATAAATTTTGAAACTTACAGCTCACAAAAGAAATAAAAACGCAAAATTGTCCGTAATTATTGTATTTTGCGAATTTGTTATACTTCTAAAATGAAATCGAACTATGACGTATTAAAATTATTTTTTTATATAAAGACGGAAGCTATTAGGTAGGTTTTATTCATCCTTTCGGCATTCAAGAGTTTTGAACCTAAATTATGAGACTTTTGATAGATAATTAATTTATAAAGTATGACGACAATTTGTTGCTACAACATAAGTAACAAGGTATCTTGGTGCAAGAACACCTGCCACTTTAATCTATAAAAAATACTTTTCAAACTGATGCAAGATACTTTAACGTGTGAAACTTAGTTACGAATGGAAATCTACAAATTTGGACCCAGAAAATTTTTGACGCAGTTAATTTCAATGGAAACGGTCTGTTAAGTAGCTCTAAACTTATGATCATAAAGACTAGAATATCAGCAAGAAGTTAACGACACAAGGAGCAGGTTTAACTTTTTTCAAACCTAGCAACCATTTGTATCTTATTAAGTAGATTAAGCTAGGATAAATTTTTATTTTTTATATAAAAATTATTTGTAAATGGATAATCTCATTTTAGAAATTTTGCGGTCCAAGTCTGCGGCATTTTGATCTTTACAAAAATTTCTGCTCCATATCGTTGATCAACTACATTGGGATGGGGTAATTTAAGAATAATCAAATTATCTATGAAAATTTTAAAGAAAATTTTGTGACATGTGAAATATTTTGGGGTTGTCTAATTATCAACAAGAATTAGGTAAAGTTCGTTTTAATACGTAGGCAGTGATAAGATATTGTTTCGTTTTAAACTTATGCTGTAAATTGCATTAATAGTTATTATTTATATCTGTGGGTGTAAGTAAACTTTTTAGATAATGTGTGTAAAAGAAAGACGTTTTGAATATACAAAGGATTATTCATAATTGTTTCTTGAGATTTCTTTGTTTCATTTGAATCTCGTAAAATCCACAGCATATTTTTCCCTGAGTTAGCAAGAAAAAACGGGCATAGTAAGGTGACAATTTGCATTTTTTATTAAGCAAGCATCCTTATATTGGTCAGGGCGACTATACCCGAATATTCCTCTTTTTCTTTTTAACTATTCCCTATACCTAAACTCAGTAGTTTTCGTGATATTTCTAATAATATTCCAAATACGTATAGTTTTTGTAACCCTCTGATTTTGATTTTAATAAATCTAGTCTTCTATGACGATGGTAATTTTCAAACCTTTTGTTCTTTGTTTTTAAATATTTTGTTATTGATTTTCTGGTCAGTTTATCGAACTGTTTCTTGAAAAGTAGTAGGATTGGTGCATTCGAACGCAACGTCGCCGCCGCCCTGTCGCCATTTAATCTAGGTTTTACATGTAAATTCCTACTATAAAGTCTTATTTTAAAGGAATTTCCTCCTTGCTCCCTCCTTGTGGGAGGGATTTCCTCCTGGCTCCCCTCCTTGTGGTGCAGCGCTTCCGCCACCTCGCCACCATCTAACCTCGGTTTTACATGTAAATTCCCACTATAAAGTCTTATTTTAAAGGGATTTCTTCTTTGCTCCCTCCTTGTTCGGACGCTCGTATTCATATCTAACCTAGATAAGAGGGTTCTTCGACTAGCAAACTTTTCCTTAGCGCCTTAAGATTTCCAAGAATTTTTAACATAACTTTTCACACTTTATTTTTTTTTTATTCACCTGTCTTATATCTAGATTCACGCTAAATTATAACTTTCCTGCAGCTCATACCTAAAAGAAAATCCAAAAACCCATTCTTAAAACTTTTTATTACATACAATTTTTTACTAATACAGTTTAAATTTTGTAAACCACATTTCTAAATACATATTCACAATTTTTATTCTTAACCTAGAACTCTTCACATCGGCTTATACTTATTAATATTTATTTCTAAATAGAGCACTTTTTCCAAAGACCAACCGGACCCACGTGTTTCAAATTCTTCTGATTTTGTTCTCATGGTTTAATTCAAACTGGAGTACAGAACGGTTTTGAGTTTATCTGTCTCTAATTTTATGGTATCCAATAACAAGTATTGTTAGTAAAATTTTACAATCCAGTATGTGTGATGTTCACAAGCACGTGACAAATGAATCACCGAGCGAAAGTACATATTTAGTGTTATTAAATTTAACCATTAAGTTCTCATATTACGAAGGCGGTTAATTACACAGGCCGACGTGATTTTTGGTGTTTTGAATTTGATAAGTGTCCTTATCTAATACGGGTACGTTGATTCTGAATGTGAATTTCGTTTGAGGCCTTAACGTCAAGATTTTCCAGAAAATTAAAAAAACTTTGCGAGATATGTTGTACTAGAGCAAAGAAGTGCCTTTATGATATTTCCTAAATTGCATTAAAATTATTTCTTTAACGTACTTGAAACATCGACAGAAAATATTTGAGTATAATATTATGTTTATTTCATTTCAATTACAACACTATTTCATTTTCGCATCTATCAAGGTCAACTTGATGGCATCGGCAGTTGTTTACGAAATAGTTAGCGTCAGCTGTTTGTAGCATCGAGTTGTGTTTTGTTTTCTGAGTGTTTAGTGCGTCATAATGTCATCACGAAAGTGCAAAAACAGTCCGATATATTTTGTTACGTGTGTGGTGATTTAACGATGGCAAAGCATCAACGAAACATAACAGAATTTATCAAAAAAGCTTATCACGCTTACTTCGGTATAAAGCTTAGTGATCAGGACAAACCTTGGGCTCCACACAAAGTGTGCATTCAGTGTGTCGAGCTACTGAGAAAATGGACAAAAGGTACACGTAGCTCTTTACCCTTTGGCATTCTTAGACGACTGTTACTTTTGCTCCTGCGATGTCAAGGGATTCAATTCGAAAAATAAACATTTTATTCAGTATCTTGATTTTCCGTCTGCTAAACGACCTGTACCTCATGGATCAGAAATTCCCATTTTTCCATTTTTTTTCACACCATCTAACAGCAATCATCAGATGAAAGTTCAAACTAAAAAACCGATGAGGACGAATTCAATCCTGATGTAGACCAACCTCAACAGTTTATCCAAGCCGAAGTAAATGACTTAGTGAGAGACTTGGGCCTATCGAAGGATGCTGCACAAATCTTAGGATCGCGACTAAAAGACAAAAATCTGTTGGCTTCAAAAACCACATTTTCGTGGTATAGGCATGGTGAAAAGGAGTTCGCGGAATATTTCTCTCAAGAGGGTTCACTGGTGCATTGTAATAATATTCCTGTTTTAGTCATGAAACTGGGAGCTAACAATTACTATTCCACATCATGGATGTTATTTATTGATTCTTCTAAGAGAAGTCTGAAGGGTGTTTTGTTGCACAATGGTAATACTTATGCCTCGGTGCCTGTTGCTCACTTCGTGCATCTCACAGAAACGTATGAGAATCTTGAGCTGTTGCTAAATACAATAAAGTATAGCGCATATTGTTGGCACTCTGTGGATACCTCAAAATGTGAGTGTTGTCACGCACGTTAAAAATCCCTACCTTGCCTGGAACGGCAAGGGTTCGGCAAAATTCTAAATTTCCAGGCAACAAAAACTCGCCTCCTAGCCAATGTAGTACCTTCGGGTGGAGCATTGGAAATGTAAATGAACGGAGACCTCAAAATAATATGCATGCTTATGGGTCAGCAGTCTGGATTTACAAAGTATCCATGTTTTTGTGCGAGTGGGACAGTCGAGCTCGAAATTTACATTACGTTGCGAAAGAATGGCCACTCAGAGACAGGTTTATACCGGGACAAAGAAATGTGCTGCGTAATGCACTAGTTGGCCCAAAATTAGTTCTTTTGCCTCCCCTTCACATAAAGTTAGGATTGATAAAGCAGTTTGTCAAAACTTTAAATAAACAAGGTGACTGCTTTAAATACCTGTGCGACAAATTTTCTGCACTTTTTGAAGCTAAACCTAATGAAGAAATTTTTGTAGGCCCTGAAATTCAAACCTTAAAATCGAACAAATTTTTCCAGAATACAATGACCTAGGATGAATCTGAAGCATAGAGTTCTTTCGTTCGTAAAAGTCATAGACGGTTTCCTTGGAAAGAACAAGTCTCCAAACTACAAAGAAATTGTAGTCAACATGTTCGAAAATTATAAAAAACTGTGATGCAATATGAGCGTCAAACTTCATTTTTTGAATTCTCACGTTCACTCTTTTCCCGAAAATCTTGGAGCTGTCAGCGAGGAACAGGAAGAAAGGTTACATCAAAACATAAAGAGGATGGAGAGACGTTACCAAAGAAGGGGGAATATTAGAATGATGGCTTACTGCTGGACCTTCAAGAGGGACTCGCTCACAGAAATTCACAAAAAGAAAACTACAAAACGCAGTTTTGAGGAAAAAAAGAACGATTTTGTTCAAAGAAACCAACGATTGTCTAACGTATATTATACTGCATTGTTTTATTAAAGAACAACTGAATTTTGCAGTGTAATTTTTTATTAAATATAGTCTCAATAAATATTTTCTTAATATTTCAGGCAGTTTCTATAAAAATTTCAAACGCACTTTTCCTGAAAACCCGACGTGCTGGAAAAAACTAAGCACAGATTCGTGATCAACACACTCCATTTACTATAAGACACCTGTTAAACTTGAAACACTTTTTCATGAAAAAAAAAATATAGGCTTGTGTTTTGTTTTCTGAGTGTTTAGTGCGTTATAATGTCATCACGAAAGTGCAAAAACAGTCCGATATATTTTGTTACGTGTGTGGTGATTTAACGATGGCAAAGCATCAGCGAAACATAACAGAATTTATCAAAAAAGCTTATCACGCTTACTTCGGTGTAAAGCTTAGTGATCAGGACAAACCTTGGGCTCCACACAAAGTGTGCATTCAGTGTGTCGAGCTACTGAGAAAATGGACAAAAGGTACACGTAGCTCTTTACCCTTTGGCATTCTTAGACGACTGTTACTTTTGCTCCTGCGATGTCAAGGGATTCAATTCGAAAAATAAACATTTTATTCAGTATCTTGATTTTCCGTCTGCTAAACGACCTGTACCTCATGGACCAGAAATTCCCATTTTTCCATTTTTTTTCACACCATCTAACAGCAATCATCAGATGAAAGTTCAAACTAAAAAACCGATGAGGACGAATTCAATCCTGATATAGACCAACCTCAACAGTTTATCCAAGCCGAAGTAAATGACTTAGTGAGAGACTTGGGCCTATCGAAGGATGCTGCACAAATCTTAGGATCACGACTAAAAGACAAAAATCTGTTGGCTCTAAGAACCACATTTTCGTGGTATAGGCATGGTGAAAAAGAATTCGCGGAATATTTCTCTCAAGAGAATTCACTGGTGCATTGTAAAAATATAGGCTTGTGTTATTATTTAAAGTCTAATTTGTTTTAAATAAAGTAATCGAATACTTGACTAGATTTAATGATTCACTCTTTGCCGACTCATTAGTTTGCACAATTTGTATCTTATTTGTTAAACGCAAAACACTAATAAGCTTATAAACGTGTCTAATGACCTAGCTATTTTAATTACTAAACGAGATCAGGTCATTCAATTCCTTTAAAAGTGAAACTTCGTTTCCCTAATACAAGTAACTTTTCATGAGGTACTACTAACTGCATATTTGGTGACGCTAGAAGGAATGCAATTATTGTTTACAGTTTCAGTATATAGTCAAAGAAGGGCACGTGTTGTACCTATAATTTTTGCTAATCTATATTTAACTCCATCTCTAAAACCTCCTTCGGACATTTACTTTAATCTAGACAATAAAAAACTTAGGAGTGCTACCACTTTAAACCTAAGAATAAAAGAAACAAGATGGTTTAAAACGTATATTAATAAATTTTTGCAGTTGTTGGCGCTACAAATAAGTAAAACAAACTTTATCTAGAAATATTAAGTTTTTAATAAAATATATACATGTATCGATAACATTTATAAACCGCTGTGATAACCAAAATCTGGTGATTCTCGGATGGCCAAATATCTAAACATTTGCGTAAGCGATCGCCTCGCAATCGCATCTTCTAAGTACTGGATGGGGTAACATTTAATAATTTCGAACACTGCCAAGTAATTTAAATTGTAGCAATCATTAAACAGAGAAATACTTGCACTGCTCTCTTTCTCTAATAACGTTTGAACCTTTTCTTCGTCCGTCGCATTACAACATACATACTTCCAATTAGTAATGTCATAATGAGAGTAGAATCGAGATAAAAGTATGTACGCGCATATGCGAAGCGCGATTTTAGTTGTTTGGGGGTGATAGGGGAATTGGGAATTCAGAAAAAATTAAGACGGTTGGCAAAGATAACGACTTTTTCGGAATAAAGCAGTGTTTGCGCTTCAAAATTCTCGGTTTTCGACGACGGTTGTATTATTGTGCACGTAAATTTTAGGAATTGAGCAGCCGTTGTATAAAAGTTTCGAGAAATGATTGTGAATGATACGTGCAACTTGAGAGGGATTTTGGTTATATAAACAAGCTGGATGTGCTAGGCGCTCACTTAGTTTTGCGATTTTGCCGAATATTTCATCCTAGCTTTAAACTACGTGACTGGTAAAGTTCGAGATATTTACAAGTTTTTAAATGCACAAGTTGGGCGATATTAGAACGGAGTGAACCGTATAAAAATTATTTTAATAAATTGAGGCAAGATGAACAGTATGTAACAACTTATTTATAAATTGGATGAGGGTGCTTGTTGCACTTGCCTGAAAGAAACAATTGTTTGTGGATCTGTAGGGGCAGTCTTGAGGGATTTTAGAATATGGTATTTTGGAGGCCTAGCAAGTTCGAGGTATAATTGTTGTTATTATTGGAAGGCAACAATGTGGAGTAATCCAGGTACGAGCATTCGGTAGAAGAGAGCATTTTAAGAGGTGATGATCAGGATGAAAAATACATTTTAGGTAATGAATTTTTTTTAAACTGTTGTAGTGGTGCTTATTTGTTGTTTTAAACTATTAGTCATTTTGGGTTATATATTGTGATAAATTTATGGACAGAAAATTAATTGATTTACCTTTGTAAAGGGAATATTAAAAATCTGAGGATGTAGAGAGATGTTTATGATATAATTATGAATATTTCACATATGTATAAGGTAAACGGGTCTTTTATTTAAAATTTTTAGTGCTAAAATTTTGCACGCAAATATGAAAGGGTTTATACTGAGCTCACCATAGACCAGAGGAAAATAAACTAAGGTTCTGGGATAGGCTCATGTACTTTAGTATGAGCATTTGAATATAGACAAGCAAGAAATCTTTGTTGCTTGAAGTTGATGAATTATTAATATTGGAGAGGAGCAGGAAATATTTATTGTGGATCAGTTTTGTAAATATAGGGATTGCAAGTTTTTAATGTTAATTTATCAGAATAAAAAGGGTTGTATTTTTGGTTAGAAGGATTACTTTTTACTCTTTTTTTATTATTATTATTAAATATAGAGGTAGTTATGGATTGTAGAGCAAATGATCAGTTGTGGTGAGTATCCCTGGAGGAGTGAGCAGAGCTAGCTGTGTGGTGCCAAATTTGAGAGCATCTTTGGAGGGTACACAACTAGAACATATCATGATCCAAAGATTAGAAACAAAATTTATTTAGGTGATGATTAGTGGAGTTCTCTACAGGTAATTTCACAGAATTCAATTAATCGACCCGACATTGGGGCACGAGTTGAAGTTAAGTACACAATAAATTATGACGTCAACATTGGGGCTTAAAAGGAGAGTTTACAGTAAAATTATGCGGCCCAAGAGTAGGAACTCGATTTAAGCAGCGTCGGAAAAAGCTTCACGGTAATACACACACACACATACACACACACACATATATATATATATATATATATATATATATATACATATTGATATGATAACGCCGTACTCGGTGTAATGACGTTTTTACTTAACTCTCAAACCAAATTAAATTTTTCTAATTTTATTATTATGCCACGGCTAGCCCTATCTAATCTACACAGAGTGCACAACGTTACGATGAGCAATTTTATTCTTCTCCACTCCTTTATGATTACCTATTTGTTTGAATTATAAAACGAAGTCAATTAATTTCATATAATGAAAAGAAATATTATTTACAATTTTGGAAAAATATTAAAATACACCCTTCAATTAATCAATATCATGTGTATCATTTACCCCAAAATTTATATGCTTTAAAATCAATCTAAAGTCACCAAGATCTACCTCTTTTTACCAAGGAGACCTGGAACGTTCTGGACCCCTTTATAATATATTACGTAAGTGTAACGTATGCAATGTTTGTTGTTGACTTTATCACAAGTTTATATAAATGAATAAATTCAGTATTGAAATTTAAATAGAAAAAATATCTTAAAACTAATTAGATCTGACTTGCTACTGGTTGTTCAGGTTGTGGATCAACAGCCCTTTGTTGTCCTTATTCGTCTATCGCTGCTTTGTTTAGTTGAACCCCTCGTTTTCCATAAATTACTTCGTGCTTCTTTATTTTATTTGCATTGATTCTCGCAACTCAAAATTGTACCAGAATTGTACCAAAATATAATTGTCGACGCTGATTTGAAATGTAATATTGACCTAGATTTGAACTATTCTCATTAACACATTTGAAATATTCTAACGCCCAATTCGAAATATTATATCAATCCATTTGAATTATCCACACATACAATTGAATTATTATATCTATCCACTAGAAATATTATACCATCCATTCGAAATATTATGAAATGTACCATCATTTGAAATATTATATCTATCCACACCAAGCCCTATTATTATTAATATTTAGTTTAAATAAATTACCCCAAATTCTACTCACGTTAAACGGCAAAAGAAGCCTTCATAATTGTTGCACTTATTTGTCACTATAACACACACTATTATATTATTAAATATTAAATTACGCGTAACCTTCTGTTTAGCAGTGACGCAGCTTTGCCCTCTTTGAGCTTCAAACTGACCCGTCTTATCAGTGCTCGGTGCATGTGGGTTGGGTTTTCAACAAGTCTGTAGATATCATAACCAACCAGGTCTTTGTATTTTCTGCATTTTGAAGTGGTTTTCTCATGTAATTTCATCGGTTTTCTATGTAATGGTGTTTGCTTGATACATCGTTATCTTGACCATACGTTGTTTTGTGTAGATATCGCCTCTTCCATATTGTACAAAATACATGATGTAATTTTAATTCTACTTTCGTTAATTTTATGCGTGTTTTCAACTGCGTTTTTTTATCAAAAATGTTTATTATTTCAGCGTACTTAAATAAAGCTTTGTTAGGTTTTATCTTTCATCTTCGTATTTGTTTTATAACTAAATAGAACACTTCTCAACGCGTGTTTAATTACATGTACTATCACTTCTCCTGGATACGCGTACTTTTACTGAAAGATATTCTCACTTGCATTACTTAAAGTTAATAAAGGTCTATATACAGAGTGTTGAATGCTTACTATTTACATAATATAATAATTACTAAATTTTCTGCTAAATAAATGCAGTTTTCTGCTTCTTATCGCAATTTATTGATTACTCTACGACCCTTGCTATGTTTAGGGGTGTATTGAATAGCAAGGGTTGATATGATGACGCCGTACTCGGTGTTTTGAACGTTTTTACTTAATGCCACCGTTCTGTGTTCTCACTTCAAATTTCTTCTTACTAATTTTATTATTATGCCACGACTAGCCCTTTTTAATCTACACAGAGTTACGATGATCAATTTTTCTCTTCTCCGCCCCTTTATGATTATTTGTTTGAATTGATAAAACGAAGTCAATTAATTTCATATAATGAAAAGAAATATTATTTACAATTTTTGAAAAATATTTAAATATCATATGTATCATTTACCCCAAAATTTATATGATTTGAATTCAATCTAAAGTCACCAAGAACTACCTCTTTTTACCAAAGAAACCTGGAACGTTCTAGACCCTTTTATAATATATTACGTAAGGTTAACGTATGCAATGTTTGTTGTTGACTTCATTACAAGTGTATATATAAATTGAATAAATTCAGTATTGAAATTTAAATAAAAAAATATCTTAAAATTAAATAGATCTGACCTGCGATTTTGTCTACCAATGCTCTGCTTAGTTAAACCAGTGTTTGAGTACAGCCACCCCCTGTATTCCATAAATTACTTGGTGCTTCTTTATTTGATATGCCTTTAATCTTCCAACTCAAAATTGTACCAGAATTGTACCAAAAATATAATTGTCGACGCTGATTTGAAATATTATGTTGACCCTAATTTGAATTATTTTTGTCGACACATACTTGAAATATTATAACTCGAAGTATCCAGAAATACACCATACATTCGAAATGTTATATCGATCCAAAATTTGAATTATTATCATCGACACATTCGAAATATTCAAAAATGTACCATAGATGCGAAGCCCTATTATTATAAGTATTCAGTTTAAATAAATTACCCCAAATTCTACTCACGTTAAACGGCAAAAGAAGTCTTCGCAATTGTTGCACTGTTATCACTGTAACATACACTTGATATTCTATTATATTTAAATTACGCGTAACTTTCTGGTTAACAGTGACGCAGCTTTGGCGTGCATGAGTTGTAAACTGACCCGTCTTAGCATTGCTTTGTGTTATATAAGCTCTTCCCACTTACATGTGGGCTGGGTTTTCAAGCAGTCTTGCAGATAACGCAACCAACCAGATTCCCTGCATTTTCTGATGTAATTTATTCGGTTTTTCGTGTAAGGGTTATTTGCTATTGGTACCTTGTTATCTTTGCCAGACATTCAATTTTGAGTCTGTTGTTTTGTATGAATATCGCCTTTAGGATAATTGAACAAAAAAAATGATGTAACTTCAATGCTGTTTTCGTTTATGTATTTTTAAGCGTGTTTAAAACTGCGATTTCTTATCAAAAATGTTTACTGTTTCAGCGTAATTGCATAAAGCTTTGTTACGTTTTATTTTTTATCTTTGGCGTCTGTATTTTATAACTAATTAGGCCACATCTCAACGCGTGTTTAATTACATGTACTATCATTTCTTTTGAATACGCGTTTTTTTGTTGAAAAATATACTCACTGGCATTACTTAAAATTAATAACCGTCTATATACAGAGTGTTAAATACATGCTATTTACATAATGTTTGAATTACTTATTTTTCTGCTAAATACGCGTTCTATTGTTGTAAGATATGCTTACTTGCATCGTTTAAAGCTAATTACGGTCTATATACAAAGTGTTAAATGCTTGCTATTTACATAATGTGTGAATTGCCTATTTTTCTGCTAAATAAATGCAGTTTTCTGATTCCTATTGCAATGTATGGTTATTACACGACCCTTGCTACTCAATACACCCCTAAACAACCCCTTATTACAGCAATATATATATATATATATATATATATATATATAAATTAGTAATATTGACTGTTTTTATAATGTATAAGCAAAATAAATATTGGGGATACAGTCAGATTGGGCATGGATTTAATATAAACTTCTCATAACCATTTCAAGCTTTCGAAAATGTTTATTTTCTTCATCAGGATACTAAAAGTTTATAATTTAACATTTATATGATAAAATTATATAGGTTATTTACGATTATAAAGTTTACAATTATATAAACATTAAATGACATCTATATGACATGGACAGGTTTTTGTTCATACGCGTACATTTAAAAGTTTCTTATAAGTATATGCAAAATTAAAGTTAAAGTTAATGTAGTAAAGATATTAATTAAATAAAGTAACATAGTTATTATAGGTCTTGATAAAAATAAAAATAGAAACTAAAAAGTGTTATACTAGTTTTTAAAAATTAAAGCTAATCGTATTGTACCAAAGGTGTTATAAATTTGTATAGTGTATAGTTTTATATAAATTTGGAATTATTTTTATTCTTTATTATTGATATAAGATATGAATAAATATTGTTTAAATTTTGTGTGTCTGTTTTTTTATTTATAGAATTTTCTTCGAGAGCAATCGCGATCATTTCAAGAAATAAGCGTTTTGTATAGCTAGTTTCTCTGAATATAATTCTGGTGTCATCATAATTCATAGTGTGACCTGTGTCAATTGCATGGGAAGCTAGCGCGCATGTTTTTTTGTTCAGATTGCAATCACTTTTGTGTGAGGTTAGTCTTGTAGATAACCAATTTGATGTCTGTCCAACATACCTACCATTACAGTTACGACAGGGTATACTGTAGACTATTCCTGACTGTCGGGGTGTAGGTGTGTGGTCTTTAAGACTACTATATAATACCCTATCTAAAGTTATAATCGGTTTTTTGATAAGTTTGATGTTTTGAAGATCCTTAAAAAGATGTTTTAATTTATCTGTAAGTTTATCAATGTACGGAAGTGGAATAAACATTGTAGGAGACGTGGTGCTGGTATTAGTGTCTGTAGTATTGTTGGAGTAAGTGTTGATTAATGTGGTATTTTTTCTTGTGGTGGTGTTGAAAATTAGTTTGTTGATTAGAGGTTTCGAATATGAATTAGTAAGTAGTAGGTTTCTGAGTATTAAAAGATTTTTGTAATGGTAGGTATGTTGGACAGACATCAAATTGGTTATCTACAAGACTAACCTCACACAAAAGTGATTGCAATCTGAACAAAAAAACATGCGCGCTAGCTTCCCATGTAATTGACACAGGTCACACTATGAATTATGATGACACCAGAATTATATTCAGAGAAACTAGCTATACAAAACGCTTATTTCTTGAAATGATCGCGATTGCTCTCGAAGAAAATTCTATAAATAAAAAAACAGACACACAAAATTTAAACAATATTTATTCATATCTTATAACAATAATAAAGAATAAAAATAATTCCAAATTTATATAAAACTATACACTATACAAATTTATAACACCTTTGGTACAATACGATTAGCTTTAATTTTAAAACTAGTATAACACTTTTTAGTTTCTATTTTTATTTTATCAAGACTTATAATAACTATGTTACTTTATTTAATTAATATCTTTACTACATTAACTTTAACTTTAATTTTGCATATACTTATAAGAAACTTTAAATGTACGCGTATGAACAAAACCTGTCCATGTCATATAGATGTCATTTAATGTTTATATAATTGTAAACTTTATAATCGTAAGTAACCTATATAATTTAATCATATAAATGTTAAATTATAAACTTTTAGTATCCTGATGAAGAAAATAAACATTTTCGAAAGCTTGAAATGGTTATAAGAAGTTTATATTAAATCCATGCCCAATCTGACTGTATCCCCAATATTTATTTTGCTTATATATATATATATATATATATATATATATATATGTACATGTATATATATTGTGAAGCCATAGAGTCTGGAGCTGATTATGTTTTCTTTTTACCTTTAGTGCTGGTGTAGTTTGTTGAAACTAGGGTAAGAATAACCTTAACAAACCTTCGATAGGGACCATTTATTTATTATACAAAACACAAAATTGCAATTATAACTTTTTATGACATGACAAATTTTTTGACAGAAACTATTGCGCCTACTTAATTTTTATTATAAACATTTTCATATAATGCCATTATCCCTCGTGCACGCAAATACATACACAAACCGTAAGCCTCTTTTACGGAGAGCAAACTCTATAGCGAGCGGCCGGGAGCAGGTATACTCTTTATAACTAATATAATTAAACCCAAGAAAATTAAAAGTGCAGAACGTTCGCACTAAGGTTTCTAACTACATAACATAAATTAAACCGCACATACCAAGATTGTAGTTGCATAATCAACATTCTCGCCCCGTTGAGACAATGTTCTCAATAATGTCACGTTTATTATTTTGAAGTGGGATAGAGAAAGTTTTGTAATTGGACACGTAAATTCTCTCCTTGTCGTTCTGATTTTGACAACTCGTACCTTGCTATTACGACCTGGCATAATCTCTATCACTCTTGTAGGACACCATTCTAGCGGAGGTAGGTTATCATCCTTAACCACTACCATATATGCCGATCTTTAAGTTTGTGTGCATACTCTCCCACTTGGGATAATGCTGAAGTTGATTTAAATAATCTCGTGACCATTGTTTCCAAAAATTCTGTGATAATTTAACCTATTTTTAGCAATGTTTAAAACATCCCTTTCCTGAAATGAGGTCAACGGTTGACCAACTAAAAAATGTCCTGGTGTTAAACAATAAAAATCATCAATTGCATCAGACATGGGCAGTAATGGCCTAGAGTTAAGTATGGCCTCAATTTGAGCCATAACTGTAGACAAACATTCAAACGATAACACTGAGTTTCCTAAAACCCTTTTCAAATGGTATTTTGTACTCTTAATACCTGCCTCCCATAGGCCTCCCCAATGAGGACTATTTGGAGGAATAAATTTCCAACTAATATTTCTAATGGACAAAAATTCTTGAACTTTACAATTATGGTTCTGCAAGAACTTGTAAACATTATGTAAAGCTGTATTAGCTCCTTTAAAGTTAGTTGCATTATCACTCACAATTGTTACCGGATTACCTCGAAGGGGAATAAACCTTTTCAACGTAAGAAGAAACGCTGCAGTTGAAAGACTCGAAACTAATTCTATGTGAATAGCCTTGGTTGCCATGCACACAAATAATGCAATATACGCCTTGGTGATGATCGATTTGCTTAACTTAAATTCTTTGGTTATGCCTGTTCCTCCGAAATCTATCCCAACATGTAAAAATGGACGAATTAATTGAGATCGCTCGACAGGCAAACTCCCCATCAACTGCTGTGAAACGGTTGCCTTGAACCTGTCAATGTAGTACCTCCGGGTGGAGCATTGGGGACGTGGCCGCAAGTATAGCGGCCCTAATTCAAATTATAATGCCTTGAACCTGTGACACCTGATGCATTTAAGTATAATGCGTTTGATATGTCTTAATCCACCAATAGGCTAAACACGTAGCCGTAAACTATTTAATACAGATCGCGGACCTGCGTGACCTAAATACCTATGTTCATGTTCAATCAGTAACTCACTAACATGACCCTTGATAGGAATAAGAATCGGATGTTTAACATCAAATGATAGTGACGCATTTGCCAACCATCCACCTATTCTTAACAAATCCTTTGAGTCTAGAAATGGATTAAGCGACACAAGAGGACTCTCCCTTGCCAATAATTTGTTTTTCTTTAAACATGAAATTTCTGCTGAAAAATGTTCGCATAAAATGTTCAGCTTTTAGTTTCTACACTTTCTGGTCGGTATCCTTGTTAAGTGTAGTGGCGCTTAAGGGCAATTTGTAACAAATCCACCGCATAGTCTGGTCAAACTCCGCTGAAGTTAAAGTTTAAAGTAAATTCGGAACTCTCCTCAAAGTGTCTTATGACGAATTAATATTTCATTCTTATTTGATTATGACTTTAGGAGAGAGTGCGTTTGTTGACCTCATCTTTTATTGAAAACAATCGAGGTAATCGACTTAGCATGTGCAGTTTTGTCATACCTTTTTAGTGTATTCAATATAAATTTTAAAAAAATGGAATAAACTAGCTTTTAGTAGCGGTTAAACCAATAAAGTATTATAACCAGATTGACTTTATTATATGATTCGAATACCTTTGTAATAAGAAGATTGTTGTGCAGAAAATAAACACGGATTAGAAATAAATATTACTACGTTAAATATATTTACGTTCAAGAAACGGTAAACACCTAGGAAAAAAGAGATTATTAATATCATCAATATTGTGGATATTACGGGATAAATTAATACACAAAATGGTAAATTTATTGTTAAAAATGAGATATATGGAGCCCTTAGTAGTTATTTACGTTGGACGTTCTCGAAAATATGTGTCTGCTAGGCATTGCGCATAAGTTAAAACAGATTATGGATAGAAGGGTTGGAAAATATTAACGAGAAGTATACGCGTTTCATGTGTTTCGTGTAAGGCGCGACAAACAGGCACTAATTAAGAAATTCGTTGAAGGAACTACCCAAATTGTGTCTGCACAAATAATAAAATCTTGTATAAAGTGTACTAAATACAGTATTTTTTGCGCTTGCGTGTTTACATGCAAAATTTGTCTATCACTTTCGTTTCACTCTACTCAATCTCCGGATACAGTCGGAGTGTTTTCCGACAGCTGTTAATCGATTCTAAACTATACAAGACAATTATTTTTGCTGTGCTTGCATGTTTGCACTCAAAATTCGTACTCTTAGTATTGTTTGTTACGTTTAATTTTACCCTAATAAATATTTTCATTTACTTTAGGATTCTTTTTAAATATTCTTTTGTTTTTGCTTCAATATGTTGTGTAACTACCGGTTAAAGGAGACGCCCCTGATTACGCTTCCGACTAAAATAAATCGATTTGTTTCTGTAAAGCTCATCCTCATACCATTAAAGCATGTCCTTTTCCAACACTGTAGAATGTTATTAGCGTATTTAAATTAAGTCAAAGTACTTCGATTTATGTCTATGGATTGATATAATGTTTTAAATATAACTCGACTATCCACAAATTTTATTTTCTAAGGGATATGCAAGTTTGAATAGTGTAATGTTCTACAATTGTATTCGTATTTGCCGGTTTTTGCTATCTGTTCATGCATAACAATGTTTCATAAAGTATTTCTTTGGCATGAGTTACTCAGGTATTTGAATCGCTTATCATTTCCTTTCCTAACTTCATCTGACTTTGATCCTATCTTTTGCCGTAATAACATGTACTCTTTGCATGAGTAATTCTGTTACTTCAAGAGCGGTGCACGTTTTGTTTTCGCGAAAAGTGCATATTTTGGGTGCAGTGCTATTCAACATACGTGCAATGGTCCTTCTATGTTAGACCAAATCGCTTTTTTATGTAGGCCTGATTGTTCTTCGGCGTAAGCCCAACTGCTCTTGTATGTAGACCGCTGTTGCAATTACGGTAGTAACGTGGATGTTACTGACTACCGTAGCAATGTTTTGCTGATCCACCTTCGATGACTTAGCTGCTAGATAAGTATTCCGATACGTAAAGGTCATCATCATTTTGTTATCGACTTTACTTAAGGTCGGTTTGACGCAGCTCTAACTTCTTTTCTATTCTGTGCTAATCTAAAAAGCTCTACATACCCTTCACAACCTAAATTTCTAATAATTTGACTAATATAGCTTTGTCTAGGCCTTCCTATTCTATTTTTATTTGGTAGTCTATAATCTAAGACTTTACTAAATAGTCCCTCATGTCTTAACTGGTGCCCTATCATTCTATCTCTTCTAACCTTCAATTGTTTCCACATAGAGGGATCCTCACCTATCCTTCTATAAACTTCCTCGTTTGTTACTCTAACTGTCCAACTAATCTTTAACATTCTTCTATAACACCAAGTTTCAAAAGCTTCTATCTTTTTCTTATCTACTTCTTTAAATGTCCAAGTCTCACTACCGTATAGTAGAACGCTCCATACGTACGACTTTAAGAAACTTTTTCTATTATCTAAACTAATACTATTAGCTATTAGTAAGTTTTTCTTTTTTAAAAACATTTTTCTAGTTTGAGCTATTCTAGCTACTATATCCCTTCTGCTACGTCCATCTTTTGTAATTATACTACCTAAATAGCAAAATTCATCTACCTCCTCTAACTGGGTATTACCTATTTTTAATTTGGTTTAGAACTAGCTGTAACTCACTTGTCATTATCTTTGTCTCTACTGAGTTAATTCTCATACTATAGTTACTCCGTACTATCTCATCTAAAATATTTAAAAACTCTCCTAACTCTTTTCTAGACTCTGCTATAATGGCTATATCATCTGCAAAACGTAACATGTCTATTTTCTGTCCCTGTACACTAATACCTATCTCTTTTCTCTCTCTAGCTAAGTTTAAAGCTTCCTCAATATAAACATTAAAAATCAGGGGAGACAGTATACAATCCTGTCTAACACCATTTCTAATCTTAGCTTCCTTTTCTATTTCATCAAATCTAATTACTACGCTTTGGTTTTTATATAGACTGTAAATAATTTTTCTATCCCTATGAGAGATTCCTATTTTTTGCAAAACCCTGAACATAACAATCCAATTAACCCTATCAAATGCTTTTTCTAAATCTACAAACGAGAAATGAGTCTTTTTATTTTTTTGTAACCTTTTTTCGATAATTACCGTAATCATTAGTATCGGCTGTCTAGTCCCTCTGTCTTTACGAAAACCGTATTGGCCTTCGCCTAAATAATTCTCAGTCAAAGCTTCTACTCTATTTTTAATTATTATTGTTAGTATTTTGGAAGCATGAGAAGTTAAACTAACCGTTTAAAATTCTCACACCTATCAGCTCCTGACTTTTTTGGGATTGGGATAATAATATTTTTTTCGAAATTATTGGAACCTCACCTGTGTCATATATTACTTTTACTAGTTCATATAATCTATCTAAAGTTTTCTGACTTGCATATTTTATTAATTCTGCGGGAATATCGTCTATCCCTGGCGCTTTATTTATTTTAAGATTCCGAACAGCTCTATCAAATTCCTCTCTTAATATTGAGAACCCTATTTCTACATCCTCTTCTTGGTCGTTTTCTAACTCATCCATATCGTATCCCTTATATAAATCTTCTAAATATTTTTTCCATCTATCTGCTACCTCAACTTTATTTATTAGAAGCTCATTATTCTCGTCTCTAATACCATTATTTTTTTCCTATCTTCCCCAAAAAACTTTTTAACTGACCTGTAAGCCCTGTCTGTCTTACCTACTCTCAAATCATCTTGTATTCCCTTACAATTCTCCTCCATCCATTTATTTCTAGCTTTTCTACACACATGTACTATCATATTTCTAACTCTATTATATTTTTGCTTACTTTCACTTTCCACTTCTCTGAAAGGTTTAAGCTTTCTTCTATTCTCTATTAAATGTAATATCTCCTTTGTTACCCACGGTTTTCTCGCTTTTATTTTTTTCTTACCTATAATCTGTGTTGCTGTATCATGTACAGTCAGTTTTATTTCTTTCCATCTATTTTCTACGTTCCCTCCAACAGCTATCTCTTTGCTCTTATTATCTAATACTTGTTTATATTCCTCTTTTACCCTACTATCATTAAGCTTACCTAGATCCCATCCCTCTCTTTTAACCTTTCTCAATTTTTTGAATTTTAGTTTACACTTCATTTTAACTAAGTTATGATCGCTATCTATGTCAGCCCCTGGATAACTACGACAGTTTTTAACTTGGTTTCTAAATCTTTGTTTAACTAAAATATAATCTATTTGGTATCTAGCCCTATCACCTGGCGCTTTCCAGGTATATCTTCTCCTAACGTGTTGTTCGAATAGGGTGTTTACAGTTACTAATCTATGTTCTTGGCAAAACTCAACTAATCTTTCTCCTCTATCATTTCGTCTGCCATACCCAAATTTTTCTATCATTTTTCTCTCCCTACCTTCTCCCACTGACGCATTAAAATCGCCCATAACTATTAAATTCTCATCTCCTTTTACTTTTCTCACTATACTATTTATATCCTCGTATACCTTTTCTACTTCCTCATCCTTGTACTGAGTGGTTGGCATGTATACCTGTACTAAATCAGTGTCTGTGGGTTTTGTACTCAATCTAACCATAATTATTCTATCACTAAATTGTAAGTACTCTTTAACTTTATGCCCTAATCTTTTACCTAACACTATTCCTACGCCTGCCTGTCCATTAGTTGAAGAAGTTGTAATTATTCTATAATTATCTTTCCAAAAGTCATTACTATCTGGCCATCTCACCTCACTAATACCTAAAATGTCCAGCTTTTCCTTTCTCATTTCGACTAATAAATTCGTTAACTTATCTACTCTAAGTAATGACCTTATTTTCCAAGTCCCTATCACTAAATCGAACTGTTGTTTTATATTCTTATGATGACGAGCCCCAAGTACCCCCTCCCGGAGATCCGAATGAGGGAGTATTTTACCTCCGGACAAGAATTTTACTTGTGAGCTCTCCATCATATGTATTTCGTGTTTTAGGCCACGCACACATGGGAAATATTGTGGTAGGCTCCCATATCTTTCCACAACGCAGTTTTTAAAGATTTTAGCAAAAAGTCGTATCCGTCACGGCCAACCCCCAACAAGCTTGTAAATTATTGAGGATCGCCCGAGACCAACCGACCCTCCTCCAATATCTTTTAGCCAGCAAGGCTGCTGCCCCTTGCTGCGCCTTTTATGATAAGCATGCTTACTATAGTAGTATTCTTTATCCCCTACTATAGGGGTGACGTAAAGGTATGTGACCTTTTTTTCTTTCTTGGTGTTATGATGCCTAAACTCAAGTATAATCACTTGGATGGGTGAAAACAGTACATGACCAGTTTAAGAAAAGGACTAACTTCACTAACGCTCTTTGTTGCTTTGAAAGGCTTGTTTAGCAGAAAGCAGAAGCTTTATTTTTTTATTAGTACTTATTAAATTTTGTGCATGTTCGCTACGGAAACATTACTTTTTTGTTATTACTAAATAATTTCTTCCATGCTAGCTATGAAATGCGCACTTCCTTGATCAGTTATTGAATTTGTCTATAGGGTAAAATTGCTTTTTTAAATAGTAACTTTTATTTACATTTTTGCTTGTTGAAAATAGAAATTCTTATTTTCATTGTAAATAGACAATCGTTGGCGATATACCTTTCTTGAAAATGTGAACCATCCCACTCTGCGTGTTTGTAGTTAACCCGATCTCTCTATTTCCCTACTATTTTTATACGTAATTGTCATGCATGCAGGGTCCTTACTTTATTGTCCTTTCTGCTTCTATCTGACCAATGCGTTTCTTAGCCTTACAAATTTTACTGTTTGGCGCCCTACGTGGGTGCTCGATATTTTTTGCTTAACTTTTTACTTCTAATTTCTTACTTAACTTTTATCCCCGATTTACTTACTTAACGTTCTGTCCGATTTTCTTATTTAACTTTTAGTTATTATTTATTATTTTTTTACTTCTTTGTTACGATGGTTCCATTTCGAATGGACCTCCTTGCCGAAGTTCTAAATTACTAGAACAGGTGAAATGGTTTGCGTGTTCTAATGAGCTAAAGAGCCAAACTACAGGTCCAACCAAAGTAGTAGGGTCATTAGTGAGGAACCAGACTAAGACAGGTCCCCGAAAGAGGGCAACGGCTCTTTCGGTACTTAGATTGGCAGAGACCATAGGGGTCGGTAAGGCAGTCTAAGACACACTACCGCAATGTGGAAGGCAACGGGAAACCACCACATTATCTCCCAAGTACACAGCGTACTTAAATTGTAACAAACATGATGACATTCTCTGGGGTAAAAGATTCCGGAGTTAAAATAGTTCCCCATTCGGATCTCCGGGAGGGGACTACTTCGGAGGATGCGATCGGAAAGTTAAAATAAGAGTCGGAAACACTCTGCGAGTCGGATCGTGGAATGTTAGAAGTATGAAGCAAGTAGGTAAGCTAGAGAACCTAAAAATTGAAATGAATAGGTTATCACTAGACATAGTAGGGATCAGCGAAGTTCGGTGGCCAGAGGCGGAAGATTTTTGGAGTGGAGACTTCGGGGTAATTTATACAGGAGCAGAGGAACGAAATTTGGGTGTGGGGATAGTTATGCGGAAAAAGATAGGATACTGTGTAGAAAATTACTTACAAAAGAACGAAAAAGTTTAGGAATCAAGTAAAAGACTGTAGAAGCTACCCAGAGGCAGATATAGATACTGATCATAATATCGTAATTATGAAGACCGCACTTAAATTTAAGAATGTGAAAAAGAAACGAAAAAAAGGCACTTGGACTTAGAGAAATTAAAAGATAAAGATATTCAAGAAAGATTTGAAAAAAAGTCAAATGAATTGCTCAAAGATATCGGGAAAATATCTGATACTAAGGAAGTAGAAACAGAATGGAATAACATTAAATCCAGCCTAGACATGGCGGCCAGAGGTATTCTGGGGTATACACAAAAAGAAAATAAGAAACCGTGGATAACTAAGGATATCCTGAATTTAATAGAAGAAAGACGAAAATACAAAAATAAATCAGACGAAACGGGAAAACAGAGATACAAAGCCATAAAATGGGAAATTATTCGAAAATGCAGGAAAACTAAAGAACAATGGATTGATGAAAACTGCATAGAGGTACAAACGTAGCCGTAAACTATTTAGTACAGATCGCGGACCTGCGTGACCTAAATACCTATGTTCGTGTTCAATCAGTAACTCACTAACATGACCCTTGATAGGAATAAGAATTGGATGTTTAACATCAAATGATAATGACGCATTTGCCAACCATCCACCTATTCTTAACAAACCCTTTGAGTCTATAAATGGATTAAGAGGACTCTCCCTTGCCAATAATTTGTTTTTCTTTAAACATGAAATTTCTGCTGAAAAATGTTCGCTCTGAATAATCTTAAAAATACGATTTAATACTTTATTAAGCTCTTCTACTGTGAGAGCACCATAAGTTTTCATACCATTTTCCTTTGAATTGGCAATAAACCTAAATACAAAGGCTATGCATCGCAGCATTCTAATGAATGACGAAAATCTAAGAAATATTGTGGAACTGACTTCAACCTTAGTATGAACATGTGACACCTGTTTCTGTTCTGGCAGCGACCCAATATTTAGGTTGACTTTATGTTCCCAATTTAAATTCTAATCAAGGTTCCATAAAAACTGTGGACCTTCCCACCAAACTGTACAGCCTTTCAGATTGTAGGGGTCTATCCCACGCGAAATATAATCTGCGGGATTCGACCCAGAAGAAATATGCCTCCACTTTACATTAATGGACAGCTTCTGTATTTCCGATACTCTGTTAGCAACAAACGTCGACCAACGCGATTGTGATGAATGCAACAAAGCGAGCACTATCTGTGAGTCAGTAAACATCATAGTTTTATTAAATTTAAAATTCATACATGCTACAAGTCTTTCACGCATGCGAGCTAGTAATAAAAATCCACAAAGTTCCAATCTGGACAACGACACCGATTTTAGCGGAGCTACCCTAGACTTTGAACAAACAATGTGACACGAAACCATTTGTCTTCATATAAAACTCTGACTTATAGACATGCACCGTATGCTTGCAGGGAAGCATCCGAGAAACCTATCAATTATGTATTTATAACCTTTTTTGGAATGAAAATCCATCGTGGAATACTAAGAGCCTTTAAATCTCGTAAATGCTCATAGAACTTTGACCATTCAACTAACAGCTCTTGTGGAACAGCATTGCTTCAATCAATTTTTAAGCACCATAGTTTTTGCATAATTATTTTTGCGACAATAATTACTGGCCCTACAAAACCCATTGGATCAAAAATTTGTGCTATTGTGCCTAAAACTTCACGTTTAGTGAATATTTTTTTCTCAGTTAAGCTTGGCACCGATATCTGAAATGAGTCTGAAATGGGTTTCCATAAAACACCTTATATCTTGGAAGTTTCCTTTGTAAAGATAAAGACAATGACCGGTTGTTAGAATTCCACTTGTGTAACATAAATCATGCGGACTGTAATAATTCTGTTAGTTCCCTTTGAAGTTGAACTAATTCTTCGAACGTGTTTGTTCCATCCAATACGTCATCTACGTACGTTTGTTTTAGTGAAGTCTCTGCGGCTAACGGAAACAAATCTTTGCTTTGGTTAGCTAGTTCCACCAATGTTATTGTTGTAAGAAATGGTGCGCTGTTTGTACCATATGTGACTGTTTGCAAAATTTATCTTCAAAAGACATATGTCTTTTATTAACTTCTTCCAATTTTTAAAATTGCGAAATCAGCACATCTAAGTGTCTACCTTGAGAGCACAATGCGACACTTAGATTAGAGCAAATATTTTGTGTACTTGGAATACTTCCTCCTACAATCCACCAAAATAAACTGTTTTGTAGGACAGGAAGATTCTCTCCTAACCTTAGAATACCGGCCTGAAGTATATCGAAATAAACATAATCTCCTAGTAAAAGATCAATTTCACCAGGAATGTAGAAATTTTTATCTGTTAATTTTAGATCACTTGGAATGTTTAATTCAGTAATACTGATTAATGCATGGGGCAAAGAACAAGTGATTTTTTTCAAAATACTACAATCCGTAGATACCTTTAACTGTGTATTCATTTGTGACTCTATCGTCACCTTAATTTCATCTGAAACACGAATGTCTTGTTGTCCAATTCCTGACACTTGAATGTTAGTAGAATTTATCTTCAACCCTAATTTGTTCGCCGTGTTGGAAGTTATGAATGAACTTTGTGACCCACAATCAAGCAATGCCCTTGCTTCGACCTGAAACCCGTTGCTTGCAGTTAAATTTATGACTGCTGTAGCCAACAGTATTTGTTTGTATGTATTTGACAATAAGCAAGGTGTCTGTTGAACAGAGCCTGCCTCACACAAAGTGATTGTTAGTGACGACGAAGTCCCTGAAGCAGTACCATCGTTTTTTAAATTAGTATCTTCTTTATGCATTGAGTCTTCATAATCTACCTTACCTTGACTATAAATTCCTTTTTTTTTGCGACCCTTGTCGTCATGTAGTAGACTGTGATGCCTTCCTTTGCATATCCTACATCCTTGCGATTTACAGGTACTTACTGTGTGTTTAGAACCTAAACAATTGACAAATAGCCTATTTTCTGTAACACATTCCCTTCTACGTACTACATCCAAATCTATGAATTTGTTGCACCTATACATTGGATGATAGTTGGAATCACAACATATGCATTTTCCTTTTGTATCTATTTTTAAATTAGACACCGAATGGTAACTAGGTTTGTTAACCTTTTGTTTGTACTTAGGGGTTGCTAACGCTTCCAGAGCCAAACACCTTTTATCTAGAAAGTTAAGTAACTCCTCAAAGGTTGGAAGTTCTTTAGTGTCTCTTTCCAATTCGTACGCCCTATGCATGTTGAAGTTCAATTTTGATGATGTGATATACACCAAAATTAGATCCCAATGTTTTACTGACACTTCTAGAGCAGATGATTATTATTTACACAAGGCTCTAAACATTTTATCTCCCTAATTCCTATCTATTTATACTTTTCCTATTTTTCCAAATTTATACTACATATTATAATATAACAATATTTCACTCACTATTTGTCTATACTTTTCCTATTTATCATAAATGTATCATTATCTTTTCATTTTTCTAATGAACCATTTCTTTTTTTCTAACCCCATTTACCTATACTTTTCTTATTTTCATAAATATATCATCCTCTCTTTATATTTTTAATGGACCACTCCTATTTATTTATCTATACTTTTTCTTATTTACCTCATCCCATACTAAATATTGTACTTCTTCGAATAATTCTACTAAACTAGTTTCTATTTACACACTTCTTCCCCTTTCTATCAACCTATACTACTCCTACTTTTACTAAACCTATTACATCAACCCTTACTAAATATTTTTCTGCTTTAAATATTTCTACTAATCTAGTTTCAATTTACATCCTTCTTCCCTTTTCTATCAATCTATACTACTCTTACTTTTTCTAAACCTATCCTAATTTCTTATTAACCTATCCATTTGTGATTATATCCCTATTTAATTCTCCTATCCTAATTTATATTGATATCCCTATTTAACTAATTGTTTATCTTACAGTATGTACACCTTTTTCCATTATCAAAAGTTTTCTCTCGGCAATAATCTTATCTTTCTTATTTCCACTACCCACTCTCTTTTCAAACTTATTTTTTGAAGTCAAGTTATTATTTGCATTGCTTTTCTCCCTAATATATCCTACTTCGTATCCCAAAATTTTTGTTTCTCCTTTAAAGAACTCACGTCTTCTTGCTCATTTTTCTCCCTAAATTTAATTTCAACAAAATTTGTGCAAAGACTTTTCTATAATTTAACATGACACTCCCAAATTCTTCATACGGGTCCCATATCACATTCTTATTTTCTAACAAACCAAAAAGGATTACTTCACACTTATAAATTTGCCCTTTTATATAAAAACCGATATATTTTCTTGATTCTCTTTCTGGTGGAATTTCATTAAACTGCTCCGTGTCTACAACTTCTGGTTTATTTACACCCTTGCTATTCTGGATTCTGATTCTATTAATTCTAAATTCTTCATTACTAATGCCTTCACCCTATCTTTCATTTCTTCTGGACATTTTATTTCATCATCAATATCCCCCTTTACATGAACTTCACTCTCAAATTGATTAATATTTAAGCAGTCTCCTTCGACTTCAATACTTTCCTCAATATCCCATTTTATATATTCCCCTTTTACATCTATTACCTTTCCTTCGGCATTTATTTTTCTTCCCAACTTATCAATTATGTCCATACCAAATATTACATCTACTCTTAACCCCGGCACTATTCTGAATTCATTCTCAAACTTCATGTTACACACTTCACATTCCAGAATTATTATCTTATTCACACTTGCAAATCTCTTGCTATTTAGGTGTTATTAAATTAAACGTCCTAATAGGCATCATTCTCCCCATTAACTTTTCCCGTTTAAAAAAATCTTCAGACACTAACGACGCTTTTGCTCCCGTATCAATGAGTGTTCCACCTCTACTATCTCCAACTTTCAATTTAATTATCGGTAATAAGCTTTTATTCAAATCCTTTTCCATTTCAGATTTAATATATTCGTGCTGGTGTTCATATCCATTAATTCTTAAGGGCTTACTTGGTTTGTCCTTATTCAAAATCCTGATTTGACGTAGATGGTCTGGCCTGACTCGTAACTTCTGCATAGGTACGGTTTGTTTTTATTGGTTGTGCTGATTGTTCCCGATGTCGTGCTTGGAGTGTATACTGATGTATGTTCCTGTCGTGGTTCGTTTGTTCTGTTTCTCTTCCTGGCGTGTCTCTTGTATTCCAATTCCTTCTAAAATTATTATCGTTGCAGTTATTGTAATTATTTCTATAAAAATTTTCCCTATAATATCCCCTATTATTGAATCTATTATTTTCTGTGCTTTTTTGCATTCTAACTATGTTTTCTCGCTGTCTTTGTATCATCCTACCTTCCGCCATACAACTCTGTCCTAACTCATTACAGCGTTGTAGATATTCTAAGAAAATCTCCCTATTTACATTATTTTGAATCATCACATAATGTCTTGTCTCTTCTTCAAAATGTCCCGCTAAGTACTTTATGGTTTGTGTTTCTTACATCGGAGGATCTAATTGCTTCGCTATACTGAATTTTTGTATGGCATATAGTTCTCGTGTCATCCCTAAGTTCTGATTATATTTTCCTGTAATTAAATTATCTCGCACCTTGTATTGTTGGTTGTCCTCCCAAAATTTTCTTAAAAATCTACTTTCAAATTCCTGAAATGTCCTTATGTCATTTTCTATCAAGTCAAACCATATTTCCGCGCTTCCTATCCACATTGACCTAACGAAATTTAAATTGTACCTTTCATCCGTTGATCCATGTAATAATTTTCTTATATTATTCAAAAATATTTTCGGATTCACCCTGTTGTCTCCGTAAAATTTGGAATATTGCTCAACTGATATTTCCGGTCTATTTATCTTGGTACATTGCCCCTGATTCCTACCAAAATTTTCGAATTCTGATTTTAAGTTACTTAATTCTCTATTTACATCATTAAGTCCTATTTTACAGTTACCCTGAATTTCCCGCATCTTTTTACCTAAATCTGTAATCCGATCATTAGTTTCCTTTTCATACGTTTCCTGATCTAATTTAATTTTCCAAACTTCGTCCCTAACTTTATCCACATAGTCCATCATTCTACTAAATTTATTCTCAAATTGTACCTGCATTTCTGCGATTGTCTGATTCGTTTCTTTTAATCCGTCGCTTATAATTTTTATTTCGGCACCTAACTTATCCCCATTTTCTTTAATCGGCATCTTGATGGCCTCTTCGCTTTTGTCCATTTTCCTCGTTAACGCTAATACAATTGACATAATTTCCTATTGTTGCGATATCTATTGTTCTTCACTTTGATTTCGCGTCAATTGTTGTCTTTGCATTTCCATAGATACATCCTGTAAAGTTAATCTTTCTTGGGACCCTATTTCTACCCCTTGGTTCCTTAATGCTTCTCTGGTTTCCTTTATTCGTTTATCCATTTTTAAATTTTTAAAAATTTTTAATATTTCGAATTCCCTGCAGATTTTAGATTTCTTAACCCTTATTAAATTTTATTCGTGCCTCTACAAACTTTTAATTTTTATTTTTAAATTTCTTTTTGTGGTGTTCGTGCCCCTACGATTTGGGTCGCCATAAAATTGCCGTTTTATTCGCCCCAGCGTTGGGCCGTCATAAAATTGCCGCGTTATTCTCCCCAGCGTTGGGCCATCATAAAATTGCCGTGTTATTTGCCCCAGCGTTGGGCCGTCATAAAATTTTCTATGTTTTGCCCTATGATTGGTGTGTCATTAAATTACTTTCTAGTTGCCGCTTGAAGCGAGCGGACGTGTTTTTGCCGAGCTCCCGCTTCAGCAGTAACAGTAAGTTTTTATCTAGGGTTTTCTTATTTATTGTTGAATTATTTTATTTGAAGCTTTGCTTTTTATTGTGTTTTATTTTTATAATTGTGTGCCATCAAATTTTAAATACAGGGCAGTAAAATAAAAATTTTAAAACAGAATTTAAACTAAATAAAAACTAAATAAATCGCGTTTTCTTTGTAATTTAAACTAAATCCGCGTTTTAAAATAAAATAAATAAATTACGGGCCAACAAAACAAAAATCTACTAAACTAATACTCAAAATAATTTTGGAATAACTTAAAAAGGCATTTTTAATAATAAATTTAAAATAAAAACCGCGTAAATCGAGTATAAAACCGGGTAAAACAACCAAAAGTGTGTGAAATTTTTATAGTGCGCGTATAATAAAATAATAACCAAAAACAAAAATCTAAGCCTTTTAAATCAAATAAATATCTCAAAACTGTAAATTTTAAAACAATTTCAATATAAATTTTCCGTAATTTAAGTACACGCGTACTTATAAGTTCCTTTAAGATCGATTTTGGTGTAATTAAGCGGTGTAGCAGTTACAGTTACCAAGTGATTAAGTGAAAGGTCATTTCCGGTTACCTCATTCCGATTGCGCTCGACCTTATTTTCTTAATTACACGTTTAAAAATAAAGTGTGGTTGTTTGTAAATTAGATATTTTAATATTTTGAAGTAATTAGTTTATTTAAA
This sequence comes from Platerodrilus igneus, assembly GCA_036346225.1. Lineage (NCBI taxonomy): Eukaryota > Metazoa > Arthropoda > Insecta > Coleoptera > Lycidae > Platerodrilus > Platerodrilus igneus. Next base: position 3,503,679 of record JARFIW010000958.1, read on the forward strand.
TTGATTTGGCGGTTTTAAAAATTTAAAATAAATAAATAGTGTTCTTCGCGGTACATTTTGAATCGAATTGCGCTAGGAATTTATTTGATTCTAGTTGTTATTTTGACGCTTGGTGCTTGTTGTATTTTTGTTAAAATTTGATATTTAATTGGGCGGTTCGAAGTTTAAATAAATACAAGGTTGCTTACGGTTCACCTTTAAACAAAACATTTTTATTGGACCAACGTTTTGCGTTCTTCTAGCGTCTTTCTTTTAGCGTCGTAACGGTCATGTGGTTTTTGAGCTGCGTTTTAGGTGTCATTTTTGTCGTTTGTTTTGTCAGCATGGTGGTCCACCACGACGAGGACCCGTTGCCCAGGAAGAAGAGGGGAGATAGGTCGGAGTCTAATAGGTCGGAGGCTGAGGGCGCTGTTGGGGGGAAACAGCTGAAGGTAATTTTAAAAGACGGTAGGTTAGGGATTCAGGAGGAGGTACAGGAGGTAGAGGAGCCTGTGTCTGCGGCGGTCGTGTCGGGAGAGTCGGGGCCCCCTGGGGTGGCTGCGGCGCCTAAATCGCCCTCAACTTCGGGAGCCCAGCGAAAGATGTCGACTAGCAGCGACGTTAGCGTTGCAGCTAGCGACCTCGATGAGCTGGACCTCCTGAGATTGAGGGTGAGGAAGGCGCACTGGGTCATCTCCGGGAGGGTGCCGACGACCTCCGCCACTATCGTCGTGGAGGACAGAAAGAGGATTCGCTACGCCCTGGATGATTTCCTCGACGCGGCGAATCAACTTATAGGTGTGGTTAGGGCGCTGCGGCTTGTGGCTAGTGATTCTGGGAGAGCTGATGTTGTCGGGGGAAGTCCAGCGGTGGTTGCTTGTGTTTCAGGGCAGCAGTGTTCCAGGAGCCAGGAGGTGCCGATGCCGCGGAAGGCGTCGTATGCTGCAGCTGCTGCAGGTGCGACGCCCACCTTTGCAGTTAGGGTCGACGCCAGGCCAGGGGAGAAGGATGACGTCATGTCGACCCTAAAGAAGAAGGTCGATCCCGCTCGTGATGGTTTTGTTGTGGTCGGAGCTCGTAGAACTCGCAAGGGCGGTGTAGTTGTCAAGTGTGCAAACCGAGAAGATGCGAAGAAACTGCAGTCGAAAGTTGTCGGTGACTGCAAAGAGCTCGTGGCGAAGACCATCGAGAAGAAGCGCCCACGGGTCGTTCTTCCGGGGTCGAAGCGGGGATGAAGGCGGAAGAGCTGGTGCGGTTGATCGCGTGCCAGAATCCCGCTTCGGCGATTTGAAGATTGAAGACCACCTGAGGGAGAAATTTAGGTTTGGCGGAAAGGGCCCTAGGGATCCCTTCGTCAACGTAGTCTTCGAAGTGACCCCCACACTTCGGAGACGTATATTAGCTGACGCTATAAACCTCACGTGGCGAAGAGTCTGGGCCCGGGACCACTTCTCGATGACGCAGTGCTACAGGTGCTACGAGTACCGCCATAGATCGATGGAGTGCAGGGAGAAGGTACAGTGGTGCGGTAACTGTGCCGAAGTCGGTCACGAGTTCAAGAATTGCCGGAGGGCAGTCCCCTGCTGTGTGGTTTGCGCTAGGGCAAACGACAGAACTGGCGGTGGCGCGAAGGTCGATACGCGCCACGACGCCAAGTCGAGTAGATGCCTCACGATGCTGAGATTGAAGAACGCAATCACACGCAACATCGATTATGGACCGTGAAGAAAAAGATAGATTTAATAGAAGCAAGAAGATTAAATTCGCGCAACTAAATCTCGGGAAAGGAAAAGGGGCTACAAATAACTTCGTAAAGTTATTCAGCGAAAATAATATCGACATCGGGCTTATACAGGAACTGCACCTGTATAGCCACAAAATAACAGGTTTTGGGAAGGGGGGTTACCGTTTTAAACGCAAACAGCGAACGACCGCGTAGCGGGATAATAATAAATAACGGGACGTGCGCCGGAATAATCCTAAACAATCTGTCGAATGAGTTCATAACCACCGCAGAAATAAAAACGGGATTGCATACGTTTTACGTGATAAGCACTTACCTTCCGCCGATCGATTCCCGGCGGGAAAATCCTCAAACAGAGGACTTAATAAATCAAATTGAAGGAATCCTTCGTAAAATCGGTAGAAATAGAAATTTAATTATTGCGGGAGACTTTAATGCTAAGTCGCCATTATGGGGCAGTCCTATCGAAGACGATAGAGGCTCGCAGGTTGCTGATCTTTTTACGGGATGGGACCTTAGTGTGATAAACACTAATGATTCACCTACGTTTGAGACGCATAGAGGCAGCAGTTTTATAGATATTACTGCAGTCTCGCACGAAATGTTAGAAACGATTTGTAATTGGAAACTAAGGTCGGACGAGGAAACGCTCTCTGACCATAAATTAATAACATGGGACGTTGAAACCAAAATAAGCGCAAACGAGCAGCTAACTATATTTCCGCGGTTCTGTAATAAAAAAGCAAATTGGGAGCGGTTTAAAGAAAAATTTGGCGAAAGTATCCCTGCGCTCGAAAATGAACTATTTAACTGCAGAGAGGCAGACGAAGTAGAAACACTCGCGAAAAAAATTGAACGACGCGGTGGTAGACGCGTCGTCGTATTCCATGCTGCAAAAGAAAACATTTAAAGACAGCGTACCCTGGTGGACCCGGGAACTAACCACCAAGCGGGCAGAAACGCGTATCCTAAAGCGCCGCTATCAACGCGCCTCGGGAGATATAAGAAAACAACGGAGAATAGAATATAATCAAAGTTACCGCGAATATAAAATATTAATAGAAGAAACGCGAACGAATAAATTTAAAGAATTCTGCACGCAAAACTCAGAGAAAGAACCCTGGGGAACCGCATACCGCGTAATTAGAGGAAAACAACAAAAAATCGCGCTCAGTAATATAAAGAAAACAAATGGCGAATACACGGAAGGTTTTAAAACCACAGCGGAATATTTACTAGAGAAATTTTTCCCATCGGATAATCCCGAGGGGGATGAAGGGTCGCACGATTTAATACGTCGGGAAGCTGCAAAGGCGCAAGGAACAGGTGCCGATAAGGCAATCCTAGTTCACGAGGTCGTCAGGGCTCTTAGGAGGATGAACCCTAAGAAGGCACCGGGGCATGATGGAATCACTTCAGACGCAGCTCTGCAGGCGTGCCTGTTAGCCCCGTGTGTCTTTGTTGGGTTGTTTAATCTTTGTTTAGAAAGGGCGTTTTCCGCGTTGCTGGAAAATCCAGAATGTGAAATTTATACCCAAACCTAAAAAGGCGGATGCGTCAGATCCGGGCAGCTATCGTCCAATTAGCTTGCTACCGGTGCTGGGGAAAGTTTTAGATCGCGTTATGACTACGCGTGTTGCACACCTAGTGCGAGACAGCGGCGGTTTTAATAACCGACAGTTTGGTTTCGTGGAGGGCAAGTCGACTATCGACGCGTTAGAGTTTGTTGTCGGGGAAATTAAGCAGGCAAGAGATGCCAAAGAGTACTGTGTCGTTGTTGCTTTGGACATTTCAGGAGCATTTGATGCTGCCTGGTGGCCATTAATCGTTTGCGAGTTAGATCGTAGGGGTTGTCCGCGAAACTTGATGTCTTTGGTCAAGAGCTATTTCTCGGGGCGATTAGCACAGGTTGAAATTCTGGGTGAAGTTCTGTCGCGTGAGGTGGAAAGGGGATGCCCGCAAGGGTCATGTTCTGGTCCCACATTTTGGAAGTTGTTGTATGAGAGCATCTTTAGGGTCAAGTTGCCCGCAGGATGCTCAATCGTTGGATTTGCAGATGACACACTTTTAATTGTAAGATCGAGATTGTTAATGGATATGCGCACAAAACCGAACGAGGCGCTTAATAAATTACACGAATGGTCGCAGGCGGTAAAATTAAAATTTAACACGGCGAAGTCAGAGGCGCTTTATTTCGGCACGAAACCAGGACAGAGACCTCCTAGGTTAGAGCTAGGAGGGGAGAAAATCCCGTTTAAAGACTGTATTACCTACCTCGGCGTCAAGATCGACAATAAATTAAATTGGAAAGCGCACGTACAATACGTAAAAAGTAAGGGCGGCGAAATATCAAATAAAATGATGGCGGCGGCTAAAATAAAGTGGGGTTTCAGGGGCGAATCGCTGAGGACGGTTTATGCCGGAGCAATTGAGCCGGCAATACTGTACGCAGCTTCTGTATGGGCAGAAGGTTGTAAAGTCCGGGAGATGCGTCAATTGACGAGCGTACAACGCATAACCGCTGTAAAAGCGGCGAGGGCATACAGGACCACCTCCACGGAGGCTGTCCTGGTGATCAGTAGGACTCTCCCTATCGAATATGTCGTTAGGGAGATTAGAGATAGACGATTAATAAATATAGGAAAAGGGCGCGAAATTATCGAAGATATTAATCTTGGTAATAGGGAAATTGCAAGAAAGATTGTTGTATCTGAGTTAGGGCACCCGGCTGATATTAGAGGGATCGAGTTTGTCGAAGGTGATGAGGACGCGATGGGTATCAGAATTTATACGGACGGTTCACGTATGGACGATGGGCAAGCAGGCGCGGCGTTTGTCGTGTATAAGCAGGAAAGGGAGGTGTTTCGGTTTCAAACCAAACTCGCGAACTGGTGCACTATCTTCCAGTGCGAATTGGTAGCAATACGAAAGGCTATCGATTACGTAATAAACCATACGGGCAGAGACGAGTATTATATAATCAGTGATAGTAAATCGGCGCTAACGGCTTTAACAAACATGAACACCTCGACAGATCTCCAAGCGGACGTCTGGAGGATAGCGCGTACGGCGCTAGAGTTTCGACGTTTAAAGTTCTGTTGGGTCAGGTCGCACAATGGTAACGTAGGAAACGATAGGGCTGACGAATTAGCTAAAGAGGCCGCGACGGGCGACTTTCGAATATCACATTCGTCGAAACCGAGGTCTTTAATCAAAAGAAAGCTGCGCGAAAAATCAATTCGACAATGGGAAGAGAGGTGGAACAACGCTGCCACGGGCAGGTTGACCCACAAATTCATACCGAGCATAGAAGCCAGAGGTACGATAGAGGTTAAGCTCGATCACAAAATGGTGCAGTTGATAACAGGGCACGGCGCCCTGAAGGCGTATTTACAAAGGTTCGGTCTAACCAACAGCGACCGCTGCGAATGCGGTGAGGGCGCGGAAAGCGCAGAGCACGTGCTCTTCGACTGCCCGCTTGAGGCGGGAAATCGAGGGTTGGCTGATAGCAAACTAGCTATCCTAGGTCTGGCATGGCCAAAGAGCCTAAAGGAAGTCAGGGAAGTGGTTAACCAGAAGGCGTTCTGGACAGCCTTAAAAGAATTCGCGGGAAGGGTCGCGAGATTAGACAATCAATGACGACCGCGTGTAAAAATTCGGTGGGGTTGGTGGGAGGATTGAAAAATTTTAGATTGACTTGGCGTGAGTAAGGATACGAGCATAACCAAAACCTGATATTAAATAAAAAAAAAAGATAATTATACCAAAATGTCCAATATGCACGAGAAACCCCCACTCCATTAATACAATCACTGCCTATCTTCATAATTATGTGCGGAAAATCGGGAATAAATAATACCAAATAAACAATAACAAATAAATCATAAACCCTCATTAAATTAAATCAATAAAGTAAACAAGGATAATAAAACAGAGCGCAACCGCGCATCCCCCCAGGACTTGAAAGTGAAGTGATAGTGATTGTGATCCCCCCAAGAACATTTAGTGCATACCCACCAGGACTTTAGCAGTGCACCCCGTCCCACCTTTAGAAGTAAGTGACAGACGACCAGATCTTCGGATGCTGGAGAATTTTATTATCGAGGTGAGACTTAAATTGTGGCGGCTGTACTCGCACAAGCATTGATTTACGTTAATTAGTAGTTTTTGAAATAATTTAAGAAGCACGTTTGGTGTGTAAAGGCGCTAGCCGACATAATGCTTGTGCGAGTGCACCTGATAAATAGGGTGATGCTTTCGCTGTTTTGTGCACTGCTGTATGCTTAACGCTTATTAAACATTTATTTATATATTTACATAATTATATTTATTTATATTTTATATTTACACTTTATATTTATTTATATATAGCATGTATTATGTGGCTTATTTGTTTTGTTTGACGTTCTGTCGCCATTTTGGTTGCAGTATATATTTGGGAAGGACGAGCAGAATTGCGAAGATTGTAATCATAATGTAAATCAGTTAGGGAACGATAGGGAAAGCTAGGGATGGATTTAAATTAGTTAGCTAGATTTGGATAGTTTTAAGACGACCCTTCAGGTCGCACTGGTAATCAGAACCGGCGTCTGCTATCCGGTATTACGGATCCCTCCCCTCTCATTTTGCTTGTTGATCGGGTACACTCGAAAGTCAGCGCTAGGGATACCATTATTTACAACCCTGTTTTTAGTTTTTGTTTTGTTTTTGTTCCAGTTTTTGTCAGATTTTTAGGTTTGTTAGATTGTTAGAGTTTGTTAGGTTTGTTAGATTTTTAGGTTTGTTAGATTTTTATTTAGTTTTTATTTAGGGTGAATCAACTATGAAGTAAGAATAAATTAGGAGCACGACTATTTTTGGCGTTTAAACCCAATGTAGTACCTCCGGGTGGAGCATTGGGGACGTGGCCGCAAGTATAGCGGCCCTAATTCAAATTATAATGTGTCATTAAATTTGGTGTGATATTGGTTCTCTGATTCCTTTATTATTTTAAGCCCTTATGTTATGAAATGTTAAATTAGGTTTCTACCCCAAATAGATCTTATTGAATCAAATAAAGCAATTCTATAATACACAATATAATCATTGATAATATTTACAACTCTCAAAATTTTTCTTTTTTACAGAATATCTACATATACCAGATTTATGGTTTTCTGAAAGTCAACAAAAATATCTTTTACTTATTCAGGGACCTTCGAACGATCCAAGATATCTATTCCCTTGTCATAAATTGTTAAATGACCTTTTTTTAATAACTCTTACAATTACACAATGTGATAATATTAAATTAAAAAAAGTTTTCAATAATAAAGTGTATTAAGATTGCTAACCTGAAATGGGTTCTGTAGTTCCATCCTAGTCCATGATCTGCATCCCCTTTCTGTGTCCGCTTTCTTTATTAATGTGCCTGCCCCATAAATTACTTTCAATTAAAATCGTACCAAGTCAGAATATGTCCAAATTAGAATACTTTAATTTTTAAACTATCTCCAAAGTTTGAGTATGTTCAAAGTTCGAAGTCCCAAATTAAAGTCGTCTTAAATATCCCAAATTAGAGCCATCTCAATCAAAATATGTCTCCAATTAATAGTCGAAATTAAAAGTCGATATTAAAAGCCAAAATTAAAGTCCAGATTGAAAGCACTGGTTTATTGATATTAGAAATGGATTTTAATTAAGTCGTTTTACTTACGTCTATTTATAGATCGGATTATTTTTGTTGCATAAATTCTCGCACTTTTTAATTCTGATTTACTTTGATTTTTGCTTCACTGGTTACGTAAGTTCTTAACATTTTTGAATATAGTCGTTGCTCAGTTTGAATATAGACTAAACTGTCGCTCTGTCACTATCGTATATATAAGGCCTACCTCCACCTAATTTTATTGACTTATTCACATTCTGAGATGATACTTCTGCTTATCTCACATACCTTAGGATCTTTACCAATTATTTAGTTTAAATTTTTCAATGCATGCCTTGACTGTCAAGTACGCCTCCCGCATATCGTGGTATTATTTGAAGATTTTCAACTTTTGTCTTCTATTAACTTGCGTATTCGCATGTTTGTTAAATTTTATCGTCTAAATTAAATTGCCTGGTGCTTGTTTATTTCTACAGAATATTGAATTTTTGAACAAATGTGATTTATTCCAGTCACGTAACAATTTTTTAATAATGAATTATTTAGAATGCGTGTACGATAATATTTTTGACGCAATTGTTACATCTTTGCAATGCCAATTTATCTAGGTTTCCCGGTGATTTAATTTTGATGCAATTTGTTGCGTTTTAAAATCTTATCTTTACTTGTAAACTACTCTTAGACCTCTTTATGTTCTCATGCATTTAATCCCGTGTATTTTATATACAGTGTGCTCTCAATTAACAATATGTAGGGTGACCGATTTACTTTTATAATTTCTGAAATTGTGTGCCTTTCTTAATGTGGAAGTTGTTTTTATTTATTTTACGACCCCCATGACTTATCTACTCCTAAACTATCCTATTATCATAGCAATATAAATATATATATATATATATATATATATATATGTATATATATATATATATATATTGTTATGGATTTAAAGGGTTAAATTTGGGGTAAGCACTGCAATTTCAACCACCCTGTATAGAGAAACGAACAAATTATTTACGCGCAAAATTTACTTAATTTATTTAATTTAAACGGACAAGTATTGACGTATTTCTATAATTAATGATTGAAAGGTTAAAGGTACATAAAAAAACAGTTTTAAAAAAAAATATAAACGCATTATTAATTTAATTTATTTTAATTCAACATGTAAAAGCATTAGAAAACACACCAAGGTAAAGAAAATCAATAATCTCAAGGCAAAAGGTTTCTTGGTGACAAACAGCCGTCAGTTTTATCTAATACGGCAAAGTATCAACTCCAAGAATTGTTGTTTTAAACGGTCTATAATTAAGAACACCTGCATGTTTAAAAGGTTACATTCTTCGAAATTATCAGCATAATAAAGCAGGGATTCATAGAAAATAGTTTTCAACCGTCAGTTGATTCAAATAACAAACTAACAAAGTTCTTAAAGAGCAGGGGAGATGCACGATTGGTAATATGCTACAGATAGAGACGGATATAAAAGCATTGGTATTTGAAACGCACGTACTAGTCCACGTGGAGTGATGAGAAGCTGTCAGCAATATCGATTTTCTATAACTCAAGTGGAGTTTGAAACGCGACAGCAAATATGCATAAGACAGAAATAAAAATATAACAGGCGGGGTTTTATGATGACACAGAATAGTATTATTGGTTGGGAACGGATAGTTTTACAAACGTACGAACATGCGACAGGTGGGAGTGTTCCTTAGACCGTCCCCGAACCACAGCAATATATATATATATATATATTGCTGTGTTTCCCTGTATAAAATCGAGCCTCACGAATTGGGCGCCAAAGAATGCTGTGATACCTTTAAAATCCGTGAACTACGCTTTTCGCCTCGGCTGCTCACCTAATGTTATAAACCTCCTCATTCATAAAAAAAAACAACACATTCCTACCACAAACATCAACGTTAACTCTATTTACATCAATATTCAGAATACATTAAATTTTCAAATTAAATTTCAGCATAAAATTCAGTTTTAAAAAGAATTTCCGGATTAATTTTATTGTCATTTTACTGTGCATCCAAAATTAAAGTCCTTATTGGATGCCTACTAATTAATATAACAATATAAGCAGACCGGAGTCTGAGTATAAAGGAGCATCTACCACCCTTTACGTTAATTAACCAGGTTTGTCTAATTGAGCTCAAAGACCTACCCAAAGTTTCATCATATTTCCGAACATCAAAACAAAATACCCTTTTACTTAAACAAGCAAATTTCATCTTAAAATTAAACTTTTATGGTTAGAAAAATTCCACTAATGTCCATTTAAAGTAAATCAATTATAAAGTCATTCAATACACACAAAATGTCAAACAAAATAGCATAATTTACCTGAAGGTTACTGTCCTCGTAGCTTCAAAGTATCGTTTCTTTAGTTAATCACACCATTCAACAGGATTATATTTACGGCTTCTGATTCTCTACGCTTTTAAAATTTTCTCCATCACCATCCATTCAAAGTCGTTTCTGGGCCTTTCCGGAACTCATCTGTGTTTATCTGACCCTTGTTTCATGGATCCAGACACGTATTTGAACCATTTAATTATTAACACCCCGAAAAATAGCAAATAACTTCATGCTTCTGTCACCAATATACGCCAAAACTGCCTACTTTTGTGTATACCTTCGTCGTTGTAAATTTTGCTAATTGGTACAGTGAAACTAAATTTTATTACCTTGTATCTAAGTGCACTGAAGTACATTCATGTTAGCACGTAAATAACAAGCTATTTTGAATCACTAAAATATACTAGCAAACTTTAAATTATTTAATCAAACTAAAATGCACGGTTTAACATCTTCAATCAAGTCGCGTATGTACGAGCTTTTAACGCATCGAATCGTCAAAAGTCTAAGAGGGCTTGTTTATATTCATCTCGGTATATTGCAAAAAGCCTGTCTGTCGGTCTGTTCCCCAAAACGGGTAATTCTAAAGAATTTCTCATGCCATGTTCCCAGTCTGTCGCTCGCGCGTCGATTTTTACGAATTTTCACTCGCCCCATTTAAATCCCAGAAAATTTCCACACGGCACGCAAGCATGTCCGAGAAAAACTAATTAATTTTGTACAGAAATTGTTGTTCTACCTCTGATATTCGCATCCTATTTTTAACCAATTGTGACCCCCGTGACGTTGCTTAAATCCCGCCTTTTACAATATGTGTCTTTGCTTTACGCATTTTCTCTTTCCTTCTCTACCCTGTTCGTATTGGTGCAAATTGATATTCTTTATTATCGATTATTTTAGTCCACATGGAGTGTGAAATAACCCAGCTTTAGCAATTCTCGTAACTATTATGCGACGTTTTCCCCAAGATTCTTTGAAACATTAATTATCTGCAAACTTTACGCCGAATGCGACATTTAAACTACGCAGGTGTTCAAATGTAATATTAATTCTCAGAGCCTTATTCCGTGGTATTTTAATCTTGGATTTTCACAAGTTTTTATAGGTATTATATGTTACTAACGGTTTAATTAACTCCAATTAAAATTGATTTCTATCCTTTTCATTTTTAGCGAATACAACTTAAATATTAATTATTATACGTACACTTTGTTTTACTACCGGTTACTTAAAATAGGGTTAATTAATATAAACTTTGCACGTAATTTCTCTTTGTTTAGGAATAATTACATTACACGCAGAGCTTTTCACTACTGCTTCGTCTTATAAATAAATTAAATTTCTTATTTTTACTGAAACAACCGAGTTTATTTATGCTTCATGGTTTTAATAACGCGTATTATTTAATGAAATTCCTTATACACGGTGATTAAAATTATTTGATGTGATTATTTAATTTTCTACCCTGATCTAAATATGAGTATTTTCCCCCTATTTGAATACAAATAATCCCACTTATTTGAATGCAAATATAAAGCATTTAGACTGCCAAAAAATATTTAGAAAAAAAATTGCCTATCTCTCTCTATCCTTATCTATCTAACTTACCTACTTTGTCTCCAATCAAAAAAAATATTTACACCTATCCTATATCCCTATCCTATTCCTAACTCTCACCTACTTCTATAAACTGAAATTATCCCTAACTTCATCCTACTTATCCATCTAATCCTATATACATCCTATATACCTATCCTATTCCTAACTTTTAACTAATCTTCACTATACTTTACTTCATCCTACCTAATCCTATATACCTATCCTATTTCTAACTTTTAACTAATCTTCACTATACTTTACTTCCCCCTACCTAATCCTATATGCCTATCCTACTCTTACTCTATTCCTAACTCTCCACTAATCTTATATGAAATATCTATACTTAACCTATCTTATTTTCTTCCTACATTTACTCTTTATTCTCATCCTCAACCTATTCCTAATTATCTCCCATATTTATCCTATACCTAGCTTTATTTTCTATAAACACCTACTTCTACTCTTCTATCTACACCTATTCTATTCTTATTCTATTTAAATCTAACTCTCTTCTTAACCCTCCAAGTCTTTCTTCTTACCATCCTAATACTCTTCATCCCTATCTCTCCCTTCTATCTCTATACTTAACATCTCTATTATCTCACATACAATAAACTTATCCCTATTATCCTCACTCTTAAATATTACTTCTTCTTCAGTCCCTACACTTGTCTGTTTCTTATTCATTATCATTTCCTTTTCTGCCGACAAACCAAACGATACTACTTTACAATTATCGATTTTTCCCTCTATGGAAAATCCTATGTACCTTCTAGAGTTCTTATGTAATGGAATCCGCCAGAATGAATCCCTTAAATCTACTTTATTAAAAACAAACTTGCCACTTAACCTCGTCAAAAATATTTCTGCCTTCACCTGCTCCCGATATGCTGCTTCTACCCCCACTACTTCTGCATGTTTTTGTAATAAAGCTTGAACCTCTACTCTCCTATCCTCTGGACATCTTATTGTGTTGATCTGTTTACCTTCATCATCCTCTACCTCTACTACATTAATACTAAACCCCGTGTCATCCTCTGTGACTTCATAACTGCCCTTCCATGGCACTACCCTATCTTTAATCCTTACTACCTTCATTTCCATATCTATCACAACCCCTAACTTCATCATACAGTCAACACCTAAAATGCTCTGAAACTTCAGTCCAGGTACAATTACAAACTCCTGTTCACAGCTTAAATCTCCTATATCTATCCTAAGCACCACAACACTATTTACTACAGCAAACTTCCTTTTATTTGGAGCTACTAAATGGCTACGCTTTATAGGCATAATTCTATCACAAACCTTATCCCTAATTTTGCTGACGAATTCCTCCGATATTAAACTCGCCTCTGCCCCTGTATCAAGTAATACTTCTACATTATTTTCAAAAATTTCTAAATTAATAATTGGCAAACATAATTTTTCTACAGTTTCTGGCTCTATTTCCTCCTCAATTTTGAAAAATTCACGTGGATGTTCATATACATTTACACTGAAATCTAGTGGTCTGTCGCGTTCTAAAAATCCTGTCTCGTCCTGTTTTCAGTGCTTGGTCCTGGTTGTCCTTCTACAACCTGTGCGTATGTCCTCCTCGTGTTAATATCCGTGTCCCTGTCTCTATTCGGCGTGCTGGTCACAGTCCTGTTTACCTCCGGTAAACTGTTCTGTCGCGTGTAACTAGGTCTTGGCGTCGGTCCCCTAGTCGCACTATTGCTCCTGTATTCCTGTCCTCGTCGTTCCCAATTCGGTCGAAAATTTCTGTTGTAGTCAGGCCGTCTCGGATAATTCGGTGTCCTGTTGTCAAACCTAACTGTGTTAACGTTTCGTTCTCGTATCTCTCTTGTCCGTCCTACACATACATCGTCATATCTCTGCAAATACTCTAAAATGTCTCCCGTTCTGTGATGTTTTGTAAGGCCACGTGTTGTCTAATTTCCAGTTCAAAATGTCGTGATAGGTACTTGATAATCTGTCTGTCCGTCAATGGTGGATTCAGTTGTTTGGCCACACTGTATTTGCGGATGGCATATTGCTCCCTAGAACCTGCAAACTCTCCCTTAAATTTTCCTGTAATCAAGTCGTCCCTAATCTGATCCTGTTTGTGATCACTCCAGTAATGTTGTAAAATTTGTTTTCAAAGTCCTGATACGTGTCTATGTCCTGTCCTACTAAATTGTACCATGCTTCCGCGTTGTCCTTTAATAAAGCCTTTATCGTATTTAGTTTAGTCTGTTCGTCAAATAAATTTCCCACTAGATTTCTTACACTATTAATAAAAATTTGTGGATTTACCCTGTTATCGCCATAAAACTTCATGTGTTGTTCCAATGATACTCCACCTGTATAAAATCTGGGACCATCCCCCGTTAAATTTGACATGTTGTATTTGATACCACTAACTTCGCGTTCTACCCTGCCTAACTGATCCCTACATGAGTCCGTCACTTCAGTCATTTTCACATTAATCTCTTCTTCACAAAAAATGCGTACTTCGGACCTTAAATGTCCCATTTCCTGTCGAAGACCTGTAATATCACGCTCATTTTTTTCAACCCTATTTTCAACTTCCCCCATCTTTACGGTAAGACTATTTTTAAATTCTGAAACTTCTTGATTCGTCTTATCTATTTTCTGACTAATTTGCTCAAACTTACGATTCGATTCCTCACTCATTTCTCTAATCTCTTCTAACTTCCTGTTCGATTCTTCCCTAGCTCTATTAGATTCATCGCTTAGCTGTTCTAATTTTCTATTGGATTCTTCACTCATCCTCTCTAACATTCTCAATATCATCTCGTTTCCTTGATCCCCTGATTCCGTCCTCGACTGATCTCTACTGCCTCCAGCTTCTTCCATTTTAGAATTTTTCTCACACAATGCACTATCGTCACTTCCAATTTCCACTCCTTGACTCCTTAACCATTCCTTTCTCTGCATACGTTCTACTCACTCACACACACTCTAAAATACTCTTAAATTTATACACACACAGAAACTTTCTCTCTCAGATCGCCAGTTTCCTGGAATAAAATCACAAAAATTTTATTTGGAACTCGAGCCTCACTTTTGGGTCGCCAAAGAATGCTGTGTTTCCCTGTATAAAATCGAGCCTCACGAATTGGGCGCCAAAGAATGCTGTGATACCTTTAAAATCCGTGAACTACGCTTTTCGCCTCGGCTGCTCACCTAATGTTATAAACCTCCTCATTCATAAAAAAAAACAACACATTCCTACCACAAACATCAACGTTAACTCTATTTACATCAATATTCAGAATACATTAAATTTTCAAATTAAATTTCAGCATAAAATTCAGTTTTAAAAAGAATTTCCGGATTAATTTTATTGTCATTTTACTGTGCATCCAAAATTAAAGTCCTTATTGGATGCCTACTAATTAATATAACAATATAAGCAGACCGGAGTCTGAGTATAAAGGGAGCATCTACCACCCCTTTACGTTAATTAACCAGGTTTGTCTAATTGAGCTCAAAGACCTACCCAAAGTTTCATCATATTCCCGAACATCAAAACAAAATACCCCTTTTTACTTAAACAAGCAAATTTCATATTAAAATTAAACTTTTATGGTTAGAAAAATTCCACTAATGTCCATTTAAAGTAAATCAATTATAAAGTCATTCAATACACACAAAATGTCAAACAAAATAGCATAATTTACCTGAAGGTTACTGTCCTCGTAGCTTCAAAGTATCGTTTCTTTAGTTAATCACACCATTCAACAGGATTATATTTACGGCTTCTGATTCTCTACGCTTTTAAAATTTTCTCCATCACCATCCATTCAAAGTCGTTTCTGGGCCTTTCCGGAACTCATCTGTGTTTATCTGACCCTTGTTTCATGGATCCAGACACGTATTTGAACCATTTAATTATTAACACCCCGAAAAATAGCAAATAACTTCATGCTTCTGTCACCAATATACGCCAAAACTGCCTACTTTTGTGTATACCTTCGTCGTTGTAAATTTTGCTAATTGGTACAGTGAAACTAAATTTTATTACCTTGTATCTAAGTGCACTGAAGTACATTCATGTTAGCACGTAAATAACAAGCTATTTTGAATCACTAAAATATACTAGCAAACTTTAAATTATTTAATCAAACTAAAATGCACGGTTTAACATCTTCAATCAAGTCGCGTATGTACGAGCTTTTAACGCATCGAATCGTCAAAAGTCTAAGAGGGCTTGTTTATATTCATCTCGGTATATATAGCAAAAAGCCTGTCTGTCGGTCTGTTCCCCAAAACGGGTAATTCTAAAGAATTTCTCATGCCATGTTCCCAGTCTGTCGCTCGCGCGTCGATTTTTACGAATTTTCACTCGCCCCATTTAAATCCCAGAAAATTTCCACACGGCACGCAAGCATGTCCGAGAAAAACTAATTAATTTTGTACAGAAATTGTTGTTCTACCTCTGATATTCGCATCCTATTTTTAACCAATCGTGACCCCCGTGACGTTGCTTAAATCCCGCCTTTTACAATATGTGTCTTTGCTTTACGCATTTTCTCTTTCCTTCTCTACCCTGTTCGTATTGGTGCAAATTGATATTCTTTATTATCGATTATTTTAGTCCACATGGAGTGTGAAATAACCCAGCTTTAGCAATTCTCGTAACTATTATGCGACGTTTTCCCCAAGATTCTTTGAAACATTAATTATCTGCAAACTTTACGCCGAATGCGACATTTAAACTACGCAGGTGTTCAAATGTAATATTAATTCTCAGAGCCTTATTCCGTGGTATTTTAATCTTGGATTTTCACAAGTTTTTATAGGTATTATATGTTACTAACGGTTTAATTAAAATTGATTTCTATCCTTTTCATTTTTAGCGAATACAACTTAAATATTAATTATTATACGTACACTTTGTTTTACTACCGGTTACTTAAAATAGGGTTAATTAATATAAACTTTGCACGTAATTTCTCTTTGTTTAGGAATAATTACATTACACGCAGAGCTTTTCACTACTGCTTCGTCTTATAAATAATTTAAATTTCTTATTTTTACTGAAACAACCGAGTTTATTTATGCTTCATGGTTTTAATAACGCGTATTATTTAATGAAATTCCTTATACACGGTGATTAAAATTATTTGATGTGATTATTTAATTTTCTACCCTGATCTAAATATGAGTATTTTATATATATGATATATATATATATATATATATATATATATATATATGTATATATTTAAAAGACTAGAACACAGATGGAAGCACTATAACAATTTCATTTACCGACAATTTAGATATATTTTTCAAACTTGAAACTGGCCTCCATTCAACTTTAAACAAAATTCACATCGTTTTATTAAAGAGTTATTAAAATTTAATAGATAAACTGGTGAACCTTATTAAAGCTGCATTAATTGAATTCTGCAGATTTTTAACATTATGGCGCTTGGTTCTATAAATATCGTCTTTCAAAAAAATCCCACAAGAATATCCAATATCGACATGTTAGGTGATTTATGTGACTACTGAACAGGTCCGAACGTACCCATTCATTTATTGGGATATCCTCTATTTAAATAATCACGAGTAAGTATATCGTTGTGTGGGGTGCGCCATCATGTTAAAACTACACTTTTCGTCTATTTTCGAGAGGCATATCCTCTAGTAATTCATGCAAGTTTGTATCCAAAACTTCCTTAAAGTGACCAGCTGTGAGATTGTTTGCAAAAATATGGTATCGAAATTTACCACCAACAACGTCGCAACAAACATTCATGGCAAAACGGCCTTGTTGACGTCTCGTAAACGTTTGATGGGTATTTTCATTATACCAGTGTCAATTGTTGCGCCTGTTATATATACCAGCACTACTACGCACATGTGTTTCATCAGACCATATAATTTTATTTCTAAAATTGTTAGTAGCAGTACACTTTCGAAGGCATCATTGACAAAATCACCTTCTGTTTTGAAACTCGTCCGGAAACAAACTATGTATAAATTTAATTTTATAATGTAGATATTTATTGCGGTTTAATATTCTTGAAACTGTTGAAATGGAAGCATCCATTTACCTTTTAATTTTCTTACATGATGTTTTTGGGCTCGTCTCCACATTTGGTTGCAACAGTAGTTTGCTCTTGATAAAAACTGCATACTATCTCATTTTAGGTATATCAAAACGTCCAAACTATTATAAATTACATTTTAACCTTTTAAAAGCGTTAATATTGGTTTGTCGTCTTTCAGGATACCTGTATTATTTACAAACGAAATAGTAATATTATTTGGTATTAGTCACACAATTACCTGTTAAAATATAACGCTTTTGCCGATACAGAAAATCTTGCAGACTCCATATATGCAACTAGCATATCGTATTTTTCGTAATTTTCAAATTTTTCCATTTAGTAATAGACTGCTTCACTTAAAAATAAACAACACAATTTATTGCAAGTGCAGTAATTATGATTGAAGGTCCTTGACGTTTGTTATACAAACAATCGACATTTTACGTTTACCTTCTGTTTTGCGACCAACTATTTATTACCAACATAATAAATTAATTTATTATGCCGGAAACATACAACAATTCGGCCATTTGAAAAATAAACATATCGAACTATATACCTTTGAGCTGTCAAAAAAGCTTATAAATAAAGTGATAACCAACGGAGGTTTCTATTTAAGAAAATTTAAGTTTATATTTTAACTTCAAAAATGTTATAAATATTAGATATTTGCGTGCTTCACTGTATTCTACGTAGAAGCTGTATAAAAACTTCAACAGTATTTTTGAATATTTTTGCAAATAAAGAAGTTATACAAATTAATAGAATTGTTAAAAATATCAATTTAGGCTATAATTTGAAAACACAGGAAGATAGCTCATTTCTAATTTTTGCATTGTATTGATCTTTATAAGTTGGTCCAAAACTGCGCACACAGTCTCCTTGTATCCTTAACATAAACCAAGATACCTATTAATGACATAAAATTTGGGACACACTGTCCTTTTGTTTCATAAGCAAACTAAACAACTAGAACGAGTGCTGATTAATTCTTCCCCTGCTCTAGATAAGAGTTAAAAACATCACCATCTTAATAGCCGCTTATAAGACGAATTGCCAAATTGACCGTGGTTCCCACGTGCTCTTTATTAAATGTGACTGTAGTAGATAAACTCAACCTTGAAAAAATGCTATGCATTATCGCTTTTAAATAATTTAATAGTACTATGTATTATGCTCAATCTGTGACGAATGCTTCGATAAAATTCCCACACGTTTAGCAAACCTGATCATCTACTACTGCATAATTATTTATATTACGATGTCTTTATTGATTAGAATATCTATCATCATGATGTAACCTTATTAAATGATAAAAAATACTCTGAAATTTGTTCACAAAACACCAACTGTTAATACATTGAAGCTGTAATTACTGATTTGAACGCCCTTCGTAAACAAAAGTTTAAAGCTCTTCTTTCGGGTTTTTACAGATGTATTTGCTTTATGCTGACATTGTGAAAACTGTAAATGTAGCCGAATTAAGCATAACTCCAGCTGAAAATATAATTATTTACTACCACCTCTAGTGTATGCCAGAATTGTAATGTCTAAAAGTCAGGGGTAATATTAACAATCTTGTTAGGAAAGGCATTGTACGCGAAAGTCATGCTAGTCCCATAATGGAAGTCACTACACGTGAAAAAGTCAACCACACCTTCCAACGTGCTAACCCTGTGTCCTATTTACGATATCATTAAACAATCTTCGTTTGTAATCGGAAGGCAAATTGGATTTAACGGAAATAGGATGAAGTGCTTTATCGCGGTCCATGCGATGAACACTCTCCATGGTCCTGCTTAGTTCGTCCCTATAGACTTCGGAATCACAACCACGAGAATCTAATTTGTTCTGGTGCTCGGTTTTGCGTAAATTGTTCACATGAATGCGTCGCCAATGTACCACCATGAATAACAATAACTAGAGAATAAAAGAAAACAGTAACTGCCAACCGCAAACCAACAAGGACTCACATCAACAAAAAATTATAGCGAACCACAAAACAAATTAGGAAGAACTCGGTAACAAGGCGTAAAAGAATTAAATACGAAAAAAAGTACCAGAAACAACAGACGAGCAGAAAGAAATTGGGCGTCGGGTTTTTGATGAGAAGCATTAAAATTATCAGCCACGGGAAAATTCCGATAATTCCACGTGAACCAAAAATCTATAGAGAGTCCAATTTAACGGAACAGTTAAACGGACACAACGAAAACCTTTATTGAAACGAAACGGGGTGTGTACAAAGATTTAAGGCGAAACATTAAATAAAAATAGTGTAGCGGGCTACCACTAACGCGTTTCACTAATTTAAAACAAGTAGTAATGAAAGTCTTTATTACTCACTATTCACAAGTTCGATTAACAAGATATGCCTTATTTATAGATGTTTTCAGTCCAATTAACAATGAAGCACTATCACACTAATGTTATTTACAAGCTCTAATATCTCCTTAAACTAAATTCTTAACCATAGGTTTGTAAAATATTACGGTAAATCTGCGATAGCTAATTATGAGAGAAAAGTGGACTGTATAAAAAATTAAGTAATGATTGAAAAAACAACAAATAATTAATGTTTTAATCAGTTCGAGCGTTTACTAAAAGCACTTACCTGTTGGTTTATGAAGCCGTGGTAACCAAACAAACGATGTAACATCTACTCTGCCTTTTGCTGGTGAAGCGAAGCACATTTATTTCAATAGCGGTTCTAACGAAAAGCGGTTCGTCCAATTAATTTGTCCTACGTAGAACATGCAAAACAGCGATGCAGACTGTTCGAACGACAAATTGCTTCTCTCTCTGAACTTCGTGGATTTTCCAGTTACTATACTGTTTGCACATGCGGAATAACAATGTTTATCACTCGCGGCACATGTTGGCGCGCGCTTCAAGGAAAACCATGAGAATTTCACTACAAAAATTTAAATATACTGCGACTAATGTAAATAATCAACAAACTCGACAGAAACAATATTTAGCTTTAAATTATTTACAATATAAACAAAATTGCAAGACATTTAAAAAAAAAATAATTATAAGGTGGGGAGGGGGGGGGGGCGGAATAACCAAGCGAAAAAAGCGAAAAAAGAAAAAAGGATCTACAAAAACAAACGAAAAAAGAAGAATTCTTTTTTCTACATTGCGGGCAAAGGGCAGAGCTTTGACCCAGTGATAGGAAAGGGACTAGCGAAGTCGACGCCCAAACATAAAAAGGGTTTGACTTGAGTTTGACATGAAGGCAGGTTGCCCATAGGAGGTTGCAATGCGACCGGATTGGTCTTTCAACACGTTAGAGTGTGACTTAAAATATGACGTATAGATTGCCTACCAGAAATAATCCAGAAGTGCTGACTGACGAGAAAATGGACCATTTGAGCAGCCGCGTGAAAGGATTTTAAATGAAGGTAAGTAACATACAGATCAGTGAATCGATTTTGCTAGGCAACAAAGCGGGAAATTTACGGTCAGAGGACAAAGGCGCGTGAGCCAGGCGACCTCCGACGCGCAAGATTTCATTACGAATAAGAGGGGACAATTTGCAGAAACTCTTTTTGAAAGGGAATCCAGAATAAATGTCTTCAAGCTCGATAGCAAAATAAGATTACTGAGTATACACAAACAAAGGGAGCAAAGCGTTGTGCAACTCAGAAGACGACAAAGGTCCGGAGTACCTTTCAAGTGGGTGACGAAGGTTATGACGATAACCGAGAATTCAAGCAACAGTGCGAGTAATAAATGGAAAGGAAGAGTGATTTTCTAGAATTGATTAAATCAAAGAAGATGCTACGACAGCAGATAAAACAATAGAGCGTTGTTCAGTGAAAAATTCAGGAATATCTGGAAGGGGGAATATATGGACTGTAGTTTTTGAATGACCCATACAAGGTAGGTGAAGCCGCCCACCATAGCGAACATTGGCACAAGTCGGTAGGGAGTAAACCACGTGACCCGATATCGGCAGGATTCTCGGAGGAGGGAATGTGATGCCAAGAGGCGCGAGACGTGTTTTCCTGAATGTAAGCAACAGGATTGGCAACGAAAGTCTTCTAACGCTGCGGCGAGGAACAAATCCACGAAAGTACTACTATGGAGTAAGATCAACAGTAAATTTATGAAAAGTAAGGTTTCAATCAAAAATTTTGAGGACAAAGATTAATAATTTGGATGATAGGGTGGCGCCCAACAATTCGAGACGGGGTAAAGAAATTGTACGAAGGGGTGCGACTTTAGACTTAGCGCACACTAAGCGAACATCAACGGCGGAAGGAGTGACAAAGCGAAAATAAACAACAGCACAATAACCACGTTCGAAAGCGTCAGCAAAGCAGTGAACTTCGCACGTAGTAAACTGTGGCGGGATAAGCAAACGGGGTAAAGCGAAATCCGAAAGAAGCTGTAACTCATGCAAGTATCTCTCCCAAAAACGGAGGAGGTCGGGGGGAGGAGGAGCATCCCATTCTAATTTTAATGACCATAAACTTTGAATTAAGTGTTTTACCAGAAAAGTAAGAGGGGATAAAAGTCCAATGGGGTCGAAAATACGGGCTAAGTTAGAAAGTAGATTGCGCTTGGTACAACAGGTACTTAGTGGCTGAACTAGAAAACAAAAATTATCTGAAGTGGGATTCCATTGAAGACCTAAAACTTTTAGGGGTTAAGTGTCAGGATCCTCAAAGGAACGGAGTTTTTTAACATTTCAGGATGGCTACTTGACCATTTATAAAGTTCGAAACCACCGAGTTTTAAAAAAGTAATTAGTTGATTACGTAGAGCGAGGGTTGATTCAATAAAATGTCTACCAGTAGCGATGTCATCAATATAAGTATTATAAGAATTCCTTTCGTCCACGGTCAACTGCTGAAGCGTTCGTATTGCAAGAAAGGGAGCACAATTGATTCTATACGTAACGGTATTTAATTTAAAATCCTGAATGGGCTCCTCAGGGGAGAAGTGCCAAACAATTAGTTGATAGTCACACTGATCGGAATTTTTCAAGAATTTGTCTGTACATCAGACGAATATCGGCAGTGACAACATAAGGATGTAAACGAAATTGTAACAAAATTGCGGTAATATCAAGTTGCAACTTCGGCCCAACAAACAAGTGATTGTTTAAGGACGGTTGAGACAGAGTTTTAGCGGAAGCGTTGAAAACAACTCGTAATTTCGTACTTACGCTTTCGGGTTTCACAACGCAATGATGCGGGATGAAATAAGAAAAGTTCGAATGAGAACCAATAACAACAAATTGCATATGTTGAGAATGAAACTATTCACGCATGAACGAAACGTATTGTTCGTAAACACGAGGTTGCTTAAGTAGACGATTTTCTAAAGCAACAAATCGTTATAAGGCAAGGTCACGACTACCTGGAAAAATGGTTCTTGATCTCTAAACGGCAATGAGACGACATAGCGACCACGTTCATTGCGGCGAATCTTATCGACAAAATGTTTTTCAACAAGAGTTTCTTCAGGCGTGAAAGGTTGAGCGGCGGGGACAGCTTTGACTTTCCAGAATTTAGCGACAATATCTTCCAATGGGGAAGTAGAATCTATCATACAGGACAAGCTAGTTATTTCAGAAGCGGGCGAGGAAGGTATGTTTCCCGTTAAAACATATCCGAAAATGGTATTAATAGCAACAGGTTGATCGCCATCACCCTGGATGCGACCGTCTAATAACACTTGGTGGAAAATGTCCGCGACAAGTAAGAAGTCAATGGGTCCAGATTGAGCAAAGAGCGGATCAGCTAGCTTGAGGTTAGCCAGATGATTGAAATGTTGTAAAGAAATATTAGAAGAAGGTAAGTTTTCACAAATTTTGGGAAGTACTACACTACATTTGATTTTCCAATGCTCCACCCGAAGGTACTACATTGGCCAGGAAGCGAGTTTTTTTTAACCTGGAAAATTTGGAATTTTGCCGAACCCTTGCTGTTCCAAGCAAGTGCGTGACAACACTCACACACGGGACCTCCATTTTACCTCTCATCCGAACGAGGGTGTATTTTTGTGAAAAATGCTCGTCTAACATTTTTCAAGCGGACCGTGTCTGGATGGGAAGTACTACAGCTTGAAAATTTAATGATCGGTGAAGAAGCACCTATTGGTTAGAGCGAAACGGCGACAGTGCCATGCTAAGCAGCAAAGCGCATGGAGCCTAAACCACTAAGGGTAAGAGAAGGTGGAGTAGTAGGAAAATCTAAACGTTTCACACTACTTTACGAAATAAACGAAGTTATGCTGCCCGAATCGAATAAACTGCAAAATTTTTGGAAAGAACCAGATATATCAGCAATTTCTACTTAAACGGTGGAAAATAAAATAACTAAAGGTTTGCTAAAAAATTAAATAAAACGACATTCGAAGTTGACGGACCACTACAGCTAAGCGAAGTCGATGATTCCTCAGAGACACGAGGAACGGAAGGCTTGTAGCGATCTTGAATAGCGGGAATAGTGCGCGGTGATACCTTACAGGCGGCGGTGTCCGGGCTCAAGCGAGCCTGGTTCCTAGCAGCAAAATCTAGTTTAGACAAAACGCGATTGAAGTGCAATAACGAATGGTGACGTTGATTGCATTGGCGGAATGAAAATGAAGACCGGCATTTATTTAATATGTGAGAATTGCTAAGGCAATTAATACAAAGATGTTGGTTTTTTCTGCAAAGGTGTGGCGATCTTGCGACGAAAGTTTAACAAAATCCTTACAGCGATAGAGATTGCGATCTTGTTTGCAAAGCGGACATTTATTAACACTAGACTACGTCTGAACTAACATGAAAACGGCGGATAGAGGTTTAGACGGGTTGCTGGAATGAATAACTTTGTTTAAATCAGTTTTATGATTTAGCTACAAATTCGATAAGGATTTACACGTATTTTCCAGATAAGCAATTAACTTTTTATAAGATAGGATAGAGGTCGGATCTTCATGCATTTCAAAACTACGAGCGGTGTGTACATCCAAGCGGTTTAAGATCATTTGTACAAGAATAAAATCCCATTGCTCTATGGGTAAATAAAATTTGTTAAGCGCTTGTAAATTATCGACAAAGGTACTGTAACGAATATTACGATATTTTTCGCGAAGTTTTGTGTTTGCAAGAACGTAATTGGATTCTGTAAGGTCAAAGTTTTTAATCGTTAGGAGTGCGAAATCTTTTAGTGCTGATTGAATATACAAAAATTCATCTACCTCCGACAAATCGTTATTAAGATGAACTAAGCTATCAAAACAATCAATAAATCTTTCAAATAAACAACTTGCCCCATCAAACGTAGGCAGCTACGGCGAGGTGGGTGATACTTTTGACTTTAAAGTATCTAGCAGCAGGAACACATTGTCGCGAGGCCAAGATTGGCTCGTAAACAGCTTGAAATACAGCGTTTTTATTTGAAAGTAGTCATTGTCAATACGTTTACATATAGCATCTTCCATCACAAATTGTTCATCAGCGTCACCGGCTGAAGAAATTGCACCTACTATCCAATTATGGTGTGTAAGAAAATTTTATCTGACAGTTTCCAGAAATTCATACTGTGCGCGAAATAAATAAAAAAAAACTGTTTCAACTGTACATTTGTGAGCGATTTCAAACATTTCCTCTAGCGAATTGATTGCAATGTTCCGTAGAAAACCATTACGTTTTAACTTTTCTGCCATGGTTAGAAATAAATTGAATACAAGGCGGATGAAATAAGAACGAAATTTTGACGATTTATAATAGCCTAGCGGCGATAACAAAATACGTAAACCTATTGCAAAGTAGATAACAAATGCTCGTAAACAACTCAAACGATACAAATTATTCTAATTAACTGTCAATGCTTTGATGAGCGGTATAATTGAATATCTGAGTTGGTTGTTTACTCAAATCCGGCGAGAAGTTAACCAAATGTAAAATATTGCGGTGAATCTACGATAGCTAATTAGGAGAGAAAAGTGGACTGTTTAAAAAATTAAGTGAAATTGTACAAACAACAAATAATTAATGCTTTAATCATTTTACTAAAAGCACTCACCTGTTGGTTTATGAAGCCGTGGTAACGAAACAAACGATGTAACACCTACTATGCCTTTTGCGGGTGAAGCAAAGCACATTTATTTCAATAGCGGTTCTGACAAAAAGCGGTTCGTCAAATTAATTTGTCCTACGTAGAACATGCAAAACAGCGATGCGGACTGTTCGAACGACAAATCGATTTTCTCTGAGCTTCGTGGATTTTCTAGTTACTACACTATTTGCACATGCGGAATAACAACGTTTATCACTCGCGGCACATGTTGGCACGTGCTTCAAGTAAAACCATGGGAATTTTACTCCAATAAATTTAAATATACCGCGGCGAATGTAAATAATCAACAAACTCGACAGAAATAATATTTAGCTTTAAATTATTTACAATATAAACGGAACAAGGTCTATTAACAACACTAAACACTATATATATATATATATATATATATATATATATATGTATATATATATGTATATATATAAAAGACTAGAACACAGATGGAAGCACTATAACAATTTTATTTACCGACAATTTAGATATATTTTTCAAACTTGAAACTGGCCTCCATTCAACTTTAAACAAAATTCACATCGTTTTATTAAAGAGTTATTAAAATTTAATAGATAAACTGGTGAACCTTATTAAAGCTGCATTAATTGAATTCTGCAGATTTTTAACATTATGGCGCTTGGTTCTATAAATATCGTCTTTCAAAAAAATCCCACAAGAATATCCAATATCGACATGTTAGGTGATTTATGTGACTACTGAACAGGTCCGAACGTACCCATTCATTTATTGGGATATCCTCTATTTAAATAATCACGAGTAAGTATAGCGTTGTGTGGGGTGCGCCATCATGTTAAAACTACACTTTTCGTCTATTTTCGAGAGGCATATCCTCTAGTAATTCATGCAAGTTTGTATCCAAAACTTCCTTATAGTGACCAGCTGTGAGATTTTTTTGCAAAAATATGGTATCGAAATTTACCACCAACAACGTCGCAACAAACATTCATGGCAAAACGGCCTTGTTGACGTCTCGTAAACGTTTGATGGGTATTTTCATTAGACCAGTGTCAATTGTTGCGCCTGTTATATATACCAGCACTACTACGCACATGTGTTTCATCAGACCATATAATTTTATTTCTAAAATTGTTAGTAGCAGTACACTTTCGAAGGCATCATTGACAAAATCACCTTCTGTTTTAAAACTTGTCCGGAAACAAACTATGTATAAATTTAATTTTATAATGTAGATATTTATTGCGGTTTAATATTCTTGAAACTGTTGAAATGGAAACATCCATTTACCTTTTAATTTTCTTACATGAGGTTTTTGGGCTCGTCTCCACATTCGGTTGCAACAGTAGTTTGCTCTTGATAAAAACTGCATACTATCTCATTTTAGGTATATCAAAACGTCCAAACTATTATAAATTACATTTTAACCTTTTAAAAGCGTTAATATTGGTTTGTCGTCTTTCAGGATACCTGTATTATTTACAAACGAAATAGTAATATTATTTGGTATTAGTCACACAATTACCTGTTAAAATATAACGCTTTTGCCGATATAGAAAATCTTGCAGACTCCATATATGCAACTAGCATATCGTATTTTTCGTAATTTTCAAATTTTTCCATTTAGTAATAGACTGCTTCACTTAAAAATAAACAATACAATTTATTGCAAGTGCAGTAATTATGATTGAAGGTCCTTGACGTTTGTTATACAAACAATCGACATTTTACGTTTACCTTTTGTTTTGCGACCAACTATTTATTACCAACATAATAAATTAATTTATTATGCCGGAAACACTCAACAATTCGGCCATTTGAAAAATAAACATATCGAACTATATACCTTTGAGCTGTCAAAATAGCTTATAAATAAAGTGATAACCAACGGAGGTTTCTATTTAAGAAAATTTAAGTTTATATTTTAACTTCAAAAATGTTATAAATATTAGATATTTGCGTGCTTCACTGTATTCTACGTAGAAGCTGTATAAAAACTTCAACAGTATTTTTGAATATTTTTGCAAATAAAGAAGTTATACAAATTAATAGAATTGTTAAAAATATCAATTTAGGCTATAATTTGAAAACACAGGAAGATAGCTCATTTCTAATTTTGCCCATGTATTGATCTTTATAAGTTCGCCCACAACTGCGCACACAGTCTCCTTGTATCCTTAACATAAACCAAGATACCTATTAATGACATAAAATTTGGAACACACTGTCCTTTTGTTTCATAAGCAAACTAAACAACTAGAACGAGTGCTGATTAATTCTTCCCCTGCTCTAGATAAGAGTTAAAAACATCACCATCTTAATAGCCGCTTATAAGACGAATTGCCAAATTGACCGTGGTTCCCACGTGCTCTTTATTAAATGTGACTGTAGTAGATAAATTCAACCTTGAAAAAATGCTATGCATTATCGCTTTTAAATAATTTAATAGTACTATGTATTATGCTCAATCTGTGACGAATGCTTCGATAAAATTCCCAGACGTTTAGCAAACCTGATCATCTACTACTGCATAATTATTTATATTACGATGTCTTTATTGATTAGAATATCTATCATCATGATGTAACCTTATTAAATGATAAAAAATACTCTGAAATTTGTTCACAAAACACCAACTGTTAATACATTGAAGCTGTAATTACTGATTTGAACGCCCTTCGTAAACAGAAGTTTAAAGCTCTTCTTTCGGGTTTTTTAAGCATAACTCCAGCTGAAAATATAATTATTTACTACCACCTCTAGTGTATGCCAGAATTGTAATGTCTAAAAGTCAGGGGTAATATTAACAATCTTGTTAGGAAAGGCATTGTACGCGAAAGTCATGCTAGTCCCATAATGGAAGTCACTATACGTGAAAAAGTCAACCACACCTTCCAACGTGCTAACCCTGTGTCCTATTTACGATATCATTAAACAATCTTCGTTTGTAATCGGAAGGCAAATTGGATTTAACGGAAATAGGATGAAGTGCTTTATCGCGGTCCATGCGATGAACACTCTCCATGGTCCTGCTTAGTTCGTCCCTATAGACTTCGGAATCAAAACCACGAGAATCTAATTTGTTCTGGTGCTCGGTTTTGCGTAAATTGTTCACATGAATGCGTCGCCAATGTACCACCATGAATAACAATAACTAGAGAATAAAAGAAAACAGTAACTGCCAACCGCAAACCAACAAGGACTCACATCAACAAAAAATTATAACGAACCACAAAACAAATTAGGAAGAACTCGGTAACAAGGGTTAAAAGAATTAAATACGAAAAAAAGTACCAGAAACAACAGACGAGCAGAAAGAAATTGAGCGTCGGGTTTTTGATGGGAAGCATTAAAATTATCAGTCACGGGAAAATTCCGATAATTCCACGTGAACCAAAAATCTATAGAGAGTCCAATTTAACGGAACAGTTAAACGGACACAACGAAAACCTTTATTGAAACGAAACGGGGTGTGTACAAGATTTAAGGCGAAACATTAAATAAAAATAGTGTAGCGGGCTACCACTAACGCGTTTCACTAATTTAAAACAAGTAGTAATAAAAGTCTTTATTACTCACTATTCACAAGTTTGATTAACAAGATATGCCTTATTTATAGATGTTTTCAGTCCAATTAACAATGAAGCACTATCACACTAATGTTATTTACAAGCTCTAATATCTCCTTAAACTAAATTCTTAACCATAGGTTTGTAAAATATTGCGGTAAATCTGCGATAGCTAATTATGAGAGAAAAGTGGACTGTATAAAAAATTAAGTAATGATTGAAAAAACAACAAATAATTAATGTTTTAATCAGTTCGAGCGTTTACTAAAAGCACTTACCTGTTGGTTTATGAAGCCGTGGTAACCAAACAAATGATGTAACATCTACTCTGCCTTTTGCTGGTGAAGCGAAGCACATTTATTTCAATAGCGGTTCTAACGAAAAGCGGTTCGTCCAATTAATTTGTACTACGTAGAACATGCAAAACAGCGATGCAAACTGTTCGAACGACAAATTGCTTCTCTCTCTGAACTTCGTGGATTTTCCAGTTACTACACTGTTTGCACATGCGGAATAACAATGTTTATCACTCGCGGCACATATTGGCGCGTGCTTCAAGGAACACCATGAGAATTTTACTACAAAAAATTTAAATATACTGCGACTAATGTAAATAATCAACAAACTCGACAGAAACAATATTTAGCTTTAAATTATTTACAATATAAACAAAATTGCAAGACATTTAAAAAAAAAAAAAATTATAAGTTGGGGAGGGGGGAGCGGAATAACCTAGCAAAAAAAGAAAAAGGATCTACAAAAAACAAACGAAAAAAGAAGAATTCTTTTTTCTACATTGCGGGCAAAGGGCAGAGCTTTGACCCAGTGATAGGAAAGGGACTAGCGAAGTCGACGCCCAAACATAAAAAGGGTTTGACTTGAGTTCGACATGAAGGCAGGTTGCCCATAGGAGGTTGCAATGCGACCGGATTGGTCTTTCAACACGTTAGAGTGTGACTCAAAATATGACGTATAGATTGCCTACCAGAAATAATCCAGAAGTGCTGACTGACGAGAAAATAGACCATTTGAGCAGCCGCGTGAAAGAATTTTAAATGAAGGTAAGTAACATACAGATCAGTGAATCGATTTTGCTAGGCAACAAAGCGGGAAATTTACGGTCAGAGGACAAAGGCGCGTGAGCCAGGCGACCTCCGACGCGCAAGATTTCATCACGAATAAGAGGGGACAATTTGCAGAAACTCTTTTTGAAAGGGAATCCAGAATTAATGGCTTCAAGCTCGATAGCAAAATAAGATTACTGAGTATACCCAAGCAAAGGGAGCAAAGCGTTGTGCAACTCAGAAGACGACAAAGGTCCGGAATACCTTTCGAGTGGGTGACGAAGGTTATGACGATAACCGAGAATCCAAGCAACAGTGCGAGTAATAAATGGAAAGAAAGAGTGATTTTCTAGAATTGATTAAATCCAAGAAGATGCTACGACAGCAGATAAAACAATAGAGCGTTGTTCAGTGAGAATTTCAGGAATATCTGGAAGCGGAATATATGGACTGTAGTTTTTGAATGACCCATACAAGGTAGGTAAAGCCGCCCACCATACAGAACATTGGCACAAGTCGGTAGGGAGTAAACCACGTGACCCGATATCGGCAGGATTCTCGGAGGAGGGAATGTGATGCCAAGAGGCGCGAAACGTGTTTTCCTGAATGTAAGCAACAGAATTGGCGACGAAAGTCTTCTAACGCTGCGGCGAGGAACAAATCCACGAAAGTACTACCATGGAGTAAGATCAACAGTAAATTTATGAAAAGTAAGGTTTGAATCAAAAGTTTAGAAGACAAAGATTAATAATTTGGATGATAGAGTGGCGCCCAACAATTCGAGACGGGGTAAAGAAATTGTACGAAGGGGTGCGACTTTAGACTTAGCGCACACTAAGCGAACATCAACGGCGGAAGGAGTGACAAAACGAAAATAAACAACAGCACAATAACCACGTTCGAAAGCGTCAGCAAAGCAGTGAACTTCGCACGTAGTAAACTGTGGCGGGATAAGCAAACGGGGTAAAGCGAAATCCGAAAGAAGCTGTAACTCATGCAAGTATCTCTCCCAAAAACGGAGGAGGTCGGGGGGAGGAGGAGCATCCCATTCTAATTTTAATGACCATAAACTTTGAATTAAGTGTTTTACCAGAAAAGTAAGAGGGGATAAAAGTCCAATGGGGTCGAAAATACGGGCTAAGTTAGAGAGTAGATTGCGCTTGGTACAACAGGTACTTAGTGGCTGAACTAGAAAACAAAAATTATCTGAAGTGGGATTCCATTGAAGACCTAAATCTTTTAGGGGTTAAGTGTCAGGATCCTCAAAGGAACGGAGTTTTTTAACATTTCAGGATGGCTACTTGACCATTTATAAAGTTCGAAACCACCGAGTTTTAAAAAAGTAATTAGTTGATTACGTAGAGCGAGGGTTGATTCAATAAAATGTCTACCAGTAGCGATGTCATCAATATAAGTATTATAAGAATTCCTTTCGTCCACGGTCAACTGCTGAAGCGTTCGTATTGCAAGAAAGGGAGCACAATTGATTCTATACGTAACGGTATTTAATTTAAAATCCTGAATGGGCTCCTCAGAGGAGAAGTGCCAAACAATTAGTTGATAGTCACACTGATCGGAATTTTTCAAGAATTTGTCTGTACATCAGACGAATATCGGCAGTGACAACATAAGGATGTAAACGAAATTGTAACAAAATTGCGGTAATATCAAGTTGCAACTTTGGCCCAACAAACAAGTGATTGTTTAAGGACGGTTGAGACAGAGTTTTAGCGGAAGCGTTGAAAACAACTCGTAATTTCGTACTTACGCTTTCGGGTTTCACAACGCAATGATGCGGGATGAAATAAGAAAAGTTCGAATGAGAACCAATAACAACAAATTGCATATGTTGAGAATGAAACTATTCACGCATGAACGAAACGTATTGTTCGTAAACACGAGGTTGCTTAAGTAGACGATTTTCTAAAGCAACAAATCGTTATAAGGCAAGGTCACGACTACCTGGAAAAAATGGTTCTTGATCTCTAAACGGCAATGAGACGACATAGCGACCACGTTCATTGCGGCGAATCGTATCGACAAAATGTTTTTCAACAAGAGTTTCTTCAGGCGTGAAAGGTTGAGCGGCGGGGACAGCTTAGACTTTCCAGAATTTAGCGACAATATCTTCCAATGGGGAAGTAGAATCTGTCATACAGGACAAGCTAGTTATTTCAGAAGCGGGCGAGGAAGGTATGTTTCCCGTTAAAACATATCCGAAAATGGTATTAATAGCAACATGTTGATCGCTATCACCCTGGATGCGACCGTCTAATAACACTTGGTGGAAAATGTCCGCGACAAGTAAGAAGTCAATGGGTCCAGATTGAGCAAAGAGCGGATCAGCTAGCTTGAGGTTAGCCAGATGATTGAAATGTTGTAAAGAAATATTAGAAGAAGGTAAGTTTTCACAAATTTTGGGAATTACTACACTACATTTGATTTTCCAATGCTCCACCCGAAGGTACTACATTGGGCAGTAAGCGAGTTTTTACCTGGAAAATTTGGAATTTTGCCGAACCCTTGCTGTTCCAAGCAAGGTAGGGATCTTTAACGTGCGTGGCAACACTCACACACGGGACCTCCATTTTACCTCTCATCCGAACGAGGGTGTATTTTTGTGAAAAATGCTCGCCTAACATTTTTCAAGCGGACCGTGTCGGGATGGGAAGTACTACAGCTTGCAAATTTAATGATCGGTAAAGAAGCACCTATTGGTTAGAGCGAAACGGCGACAGTGCCATGCTAAGCAGCAAAGCTCATGGAGCCTAAACCACTAAGGGTAAGAGAATGTGGAGTAGTACGAAAACCTAAACGTTTCACACTACTTTATGAAATAAACGAAGTTATGCTGCCCGAATCGAATAAACTGCGAAATTTTTGGAAAGAACCAGATATATCAGCAATTTCTACTTAAACGGTGGAAAATAAAATAACTAAAGGTTTAGCTAAAAAATTAGATAAAACGACATTCGAAGTTGACGGACCACTACAGCTAAGCGAAGTCGATGATTCCTCAGAGACACGAGGAACGGAAGGCTTGTAGCGATCTTGAATAGCGGGAATAGTGCGCGGTGATACCTTAGAGGCGGCGGTGTCCGGGCTCAAGCGAGCCTGGTTCCTAGCAGCAAAATCTAGTTTAGACAAAACGCGATTGAAGTGCAATAACGAATGGTGACGTTGATTGCATTGGCGGAATGAAAATGAAGACCGGCATTTATTTAATATGTGAGAATTGCTAAGGCAAATAATACAAAGATGTTGGTTTTTTTTGCAAAGGTGTAGCGATCTTGCGACGAAAGTTTAACAAAATCCTTACAGCGATAAAGATTGCGATCTTGTTTGCAAAGCGGACATTTATTAACACTAGACTACGTCTGAACTAACATGAAAACTGCGGATAAAGGTTTAGACGGGTTGCTGGAATGAATAACTTTGTTTAAATCAGTTTTATGATTTAGCTACAAATTCGATAAGGATTTACACGTATTTTCCAGATAAGCAATTAACTTTTTATAAGATAGGATAGAGGTCGGATCTTCATGCATTTCAAAACTACGAGCGGTGTGTACATTAAAGCGGTTTAAGATCATTTGTACAAGAATAAAATCTCATTGCTCTATGGGTAAATAAAATTTGTTAAGCGCTTGTAAATTATCGACAAAGGTACTGTAACGAATATTACGATATTTTTCGCGAAGTTTTGTGTTTGCAAGACGTAATTGGATTCTGTAAGGTCAAAGTTTTTAATCGTTAGGAGTGCGAAATCTTTTAGTGCTGATTGAATATACAAAAATTCATCTACCTCCGACAAATCGTTATTAAGATGAACTAAGCTATCAAACCGATCAATAAAACTTTCAAATAAACAACTTGCCCCATCAAACGTAGGCAGCTACAGCGAGGTGGGTGATACTTTTGACTTTAAAGTATCTAGCAGCAGGAACACATCGTCTCGAGGCTAAGATTGGCTCATAAACAGCTTGAAATACAGCGTTTTTATTTGAAAGTAGTCATTGTCAATACGTTTACATATAGCATCTTCCATCACGAATTGTTCATCAGCGTCACCGGCTGAAGAAATTGCACCTACTATCCAATTATGGTGTGTAAGAAAATTTTATCTGACAGTTTCCAGAAATTCATACTGTGCGCGAAATAAATAAATAAAAACTGTTTCAACTGTACATTTGTGAGCGATTTCAAACATTTCCTCTAGCGAATTGATTGCAATGTTCCGTAGAAAACCATTACGTTTTAACTTTTCTGCCATGATTAGAAATAAATTGAATACAAGGCGGATGAAATAAGAACGAAATTTTGACGATTTATAATAGCCTAGCGGCGATAACAAAATACGTAAACCTATTGCAAAGTAGATAACAAATGCTCGTAAACAACTCAAACGATACAAATTATTCTAATTAACTGTCAATGCTTTGATGAGCGGTATAATTGAATATCTGAGTTGGTAGTATACTCAAATCTGGCGAGAAGTTAACCAAATTTAAAATATTGCGGTGAATCTACGATAGCTAATTAGGAGAGAAAAGTGGACTGTTTAAAAAATTAAGTGAAATTGTACAAACAACAAATAATTAATGCTTTAATCATTTTACTAAAAGCACTCACCTGTTGGTTTATGAAGCCGTGGTAACGAAACAAACGATGTAACACCTACTATGCCTTTTGCGGGTGAAGCAAAGCACATTTATTTCAATAGCGGTTCTGACAAAAAGCGGTTCGTCAAATTAATTTGTCCTACGTAGAACATGCAAAACAGCGATGCGGACTGTTCGAACGACAAATCGATTTTCTCTGAGCTTCGTGGATTTTCTAGTTACTACACTATTTGCACATGCGGAATAACAACGTTTATCACTCGCGGCACATGTTGGCACGCGCTTCAAGTAAAACCATGGGAATTTTACTCCAATAAATTTAAATATACCGCGGCGAATGTAAATAATCAACAAACTCGACAGAAATAATATTTAGCTTTAAATTATTTACAATATAAACGGAACAAGGTCTATTAATAACACTAAACACTACTATTTATTTATTACAATTTTGTCTATTTATGTATTTTAAAAGCTGTCTGTACAATAGACACGTTCGCATAATGTAAATTTATGTTTACTCTTGGACTTCCAAAAGCTTAACTATTTAACCTTACACGATATAATTTATATTCGACATTCTGATATAGACTAACTCTTACATTTATCACCGATCTTATATATACCCTACAATTAAATAGATGATTCATATTCTACTGTTTGCTAAAAAGTTTGTGAGTTCTGTAAGATATACCATCGGTTATGCAGCCGTGTGTTTGACGGAATGCCTAACAGTAGTTCGTAGCAATAGATCTTTCCACAAAACAGCGAGAAACGTTAAGTAGAAAGTGTAGTTTTTAAAATCGGAGTCAAACATTAAGTAAAAGAATAGAGGTTCCCAAATAAGGAAATCGGGGAAACTTAAAGTACAAAACGCGGTTTCAAAAATCGGATTCCCACGTTGAGTATGCCAAATTTTATTATTATAATTCGTTCAGATAAAATATAAGGTAGTAAAGATAGCAAAAAAAAATAGTCTGTACCGAGTATGGCAAGAAATCAAAGGACAATCTAAAGAAGTGAATGCAATTCTAGCTAAAAAGTTGTAGAGTGGTGTGGGTCAGAAAGAAAGAAAAAGTAAACCTCAACAGAGAATGCTTTTGTTACAACACCTTTACAAGAAACATGTTACACAAAGAAAACCAACTCGCGGAAAAATAACATCCATCCAAAACATTCCGTAGGATTTACGCAGTACAACAAAGTCACAGCTAACAGAAAATAGTTAATTAGTACCCTTTTTAAGTATCTTGTAACATTCGCCTTTCGACAATGTATTAAATCGTACTCTTTTTATTTCCTTCCTCGTTCACAAAGATTCAGCTTTCAAACTAAAACAACACCCTATATATTAGACCTTCCTCCAATAAGTACACTTTATTATAATTTTATTTAAACCCATTTGCTGCGCGAGTTATGTGATCCCCCAATTGTTATACCTATGAAACTAATAAAGTTATTAGGAAATATTAGGAGAATGCAACAATGTAATTCAAAAACAATTTGTTACAATTTATATTTCAGTTTATAAACGTTCATGAGAACGGAAGCGCTACAAAGTAGCACAAGGATAAGGAACACTAGAGATGTCAGGTCACAGACGGTCGTAGGAAGTCACGTACCGAGATTACGTAGAATAAGCCTGCAACATTGTAATTATGAATAGCTTTTAAGATAGCAACTATGTATTATGAATAGAATCAAGTGTAAGCGGACATTAGGTCTGCAAGTTCCCACAGAATTGTGAGGGGTAGGGAGATTATAAAAGGACCGGGAGCTCCACTCGCGGTCAGTTCATCAACGTTCAGCTTTCATATTGCAGTCCGTCGGTAACTCACTTGTACAATTATTAATTAATGTATTTCGACTTAGAATAATTTAATTCAAGATTGTAAAATTCCATTGTTCAAATCTGTTTAAAACAAATAAATGTGTTAACGTTCAAAGAAGTCTTTTTAAGAAGGACCGCTCGAAGCCACGAACCTTAACTCGCGTTAGAATATTTCCGCAATAGGTTACATAGTCGGTACCTTGTTTTAAGTATCCGTCGGCTTGATACCTATTTCGTTAGAGCATAATTACTTCCTACACTACTCCAACCAAAAGACTAGTTGCAATAATAGATCATACTTCACTGATAAAGCTTATATCGAGTTTCTAATCACATTTGTATGGTTGATAACACGAGGATAGAATATAGAATTCTAGTTATTAAACGAGTTTTACTTTGATTCTGCAGCTCGTACTTTGAGGTATTTTTCTACATCACTCGTCTTAGTACTTCAAGAGCAATGCACGTTTTTTTTTGTTCGACAAGTAGTCGATATCTTGGGTGCATCGGTAACTTCTTCCGCGCTTACCTTTTCGAACAAGATACTCCTTTTAGCTCTTCGCTGTGGGCCAAATTGTTTTTATGTAAGCCCGACTGTTCTTTGCCCCAGACCAACCGCTTTTACTTGTAGATCGCGTGTGCCGTTATGGTAACATAGTAAATGGATCTCGACTACCGTGGCGATGCTGTGCTGATTCCCCTCCGATGGTGTGCAAGATAAGTATCCCGACGCGTGCAGGTATATGACTTGTTTTCTTTTTGTGTATATCAAGGAATTATTCTTTATCAGCGTTTGGTGTAGTTACGTGAAAAGAAACTCAAAACTGTAGCACTATTGTTTGTTGCAGCAAATCAATATTAGAATCGCTCTACAGGTGCGATAGATCATTTTTAAATATGCTTGTCAAAAGAACGCACAAGTTTCATTTTCCTTACTGATTAGTTTATTTTTCAACTGGTATTATGTACAATTTTAAAAATGTTTGTCAAAAGCTTTCACACGTTTATTTTCTTTACTGATTAGTTTTTTTAATGTAATATACGAGATGCGCATTTCGTATCTAAATTACTAAATTGTCCGTATAATATAATTGTTTGTTTTTATAGTAATTCGTAATTTATTTCTTTTGCTAGTTTGTATAGAATCCTTTATTTATTCTTGTTGTTAAAGGCGATGTGCTTTTTAGTACTTATGTGAATCCCCCCACTCTTCGCGTTTGGTAGTTAGCCTGGTATTTCTACGTTTCTTTGGTTCTATTTTTTTTGTAATTGTGATTCGTGCGGGTCCTCACTTTAATGGTCTTTCCTCTTTCTGTCAGACCTTTGCGCTTCTTAACCTTATAAAT
This sequence comes from Platerodrilus igneus, assembly GCA_036346225.1. Lineage (NCBI taxonomy): Eukaryota > Metazoa > Arthropoda > Insecta > Coleoptera > Lycidae > Platerodrilus > Platerodrilus igneus. The sequence continues at coordinate 3,541,572 of JARFIW010000958.1, forward strand.
TTTTACGCCCCTTTCGTTTGCGTCTAGGTACCTAAAATAAATTTTGACGCCCTGACGTGAAGCCCCGGTTGTGTGTTGCTTAACGTTGTGTTCGATTTTGATTTGCTTAACTATTGCTTCGATTTTATTTTGCTTAACTTCTGGCCCGATTTTTTTATACTGCCTAATTTCCTACATTACCCGCTTTTGTCGACCTGATGCTGCTTATTTTTTTCTCTTTACGTTTGGCCTCGATATCCTATACTTAACGTTCGTCCCGACAATATCCTTGGCGAGACCAGTTTTGGATTTTCGGTTACTTTGTTCTGAAACTTTATTAATTTGTGTTCTTGGTTTTTTTTTGCATTACATAACAATTTCCTTTAATTTTTGTTTCTCTCCGAATTATTGGAATTGTGTTTTTGCTAATAATTCTAGTCCGTTAAAAACGCTGACGCCCTATTCCTAGTTTCTATTTAGATACCTTTTACCATTTTCTTTATTCGTATGCAAAATGACTGATATGAGGATGACTGCAGGATTCAGAAGAAAGCGTTGCAGACTATTTTGCGTGTATGACGGCCTTGTTTCAGTGGTACGGATTTTTCAATGAGGATAATCAATTGTCCATTGTGCTTCGTAACCTTTCTTCATTTTATCAAACCCGTTCCCTAACTTCGTTCCTTGCACGAATTACTTACATACTTTTACTGCTGAACCGGATTTTGCTGATCAGTCTGATACAATTAATAAAAATACTTTTACCTCACATGACCGAATTGTTAAGACTTCTTCTACGCTTACGGGCAGATCAAATACTCCTTCTGCACTTTCTGCTGTTTGTAGTCCTAGTTCTACTTCTACTCGTCAGGTCATATGCTTTAATTGCGACAAAGCTGATCATGTTTCGACACGTTGTACTCGTCCTCAAACACTCCATTGCTATGGTTGCGGAGAGGGAGTTTCTCGCCGCAACTGTCCGAATCGTCATCCTACTACACTAATAAGTCTTCGAATAATACTCCAAGTTCTGCTCTCAGCTCTAGGAGCCAAATTACTTCTGCTTCTAATTCTGCGTTTTCTTCTGTACCTCATCCAAGTCATCCTGCTACTACTAACAAAACATACCCTTCTTCGACAAATATAGATTCGAACAAAATTTTTTCCGTCACTAGTTCTATATCCTCTTTTGCAGTTTCCTCTGCTCGCTCTACTACCACCACACCAAATTCTTTTCAGCCATATGGGTCTTCAAACTATAATATTGACTTCTACGGCTATCACGCCCCTACTTACCGAACCTCGACTAACAAGAATCAAATTTCTTCTGTCCCTTGCGATTCAAACGATGTTCAATTGGATCCTACGTATTCACTCTCACCGCAGGCTGTGCCTCCTCCACGAGTTGAGCCCGTACTTCAAATTAGTGACTTACAGGTAGCAACTCGAGAGTTTGTTCCTGCTTTCTGGAACGATTCTACCCAAGAAATTTCTGCAATAACAGCTGTAGCTGAAGTAATGATAACTTGTAATAGTTTCCGAGAAGGTCCTGTTAAAATCAGTGAACCGGTATCATTAATGCCTGTTGCTACTGTTGTCAAGAATGCCGTTCCTATTACGGCTGAAGTTTTGCATGTTCCTACTCCAATGTTTAATATGCAGGAAGTCTTACTTGATTCTGCTTCTTTATCGGACTTTGATCAAACGTTACTTGCTCTTACTCATTTCTCTAATATTGACGAAATTCTTCTTGACTGTTCTTCTTTATCTAATGCTGACAAAATTCTAATTGCTTCTGTTCTTTTATCTAAGTTTGATGAACTTCTAGCTGTGTTAATTTCCAGCTTGTAGATCGAAGAGGCAATGAATACTGTCAAATGCAGGAAGACATTTGGAATTACTATGCAGGGACAAAAGATTGATATGCTTAGATTTGCAGATGGTAAAGCGGTATTAACATCTAGCGAGAAAGAATTACAAACAACTCTTAGAGGAATGAAAACACTTCTAAAAGAAAGATACGGTATGAAAAATAACAAGATTAAAACGAAAGTACTACTAAGCAAAGGAAGGGAAAATAAATCAAAAACTGGAATACTAATAGGAAACGAGAACCTACAAGAGGATAAAGATTTCTGCTACGTAGGAAGCCAAGTAACATTGAATGAGAAAAGTGCAAATGATATAAAACAAAAATTAGCACAAGGTGGTGCTACATTTAACACGAAAAGGCAACTACTATGATTACAGACAACAAATAGTGAAACCTGGAAAATATTGTAGAAAGCATATGCGTGGAGTACAGCACTGTACAGATGTGATAGTTATACAGTAGGAGAAAGATACGGGTCTTTAATATGGGGTGCTAGATACTTATGATGACGATATCATGGACAGACAAAGTTAAGAGCAAAGGGGTACTAGAAATGGTAGGGAAAGAAAGAAATATATGAAAACCGTAAAATGTAGGAGAGATAGGATGATAGGCCACATTACTAAGACATGAGGAAATAATGCGGAATTTATCAGAAGCACAGGTAGGGAAAGAGGAAAGTAGATGTAGACCTAGACTAGACTATTGTGCACAGATAGTCAAAATGTTGGTTATGGGAATTTCAGGGAAATGTGTGGACTATCTTAGAATAGAACTCAATGGAGGTACTTATGCAATCAGTTCCAAGACGAATAACCTTATTACGATAGAAAATAATGTACTTAAATCTGATCATTATTATAGACAGCTAAAGGTGTTGGTTTTAGAGTATTCTCAATTGATGGTAAGTGTATGAAAGTTTTTCAAGAAAGGTATTAATTCGGCAAATGTCTGTGTTGGGGGATCTTGGTAGGCACACATTGCTTAACCCCCTTCACATACCACTGAATATCGGTGAAATAGGTCAAATATTTAGAAAACAATAGAAAGGGAACTCAGCGATATCTAGACTGTGGGAATTTTAGGTAACTGTGTTGGCTAGCTCAGAATAGAAGTCAGTTGAGGTATGCGTCCAACCAGTTCTCAGACAGAAAACCTAATGACAAAACTATAATTGCACTTAAACGTGATGATTATTAGAAACCACTACATGCATTGGTTCTGCAATATTTTCATCCAATATTGATTGTGCGAATGGATTTATTCGAAAACTATTAATTCGGCAAATGATCAAGTGTTGGAGAATCTTAATAACTGCAGGTTGCTAACCCTCTTCGTATACTTTGCATGTGATTTTCAATGCTCCACGCGAAGGTACTACATTGACCAAGTAGCGAGTTTTTTTTACTAGGAAAATTTGGAATTTTGCCGAACTCTTACTGTTCCAGGCAAAATAGGAATCTTTAACGTGCGTGACAACACTCACACACGGGACCTCCATTTTACCTCTCATCCGAACGAGGTGTATTTTTGTGAAAAATGCTCGCCGAACATTTTTTAAGCGGAGCGTATCTGTATTCGAACCCGGGACCTTGGGCGTAGTAGTCACACACATACCACTACGCCACGGAGACGCCCCCTCTTCGTATACCGCTGAATATCGAGAAATAGGGTATTTATTTATAAAATGATAGAAAAGGTACCTAGCTGTATCTAACAAGAAAGAACAGCGGCTATGTTCAAAGACAATAAATATAGAAACAAGTAAAAATTGTTGAAAGTATTTGTGTGGAGCACAGCACTGTAATTCTATGACTTAGGGTCAGTAAGAGAAGCAGACAGGAAAAGGTAGAAGTCTTTTGGAATGTTATGTTTCAGATGTATGATGATGATGATAGCACGGACAACATATTTAATACCAAAGAAGTTATAAAAATATAGGGGAATAAAGATATCTATATAAAAACAAAAAAAAATTGTAGGAATAGAAGGACGGAATATGTTCTAAAGAATTTTTGTGGAATAATGCGGTCTATGTTGCAAGGCGTCGCCGTGGATCAATGTAGTAAGCGTAAGACTACGGATCCCAAGGTCCCGGGTTCAAATCCCGACACGGCCGACTGCTTGAAAAATGGCAGGTAAGCATTTTTCACAAATATTACGCCCTCGTTTGGATGAGAGGTTAAATGGAGGTCCCGTGTGTGAGTGTTGTCACGCGCGTTAAAGATCCCCACCTTGCCTGGAACGGCAAAGGTTCGGCAAAATTCTAAATTTCCAGGCAACAAAAAACTCGCCTCCTGGCCAATGTAGTACCTTCGGGTGGAGCATTGGAAATGTAAATGAACGGTCTATGTTGCAAACAGACATAGGAAAAAGAAGAAGTAGAGGTAGATTTAGATCAAACTATTTCACGCAGATAGTGAAAGATCCAGACTGTGGGAATTTCGAAAAAATGTGTAAATTAGCTCAGGCTAGGAAAGAATGGAGGTATGCGTCTAACCAATTTCAGTACCGAACCCCTAATGATGATAATATAGTGTTAAGTGTTGTTATGGAGTGGCTAGCCGTGCTCAACTTCCGGCAAGTTTTCAATTATTAATAAGAGTGCTTATTGACTTGTTTTTACAATTTTGCGTCTTTTCTTGGTGTTTTTGTTTTTTTTTTGGGATACTGCCACTGTTACATTTTTCAATGTGGTGTACGATTGCTCCGTTTTCTTGTCAGTTTTTGTACGTGTTGTTTAAATATAAACATATAACCAAAGGCATAACACTTTATGACAGCATACAGAAGGTGTGCTTACTACCAGTTATTCTTAAATTTTGTACATAAAAACTATGCATGGTATGAAACTATAGACTGCCGTTAATTATCAAAATATTTTTTCTCTAATTTTTAATTTGGCAATTCTATTAATAAGTTTAAAGATCCCCCTTTTGCATACAACAGCTTATTTGAAGTTAGTTATTTGTGCAAACACTTGATGGCATTTCAAAAATAGAATTATCCAAATTTATACCTCACTTTATTATGAGGTTAGCAATAAATAATACTTCTCTGTACAATATTTTCTTGAAGATGGCACTTTTTGGGAAACTGCTAATCAAGCCTTATTAAGCAAGGATGCGGCTTCAAAATCTATTTTAAAAAAATAAGGATTTCTAAACCTCACCTAAGCAATTTCCTTTCAAAAATAGAGAATATTAGAAATATGCTGTGTAAAGTTTTGTTAAAAGGCGTATGTTTTCTTGAAGATGGCACTTTTTGGGAAACTGCTAATCAAGCCTTATTAAGCAAGGATGCGGCTTCAAAATCTATTTTAAAAAAATAAGGATTTCTAAACCTAACCTAAGCAATTTCCTTTCAAAGATAGAGAATATTAGAAATATGCTGGGTAAAGTTTTGTTAAAAAGCGTATATTTTCTTGAAGATGGCACTTTTTGGGAAACTGCTAATCAAGCCTTATTAAGCAAGGATGCGGCTTCAATATCTATTTTAAAAAAATAAGGATTTCTAAACCTCACCTAAGCAATTTCCTTTCAAAAATAGAGAATATTAGAAATATGCTGTGTAAAGTTTTGTTAAAAGGCGTATATTTTCTTGAAGATGGCACTTTTTGAGAAACTGCTAATCAAGCCTTATTAAGCAAGGATGCGGCTTCAAAATCTATTTTAAAAAAATAAGGATTTCTAAACCTAACCTAAGCAATTTCCTTTCAAAGATAGAGAATATTAGAAATATGCTGTGTAAAGTTTTGTTAAAAAGCGTATATTTTCTTGAAGATGGCACTTTTTGGGAAACTGCTAATCAAGCCTTATTAAGCAAGGATGCGGCTTCAAAATCTTTTTTAAAAAATAAGGATTTCTAAACCTCACCTAAGCAATTTCCTTTCAAAAATAGAGAATATTAGAAATATGCTGTGTAAAGTTTTGTTAAAAGGCGTATGTTTTCTTGAAGATGGCACTTTTTGGGAAACTGCTAATCAAGCCTTATTAAGCAAGGATGCGGCTTCAAAATCTATTTTAAAAAAATAAGGATTTCTAAACCTAACCTAAGCAATTTCCTTTCAAAAATAGAGAATATTAGAAATATGCTGTGTAAAGTTTTGTTAAAAAGCGTATATTTTCTTGAAGATGGCACTTTTTGGGAAACTGCTAATCAAGCCTTATTAAGCAAGGATGCGGCTACAAAATCTATTTTAAAAAAATAAGGATTTCTAAACCTAACCTAAGCAATTTCCTTTCAAAAATAGAGAATATTAGAAATATGCTGTGTAAAGTTTTGTTAAAAAGCGTATATTTTCTTGAAGATGGCACTTTTTGGGAAACTGCTAATCAAGCCTTATTAAGCAAGGATGCGGCTTCAAAATCTATTTTAAAAAAATAAGGATTTCTAAACCTAACCTAAGCAATTTCCTTTCAAAGATAGAGAATATTAGAAATATGCTGTGTAAAGTTTTGTTAAAAGGCGTATGTTTTCTTGAAGATGGCACTTTTTGGGAAACTGCTAATCAAGCCTTATTAAGCAAGGATGCGGCTTCAAAATCTATTTTAAAAAAATAAGGATTTCTAAACCTAACCTAAGCAATTTCCTTTCAAAAATAGAGAATATTAGAAATATGCTGTGTAAAGTTTTGTTAAAAAGCGTATATTTTCTTGAAGATGGCACTTTTTGGGAAACTGCTAATCAAGCCTTATTAAAAAAAAAAAAAAAAAACCCCCCCCCCCTTTCAAAAATAAGAATATTAGAAATATGCTGTGTAAAGTTTTGTTAAAAGGCGTATTTTTTCTTGAAGATGGCACTTTTTGGGAAACTGCTAATCAAGCCTTATTAAGCAAGGATGCGGCTACAATATCTATTTTAAAAAAATAAGGATTTCTAAACCTAACCTAAGCAATTTCCTTTCAAAAATAGAGAATATTAGAAATATGCTGTGTAAAGTTTTGTTAAAAAGCGTATATTTTCTTGAAGATGGCACTTTTTGGGAAACTGCTAATCAAGCCTTATTAAGCAAGGATGCGGCTTCAAAATCTATTTTAAAAAAATAAGGATTTCTAAACCTAACCTAAGCAATTTCCTTTCAAAATAGAGAATATTAGAAATATGCTGTGTAAAGTTTTGTTAAAAAGCGTATATTTTCTTGAAGATGGCACTTTTTGGGAAACTGCTAATCAAGCCTTATTAAGCAAGGATGCGGCTTCAAAATCTATTTTAAAAAATAAGGATTTCTAAACCTAACCTAAGCAATTTCCTTTCAAAGATAGAGAATATTAGAAATATGCTGTGTAAAGTTTTGTTAAAAGGCGTATGTTTTCTTGAAGATGGCACTTTTTGGGAAACTGCTAATCAAGCCTTATTAAGCAAGGATGCGGCTTCAAAATCTATTTTAAAAAAATAAGGATTTCTAAACCTAACCTAAGCAATTTCCTTTCAAAGATAGAGAATATTAGAAATATGCTGTGTAAAGTTTTGTTAAAAGACCTATATTTTCTTGAAGATGGCACTTTTTGGGAAACTGCTAATCAAGCCTTATTAAGCAAGGATGCGGCTTCAAAATCTATTTTAAAAAAATAAGGATTTCTAAACCTAACCTAAGCAATTTCCTTTCAAAAATAGAGAATATTAGAAATATGCTGTGTAAAGTTTTGTTAAAAAGCGTTTTTTTCTTGAAGATGGCACTTTTTGGGAAACTGCTAATCAAGCCTTATTAAGCAAGGATGCGGCTTCAAAATCTATTTTAAAAAAATAAGGATTTCTAAACCTAACCTAAGCAATTTCCTTTCAAAAATAGAGAATATTAGAAATATGCTGTGTAAAGTTTTGTTAAAAAGCGTATATTTTCTTGAAGATGGCACTTTTTGGGAAACTGCTAATCAAGCCTTATTAAGCAAGGATGCGGCTTCAAAATCTATTTTAAAAAAATAAGGATTTCTAAACCTAACCTAAGCAATTTCCTTTCAAAAATAGAGAATATTAGAAATATGCTGTGTAAAGTTTTGTTAAAAAGCGTATATTTTCTTGAAGATGGCACTTTTTGGGAAACTGCTAATCAAGCCTTATTAAGCAAGGATGCGGCTACAAAATCTATTTTAAAAAAATAAGGATTTCTAAACCTAACCTAAGCAATTTCCTTTCAAAAATAGAGAATATTAGAAATATGCTGTGTAAA